>CM029662.1:30456582-31133241 GCA_017311315.1 Dendrocalamus latiflorus
CAGGCTCATCCCACTTTAGACCATTCCATCTCACTCCATCCCTCAAACCAAACACATGGATATGATTGGTCAAAGGAACCATCTCATTCCATTCCATCCCATCCCTCAAACCAAACACACCCTTAGTCTTATATGTAAGTGTTTCTCAAGGTAAGCTAGTAAGGTGGAACTAACCCAGAAATTCATGTGCACGCACACATTGACCGGGGTGTCACAGGCTCACAGCACCACACATGGTAAAAGGATAGGACGCGAAAGCGACGCTGATCAATTTAGTTGGTGTAAGTAAGCACCACAAGTTCACAAGTGCGAACTCCAGTACACAAGCTAGCTAGCAGCAGCAGCTCTCACTTTCCTTCCTCTCCAGCTAGCTAGGGTTTACACAAAACGATCCATCACAGGCCGCCTGCTCTCTCTCTCCCCCTGTCCAATTCCGGCGTACGGCGAGGCGACCGAGATCTTCCGGACCGATTCAGCTCGCAGGGCCAAGGGGCAGGCTAATCGAGGTGATCGATCTGTGGGAAGAAGCCCAACACCTGCTCGTGCTTGTAAGTGGCCGGTGTTCTTGCTAGATCTGTCCAGATTTGTTCTTCGTCCCTGCTGCTCACACAAGCAGATTTGTCCAGATTTTTCCCGACTGTTTTGTGTTCTTTTTTGACTACTTTTTCCCAGAGTTGCTCCGGATCCACAAGACAATAATTAAGCCAGTCGATCTGATGCTCATGCCTTCTCGTTCCTCATCTTCACTACTCACTATCTCCAGTAACAAACTATCTCCGGCATTTGTTACTAATTTTGGATAATATTGTCTATCCTAATTCGATGGATACTATATATACACAAGAAGGACATAAATTAACTGAATCCTTTGAGCAGAGTTTTAAAGTAATTTTTTTTCAGTAACTCGCGAAACTCAATTAGTGCGGCTGAGATCTAGCAGAAAAAAGTTTATTCTTTAATCCATGTAGTACGATGTATAGTTTCAGTCTGTAGAATAAGCCAAGGGTGTCGGAATGAGCAAAGACATTTATGGGCTACCTTCCCTTGCACAGCTTAGGTCCCTACAGACTACAGCTCCATACCCCCAAGTTCTTGTTTCGGTGTGATGTCCGCTTGTCATGGACTCATGTGCAGTAGCGAATAAAGCTGTTCCTCACTGGAGCAGTGGCCGAATCGATCCAGCATAAATGCACTGCGATCGATGCATCATCTCATTTTATGCTCGATTAGTTAGTTGTCTGAATGGTTCTGAACTTCTGATGATCGATTAATTATAGGTGTGGTCATGAGCGGGTTAAGATGATAAGCGGCAACCACACAAATGAGGAGCTGCAGGCGAGCTGCATCAGGAAGGTCGACCAGCCAGCCGGCGACGGCGGCGCTGCCAATAAGGCCGTGGCGAGCTCGCGGCACTGGTCGGCGTCGACGGAGTCGAGGATCGTGCGCGTCTCGCGGGTGTTCGGCGGCAAGGACCGGCACAGCAAGGTGAGGACCGTCAAGGGGCTACGCGACCGGCGCGTGCGGCTATCGGTGCCGACGGCGATCCAGCTCTACGACCTCCAGGACCGGCTGGGGCTGAACCAGCCGAGCAAGGTGGTGGACTGGCTGATCAACGCCGCGCAGCACGAGATCGACAAGCTGCCGCCGCTGCAGTTCCCGCCGCAGGACCTCGTCGCCCACCTGCCCTCCTCCATGGCGCCGCCGTTCTCAAACGGCGCTGACCACGCCGCCGCCCAGGCTGCGACGACGGCGGCCGCGTCCATGCTGGTCGACGGCGACAAGGCCCACTGCAACAGCGGCCTCAAAGGGTTCATGAGCCTCAACAATTCGCTCGGCCTGGTCAGTGGCGCCATGCCGTCGTTGGCTCATGGCTCGTACTACGCTGCTGAATCTTGGAGCAATGGCAATGTCCATGAGGTGAGCCATGGCGCTTCACCTCAAGTGGTGGCTCACCACTCTCCATTCCCGTCGCTGCTGTCTCTGGCTCCGGGGTCTCAGCACGTCTTCTACTCGCCGGACGGCGGCTTCGCCATGAAAGAAGCCGCCGATCAGTTCCCTGTAGATAACCTCGACCATTCGCAAGGCCAGCTCTCACTGAGCTCAGCAAGAAGCTTCCTTCACTCGGGAAGCCATGGTTGAGTAGAACGACATGATCTCTACTCCAAGAAGGCACGTAAAAATTAACTAATTAATAACGCTCCTGGAGTAGTAGTAATATAGTACTTTGCTTTAAGGTGAGTTAAGCTTGTGACTTAATATTTAATAGGGAATTATTTGCTATGGTCAGATTAAGGATTCTAGAACTACGTACAGCATGCAAAGTAAGGTTTTGCAGGGCGTGCAATGCAATTCGTTGCTTCTTTTTTATACAAAGGAAGTAATTGTTGGTGTATTTGGCTTGTGTAATAACGATTTGAGAATTTTTGGAATTTCTGTTTAACTTGGGTTTCTATTGTGAGTTTTGCTTCTCAATTGAGCTACTTTCTCTCTGATGTATATATGTTGTTTGCAATTCTTGGATTCCGCTTTTTTTTTTACTTTTCAAGAAAACTTTTCTTGTTTTCTTTTCTCTTTTTGTCGTGGTTATGTAGGTACAATTGCACTGCATATCAAGTGCATTTTTATGTTGTGTATGATTAGTGTGACTTGTGCCAATTCAAATTCACTTAGCTATACATTACTTCTGTTCTTTTTTTTACTTTTCATTTTGAACATCGACATAGTCTCCAATATACTTGGTTATACGCATTTTGAAATGACAGGTACAGAGTGTGTATCAATCACGAAGAGACAATATAGGTTAACTTATTGACACTTGCCGATCCATGCTAAATTTGTTTGTGACCTCTTGACACATGTTAAATATAACACTAGAAGCCAATGCGTATGAATTCCTATTTTTGTGCACACTGCAATTTAATCTTAGGCTTCATTTGGACTGGTTTGGAGGGATTTGCTCTACTCCCTGCAAAGTTTCCCCATTCCAAACACATGCACAACCTTTGCATATATCCACTGCATTACTACACTTCTATTGGGTAAATTACATAAGGCACCTGAGTACCTAGGCACCCAACTCAAGAACCATCCAATACATGTGTATAATCGATTCAATTTTTGGAGTTTGAGTATGAAATATTTCATACCGTAGATATATGTGTGGTGAGTTTTGAACTCAGTTCAAATTAATCTGAACTACTTTTAAATTTAATATGACTAAAATAATTACATATCATGAAATTAGCTCAAACTAGTTAAATTAAAGATAAATTTATTATTTCAGAGTTGGATAGCAGTTTCGCATCCACTGCATTACCACACTTATATAGTTGTATTTCTCTATGATTTGTGTAGTTTAGTTTTGGGGGAGTGTAAAACATTTTTTTTGGGAATTCTAAAAACATTTGTTGGGATCAAAAGTTGAACTTATATTAATCATTAGCAGTAGTAATGTAAAACATTTCACTAAGTATAACTTGCTAGTATCTGTAACTTTTTTATTTAGAGTAAATTTCATATAACCCCAAGTTTTAGGGCAAAGGTAATGCAAAACCCTGGAGTTTTACAAAAAAATTTCAAGGAACCACATATTTTTGGGTAAAAGGTTTCATAAAACCTTGGGCTTGCCCTATCGTTAGTGGCAAACCCAGGATATTTCTGAGATGGGTGTTCAGAGTTAATGAAATATTATTTAATGAAAAAAGAAGGTCCACGAGCAAAAATTAAAGTACAAATTATCCATGCTAGAGACAACATCTCGAATAATTTAGAGAAATTACAAAAATTTCCTCTAGTGACCTTGCTTCTACCTCCCAGATGATGTACCGAAGTCGTGGTCAAGCTAGAGCCGAAGAACCACCCTCGCTTGCTCACCTGCTATCGATGGTTTACTACTACAAAAGGCCGCATATTAGATACCACATCACATTTGGTTCCCTAAAATCATCTGTATTAAATACAATCACAGACGATTTTAATTTAGAGACCGTTTGTGTTACTGCAAGTCTTAAAAACTATCTATCAAGACTCCTTAGCGACTTTCATTGCCGTAGTAGCTGTTTTGATTGTCACGACAACTCCTTAGCGACTTTCATTGATTGATCGTCTTTTTGTACGTTTTTAGCTCAAAACCTACATGGTTAGTTGGCACAGGACACTTGTGTAATTGTGAATGCAAAGCACTAGACTTGTACTAAAATATTGTTATACCTTATCTTATTCGGGAGATTTTTGGGGTGAAAATAGCTAAATATCGTGTGTCAACACCTCCCCACCAAATGAGACTAAAATTATGTAGGCTTTGATTGTGCAAAACTGTTTTATTTAAATTCTACATAAAACTCAATTTTGGCTAAAGGAATTTTAAAACCAACTATTTACCCCCTCTAGTCGCATCCTGTATCCTACAACTAGGTCACTATACTTGAAATGGATTGGGGCGGGGAGGTGTGGGAGTTGTCTAAAATCTATTAGAGGTATAAATATGAAGTATTTAGCACAATTATTAAGTATATATACCTAATATACCTACTAAATGCAAGGTATTTCGCCAATTGAATACCCATAAACTATGTTGGGTCTACCAATGGCTACCCTAGGGATGGCAATCGAGCATGGTGGGTACGGATAGTGATCGCCCATACTCGTACCGTCGACCCCGATTTACGCCCACGGGCATATCCGCGAAGGACGACAGGTGAAGAATCTCGTCCATACTCGTCGCTCGCGGGTACCCTCGCCCGTGTACCCGTTTACCCGCGAACTAAGAGTCACCATCTGAGAGTTGAACTAATGATAGGTACATATAAGCAGTAGCTGTTGCTAGGAAATAAAATAGCTAACAAAAAAGTTTATAACAATCAATAGCAATTAGAGATATGCAAAAGTTTATAACAATCAATAGCAATTAGAGATATTGCTATGGCTGCACCATCTGTCAATCTATATCGTGGGTAAACGGGCGGGGCGGGTACGGGTGGAGCTTACCTATACCCATGCCCGTTTACTCGACGGGTAGAGTGTCCTCCCATTTTCATACCCGTGGGTAAAGAAAATATTCCATACCCGGCTCCATTAGGTGTTTACCCACGGGTATACGGGTAAACAGGCACAATTGACATCCCTAGCCTACCCTGTTCTGTTCAACAGGTATGACAGGTAGAACCCACCTATCAGTTAGACTTACAAGTATGACCCATCTGACAGACTTATAGTTAGTAGGACTTACCTATCAGCGTCACCCTCCTTTTGAGTCCCACACCTCCACCATTGCTGATCGTGACTGACTCTACGTTGAACCAATTGTTGTGGGAGAAAAGATGGGAGGAAGAGTAAAGAAGAGGGGGGGGGGACAAATGGGCTGACTGATAGGTCCTACTTGTTAGTCCGATGACCAGTGGGTCTCACCTATTATATCCCATTGGATGCAACAGGACAAGGTAAACTTGCTGTCTTTTTAAATCTTTTGTCTAAGAACATGTGGTTTCTTGAAAAAATATGTAAAACCTAGGATTTTGCGTTACCTTCCCTCAAAACCTGAGTTTAGTTTTGTGAAATTTACTCTTTTATTTGGTATCCAAGATAGTATGTGCAACTCTTTTAAACTGGTATCCTAGTCGCTGACACAAATTATGCCTGCAACTGCAGACGCCGCTAGGTCCCAAAATTTTACCGGTAGTACGTAACACATCAGCACATCCAATTGTGCACTTATCTAGAGCCTAGAGTAGCACAAATGTTGACATATATATATGTACATCACTACATGTGATGCATTTCATTTAGCATGATTTGGCGAGCAGCACGTCACTAGCTCGAATAAGCTAGCAGCCCAAGGATATCAAAGCTCGGCCGTACGACCGGCATTGCCGAGCAATCTCTCCCTCTCCCTCTCTCTCTCTCAGCTGCGTCATCCACGCGCAAGGAGATATCAACAAAAATGTCTCACGAGAAACGCACTTGCGCCTGGGACCAACCTAGTAAACACTTGACACACACGGCTTTTACAGTTTGCAGCATGCATGTGTGGATAACAGCTTTTCTCACCAGATGGTGACATGCATGTGCTTCAGAGAAAAGATGAAAACGCATGCATGCGATATACAGAGAAAAAAACAGTGTTACGGGGAAATTAAGGAGTCTAGTCAATCTCGTACGTACAGTTAATCTAGCTTTGCAAAATAAGGAGAAAAAACCCAAGCTACGGGGAAACAATATTAACCGCATTCGATCATCTAGTCGGCCAGACAGATTACGCTCCGAACAATGGCGGGTTCTTTTAGTTTAAAGTTAGCTTATACTTATACTGTCTACTGTTTATAGTACCTAATTTTTAAACAGTGTATTTTTCAAGACAATGTCAATAGGGAAATTATATTAAAAAGTGTATTAAGTTCAGTTATACTGCCCAAAATCACATATAACTATTTTCCTCTGCTTATTGTCTCCCGCGAACAGTCAGAATTCAAATATCTAATGTATAAATCATAAGTCATCAGTCTCAAAAATCCATCCAATATCATCTATGTAGTATTGATAAGATTGGCATGACGACATGCATGTCTGCAAAAACAAAAACTCATTCGAGCTAATCCGAAGAAAAAACGCGCGCACACCCGCATGCAAGTCACAGCGGCTGCATTGATGGCTGGCTCATGACCGGCCTTGGCAACGGGAGTCAACGCAATGCAAAGCTAGGAGGAAGCAAAAGCAGTGCAAAGCACGTACAGTACAGTGGCCTGCCAGCCGGGGGACGGGTGTGTGTGGGGCTGTACGAGCTGAGTAGAGGCTATATTCTTTTTATCCTTTTCTTTATGTTTTTTATTTCGGTTTTTCTGAAAGTCAAAGTAAATAGAACAATCTCTTCAAACTGTTACTTTAAATAGTTTCTTGAGTCTAAAACTATATACATTATTTATGTAAGTATTTTCACCATCTTAAAAAATAATAACAAAAAAAATCAACAGCAGCCAAAAAAAACTCCATCAGGTAGCATATGTGTGACACCCCGGCCCATGTTAGCTCATGTGTGTGTGCACATGAATTTCTGGGTTAGTCCCACCTTGCTAGCTTATCTTGGGAAGCACTTACATATAAGCCTAGGAGTTCCAAAGGTAGCACCTCCGGTTAACCGTTTTGCGCGAAGCGAGGACGAAAGCGCAAGCGGGTTGCTACGTGTGCGTGGCCTATCCAGAATGTGGTTAGGTCTGAGCCGGTTTGGACCCTAGGACGTTACAAATAGTATTAAAGCCGACTCTCATGGTTACATGGGCGTGTGCGGGTCAGAGGCGCGGGCATATGGCGCATGGCGCGTGTGGGCCCGTAGCGGACACACGGCATGGCATATGTGCTGGCACTGAACGCACGGACATGTGCCAAGAGAATGATCCTTATCATTTGCCCCGGTGTGGGTATGTTGGTCCGACGAGGACGTCGGGTCCTTTGAGGGGGGTGTATGTGACACCCCGGCCCATATTGGCCTATGTGTGTGTGCATATGAATTTCTGGGTTAGTCCCACATTGCTAACTTATCTTGAGAAGCACTTACATATAAGCCTAGGAGTTTCAAAGGTAGCACCTCCGGTTAACCGTTTTGCGCGAAGCGAGGACGAAAGCGCAAGCGGGTTGCTACGTGTGCGTGGCCTATCCAGAATGTGGTTAGGTCTGAGTCGATTTGGACCCTAGCGCGTTACAATATGCATAGTACGCTAGCTGCCACGACCCAGCCCTGCATCTGCATAGCCCTGTAGCTAGCTAGGGTTTGCATGCATTAAGCAGATACAGGAGCTTTACTGTTGTATCTTTTGCCCTGGACCAATGCATCGCATGCATGGTCCCCAAAAAGCTGTAGGAGTACTACTACCATTCCAATAGTTTACTTGAAGTTAGCAACAGCTCTGCTATGACAGATATCATGCATAAACATAATAAAGGGAGTTATATAAGTTATAGGTCAATCAGTCAGTACTCAGTACGCATGCGTGATATATATGACGCTGTCTCTTGGGTAATGATCGACCAAGCTTGCCACCGGCCAACTATATACTAATTATTAGTCCTTCACCATCTCATCATGCTTAATTGGTCTCGATCTGTTTGATTTGCTCTACCGGGGAAAATGTTGGATCTCTTCTTTTCGATTTTTAACAATTCATGAAAGCTATCTTTTAAATAGAGTATCTTTAAGGTAAAATCTACAAATTAATTATAGTATATACTGTAAATACTTCATTTATACTAGCTAAAATTATACGTGAGTTTTTTTACTCTATACTTTCTCTAAAAACAGCTAAAAATTATAAACTGTACTCATAATACATAAACAGCATCCGTGAAGAACAAAGCCCGTTGATCTTGGTAGGCTTCACTGTTAAAGATAGGATCGTTTCTTCAATCTTCATGGATGTGTAGATCTGTTAGCGGTTGGCCGGTGGCTTTTCGATCGCCGGCAACCGCGCGGCGCGAACAGTGGGGCACCAGAGACAGAGTCCGCTCAGGGTGTTGCGACGAAGAACTTTCCTTCCCATTAACAGTAAGCTAGCTAGCCAGCTACTGGTCTATGTATCGTCTATTCAGCAGCTTGCAGTGGCAGTTATCATTGTCTGAGAATGTCGTGCTGCTTTGGCTGAATTCACGCATGATCTGTCACTCGATCAGGACGTAGAGCCGTCGTGGCAAATTAGTTTTTTTTTGCTTGCGCTGCGCCGCGTTGCATGCGCGATGCTGTAGCTGTACTGTTTCTTAGTGGAATTTCGGGTGGGTTCGAATCAGTTCAGGTTTATTAACTTATGTCCTTTGTTATAGTAATTCGTTTTTAAATGATGTATTTTTTAAGATAGGATATATTCGTCAATTCTAGTATACATTGTCCTGACTTCAGCTGTACTAGCCAAATCACATTTATCTATCTCAGCAACCAGAATTCAAATGATATAAGTCAAAAATCATCAGCCATAGCCCCAAAAGAACTCACTGCAATTAATCCATTCGCCGGCCGAAGTCCCTGCACTGCATTGTCGTGTACGGCGCCTTGCTTCTTAGACGTGTTATAAGTTGAAAAACTAGTGTCGCTGAGTGTTCCAATAACCATTGAATAAAACTAGAAGCGAAAACAATCATAATAATTAATAAATAGTAAAAGTAGATGACCAATTAACATAAAAGATGATAGAGAGCAATCATACGATCTTATGGCGACTTATTCCAATGATAAGTCTCCTAATATTAATAGTCTATAGTTAGTCTCCTAACATTAATAGTCTATATTGTTTTTTATGGTCTCTATCTCCTATTAGGAGTAAAAAAGAAAACGTGTGTGCCCACAGCTGGCCGCACGCCCTGGGGGGAGTTGGTTTTTCGAGTGGGCTAGTTGACGGCACAGGGGCAGGGTGCAAGCCTATGGCCCATTGGACGTTACTAGGTAGGCTGGATTGCACACAGCCTGTTCGGCCCAACGAACCACTTGTGGGCCGCGGTTTGCGCCAGACCTTACAGCCATCTTACAGGCCCTAACCCAATGGATCCGTGGAGATATTGCGCTGGGCCTGGAATCCTCGTTCCTGTCTAGCCGCGCGGTAACCACTGGACGGCCGGCCCATCCAGACCCGGAGCCCATAGCCCACCCACGGCGGGGAACCGACAGCGACGCAGAGTTGTTGACCCGTTTCCAGCCTCCACGCGACGACAGCTCCACCGGTTCGTCTCGCGCAGCCGCAGTTTCGCAGTTTCCTCGCTTAAACCCTCCGCTAAACACCAAACCTAAAACCCCTCTTCTCCTCCCCTTTCTTCTCTCCCAAGCCAGCCGGCCACGCCGATCGCCATGGCTCGCGCCGTAGCGAGATCGCGCGCCCTCCTCCCCCGGGACGCCGCCCTCCCCTTCTCCAGCGCCTCCTCTTGCTCCTCTCCTGCCGCGGCGGTGGCGGCGGCGGCGGCGGCGGCGGCGGCATCCGACGCCTCGGCCGGCGGCGGCGGGCGGCTCTCCTCGCCGCCTACTCCTGCGGCTGGCAAGCGGTGGGGCCCGCTCAAGTTCGGCGCCCTCGCGGCAGTCGCCGGGGCCCTCGGCGGCGCCGGCTACGTCGGCTACGGTGCGATCCTGCGATCCCCCGTCGCGATCTCGACTTGGGTGCTTTATTTTTTTGGTGTGGATTCGGTTTGGGTTTGGCCGCTTGCGCCGCGTTTTGACCTGCGCTGTTTGTTTCCATTTCGTTGCGTGCAGCTTATACGCTGGATGAGGTGGATCGGAAGACGCGGGAGTTCAGGAAGAACCCGGCGCCTCCCGTTGCGGAGGATGCCTCAGGATTTGAGGTCAATAATGCCATACAATCTTCCGATCCTTGTTGCTTGGTTGGGTAATTTTGTGAGGGGCACTAGTATAACAACATGTAAACCTGATGATCCTATTGGCAGCCCTGTTCTTTGTATTGCAACATGGAATAATGGTACGATGCCCAAAGGAAGGATCTCCAAATGATTGTCGATTTAATATTTTTGATGCCTCGATTCAAACTGAGCATAAGTGATTATTTTACTAGGGATTGTAATGACATAGAAACATGTAAGAAATTTTCTACTCCTGCGATGGTTTTGTACAAATGGAGATCATGAGCATAAACTGCATTTAGCAGTGGATAACTTTTTTTATTGAGTATGAAACTGTGTCTAATACTAGAGTGTTTGGCGTCTTAATTGTATGCAGAAATATCAGGCTATGGCTTACTCGACAGCTATGAAAGGTACAGGCTATGGCATTGTCCCTTTTTTTTTGTTAATTCTTATGTTTTCTGTGACATCAAGTACCGTTGCACACGTTTTTCTGCAGCTGATAATTTTTTATACACTTTTCGAACATTTTGATTGAACGACGATGTGATGATGCATGATTAATTCATACTTCATGTTTGACATCTTGTCTTTAATTGCTGCCCAATGCATTTTTTCTCTTCCTCCGCCTGATTCTTGTGAAGGACTATAGGATGCATTTTTGCGATTGTAATAAGAATGATTAATGAATTGCCATCAGTGGATGCAATGACAAAGGAATGGAATTATGCCATTATTAAATGTGATTATTACTAGTTAAATGCATCCATATATTGGAAATTAATATATTATTCTATATAAATCCTTATAAAAAAACATGAAATCAGCCTGTTAGTTAACCTAAATGCCATATACAGCTTAATATTCTAAATTTTAACATCTTTTCGTGTGTAATTATTTGTTGAGTTTCAGCTTAGCTTATTGGCTGTATACTTTTCTGTTTGGTACCTTTCTAATAATCAAGCTGTAAATTTTGGTGGTGCAGTTTCTGTTGCAGCAATAGAGCTCTACTTGGATATTAGAAGCACAATTGAAGACCATGTTCGGGTTAGTAACAAATTATAAGCTTTTCATCTTTTTTAACACGCATGTTTGTAATAAATGTTCATAATTGTGCTAGTTATTTTTATTCCAGGGCTTTACCGAACCCACATCAGACAAACTGCTACCAGATCTACACCCTCAAGATCAGCATGTCTTCACCCTAGTTCTTGATCTGAATGAAACTCTTGTGTACTCTGATTGGCAGGTACAGTGAAGAAGATATTCAGTCCTGTTATTTAACGTAATATTTGGATATGATGCAAATGTGGTACTAGAATTTATGGACTGAGATTTATTGTGAAACAGATTAATATTATTGAAGTCCATATGGGAGAGTGCAGCTTGCTTTCCTTATTATCAGATAATATGCTATGAAATGCAGTATAATCTCTAGACTTAAATATAACCTGACAGGGTGAAATGCACTAGAATAAATCAATATTGTATGCTACACATGATAGTTTATGTTAAACATGTTCCAGTACAAGTAACATTTGGATCATTGTACTCTACTATGCTGTAATACCACTCTTATAGCACACAAACATAATGTTTTATTCGCCATCTAACACTGTAAAACTCATGAATTATGCTATATTATGGACTATATGGACAGGTTGGACATGATACAGAGTATTTCATTTTCATGAACAAGTTATTTTCATCTTTGTCAAACATGTTAGGACGATGTGGGTTGTGTTGTCCAAAATGTAGCAGATGTGTTGTGTGTGTATCACATTCAAGTCTCATTTGCTTGGTTGTGTGTAGGCATGTAACATGCTCGCAAGATTTTCCATTGTGTTGTGATAACATGGCGGGATGAGCATTGAAAACTATCCAATCTTTGTTGGTTTTCGTTCCCTTTTGACTGCTAATGCATAAATTGCTTTTCTAGTCTTATCCTCTTTGTATTTTCCTATTTTGTGCAATCCAGGAATGTCAAAGTAATGTTTTTTTCTCTCTCTTTAAAGCGTGACAGAGGATGGGGGACCTTTAAGAGGCCAGGAGTTGATGCCTTTGTGGAACATATGGCAAAATTTTATGAAGTTGTTGTTTATTCTGATCTATTGCCTATGGTAAGATGTTCTTAACCTTCTCTGAATGCAGACTGTTATGCAATACCCTAACTTCTATAAATATTTTGTTATATGTGTAGTATGTTGAACCTGTGGTTGATAGGCTGGACACAAAGGGTTTCATCAGAGCCAGGTTATCAAGACCTGCAACTAAGTACCAAGATGGTAAACATTATCGGGTATGGAGATTGGAGGGCTTTACTTACCGTTTTCAGCAGGAGAGTGCATTCGTTTATGTTTGTTTACAAAATGCCTACTGAATAGTGAATATCGTCCATTTTTTATTTTTATATATTAGGCCATCTCCTTTCTATCGTGTTCTTTCAAGGTCTGTGCTCCTAAATAAGTATGGGGAGCCTATACCCAAGGAAACATGTAAATGAACAAAGACATTACTATAGGTTTTCTATTGTAAATGAACAACAGTGACTTTATTATAGATGATTTAACCTGTGAGGCATGGTGTCCTGTTAACTGCCATTTTCATACTGTCTGTGATACTTTTCCTTTTAATCTTACTTTGTCATGTTTTACTAGGATTTGTCAAAGTTGAACAGAAATCCTGCACAAGTTCTTTATATCAGCGGGCATGCTCTTGAGTCTTGCTTGCAGCCTGAAAATTGTGTTACAATCAAACCTTGGAAACTTGAAACTGATGACACCCAACTGCTGGATCTGATTCCATTTCTTGAGTGTAAGTGTTCCAATCCATCTCCTGTAAGTTCTAGGTGTTTTCTTTGTTGTATTGCGAGACTGTGACATCAAAGTGCTTAAATCTTGATAAAGCCAATGTATGCTACAGATCTTGCCATGGCCAGACCTTCTGACATTAGGACAGTGCTTGCTTCCTATCAAGGTCGTGATGTTGCTACAGAGTTTATCGAGCGTTCAAAGGAACACCAGAGGTAAACAAATGATCATGTTACATTGTAATATGGGATGCTTGTCTTTGTGAATATTTGAGCTATGTCATCTTTACAATTTATTAGGAAAGCAATATATTGGCATCGATGTAATTCTATGAATGAATCTCTTATATGTGGCATTGTGGCCTTTGTTGTGAACTGGCATGGCATATGTTGTTTAGTCTACCGTTTCTGATTACATTAAGCAGATATCATAAATTTTATAATCCCCAACTCCCACCAAAACTTCCTCTTCTATGTTGATAGTGCTTAAGCTTAAAAGTCAATCCGAAGTAAAGGTGGAAAATTTTGCTCATGGCTTAAAGATTATTTTGGTGATGTGCTGGACTGGGCTTAAAGATTATTTTGGTGATGTGCTGGACTGGGCTTAAAATTATGTATAATCTGCCTTCATAAAGAGCCAAGCTGGACCAAAGGCAGAAATTCAGCAATACTTGAAATTATGAGGCCTAAAGTTCAGCAGAATATTTCCACTATTAGGGCTTGTTTGGGTACTAGGGATAAAATTCCTAGGGAAATAAATCCCGGACGGAAATTCCTAGGGAAATAAATCCTGGATGGGATTTTCTTGGTCTTATGGGATCCCCGTGGAACACAATCCTTGGGGGGAATAAACCCTGTCATCATTTGGGAAGAGGTCACCGGGACGCTTGGACTCTTGAAACAGAGGAAGAAAGTGAAGTAGCCATGGTAGGGGGCTCGAACGAGCTCGGGTGAGACCAAAGGAGAGCCTTAGGATGCGGGGCGGCAACAAAAATGGGTGTAGGAGCTCAAGATGAAGCTCTGGGTAGCTGCGGCTGGGCTAGAGTCCTCTGGCGGCGAGCGGTCGACGTGCGCAGCGGCGGCATGCTTGGCTGCGGTGGCAAGGGCTAAGAGGCGATGGGACCAGAAATTTATTTGCGTCATGAGCATCTACGCATGGTGGGGAATCCAAATGTGTAGACGGCATGAAGAATTGTGCTTTGTGTGGCCCTAGTGACGGTGACCGGCGAACGAGAAGACAAGCCACCGAGGCAGAGGAACTAGGCGAGATACGGTCCAAGATGGCTATCCTACCAGGTTTAAGATTTCTAGGAGCATGTTATGATGTGAAAGGATGGGGGTGGAAACTCACCGGAGAAGGAGCCCAATCGTGGAGGTGTTTGGCGATGGCTCATCGGGTCCGAGGAAGGAGGCTTCGATTCAGCATCTTCAGTTGTGACGAACTGAAATTGAATGGTGGGAAATACAGATAAGGGCATGGAACACGACATGATGTAGGTGATTTGCGAATAAACCCACTAGAACCACAGGAATGGAGAGGAGGAGCTCGGCGGTGCGCTGCTAGGCTTGGCGAGCTGCTGCAATAGTCGCTGGAGATGAAGAATATGGCGTTCTAGCTTGTCTGTAAGAGAATGTACAACATCAGTAGGTGGAGGAGCTACGAGGGAGTGTAGAACATGTAGTGATGCGGTCAGTTGGGCAAGGGGCTCATCGGGACGGCAGCAGACTCCGGCATGAGGTGGCGGTGACCTTTTGAGGCAAGAGTCCTGAAACAACGTGGCGGCGGCGGTGACCTCTTGAAGCAAGAGGCGGCCCATGGTGATGACCTTTTGGGGTGAGCTCCGGAGGCAGTGGCGTCGGAGCAGCAATGGCAAGGCCAGCGAGTCACCTTCGGGAGCGACGAGGACGAAACGGAGAAGAGCGAGGTGTAGGCGGGGGAGAAATCCTGACCTGAGTAGGAGTTTTTTTTTGGCCCGTGGATCCCCTGGGATTTGGCCGGGATTTTCTGTTCCCCTCCATCACCCAAACACACATCCGAGGCGGGATTCCCACATGGATTTCTCCCCCGTGGTGGACCGAGATTCGACTGGGATTCCAGCCAATCCCTGGCCTCCCAAACAAGCCCTTAGTTGTAAGGCAGGCTCAAAAAACCTAGCTGGACCATGCAGCTAGTCTACAACTAAACAGGTATAGCCATATAGACCATTATAGTTGAAACTTTACTAGGATAACTTTTTTTGTCAAAACTTAAAATTGGATGTGAAAGGTAATTATGATTTATGGAAGGACCAGATTTTCTAAAAAAAAATCTCCAAGGGTTGTGAATTTTATGTAAAATCTAGGGGGCTGCTGTGGGGATTCCCCTATTAAAGAGATAATATGCTTCATTGAGAACCACACCAAGCAGAGTAATGCAAAAGTAGGACCTTGACCTTGATATCAGATTGTGAGCTTAGAATGCTTGTCTGGAGCTTCAACAATTTGTCTGGTGCATTTAAGATAACTTGTTGGCAGGGTATACCTAGGATAAGTTGTTAGATACACAAAACTTGTTTCTTGTGAACTGATGGCCATTACTTTACCATTTTACAGGCGTATGCAAGAGCAAAAACAACATGGGCACATATGGCGACGATGATGGGTCTAATCGGTTGGAAGGAATAAAGCTTCAATTGACTTGTGAATCTTAGATGTGGGGTTTTTTGTTCGAAGGAGAGCATATTGAACCTGTTGTGCATCACATCTCTAGTCTACTTGTTGGCTGCTATGAAGGGGTATCTTGTAGTTTTGGCAGTTTAGGTTGCAAACTTTTTACTGATTTTAGCGTTCTTGCGTCCATTTTATAGCATCATGAGTATTTAGCTATCTCCGTTTCTTGGGCATCTTGGAGCGACTGACATTTTGTTAAGAACATAATTGAATATGGTCAGTGTTGACCGTTGACACCATGCCACTCAAGTTTGCTTTGATGCTTGTTTCTTGGAATGTTTCATGATCGTTGCATCTTCTGAGGTGTAAAACGGGTTATTTCCAATGACAATATACTCCGCCGACATGTAAGGGTAAATTGATTGTCGGGGAAATAATGTAACAGTGGTTTGAAGCCAGCTTGTGTTAAGTTTTGGTTTGCGCCACTTGATCAGGCAGAGTTGCTACGAAACATGTTTGCGAAGAACTTGGGAGAAGAAGAACCAACATTATATAATTAGTGGTTGCTTAATTGTGGTTTCAACCTCTATCATGGGATTTGAACATATTATGTTAACTTGGTATCTTAGATATGAAAGCGTATGTTCTTTTACATGTGTGGTTGTTCTGTGAATTCCTTGATTACTATGGTGCGATGCATGGTTGGGGCTAAGCTTCACCAGACTCCCCGATGGAGTCAATGGCATGGTGCAAGCTGAGCCTCACGACAATGGCTCAACATGCTAAGGTAATATATATTTTTGAATTAGCATGATAGGCTGAGCCTCACGACGGTGGCTCAATGTGTTAAGGTAATATATATTTTTGAATTAGCATGACAGGTTGACTAAGCTAGAGAAATCACACTCTCCTGTATCCATCAATGATGAGAAGCAACGGAGCCGAAGGCATATAGCATGGCAAGTCTGACTAATGTTCAGATTTATTGGCATAATATATTTTTTTGTAGCAAAGCATAGATATTGAACTAGTAGAAAGTAAACATGCTACTATTATATATATATTAGCGTGCAGCTATTCCACGCACTGCATGTACATACGGGCACACAAAAGAGCGTTCTACTGTTATCGGGTTGGATCAGGAGCGCATGTTTGCATAGAATGGATATCAAACAGGATGTGCGTCAGTGCTCGGCCAAGGGTGCGACGTCTTCATAGCCTGGATAGCCTCCGTATGTTAAAATGAAGATCGATACTCTAGTGACCTGTATTTGGGAACAAGGAATATTATTAGCTAATGTTTTGTTAAATTGTGTGAACTGTGAAAGGCTGTTAGGCAAACAAAATGTATAAAAAAAATACTATATGATGCTATAAATAAGTAGAAGCATTGTTCTGTTATATACCGAAGAGATAAACTCACATTTAGATGCTGAAAGCCGGTGGTCCTGGAAGATCTTTGCCAATGCAAAGGCTAGTTGTTCATGACGTGCTATCGGCGGAGAACGGTCTGAGTGCGCAACAGAAATCTTATGTAGTGATGTTCGAACAATTTGTCCATGATGCTCCATATCACACTTCAGAGATGATGGTTGCATAATCGACATTTTCCAGTTCTTATGCTTTTATACAAAAATTCTCCCTTGACCAGAGTTCACTAACACAACTTAAACATGCATACACACAGATTTCCAGATTCATTGTCGGTTCTTGACATTTGGTTCACTAAACTTCATTCTCTTCAAGTATATCAACAAGTTCATCAATCAAGTAAATATTGAGACACCAATAATAGTCACTAGGCAGTAGGCAATAGCAATAAGCCTGCCATTGGGTAGGGTATAGGTAACTCAAATCTATACCTAATTTTATTCATACTCATTTAAAGTAATATTACTCATATTCAAATAAAAAAGATATATTCAATGGGTTTGGGTAACCCAGTGGGTAAAGAAGAAGGAAAAGAAGGGTCTAGGTCAAATAGGCCTATAAAGGAAGTTTTCGTAAAACTTTGATATTTAGAATTTCAACATCGCATTCATACCACAAAAGTTTTTCGAACTCAATTGAAATTTATTGGAGATGATTCTACGTGTAGAGGAGCTACTATATGCAAATTGGTAAGGATAGATGCACACGTGGGTGGGCCCATATGCTTTTATAGGAAGTTTTTGTAAAACTTCGGTATTTAAAATTTTAACCTCAGGTTCACACCACAAAAGTTTTACAAAATCAACTAAAATTTGTTAGAAATGATTCTGTATGTATGGAGCTACTTTGTGTAAATTGGGGCACATGTGCATAGGTGGCCCCTACATACTTTTATAGAAAGCTATAACTGAGTATGAGTAGTCCAATTGCACTCAACCCTATGTTTGCTTGGGTATGGGTAAAGATGGGTAAGTAGAAATTATCCTCTTCATACCTAAATCTAAATGGATATTTTATTTTTTATCTATACCCTACCTAATAGTGTAGGCATGGGTGGTGCCTAGTGGTAGTGGCCCTAAATAGCACTATCTTCGTGTGTAACATAGAGGCCGAATGACATGGACCTACAATGCGCAAGGGGCGGCGAGCGGCAGCTGCCTCGCGGAGAGCGTTGGCGTGACCATGCAAATAGCACTGACCCTCACTGTCGCAGCCCTAATGGTAACACACCTCGCGAAGAGCTGGCGTATATGACTTTTTTTAGTTGCGGCTAATGGCTTTTGGCTACGGCCAATAGTTTTTATTTATGTTTTATTTGTGTTATGCAGGACGATGTACATGGTTTTGGACTCGCAAAGTCATTTGAAGAATTCGATTAAAGAAGTCGTCTTGTTTATTTCAACTTTTAGAGAAGTCAAAAGCCAAACCCCCCCAAAAAATAGTACTATAAAGCAAAACTACAGAGTTTTCATGTAGGTTTTGGGTTTATATGGGAAGCCAGCCTGTTTGGGCTTTAGATGCGTGTGGACGAACTTGAGAATAGCGTCCAACACAGACATAGTTACCTACAAGCAAGGTTGTTAGGATCACGACATGAATCGTGGGATCGTACAATCCTTCGATCCCACGAGTTCGATGTTATACGAATCGGTGTATCGATCGGAATTTTATAGAATTGTAATCCTGAAGGTAGGATCGCATGGGATTGGGTAGGATTGTTAGGATCGTGCTTAGGATCGGATAGGATCATAATCCTGACAATAAACTATATTAGCGTATAAAATTTGATATTACATATCGCTAATTTAAGTTGAATTTGCTTTGTTTTTGTTGTTTATATGTTGTTTTAAGGTAAAAAATATTATCTTTGACATATTGGACTTTTATATTATTAGTTTATAAAAAATTAATCAAATAAGGCCCCGTTTGGCACAGCTCTAGCTCCGAGATCTATGCTGGATCTGTAGTTTGTTGACTAAATTAAAGTGATTTAAATATTTTTATTTAATATATAATATAAATGAAATGAGTCATGTAAATGCACTTAACATGCCTGCAACTCTAGATTTAGGATTTCCTAGAGCTACAGATGACCAGCTCTAGGAAATCTACAGATTTCCTAGAGCTAGAGCTCTGCCAAACGGGCCTAAGTTCCAAAAATCAACCTTAATACAATATAACATGAATAAGTATACTCAAATTATAAAATTAAATAAAAAAATGAAAAAAATCTATTATATACTTGCTTATTTAAAAATATAATTTATTTTTTATATAAAATATGTACTCTTTTAAAAATCTAATAGAATCATGATTCTACTATCCGATTCCGTCAGACAAAAATGATCTTATCTAATATCATGATCCAGATAACCTTGACTACAGTGTCCAAATCGGACGCACTAGAAAACTGCGTCCTTCCCAGATCTGTAAATTTTTGGCCACCTTTCTTACTTCGTTAATTTCGTCATTATTAAGTATTATTAATAATAAAACGGTTGTTTTCCCCAAATATTTCCTTTTTTCCTTTTTGTTTTTAAATTCGTAAGTATAAGGAACCGGCAGGCGACCATAAAACCAGTTCAGGTTCGAAGCCTAGAACGCTCCTGAAAGCATAGATAGCTCTGCGGCCTCCGCCCACATCGTCTCCGGCCGCTCCTCTCCTCCCAGCCATGGCCGCGAAGCAGCAGCCGGCGGGCGAAGCCCTCGCGGCCCACATCTCCGCCATGTCCCGCTCCGAGATGTACGACATGATGTCTCAGATGAAGGTACCCCCCCCCCCCCCCAATCCTTGAACCCTACAACCCCAATTCCTCTCTCTCTCCCCCCCTCTCCCCGCCGATTTTTCTCCTATTTCTCACCGTTTTGCCTGTGTCTGGTGGTGTGGCGCCGCGACACGTGCAGGCCATGATCGACCACGACCAGGAGAGGGTGCGCCGCATGCTCGTCGACAACCCGGACGTCACCCGCGCGCTGTTCCGGGTGAGATTCCTCGCAGCCTGCGCTCTCAGGTGGTTTGTGTTTACTTGTCTAGGAGAAAGGGGAACGGTAGTGCCTCGGTTGCCAGTGCTCTTGAAATCTCGAAAATTTTCGGGTTTTAGGGTTTTGTAGAGTTTCGTTATGATTTTACTTGTAGAGGTTTCGTGTTTCGTTGATGCAGAAAGGGTAAGTTCATGCCTATTACAGGGGAATGTAGCTTACCTTGTAGTCGCTAAACAAATTAGGGTGAGACTCTTGTATTGTTAGTTCTTCCAGTTGGGCCTGGTTCATGTTTGCATAGAGAAGGGAGTTGATGAACATTTATGCAGCAAAAACTTTCTTGGTTGCTTTTTACACGATTCAGATGGAAAATTCAGTATTGCAGTGAGACCATGGGGTTAAGTATATTAATGTTGATCATATGCTAGGAATCTCTTGTCTGTCACCACAATGCGTTCACCTGTACGTGTTATTTCTATATGAAAAAAAGTGGATGTAGAAGGATGTGTGTCATGTACTAATGTTGTTTAGCAAACTCTCTAAAATGCAGCCTACTACTTGTTCTTCTATTTGCCAATTGTTCTCCAACGGTTTGTCCTAAACATTCTAATACACCTGTTTATGTTCTTATTTTCCTGGCAAAATCTGCCGTGATTCTTCCACATCAATATAAAATTATTTGGTGTGGTATCTGACGCCATATGTGGTTACTACTTTCAACTAGATTGTATTGCGCACAATGAATGAATTTCTTATATGCATTTGTGCAGAATGAATCTCTTATGTGCATTTCTTCTTGCAGGCGCAAGTAGTACTTGGAATGGTGAAAACGCCTAAAACCGTATGTAGATTAAGTTTTTTACTTTCTTGGCATTTAAAATTTGGAATTTGGATTGTTAATTAGCAGATTGAACTTTATCGTCATCAAGTGCTTGTTGTTCCACAGGGACAATCTTCAGACATGGCCCAACCCACAGTTGTGCCGACAACACCTCCTTCATCAGTTAAAGCTACTGTGCAAGATCATGTTAGCTTGTCCCAACCCCAATTACCTGCCAATCAACAGAATGTGCAACCTTCTGGTCCATTTTCATCTGGCTCTTCTAATCTGACATCATCATCATTGGACCTTCCAACTATGTCAGTAAACCCACCACAATCAGCACAAACAAAAGGATACCCTTTTCCTCATATGCTTTCTGCATCAGCACCTCAGTCATCTCAGCATACAAATGTTACCTTACCTCCTCATATCCCTCCACAGTATTCAAATGTTCCATCACATATGCCTATAGTTCATAGTCAGCCACAGCAACCTTTGCAAAATCCTGGAATGTTTAATCAGCAGTTGCAACCACCCTTGCCCCAGTTGCCTAGGCCACCTTCCATGCAGCCCTTTACACATCAGATGCATCCACAAGTGCCCAGTTCATTTGGTTTGAGTCATACAAATGCTCCTCAGCACATGTTGCAACAACCGATGTTTCATGTAAGGTTCTACACTAAATCTACATGATCCTGATAACTAGATACTATGCTCTGCAAACTGACCATCATATTTGGAATTTCTCAGCCAGGTGGAAATCCACAAACTTCTTTCCTGACAGGTCAACCACCATTACCTAACCAGCCACCGCCATTGTCTAACCAGCCACCACGACAGCTATACCAGGTGTGATTTCTTGTCTTCGGCAAGATATGATTATGCTGTATTAAAATTGAGTTATTTCCCTTGCACAAAGAAAATATAAGCATCCTCCCAAATGTTCATGCATTTGCTTAGCATTGGCTGTTCAAAGTCGGATGTAGCCTGTCGGAACTGCCTTGATGAAGTAATCTGTATTCTTTATTTGCTATCATCACAAAAGTTTTAGCTCTTGAAGAACCATGTCGAAACGAGTAAATTGTGTCCAAAGTTGACTAACATCTTGCTATCTTAGTGTAGTTATGTGCTTACTGCTGTTGAAATCTCTGTATCTAATGACATATGATCCACATTACTCTCCAGTTGAATGAATTAACATGTGAATGGCTCTTCTTATCTTTTATCCAATAGACTAACACTGCTTGCGTATGTATGGCCTATATAGCAGTTATTAGCATTGTCATCCACATCTATTGCTAGGCTAGGTTCTATTGGTGTTTTCCTTATTCTGATTATCATTGCCTTTTTTCGCCTTATTTGGTGCATGTGCGGTTCAAAATTTACTAACTTTCTTAGGCCCAATAGGCTCTAGTTTATTCCTAAGGCACCAATGCAGTAAACTTGTGCTGCAAAATCTTAACTATTATATCATAATTCTGTTTCATGTCACGACAGTGTTTAATCATGATTTGGTAATATGCCATAGTAGCGCTACTTCAAGAATTTCTGCCGCCTGAAATGCTTGAGAAAAATATTCTACTGGTCTCCTTTTTCATGTTTCCGAAGAAACGCATAGTCAATATTTGATACTGCTTGTAGAGTTCTTGTTTGGACAAGTCAGATAACCAAAATGGGAAATATAGCATGGTTACGACCTGTTGGTTTTCCAGCTTGGACCAGATCTCCCAAGCATTCTCGTTTATACGTTACGAAAATTGGTAGCTCGCATATAAGAGCTGAGTTATGCACAATTTTGAGCATATTTTCAACAATTTTTGCACATAAATGCTTCAACAAATGTGTCATTTGATGTTCTCCTTTCGAAGATGGAAAAGGAAAATACTTAACAATTTACCAATTTTGTTGGAAAGCAGCCAAAACTAGCCAGTTTCCAAGTTCATCACTAAATAACTTTTCTGTTAGGACAAACCTATGGGTTACCAGCTTATTGCTGTCTTGCTGATATGTCCAACGTTGCATACAACATGGTCTAAAGAAACTATGTGCGACTTCTTGGATAGCTTTTATTGCTGTCTTGCTGATATGTCCAACGTTGTATACAACATGGTCTAAAGAAACTCTAGATTCTTGTAGTCCCATCTTCCATGTGATGTTTTGATCATAGACTAGTCACTACATAACTTCTGTAATCTATCTGTTTAACAGGCTAGTTCACATGTTGGCTCACACTACAATTCTCAAAGTATGCAAGTCGATAGATCAACTCCATGGGGACATAGCAACCCAGAAGCATCTTCAGCTGGCTCCCATTTCCCTGGACAATTCCCAGGGTTGCCTGGACACATGACCCAAGGAATTGGTGGTATCCAGACAGGTCGCCCTGAATCATCTGTAAGCGTCTGTTTGTCTTCTGTGCTATGTTTATGTTTTTTCCCCTTTCTAGCAAAATAAACTATTCACCTTGTTGTTGTTCGAGCAGTTGACACCTGAGATGGAAAAGATGCTTGTACAACAAGTCTTGAGCATGTCGCCAGAACAGATCAATATGCTGCCTCCAGAACAGCGACAACAAGTGCTTCAACTACGAGACATGCTAAGGCCATGATAAGCAAGCAGCTGTCTTGGTAGAAGAATTTCAGTTCGTCAGAGCCCTTCAGATCAGCTCTGTGGTCCATGCTCAGCTTATGCTGTGACATCCTCCCTTTTTAGCCATTGTTCAGCTGATTGGCATCCCGACTAGTCAGGAGCTAACGTTGGAAATGTGATTGTAGAATGCTAGTCCTTGTCGTTATTTATAGGTAGTTGTTTGAACATGGATGATGATTTATGATCGACAAATAAACGGCATGTTTTGGTAGCGTTGCTACCGCAATTTCAAGCCGTGTCAAACTGATGGCTGAATTCCAGTCCTTATCTGATGACGGGGCGCGCTCGTAAGATGTCTGATTGGTATAAATATGGGAATGTGATGATCTCAACGTTTTTGTTTCCTACCATTCTTTTTTTTTTCGGCCTTTGGTTTGTCATTCTTTTCTTCTCTGGGATATAATGAAGCCTGTACATTTTTTTCTCAGCTACTGTAGTAAATAGACTAGCAAATTGGTCTATTCATGGTTCCTTCATTTCCAACAACAAAATGAGAATTCTTCGCTTGCAACAAGGTCGAGAGATACAATTACGAGAGCTGGTCCCAAAGTCAGGGTCTGCCTTTGGAACACAGGATCTACAAAAGAACTTTGAAAGTTCACAGAAAATGGTTTAATTTTGAAGGAAGTAAAAAAAAAAATCAGCATTCCAAACGCGATAAGAGCGACGTGGCCGCAGAGGCACGGTTCATCGGAAAGTGTCAACGGTGACGGGTTTGTAGAGTAGATGGGAGTCCCGGTTAAGCCAACCCCCGATCGGAGTCGTCAGTTAAAATTGGTCAACATTTGAGTAAAACTTTGCACCGAGAATATCCCAGCCGAGAGAATATCCCTCTGTGGCTCTGTTATCTTTCGGCGCAACAAAGTTCTGCTGAATGGGTCCACCTACCAGCCCCCAATCAGTCATCACCCAGCCCAGCCAGACGACGATCTCAGGAAATTTGCATCGCGAGAAAACTATGAAAAAAAAGCCACTTTTAACCGTATTAAACACATTATTTATAAAAAATAGTATTCTCTTAGTATTAATTATAAAAATAACACTACCTACCGCTCGACAGGTAGTGCTATTTTTACAATTAATACTAAGATAGCGCTATTTGTACAAATAAAACATCCAAAACCACTATTTTCGCTAATGATTTGAAAACGATGCCTAATGAGTAGGGTCAATCCCCTCGTCCTACATTCTATTTTGTATTTTTTTTGAGTCGAAGTCAAATATGGATAATACATAATACCTATTTTTCCTCGGACGATCGGTTGATGAAAATTATCTGCTTCTTTACACATGACATTAGACAGTAAGGTACAATCAAAATAAATACAGAGAGACTAATCACCGAAATGTCGAAGAAAGAGCACTCAGTATTATCCGCCTATTTAGATGTGTGATCTGCCTATATGTTATCTTGTTCCTAAGCGAAGTTATAATAGACTTCCTCATATTACTTGACATACGGATACATACGGACATGTATCACTTATCATGTATCCTATTCAAAATATGACACATATAGTACCAAATACACATTTACCTCTTCCGTATTCGCTCTACGAATCTTTGATCGGTCAGACAGAAATTATTTGCTCCGTTTGCACGCTACTAATCAACGTGTGGGTTCTTTTTAGCTATGACTTATGACTCATGGATATGACTTTTGAATTCTGATATATTCACAAGAGATAGTATATAGAAGAAAATATTTATATATAATTTTAGTCGATACAATTACTATAATTTTTTCGTACATAAGCCAAAATAAAGTGCAAACCAGCCGCGTGGCGTCACCCTTTCCTTCCATCCTGTACAGGTCAGCAGTCAGATCTTCTCCTCTTCCTTCCAAGAAACAAAATCCTACGCGAGCGAAACCATCTAAGAGCCTGTTTGGGAGAGCTCCACCACTGAAACGTGGATCTGGAGCAGCAGCTCCACCGTGGATCTGGGATCCCACCATGAGTGTTTGGCTTGTACAGCAGCTCCAGATCCACGAAATTGAGGTTTTGGTGGGAATGGCCACTTTTGATGGGATGGGGTGTGTAACCAGTGGCATTGGTGGGTAATTACCACCCAACTCCACGGTGGAGCACCCCTTGAGAAGCTTCATGAAATCCATGGATCTGGCCCTCAGATCCAGGATTTTGTTGGATCCAGATTTCGCGGAGCTGGAGTGTTTGGGTAAAATTTTGTGGAGTGGAGCTGTTTTTCGTGGATCTGGAATTGGTGGAGCTCTCCCAAACAGCATTCCCGTCGAAAATTTGGGAAAATTAATATAAGTGAGGGAGAGGGAGGGAGGGAGAAAAGCAACAACTGGGAATCGCGTTGGTTCATCCGATCCAATCCTGCCGAAATCTGACGAGTTCGATCGCAATTGGCGCGTTTTGGGGGGATGGGAGGAGGAGCCGAGAAAGAGTTGTCGACGGACAACGTGAAGGGGATAGCGCTGGCGCTCCTCTCCAGCGGCTTCATCGGCGCCAGCTTCATCATCAAGAAGATGGGCCTCCGCCGCGCCGCCGTTGCCTCCGGCATCCGCGCAGGTCGCCTCCACAGTCCCTCTCACTCTCACTTTTTTTTTCTCGTATTCCGAAGTTTAATCTTGTAGAAATGACTTCTTGTTTGTTTGGTTTCTTGATGTGTGCAGGGGTGGGCGGGTTCTCGTACCTCATGGAACCCCTATGGTGGGTTGGCATGATCACTAGTAAGGTTTCTTTCTACAATTTCAATAGAGCAAATGAAACGCAATGTTTAGCGAGTAGTGGGTAATTCTGAGCAAAGTTTTATCCATTCAGTGATTGTGGGGGAGGTTGCGAATTTCGTCGCATACGCCTTCGCCCCCGCTGTGCTGGTTACTCCTCTTGGAGCACTGAGCATAATTGTTAGGTACATGCAGCAAGCTGTAGTTTTCCTGTGCAATTGTGTCATTGGAATGTGATATTGAAGGTGGGTATTGGTGGTGTCTTCACTCTTCAGTGCAGTGCTGGCCCATTTTATCCTGAATGAGAGGTTGCACGCGCTTGGGGTTCTTGGTTGCGTGATGTGCATCGCGGGTTCGGTGGTGATCGTTATCCATGCACCACAGGAGCGAGAGATTAAGTCGGTTAGGGAAATATGGGACATGGCGACACAACCCGGTGAGAATTATCAATTTATCATGGATGTGATTCTATTGTGTACAATTGTTCGCTCTTGATTGTAGGAACTTCCTTTGTTGCTATATGCGATTCTGGGAAGTGAAATCTGATGGTTGAGATGTCTTGTCATGTGCCTTTGCAGCTTTCTTGTTCTATGTTGCCTCAGTTATAGTAGTGGTCTTTGTCCTGGTGTTCCATTTCTCCCCTCTCTATGGGCAGTCCAATGTGTTGATCTATACTGCCATTTGCTCTTTGATGGGTTCTCTTTCGGTAATAACACTTCTGCCAGCAGTTTCTGTTTTCTCTAATTTTCTGTATGACTGTATGTAATTCAGTTTTGCTCTTGCTAAGGAAGGTGCTAACTTTTTCTCCTTATTCAGGTGATGAGTGTTAAAGCACTTGGTACATCCTTAAAGTTGACTTTTGAAGGGACAAATCAGTTAGTGTATCCAGAAACTTGGTTCTTTATGCTTGTTGTGGCTACTTGTGTCCTAACACAGATGAATTATCTGAATAAGGTTTGTACAACTTCTTCACAACTGATGTTGTTTCAGTAATTGCAGTTGTATGCCATTAAAAGTACAACCATTTAAATGACAAATGCCTAAATGGTATGTACTAGAGAAGACCAATTTGAACACAATTCTTTAGTTGAACCTTAGCAATGTATAATAGGCATCATGTTTACAAGCTGTTGTATTTTTTATGGATTAGAAAAGCAAGTGATAAAAGAGGGGTTGATTGGAAATAATATAACTGTTGGGGGGATGGCCTCCACCAGGACCCACTTGGCCCAATGCGCCAGTGGCATGGCGTGGCCAGCCCAGCATAGGGCTGCCGCATAGTGAAATACTGGTCCTACCCCTGTGTACGTAGGCCTAGGTAGAGGTATTTGTGTAACCTTAAGGAGAGGAAATGACATAATTGCTAAAGTATAGGCCTAAATAGGGCTAACATTGCAATGTGCCTCCTCAGGGGTATAAAAGAAGGTCTTAAGCCTCACGGGGAAGGCACGGCTCATTTTTTTGGGAAAAATTAAACAGTCCCAAGAACAATCCATATTTCCCCATATCTGTTGGGCTTTGGGGAAGCCGCCTAGACAATTCCCTGATAGCCCTTCCTGTACTGTTTGGCGTGTAACCACAACAATAACTAGACTAAATGAACACTAAGAAATATATGAACATTAATTGATTAGCAAGAACTGAGAATAATGAATATAAGAAGTGCCATGTAAGTAACTACAAGGAAAGAACAACAATCCCATAATCGTTTACCTTCTGAAGATGACTTCAAATTCAAGGTATTGTGGGTTTTTAACTAATTGGGATCAAGTTATGGTGATGTTTCTGTTGTTTATTAGGATAAAGAGTGCCACATTCGATTTCAATCAAATCTTTGCTATGTATGTTTAAAGCCGAATTTTGTCACTTCTCAACAATCAAAGATATGGGAAAATAAAATAATCAGAAGATTCTGATAAATTGGTGGATACATGCTATTTTGGCATGATAGGGAACCTATTTAAATAAAGTTGTCTTCGGTTCCCCATAACTAGCCTGTTTGCTTAGGCTAATTTTTTTCTGTCCTGTGACTACTGACCTACACTGCAAGGATACATACTTCAGGCAAACCTCCCCAGCCTTGCACCAGTGATACTTATCCCTGTGTCCAAAATCTCCTTCACTGGCTTCCTTGCTGTGATTTTGTGTAGACTGCTATGATAAAGTAAATTCCAATATTTGTTCAACAATGCACTAAATTGCAAGAGTTCATAGAATGATTGCAAGTCTTATTGTATCGGTGTCCTCCACAGTATAATAGAGTAAATTGTACTTTTTATGGCAGGCACTTGACACATTTAATACAGCAATTGTATCTCCAATTTATTATGTAATGTTCACAATACTTACAATACTTGCAAGCGTCATAATGTTCAAGGTAATTTTTTTATATATATTCTTGTTATATATCTATTTCCTCTTATTTCTGTTCTACCATTCACCTTCATTTATTGTTTTAGACCCCTCTGGAAAATTTCCTGTTGTTGCCTTTGTTTCTTATGCATGCCTCAACTCTGGTACTATAAACTACTGGCTTTACACCTTACTATAATGTTCAGCTTACTTCAAACCTATATCCTCCAACAATTATATGCAGAGCAATCTTGAAGTTAAGACAGGTCATTCTTTGGTTGAATTCTGGCTTCAGGTTCAGCTGTGGAGAATCTGAATTTCTGTACCTCCAGCTCTAGATGAAAAGTTAAAACTCATGGAAGTGTTTCAGTTAAAACTCCAGCTTTTCTTCCCAAAACTTGTATTTGACATCCGTGTCCAAGAAATTTTAATCTATGGCATATGTGTTGTAAATTTGTTGAACTGGGAAAATTGGTTACCCCTAACTTCTAGAGAGCACTTAAAGTACGAAACAAAAGCTTGTTTATACTTTTTTATATAGAATTTGGATTGAAATTTGGGACCACAAATTGAAGCCATCCCATCTGGTCTAGAAGCTCCAACTATACCTTTGCAGCTAGAGATGGCAACGGGTAAATACCCATCGGGTATTGCCATTCCATACCCGTACCCGCTAGGTGTAAATTTACCCGTCGGGTTACCCGTATCCGCACGCGGGTAGGAAAATTTACCCATACCCGTACCCGCGCGGGTATTACTACCCGACGGGTAACCCGTACCCGCAAGCATACCCGGTTCAACACATAAGAATATCATCAATTTAGACATTCATTAATCATACATGCCAAGCACAAAAGCGTCTAATGATCAAAATTAGTACATCACATAAACATACTTGACATGACCATATCAACATATGACAAACAAATAAACAATCAACAACAAGTAGATAATAAAATTAACATTTGAGTGGGATGTCTAGTTGTCTAATGCGGGTATTCATTACCCGCGGGTAGACGGGTATGGGTAGTATATACCCGCACCCGCCTACCCGGTGGGTAGAGGATTTCGCCCAATAACGTACCCATGGGTACATAAAATTTTCCATACCCGTCTCTTTATCGGGTAAAACCCGTCGGGTATTCGGGTATCGGGTACCCATTGACATCTCTATTTGCAGCTGGGAGCCAGTCCTCGCCAAACAGGGCCCAAGTTCATTGCAACACATTGAGGGAACACAGTTGTCTCTTTGATAGATTGAGCAAAATACTGATTCTCTTGTGTTTGTTGGAATATGAAATTTAGCTCATCTAATGGCTTGAGCTTTATACTGAAACAAAACAAAATTATAATTTCAGGTTTGAGAGATTTTCATCCATTCAAAATTTAAGGGTTGACATGTATGCTATCCCTATTCTCATCCTACTTTAATGGTGTGTGCAGGATTGGTCTGGTGAAAGCCTTGGAAACATTACTTCTGAAATTTCTGGCTTGATTGTCGTGTTGTCCGGTACCATTTTGCTGCATGTAACAAAGGACTATGAAAGGATCCCACAATCAAGAAGTTCGTGACCACGACATCTCCTTTCTACACGAAATTATCAGATTGATGCCATTTAATGTCGGCAATATCTCATTATTTGGTCACAACGTAGGTATATATGCACCATTGTCTCCCACCTTGACAACAAGACTTAACAGGGAATTGTTGAAGCACGTCGAGGATGAGAGCTTCTGACGAGGAAAAAGTCTTGAGAAGACAGGAGATGTACTAGCATCAGAAGCTCGAAGCAAAGTGCAAAAAACTCGGATGGACAGACGCTCCCATGGGGCTTGTATATGTTACAGTAGCGATATCTTCGCATCAGTGATTGCCGGCTACTCCATTTCGTTGTGTTGGATTGTGTACATAAATACATAATCAGACATCTGCAGCAATTGGTGCAAGGATGAAGGTGACCGTCGAGTGCCTGCAAATCTGGAGGTGGTTTTGGGAGGCTGCAAGGTTCCAGCAGATAGAATTTAGTCGGGTGCACAGATTCTTGTCAAGTTTTCTTCTCTGTAAAGTTTTCCCAGTTTTGTCCATGGCATTTTATTGTTCCTCGTGTAGAGTTTTTCAGAGTGAGCCACAGAGCTTGCTGTGAATGCTGTACATTAGTAGTTTATTACTGTTGTGTTAGTGGTTCCTGCAAAATTCTGATTCCGTTTTATCTCGGTCCATCTAAAACTTTAGTAATACTAATGGAATAGTAATAAATTGCTTTTAACTTTCTGGGGTTAACTTGAAGGTGAAATAAGATGTTGCGTGTATTCATGCTCTGAATTTGCTAGTTTCAGGCGAGGAGAGCCTATAATTGCAATGGAAATGAAAATCTGCTCTTAAGAACGTCCACCCATCTATCCTAGCACGAATCTCGAGACAAGAACATCGCAATTGCTGCCGCTCCCCCGTTGCGGATGACAGCCTGACAGGTGGGGCAAACGATTTAGGAAGAAACCCTACTCTCTTCCTCGGGCCCACTCCCCAGCCGCACAAACCCTCGCTCTCATCCCCTCTCCGCGTAGTGCATTCACCTCTGCTCTGCTTGGGAGTGCGACGGCGGCTGCTCTTCTTCGACTATCAGCGCCGCGGCGGCGGCGGCGGCGGCTCAATACCACGGTGAAAAATCTCTTTGCATCTTGGATATTACGTGTGTTTTCTTGATGCAGCCTCCTTGTTGGCTATTATGTAATCAAAATGTAATACCCATGGATTTGTTTAGGACGTGATTTTTAGTTTAAAATTTAAAATTTTATTTGTTCTAAGCACTCGTATGTTGTTTTGAGTGATATTTCGATACGGTACCCACTGCGCTCCCTGCAGCCACCACGTCCACTCCCGTGCTCCCTACTTGCTGCTGCTTGCTGCCTCCGCTACCTGCTCCCTCCTAGCGCTGCTCCCTTGCTGCCTCCGCTCCCTGCTCCCTCCGTGCCAAGCCGCCACGCTGGCAAGTTAATAAGCTTTTGATAGAGTGCTTAACCACTCGATTTGGTTGAGGTATGAATTTCCAAAGTTTGCTGCTGCTGCTCTGTAATTCTCTGCTAGTTGCAGCAGTCCTGTTGTGGTGCGAATTGTTGGTGTTAATTGGAAGTTGTAGCTAATTTTGTTAGCTTTCCTTAGAGTGCTAGGACACCTATGGAGTTATGCCTCTGTGACGGCTGCTGCTCGGTATGGGGACAGCACGGCCTTCAGGGCTGAAATCGGAGTTTCAGATGGTGTAATCTTTAAATTATGGTAACTAGGATTACGTGAGTAGCGTTATGAAGATTATAGAACCTGAAATATTTGCTATATTGGGTTTTGGGTTTGAAAGATATGGTCGTTTAAGCACCAGGACGATGGGAAGACGTCCAGTAAGAAGGGGATTATTTGTGTCTGGTTTGTGTGTAAGAGCGATGTTGTTTGCTTGTATGTGTATACATTGCTTTAGTGATGAATTGAAATGGATGATGTTGTTCACACATGATCCACAAGTTTAATCAGGCCAGTGCATAATAAAATGGTAAAGCAGGGTAGTGATTGCTATTAGTTGAATTTTGATAAACTACCTATCATGCTATCATAAGTTGATTATTTCTGTATATATATTAACATATTGATGAATGATGGTAATGGTACATGACATGGATAATTGATGCTGATATGTTGTTGAATAATGGTTAATAGAACATAACGTGTTGATATTCTTAAATAGAAAAGTTGCATTGCATACATTCATGTTATGGAAATAGATGGCCTTTGTGGCATTTATGATCTACTTTGTGTGGATATCCCACGGGAGTGAGAAGACTAAGGCCTATTTCGTAGGCACTCTATGGGAGTAGAGATTAAGATCATTGTATGAAAAAGGATAGGCTAATAAGGTCTCCGTATGAAAAAGGACGGGCTATTGAGATTTCCACATGAAAGAGGGTGGGCTTGAGTAAGCATCGACGTGTGCTCACTCTGTTATACCGGTATAGGCTAAAGAGATGCCCATGTACATATGCATTTACATTGTGTCAAAAGATAAGGTGCAAATGTATAAGAAATGGTTAATGAAAAATAAAAGGGGTTAAATGATAATGAACGGTTAAAGAGACTGTTGATGGATAATGAATCATATGTGTAATTGTTGTTTACTGTTTTGCTATGTACTGGCTGAGTCTTTGGATTCATTCTTGCTTATTTGTTGGTTTTTAGGTGATCCTTAGAGTCGTCATGCAACAGGAAGGGGAGTTTGCACATCCATGTCACATGCAAACACTAATGCAAATCTTCATTTCCTAGATAATCACTTTTGAACGTAGTATAGCTAGTTTAACTAGCTCTTTCTGGTTAAAACTTAGTACGTGTTCTAGAAAGCGTAACGTTGAACCTTATAATGTTTATGCTATGGTGGACTTATTACTGTTTAGTTACAAGCGTTTCTCAGGCACGGGTGTCCTGAGTTTTCATAGGCGCGGAGTTCCAAATTTTAGTTATGTTTATCATTGTTATGGAATCAATTGTCTTTAATGTAGTTTGTTCAGTATATGTTAATTGCCCCTGTTTGTAGTCGTATAAATAGGGTCGTATAAATAGGGGTGGTGCTACGGAATTTTTTTAATAGCAGCGCCAATATGAGGTTGTTAATGTGTAATGGTAGCATTCCGAACTTAAGAGGTTGAGCTGGGGTGTTACACAAAGATCTTTTTTTAAAAAAGATTTAGTGCTGCCAAGTTCTAAGGTTTACGGGTACATCTTGGTTGATGTCTATCACCGCCGCAGTCGAGCCCTTGTCCATTCCGACTAGTTCCTCATCCCGCTTTTTCTAGTTTACATAGCACCGAATCGTGTGTGGAAGAAGAAATCAAAGGAAAGATTAAGTGAGAGGAAGAAGAATGAGAGAGATAGATCATAGATGGTTATTGATCCATGTGCGGTTATATTCTTTTCACCTTATATGTTGTAACATATATTCGTGTAGTTCCGTAATGAAGGAATTGCGTTAAGCTCGTGTGTGCGCTTATTTTCTGCATTGCTGCTATGCAGACCATGAAACCAGGGATTTGGAATGTTTGGTTGTGGTTACTTGGGGAGAGTAATAGTCCAAAAAATAGACAGTTTGCACAAAGATTTTGTCTTTGTTATGCTGTACGCCATTAGGAGATAGCTGATGGAAACGTCAGGGGACTGCAATTATTTCATGCTAGTTTAAACCGACTTCTTTTCTTCAAAGAAATTAAACATGTTTTGTATGATGGAAACATCCGGGGACTCTGATTATTTCATGCTAGTTGAAACCGACTTCTTTTCTTCAAAGATATTGGAACTGTTTTGTATCCACTTTTCCATTTAGTCATATTGAGTCTTTTAGGTAAATTTACTTGTTCTCCGTACAGGGTCTCGGCCTAGTGGAGACAGTGGATCTGTTTGCCAAACAACTTAAGCTTTTCCATCAGTTCTAATTTCTAAGTAACATATGCTCTATTTTGGTACAAAGGAAGTTTCCTTTGCAACCCTGTTTAAAGCCTTGAACTGTTTGTTTTATGAACTGCCCCTGGTATGATCTGCCGTCATTTTTTTTACCAGTGGCCATCATGACTCCGTTCACTCAATTAGCATTTTGATTGCAATGGAGGATTTCCAATAGTGAGAAACGTTAAGCTCTTTGGAGGATTTTTTATTGGGGGTTTGGAATGATCCACACAAAATCTCAAGAACTTGTACAACATTTCTTTAGCTCTATCTTTTGCTTTATGCTTCTTGTTCTCTATCGTGTATTGTGAATGTGTAATTTTATCACTCTGATCATATGTTTATGTTTATCCACACTTCAGTTTCTTTTCCTGCGGATTCATAATCACTAGATGGGGAAGGCAAAGCGTGCATCAATTTTTATCAGGCTCGTTTCAGCAGCTGGGACTGGATTTTTCTATGTGAAGCGCAAGAATCCTCGGCGGATCACAGAGAAGCTTGAATTTAGGAAGTATGACCCTCGTGTAAACAAGCATGTCCTATTTACAGAAGCAAAGATGAAGTGAGACGTCTCGGGATTCTTCTCCCTTTTCAATGCGAAAAGCTGAATAACTTAACTCAGGTTGTGGAGTCAGAAACCTCTGTACCATTTACTTGGTCCAAAACAAATGCTACCCAGATTATCCTGTTCGAGATTCCAGAGATTAATGTAGACGATTCTAATGTGCATGATTTTGATCTCTCTATTTTTTTTCTTTTTTGAGGGATGCATGATTTTGATCTTGCGGACAGCGAATTAGCAAGGGTTTCTCTTGTTCTGCCTGTTGGTTTTGTTGCTGGAATGAGCTGCAAGCCTGTAAACATACAGTGTTCCATTTCTCTTCTTGTGGGGTGTGTGCATGTTTCTGAATGTTTCAGCAGCTACAGAAGAAGGAAACGAGCATTTGACCTACCAAGATGAATTTACGTTCCTTCCTCTTTTAACATTTGCGAACATATATCATAGGCCGCGTCTCTGCGACCGATCATTTGAACCACCGAGGTGGCCAGATAACTAACGGCAAACGAGGCTGGCTCCCCACTGAAGACTAATCTCCGATATGTGGTAAGCTGAAAGGAACAAGAAAGGCGACATTGTCACCACTTCGGCAGGGGAGCTTATAAACTTCTTTCTAGTCTAGATAGCAGTGGTCTTCAACCCTCTAGCTTAGAGTGTGATAAAATTCTAGATCATCATTGTGTCAATCTGTGATGGCTTCAGCAAGGATGGAGAAGCTGGAGACGGCTTGGCAATGGTGAGAGGCGGAGGCGGTGAGCTCCGGCGAGGTTTCCACCGCTCCAGCGAACGAGGGGACGACGCGTGAATTGTGTTTGCGAGGCGAAAAAAAGTGTAATGAGTAGCAGAGGGTAACTGAGGGGTGTCTTTCGGGGAAATATTTTCCGCCAATCTGGACCGTCAAGGCTTGATCGGACGGTAGCACGCTCCGGCAAATTGTCCGCACGGCCTTTTCACGCATCAAGCTGGGCCGTCCAACTGTGATCGAACGGCGCTGAGGTAATCCTGGGTCGTTGAATGGTTCTCCGACCACAGCGAGATGATATTACGAGGCAAAGTGAAGGTTCTCCAAGCGGCACCGGCGACGGCTTCGACCTCTGACACGGGCGGCGATCTCGAGGCCGACATCCAGGTAGGCCTCATCCTGACCTTCCTGAACACCAGAACCTTGTAAGAATCTACGATGGATCGATAGATCAAACTCTGTTTGATTTAATTGAAAGCAACGACTGTTTGGATCTTAGACCAATGTATCTTTGGTGTACAATGTCAGGAGAATCGGAACTGGTCGAGATGAAGCGAAGATAATGTTGTTGCTGACAAGTGCCATGCTGTTTTTGAACCGTGTGATTTGCAACATACCATTGTAGATAGTTTTAAACCAATAGGAGAAGGTGAGTGTTAGTCCAAACCTAGACAGTTTAAACTAATGTTGTCTTCAATATGTTTCAAGCCATTAGGAGATGGTGCGATAGATAAGTAACTGAAAGTCTGAACTCTGAACGAAGAAGTTATTGTTTTGAGTGCATATCATTATATCAACAAACAAACAAGCAAGCACTCCTGGAACATCTTCAAAAATATGGCAGGAAGGTCCGATTCTACCATGGATTGATCATCTCGATCACTTAGCCCGTCAGAGAATAGGGGACAAACATCCACATGTACATGAACATTCCGCCATCGGTATATGGGTGTACTGTCAGGTACTAACTGTCCATGTCGTCGAACATATGAAATTTACCCATCATTCTGAAGCTACTTGTATCACTCCAATTCTGCAAGCACAGCCTGGAGCTAGGATCATAGTCCCACAGCCCAGATGACATTTGGCGCTGGAGCTTCTTTCTCCTTCCATTTATCCAGTTGTTGTGTATGATGAAACACCCAAGCTCCCTGCAAGCTGAGTGTACATCATGCTTTTCCCATAGGCCCCTGTAAGCTCCATTCGGGAACAAGTCCCTGTTCAAAAACACTACAGTCAAGTTTGTGTTGGGCTCCAGGCATTTGTCGTCACCGTTGCGGTTTGCTCCCTCTTCCCCGCACAGGACATCATAAAAACTCGGCTGCTCAGATAAGCCTGAATTGGTTGCATGTTTTACAATCATCTCCATTGCAGTGATGGTGGTGTCGTCTGACCGAGCAAAGTAAAAACCCGAATTCAATCGACGTGGCAAGTTTATTGGTCCTGCCAGTGATGAGCTATCAGAATACCGAACGTAGTTGGCAGGGTCCTTAGATCTAGAGAATCAACTAAACAAGGTTGAATTCATAATCTGGTTTTTGAAGAAACACAGCAGCTCCATCATCATGCAAAAAAACTATCGGCATTTATTTAAATAACAAACTCACACAAGTTCAAAGTAGACATGTTAGCATAAAACTTAAGTAACATAAATTCGGCATGCTTGTCCTTTATTCTGGAGATGTAATTCTTTTGCACCCTGATTCATTTCCTTTATCTATTCAAGATGCCAGTATTCATGGCCACAGATTTATTGTAAGTTTCCTTATCTATGCAACCAAGATTATGTGTGTATCTCTAGGTCAAAGTTTAATGAAATAAATGCCTGCACACAAATATGACCATTTTGATAGAAATTGGCACAGTGCTATATGTAAGGTGTACAATATCAAGAAAATCAAACATATGAGAGGCTAAATGAGGACACTGTTATCCACCACAGGAAAAAACATCAGCAAATGAAACAACATGATAATAATAGTAACTAGTAGCATCAGCAGGTTCAAGCTTGCAGTATACAGCTACAATCAATTTCACAAATTGGTTGAGCTCGTGAGAGCCTCCAAACGAGCCAGGGTTTCCCCAGTTGTGCAGATATGAGCTTATAGAAGTTTCTTTGTTTTGCTATTAAATTCCAGATTTGTCTCGAACCCTGGCTAGCTACTTCTTACATTGCCACACACTAACAAATGCAAAGTGATCTGACATTACAAATCAAAGAGCTCCATCTCTGCATCATGGTTGCCAATACATAAGCTGTTCTTGATATGATCATGTCAGGCCAATAATATGATGGCTGGTATTACTATGCGTGTATGCTCAAACTTCAAATTGGGCCTTTTCTATTTTACTTGGTAGTGCAAGTAGCATCAGCAAGTCCAAGCTTGCAGTAGACAGGTACAATGCATTTCACTTAACAGAAACTAATTACTCTACTACCCACACAATGTGACCCAAGATTTCAAGAACAGGCAATAGCACAGCAAGAATTAGGGCAATTGGAATCCGATGACAAGGAGAGAATGCGGTGTTATGGGCTTATGGCACTTCCTCGGCTTTAATAAAGACTAAGATTAGTCAATAAGAGGTAAAAGTTACCTGTCTCGTTGTATTCATCTGATTGCGCTGCAAATGTAGCAGGTCCAAGAGAATACAGGAACTGCACTGGATTATCAAACCAATAAACATCAACATCACTCAACAGCACATTGTATCCCAGTCTTAAAATCTCTAGAACAACTCGTGATTTCACTTTTGTTACTTGCTGAAAGCACTGGGTTCCAAAGTGGCAGTCATCAAAGCTGACATTCTTTGGTGATAATGGATCTCTGAAAACTGGCAAACCCTAGAATTAGGGATTAAAAGCTTGAGCATGAATTGGAAGCTTGCAAATTAAAAATAAATAACTTATAACAAGAAAAGAGGAACAAATTGAATTTAAATCTATTACCTGCAAAACGGAGAACTCATATGTCTCATGGTCTAGAGCACAGACTACAAAATTTGTAACTCTGAGATGGCGTAAGCGGCACACCCAGCTCATAAGCATATCCCTGTAACTTGCTCCAGCGACACCAAGAACAACAGACCTATTCTTATCAGCAGCAAGCTGAAGGAGCTTTCCTAAAGAATATGGAACATTAACTGCTGCTGAGGGTTCTGAAGAATAGCTGGGCAGATGTCCAGGCAAGCAAATGTTCTCTTTGCTCCATAGGCTGTCTCCCTCTGCATGGACATTTTGCTCTTTACCTATGACAAAATTTGACAAGGTGAGCTCTTCAACTTTGCTTAGCATATAATCTTCAGAATGCTTTACCACTTTATACAGCATGGGAGAATGCCTTCTTGGCAATTGATAGCAATACGACCCATAAACTGCAGCAAGATGGCGATTGACAGTGTACTCCCACAACCCATCAGGTAAGCTAGCATTCCTGCTAGAACTCATACTTTGCTTTGTGCTGAAATTTTCAGGATATAATCCAAGAACGAGACTGCTTGCATCAAAGACGAGCCTCATTTCAGATGACAGAACCTCATGTGTCAGCCAACAACTGTGTACTCCTCTTCCGTACTGAAAAGAAGGTAGAACTCCTGCAAGCAAAGGACTGCTAGGATAGTTCCACGCTACAATGAGCCCCCTGTCACTGCGATCTTCTGCCCACTTGTCAGCTGTAATCTCCTGCAACTAATGGAATCAAATAATATGTGGTCAGCAACTGCATTAACTTGGAATTATGAATAAATCTACGATCGCCGTAGATAGACGTAAAGGTACCTTCTTGAAGCTTACTTCTTCGCCATCTGCTTGTACCCATTGCTTCCCATTGTCAGCGAGATAATACGGGAAATCGGAAATGTTACGTGACGTTGAAACAAGGAACCAATCACGACCAATCTTGCTAAGATTTGTCAGTAAGGTGACAATTTCAGGAAGCAGAACAATGCTGGCATCGACAAGGACGCAAATGTCAGAATCGGCAGCTTGCGCTCTTGCAACCATGGAGTGGAAGAATGGTGTCCCCGCGAACCTAAACCAAGAAGGAAACGCCAATCAAATCAATCCCGACCAGCCGTTGCATGGCGCTGAGCAAACAGATTGCAAGGAGTTAAATTTGGCTTACAAAAGATGAAGCAATTTAATGTATTGCGAGTGCGTACGACGAATCGACGGCCGGCTCGACGGTGACCCGGCGCCCGAGCAGCGCGGCGAGCGCGAGCGCCGACGGGTGGGCGCCGAGAAGCACGACGCTGATGTTCCCCGGGAGCGCCAGCCAGGACCGCACCGCTAGTTCCTGCCGCTCGGGCGAGCCGTCCGGCGGCGGAAGCGGGGCTGAAAAGATCGTGACCCTCGGCGCGTCGCTGCCGGGAAAGATCTGGAGATCGCCTTCCTCGTGATGGTGATGGGACCGCGCGCGGGAGGAGTAGAGCAGCACGGCGGCGGCGACGAAGACGAAGCCGAGGAGGACGATGCACCACCCCGCGAGCGTCAAGGAAACGCCGGCGATGCCGTTGCCACGCCGGCGGCGCGGGAGAGGGAAGCGGTGCGAAGGGAGAACCATGACGACCGGAACACGGGAGCCTTTTGAGCAGATCGAAAATTGCCCCAAAACGAAACCAAATTTGGTATCTCTCAAGCCTGCAGGTTAAAGCCACATGCAACCCAAAAAGAAATGGAAATAGATTCAAGGAAGAACACTGTCTTTTTTTCCGGTGTGTTGCAGCAGCGATCGCCGCTCGGGGAGTTGAGCGAACTGCCAAGGACATGGCCGGGAAGGGATCAAGAACTCAAAGGTGGCTGCTACGTTGACGCCTCGATCAACGAAAAGAAAAACTAAAGATGGTCTCTCGATCCTCTCCTACTAGGCCTGAAGCCCAATACGGCCCAACTCAAATAGCTCCCAGGCAGCCGGCCCAAACTTGGCCCATCCAAGTGTAGCCCACTCGAGTTTTGGATGGCGGCTAAAATCCCTACGAGCCCAAAGCAGCCCATCCAAACCACCGCGCGTAAGATTTTGAGCTGAATTTAGAAAGTTTTGAGCTGCAAGTTCGCCGTTACCCGTCCGATTGTCCCAGCCGCCCCGTACAGAGACCGTCACGTACCCCGCGCCACTGACCGTGGCCCCAGAACGACGAGCGAACCGGGTGTCGGTGGCCGGGGTACGGCGCGGGAAGGTAGCTTTGGGATTTCGCCGCTTAATTTCTTGTACGTGTTGGGCGAGCACTCGGAGCAGGGTGCGTGGAGGACTGGACGTACGAGAGCATCGGGAGGAGAGAGACGACCGAACATGCCTCGGAAACCGTTGCCGAACGGCTACTTGGTAAGCGCAACGGTTTTGCATAAATAAAAGCTCTCACATACACATCATGCCGTGCTCCATTTACATACATACAGTAGAATTTTTAAACGGATATTATTGGATAAATTTTGGATTTATTAAGAATCTTATAGAAGCCTTCGCGCTAAAAATAAACATACGTATGAGATGAGACACCTGAGGCCGATCTACGAATCGAATCCGAACGGATGGCTCGACACAATGGCAACTCTTGCCATCGGAGCTTTGCCCGGTCCTCACAGATGTTTCGGCATGTCTATGGTATATGAGCAGCATAGTTCTTTTTGTCTACGACTGATGGTTTATAGCTCTAGTATAAATATTTGTACAAACAATTGGAATGCTGATAAGCTATTTTAAAATTTATATTAATAAACTATTTTAAAAACAAAAAGTTTATTCTTATTATTTTATCAGAAAAAACCATAAGTCATACAACCATGCAAACTGAAAGGAGCGTTCTCGTGGAGCTGGGCCGTCTGTGGGGCCCACCACCTCATTCCCTGATGTTCGATTTGAATATTACGCAGACAAGGGTGCCTCAACTTCCGTGAGGGTCGAGCTCTTTTCGCTTTCTTTGGGAGAAGGGAGACGTTTGCCGGTTTTGAATCTTGTGGTTGAGGTTAAAGAAAATTTAAAAACTTTCTGTGTAAAGGTCTACTAGTATAATGCGATGCGGTCGTGAAGCTTTTCTGTGTAAAGATCTACTAGTATAATGCAATGCGGTCGTTAAGCTTGGCCTGGGTTGACGGCTTAGCTTGGTTGGGCTAAAAAATAGTGATTTATAGTTAAAATTGTACTGTAGCTGAATGTTGCTTATTTGACGTAATTAAATTTAAAAATAGAAAAAATATGTTAGCTCATCATGGACAACACAAACGAATAAAAAAAGGGGCATAAAGCTCAAAAAAACCAAAAGTTTAGAAAAAGACGAAATTTATGAATAGTAAAAAATAAGTTAGAAGCTAGAAGTTCAAACCGAAATGAGCGGGCCGTAACTAGTCTCACGTTTATATTCTTACTTTCCTACGCTTCAACGAGAAAGCATGTAGATGTATGAGTTCCTTCCTTTCCTACATGCTTCTCGGAGAGCAAAAGCCAAAAGATTAAGCCCTAATCAATATGGCTTCAGCTTCTGGCTTCAACTTATTTTTGCACTCCTCAAACCTTTCGCCTCCTCAAACCTTTCGCCTCCTCCTCCAGATCTGGCCCCCTCCCCCTTCTCCGGCGGACTCGCCGGCGTCGAGGGGGGAGGGCGTCCCACCTCGTGGTTGTTTCCCTGGCCGCTGGCTCCCTGGCGGCGCGAGGAGCTTGAGTGAGCAGGCGGTAGGGGCGGGCGGCGGCCGAGCTCGGTTTCGGCCGTGCGCAGCGGCTTCGGGGCGGCGGTCGGCGGCGCCAGCGCGGTCGCGGGCGCGGGCAGGCGGTGCGGCTCCGGCAGCTTCGGGCCGGAGGCGGGCGACGGGCCGGTGGCTTCGAGGCGGCGGGATCGAGCGGAAGCGGCGGCCGGCTTCGTACGGGCTCCTCGGCAACGGTCCCCCGCGCCGGTGGCGGATTCGGCGGCCCGATGTGGTGTCCCTCGGCTCGGATTAGGGTCGGGGCGTCAGGTCTTGGCGACGCCGCGGCGGACTCCCGAGCCATGGCACGGCTGCTCGAGCGGGAAGGCGTGGCGCGGCGGTGCTCGCGCTGGGCGTCGAGCAGGCCGGCGGTTGCGGGTCGAGGAGGGGGGAGCCGTCGTGCGGGCCGAGGTGTGAACCGGCGGCTGGCTGACGAGGTGGCGCCATGCGGGGCGTGCGTACGGCCGGCGTCGGGGCGGTGCGGTGCGGGGTGCATGCGCGCGCGGTGGAGCCTGGCTGGTGGGGCGGCGCTCCAAGGCAGCCGGTTGCGGTGGCTGCAGGCCGGTGCAGTCCCGGTGGGGCGGCTGCGGACGGATCTCCAAGGCGGCCAGGGAGGCGGCTACAGGCCGGGGCGGTCGGGACGGCACGCTTCCTGGTAATCCGCCTTCTCCGGCCGTGGAGGCTCTGTCGCCGGTGTTGTAAGATCGAGGAGGCCGACTAGAGGGGGGGTGAATAGGAGGTTTTAAAATTTTCGTCTAATTCTAATTAGCAATTTTAAACTTGATGGATTGATAGAGCAAGACAACACTAACACTAGCACAAGTAATCGACTAAGAACAATAACGAAAGGTAGAGAACAACAAATGCTACTCCAACTAAGCAAGCAATCAAGTGATATGAATAAAGAGCGATGCTTGGAAGAATATGATCACAAGAGAGCAAACCACAATTTGACACGATTACTTTTTACCGTGGTGATCGGAGACTTGCCGGTCTCCCCTAGTCCACGTTGAGGTAAGCCCGAACGAATCGGACCGGCTCCACGAATGAGCCTAAGCACCTCGATCACTATTGGATGCCCTTTCCCTCTCCGGGTAGGCGAGCTCCAAGCCTTCACAATCTTCCGGGCCTTCTCACAATCTTCTTGAGAAGATCACCGAAACTCCGCCAAGCCGTCTAGGTGCCGGCAAGCACCAAGAGAATAGACCACTGTGGCTTGATCTCACTCAAGTGCTCAATGGATCAACTAGAATGCAATGCACTTGAATTTTGGGTCAACTACCTCAAATGAATGCACAAGAGAGTGAATGAGGTGTGAGAGGTTGCTCTAGGCTCAAATGTATTCAATGGATGTTCAACAACATGTCCAAGTTCTGGTGGGGGTGTATTTATACCCTCACCAACCTCAAATAGCCGTTACAATAAACAATCCTGAAAATTCAGGAAATCCGGTACTACCGCAGGCAAAACCGCGGTACTACCGGACCCTAGCTGACCGGTCAGAACGGCTATGTCAGAGAGTCAGAAGTAACTGTTGGTCAATGAGTGCGGTACTACCGCCGTTGAAACTGCGGTACTTCCGGACGTCCGGAAGTTCCGCCCCAAGCCCGGTACTTCCGATCTCAACAAGACTAAGTCTTATTCTCGGCGCTCTCTGGAAAAAACGTTCCGCTCGAGTGTCCGGAACTTCCGCACATGCGGTAGTTCCGCAGGTAAAACCGCGGTACTTCCGTTTTCCGAGAGGCTAAGTTAAAGTCCGGGCGCTCTCTGGAAATAAAGTTCCGCTCGAGTGCCCGGTACTACCGGACCTGCGGTAGTTCCGCCTAATACATGCCGGAACTACCGGATTTTCTGACAATGCACAGATTTGATTTAATTTTAATTTCTAAGTGCATGCATGATCCTAAATTGATCCAAAGGGCACATTTGAACATGATCAAGCAATCACCATGATCCCTCTTAATAGTACGGCGTCTATCCTATAATCCGGTCTTCCAACCTAACTCCAAGACCGGTAAAACAAAAATAGATACCTAAACTATTTACCTTGTCGCCCTAGAGATCTTGAATCTTCATGGGATATTTTGTGAGCCTCTTTCTTTGCTATTTGAACATATCCTTTCAAACACTTAATGCACACATTAGTCCCATATTCACATAAATTCATTAATTACCAAAACTAACATTTTTAGGGGCCTAGATGCTTTCAATCTCCCCCTTTTTGGTAATTGATGACAACAAGAGCAATTTATGAGAAGAATTTAAGATTTGGATATACTTCTAATTTGCAAGATGTATATCACAAGGATTTTGAAATTTTAGAAATTTTTAGAACATGGGGAATTTTTGCATTTTAGGAACTAATAAGAAAGAGCTCCCCCTAAACATGTGCATCAAATTTTGCAGGAATTTAATAGGCATGATTTCATCATAGCATCCATAAGGATATGCAATAGACAAGTAAAAACAAGCATCGCATTAAGGGCAAGACATAGTTCATTACAAAGCATCAGAAATTAAAATACTAAATGACCACAGAGTTTAAACCACACAATACGTATTACATGGTTCATTTCACCATACATTATTACTTAAAACTAAAACTTCTTCTCCTAACAATTTCTCCCCCTTTGGCATCGAAATACCAAAAAGAGGAGCTAGTCCTGAGCTGCACTGGGAGAAGGAGGACCACGGCGACGAGTGCGACGACCATAACGAACTGGAGAAGGCGGCTGAACTGCACTCTCCAAGGCTGATACGCGATCGCCAAGGGAAGACACAGTGGAGATCAAGACATCCTGGCGCTCCTCCAGCCTGAGTATGGCAGAGTAAATCTGGGAAAGCAACACGTCGCCCTTGCCCTGGGGAGGAGGATCAGCAGCTGCCTGATGCTGAGGCTGAGGCTGAGGCTGAGCCTGAGCACGGGTGCGAACAGGAGCAGGAACAGGAGGCTCTGCACGCGGCTTGTATGGCTTGTGAGGGGTGCAGAGTGCTCCTCGGTATCCAGTTTTCCTAATGATCACCGCCTGATGAATGGAGCAAAGTTGATCCTTTTCTGTTTGTCATTCTTATTGGCGTCGATCCCCCTGATGATAAGATCCACCACATCAAACTTTTGGCCGCGCATAATGTAATCAATTACATCCCACGCGTGGCCACGAATAGCATCATAATTTCCGCTCTTGGGAAGAATGGTGTGGTTGATGATCCTGTTGACAAGGCTGGGAATAGGAAGTAAGCCATTTGTCGTCCCCAGTGTCCGTTCAGCAGCTTGGTCATAATACTCTGAATATGCAGCAATAGGAAGAGCTCGCTTGCTGAACACCTTCTCATATGCACTGGTTTCCGTCCCAAGTGCTAGCTCAAACTCGTGCCTGGTGCACTCAATAAACTGGGTCCCTGTCATCCAACTCAGATGCTCAAAGTTGGGAGAGATGTACAGGGTAGCGTAGAACTGTCTGATCATGTTGTCCATGTAGTTGCATTTGAATGCAACGAGTTGATGAATATCGGCTCGCTGAAAGAGCTGATAAGCACCACTGAACTTGTCGATCTGCGACAAGTGATCCCAGTCCACATACTTATGGGCAGCAAATTTTCGGGCTGGACCATACATCTCCTGGTACACCTTCTCTTGAAACTTTGAATGAAATTGGGGGTTCATTGAGTCTCGAGGGCGTACATACTGACTTCGGCGACGGAGAATGGCATAATCTTCATTAGTGATCTTGTCGAGGTCCACTTCGTGGTCTGCAGTTACCTCAGGCATCTCCTCATCTGGGTCTGCATATTCCTCGCTCTCATGCGAGGCCTCAGATTCGCTCTCATGCGAATCCTCTGAGTCACTCTCAGGGTCGGAGGCGGGACCCTTGCCCTTGTGCGCCACTGACTGAGATGCAGGAGTCGAGGAGGAGGATTGACCTGCCGTGCCCCCATAGGACTTGTGCGAGACATTCTTCATCCTTGGCATCTTCAATGACACAATAGGATAATCAAGGTATGAAGTAGAGTAAGCGAAAGAAGGTTTGAAATTGAAAGCAATGAATTTCTGCTGTTTCAGGAAAAACGGAAGTACCGGCGGCAAAATTGCGGTACTTCCGGGAAATCCGGTAGTTCCGGCATTAAACATGCGGTACTACCGGGACCCCGGAAGTTCCGGCCGCTTCGACCGGTAGTTCCGGTTTTTCTGGACATTTCTAGGGCATGACAAAAGTTGAATCTTTTGGGGTATTTCTTGGATTGAATCCAGTGCATGTTTGTATAAACATTCCAATACCCTAAACAAACTGTTTTGCCCAAGAAAATTTCAGCGAAAGTCATCACATTTCAATTTTAACCTAAACTCCACCTAGGGTTCTAAGAACAAGGTAAAAAGTGGATTTTGATCCGATTTACCTTGTGAAGTCGAAGGAGGAGAACCCTGGGGGTGCAAATAATCGCCCAAAAACGAAGAACTCCCCTCGGATTCAAAGATCGGGAGAGGAGAGAGTTTCTTGGGAGAGAGAGGGTGGAGGAGAGGAAGAAGAAAGGAGTAGGCGGCGCGGTTTGGGAGGAGTGAAGAGGAGAGAGAGAGAGAGAAAGGTAAAGAGTAACGGTTCTATTTTTAAATTTTTTTAAATTTAATTATGATAAATAAGCATCTGTCAACTACAGTGCTTTTTTCAGCCAGCTACAGTGTTTTCAGCCATAGGGCCTGTTCTTTTGGGCTTTTCAAATCGGCTTTTGGCTTCTGCTACAGTAACTAACTTTCAAAGCTTAACATTTGTACCAGCCAAAATCGCAAGTGAGTATCTGTCTCTCCGTAATCTGTACCGTAAACAGCCAAAATTCAAAAAATTCAACCAAAAGCCATAAGCCACAGCCGAAAAGAACAGGCCCATAAGCCATGAGGCTTTCAGCCAAACCGATCACCACCTAACTTTGCAAACAAGTGTACAAGTATCCAAAGACTATTGATGCCGTAACGCCATTAGTATGTACTACGTATAGGTATACCGTGTTCTCCTGATACGGTATTATAGTACCGCTAGGACGTGTTAGGTGCTGTAAATACAAGACTTTTTTAGAACTGCTGCAGTACAAGATCAATCTAGTTTAAGCGATTAACCAAGGAGTCATGGAGCTACTGATTACTTTTATCAGCGACCTCTCCAGAGCATCCCAAGACCCGCTTGGAGAACGTAGAGCCAGCCTGCCCCGACACTGCAAGCAGGGAGCAAAGCAGCCTGCGTGGGGTGTATTTTAGATTTCTCCCATGCCTCCTTTTGAACGCCCCGAGCCTGCCTCACCTGTACTTTCATGGCCGCCCACCCTGCGTCCGTCCGTCCATACTGGCTTTGCAAATGACTTGGCAGTGCATCCGTAGTAGCACGGCTGTCAGAAAGCTTGGCTCAAGATCTTAAAGGCAGAGCAGCTTCGGCACGAGCAAGCAAAGCTTTCTCGTAGTTGCGCACCGTTCCAGTCCATACGGCCCCGCATTTACACCACACCTCCCAAGGCCAGAGGCCAGCAGTAATACGGCCAACGAGCGGGCGGTTCTTTCTTTAAGGAGGCAGAGACCACCGCGTTGCTTGTCTTGGCTTGGCTTCTTGGAGGGGACAAGTATCCTTGTCTCTGACTGTGCGTCTCTGCTTCTGCTTGCTCACCGCGAGCCAGTAAAGAGTCCGAGAGAGAGAGAGAGCTGTGCAGTGAAGCGAGGAGAAGCAAGGCGAGGCGAGTGGAGTGGAGGAGATGAGCGCGACCAAGTTCATCAAGTGCGTGACGGTGGGGGACGGCGCGGTGGGCAAGACCTGCATGCTCATCTGCTACACCAGCAACAAGTTCCCCACTGTACGTATGCTCGCTTCTCCTCTCGCTCGATCTTTACTTACGCGTTTCAGTGAAGTTTTATTCGGAGTTCAGCCGCGTCTGTTCGTCTTTCTCCCTTCTTGTTCTTCTTGAGGTGTTCCTGGCTCGCTCAGTTGCTGATCTGCTTGACTGTGCTGTGTTCCACGAGCTTTTGGGTGGTTCTTGACAAGAACTTCTTGTAGAGAACTGGCCGTTTGGTAGTACTACTTCTTTTCTAAATAGTTCGTTTGTGTTTGCCAAGATTAGTAGATACTAGGTACGCACCATGTGACTGCTTTGCTCTTGCTGCTTTTCTTCCTTCCCTCTTTGCGGAAACACACGAGTCTTGCAGCTGAAACTGACGACAGCGTTCTGTTCCTTGTTTCGGACAGGATTACATCCCCACGGTGTTCGACAATTTCAGCGCTAATGTTTCGGTGGATGGAAACATCGTCAACTTGGGGCTTTGGGACACTGCTGGTACTGATTCATCTTGCTTTCTTTGCTGAGCTTTTGCTATTGTTCAAAATCTGAACCTCTTGTCTTGTTCTCTTTTCTTTTCTCCATTCAGGTCAAGAAGATTACAGCAGGTTGAGGCCTCTGAGTTACAGAGCTGCAGACATATTTGTGCTGGCTTTCTCCTTGATCAGCAGGGCAAGCTATGAGAATGTTCTTAAGAAGGTGCTCTATGTAGTAAAGTTCATCTATAGGATCAGCAAATATATATATACCTGTTTTCGTGTGCGTTGGTGGAAAGAATCCAAGCCCGAAGTTCTAGTCCAGATTACAGATATCTGAATCTCTGACACATGAGAATACCGACCAAAGTAGCTGTAGCAAACCTTCACTTTTTCTTGTGACATACACATTTAGACCACCTTTGACCATTATCCAAGTACACCTCACAATTTTTGCCAATTATATGACTGGAATATATTCTGAACTAGCGGTCTTTCTATTTCTGATCAAGCAGTGGATGCCAGAGCTTCGCCGATTTGCGCCGAATGTTCCAATTGTTCTTGTTGGGACCAAGTTAGGTGAGGAACTTGTACTGAATATGACGTTGATTTTATGAAGTTTAATGCTACAGATTCCTTCTCATGCCTGTCGAAATGGTTAATGGTGTTTGGTTGTGATTGTTCAGATCTCCGTGATCACAGAGCCTACCTTGCCGACCATCCCGGTGCTTCAGCAATCACAACAGCACAGGTTAATTATCTCTTTATCAACTTCTTGAGTGGTCTTTATTAGATGGTTACACAACTTACATGCCCTTTTCCTCCTTTACGCAGGGTGAACAACTTCGGAAGCAGATTGGCGCCGCAGCTTATGTGGAATGCAGTTCGAAAACGCAGCAGGTGGTACAATTGGGAATGGAAGTCATGTAGAATGATTTTCAGTCAGTTGATTATTTCTTTCTCATGGTTTGAGTTAGAGTTTGTTGTTCGGTCAATTTAAGTTAGGCACGCTGTATTGTTAATGGTGAACAAACTAACTTGGTGAATGCTTTTGGCCATGCTAGAACATCAAGGCCGTCTTTGATACTGCCATCAAAGTGGTCCTTCAGCCTCCTCGGAGAAGGGAGGCGATGGCCGCCAGGAAGAAAACTAGGCGAAGCTCTGGGTGCTCGATAAAGTAAGCACCCACCTCTTATCGTTGTATGGTTGAATGCTGCTCGCTGATCAGTTTGTCTGGAAATTGCCATATTTCCTACGAGAGTCTAATATACGAAATTGCTATGCAACCAACTGATTTACTGTCAATTTAAATATTTATTTAATTGTCTTCTGAATTCTGATGCCTCTTGTACCGTAGGAACTTGATGTGTGGCAGTAGGTGTGTTGCGTAGGATTCGTCTCAACTCTCAAGGTGAAGCATGGTGTAATGGCAAGTGAATTTGCTGACATAGCGTGGATTTCTGCTGTTAATGCTTTTATTTCCCTACTTTGTCATGTGTTTCGGTTTCTACTTCTAGACTTAGCGCATCAGGCTCTTGGACTGACCAATCGGATTGGTGTATTGTTATGTAAGAAGGTTGTGGAACAGCTAGATACAAGCAAGCTATAGTGTATGCTTTATTGGTCCACGAATGTTCAGTGCTCTGTTATTCCAGCACAATGTTGTGTGTTTATACAAAAGAATGGTTCTTTTCGGCTGCGTGGTTGATGGCTTATATTTATAGCTAATGACATTTAATATAGTGCAAGTGCTTGTACAAACGATCCAAATAACTATAATCCATTTTGAAAAGACTATCTTAATAATCCATTTTAAGAATACGACAAAAAAACATCATATTTATTTGTTCAAAGGAAATTTAAATTGAAAAGAAAAAAGCATTTATTGTGTGGATGTAACCATGTATTCTAGTTTCTTGGTGTCTCTGCTTTTGAGCTATGGCTTATGACCGTAATACAAATACTCGTGCGAATAAACCGAAAACTAATAAACCGCTTCTATAATGCTATCCCGATAAACTGTTTTAAAATAGTTAATTTGTTCAAAAAAAGTTATAAGCCATAAACTAAAAAGTATAGATGGTCGATTGTACATGGCAATTTCTAGCTCAGTTTCGTTTAAACACACCACACACTATACAACGAAGGAACTTAAGACACGTCTGAAAAAAAAAACCTGGAATAAGAACCAGTAAAATTGTAAAAGCCTACTATGACTGGAAAGGGAATGGCAACGTTTGAAACATACAACAGGCTGCGCTAAATGCTTATACAAGCTCTTATTCCGCTTTTCTGTCAAGGCAGCCCAAATAAAAACTAGAGAAAACTCCACGCTGCTGGTTTAGCCTGCTCATTTTCTCAACATGCTTTTAAGCTTTTCATTAGCTGATACCAGTTCAGCAGCAACACCAACTTCATTGGCCGAGTGTCCTGCATCTGGAACCACCTGCATAAAGTAGAGGAGATGGGCAACTTACTGATATATTTCTTGGTCAATACTTCAGTCAGCAAACAGCACATATTTAGCTATTAATAAGTTACTGTCTTCTCTTAGAAGTATTGAGCAGTTAAATGTAAAGAGTGGAAAAAATTATTTAGAAAGAGATGCCAGACCAGTTCGCATGACAAACTACATTGCCCAAGTTGAATCATAAATTCAGAACGTGAAATAAATTCATGCTTAAGCTTATACAGATGGCAGGTGAGGAAAGCATGCTGATCACAAGAATGAGTTGAACAATGGCAAGTCTGAGTTGAACAATGCTTAAACGTGTCGTTAGTAATGACACTCTACAAACACGTACTGATCATACCATAAAGCTTCAGGTAACAGACAAGGTGAACACATACTATCTGTAGTTTTAAATAAGAAGAGTGCAAGCAAATGATAAAAATGCCTTATACTAACTGGAAAAGTATTGTTTTCGTCCTCCAACTTTGGACTCCAGCCCCATTTAGAACCTAAACTTTATGAATGAGCTAACTTGGTTCCACAACAGTAAAATTGTATGCCAACATGAAGTGAAAAGCATTGTGTTTAGTAGAAGAGAAAATTCATTATTTGCCATCGAATAATTCCCTCCTCTATGATTCGCCACAGAATAAGTCCTTATTCATTCTATGCCATTGAATTTCAGATTTTGTCTACTATATGCTGTAGCCGTCATCTCCCCGTCACAACCCCTCCATTAAGCATGAGAGATTTTTCAGAAATGCTCATGCACTCATCGAGACACTACCAACCGTGGCCCACATGGCAGACGCAGCCCAAATCCATCCCCATCGCCTGCCTAGTTGGCCCACCGCCCCCAGCTCATTCCTCTCCCCTCTCTATCCTGAAGCACCATAGAGACACTGGATCCCCCAAATCCTAAATCCCCAAATCGAGTCCCCTGCAATAAGAAGTCGGTTGCCATGCGGCCCCTGTGGTGAGCTTGAAGACGGCGTGGTTCTCCCTGATGGCCCCTGTGGCAAGATTGGTGATGGCGCAGCCCCAAACCACAGTGTCCTTTCTTCCACCACGGTGAATGCGAGCCTGCTCTCCCCCTCGCTGTCTCTAAGGTTGTCCCCCTCAGTGAGAGCGTCCCCCCTGTTGCTCTTGCTACCACCACGGAGATAATGGGCATTGACACATCCTGGGTGCCGGATGGATGAAGTTTCATGAGCTATTGATTAGTTGCTTGCTTGTAATGCCCTACGCACTTGTATATCCTATTTTGGAACATTTCATGGATTTGTAATGATATGAACTTTTATGCCAAAGAATTCTTGTTGTTGCACATTTCTCTCTCAAAAAAAATTTCGTGTTTTTGCACTAATACGTGCTGTTCAGAGTGGCATCGAGGGGAACGTATAGCTAGACCTAGCATTATGAAATTGATGTCCCAAGGATGGCAAATATTAGAGTATTTGGAGAGTGGCATGGAGGAAAATATGACAAACAAGGGCAAAATGGTCTTTTCTCGGGGCTTAACGGAGGGTCGTGATGGGGAGGTGAGACAATGGCATATAGTAGACAAATTTTCAAACCCGATGGCATAGAATGAAAAAGGACTTATTCGGCGGCGCGTCGTAGAAGAGGGAGTTATTCAATGGCAAATAATGGATTTTATCTTAGTAGAATGATTTTGGAAAATCTGAACATGGTTGAAGAATCATTTACCTTAAATTCTGCTTCAGGCCAAGCTTTATGAAGATCCCAAGCGGACATCATAGGACAGCAAACATCGTACCGCCCCTGCAACATAATCACTAATCAGGTACAAACATACCATATCCGGAACTTTTTTGCATGAAACTTACAAAATAGGGAAAAATGAAAGCAATATGAAGCATCACATTTTTAATTACCAGGTTAACGAACTGTTGTTTAATAATGCATTTTTTACAAATTGATGTCTATCATGATGATCATATCTAAATTGTCCAGGAAAGGTAGAATATCAAATATGCACACATCCAATCTTTATTTCATTCTGCACACTTCACAACCCACCAAATCATGGCATGTTGGCACCCTACCTTTACATTCCAGATCACAACTTTGGTTCCAATTAGAAAAGGTTAACAGATGGAAGGAGTTACACACCATGTCCAACTTGATGCATAAAAAATTGTTTGCTATTAGCTCATGCACTCATACAATCATACCCACACATGCAAATGCATAATATCAAAACAACAAAGCCTAAGGACAAATGTACCTGTACAATAAAAGCTTTAATGTGTCGAATCTTGTCAACGTTGTCCAATAAGTGTGAGTCTGAGGGCAAAAATCCCTTACTTACAAAATAGTGGTTTTCAGTCCTTGCAAATGCCTGAAGACAAGCTAATCATGTGTTATCACTTACCAGATATAAAAGGCTATATAATATAAAGTTCTAAGACCATAAAGCATTGCAGCATCCATAAAAACGTGTATAGATAAATATGTTTTGGTGTGTATTTTTTGAAGCAAAATGCACAATATCTTAGTCATTGCAGATATCTATAGCCACAACCAGTAGTCATTAGTGTACTTTCATCACAGGAATGATTTTAATTACAATAGAGGCTGTAAATAATAATTATCCAAAAGTTTCTCCTTTGGAAGTCCAAAGAAAGATCAAACGTACAGAACAAATAACCAATAATCCTACAGAGCCCTCCAAAGGCATTATTGATTTTTTTTTTAAAAAAATGTAGCTATGTAGGCAAATGGTAAAGGTAGAAATAATGTAAGTTCATCAAACAACAGGGTTACCAACAAATTCTAAATGCTCGTGAAAGGACTTACCAATGAAAACTTGTCATCTTCCCCTCGTTTGATGTACTCATGATTTTGAATGAGATGTGCAGTCATCATCTCCCACATTGTCCATCTCTTAGCAGCTTCAGCCTAAATGAACAAACATTAGCAATCCATGCCTGTTTATCTAGAGGATCAATAGAGGGTACCACAGTATGCCTTTCAGCTAGAAGCAATGAAGCAAAGGAACTAAGGAAACCACGAAAATGAACCGATCAAATAAACCAAGCAACACAGATGGATCTACCTGGACATCAGCGTCAGATGAAGTTAGCCTTTTGCTATATGCAGTTATGAAACAATTCCTTTCGTCCTCCGGAATAAAATCTCTGAATGGTTCCCATGCTGCAGATTTAAAAGTGAAGTAAGCGATCTACTCACATAAAAACCGTATACTGAAAATGTAAGGTTTGTGTTTCATAAAATAAGAAAGCAAAATGACTTCAGAAGAAAACAGAACAGATTGGCTACTCATCAAGTTTCTGTATTATTTTGGTTGACTTCAGCTCTTCTAGTGGAATTGCTCAAAGTGATGTAATTAACAAAAGCTACCGGTATAATTTTGGATCATTGAAAAAACAATTTTGGCAATATTTAACAAATTTTTTCCCATCACACAAAACCAAAGAGACATACCATCTGGGAAAATGGCTGCTGCACCACCCTCGTAGAACCAATCAAGCTCCTTTTGCCTAATCAATAAAATTCCTCTTAGAACAATGCCAGTGACCTAGCAAGCATCCATAAGAGTATTAGTAGGATCAACAATATAGCTTACAAGCACAATTTTTTGCAATCAGTTTCAGGTTCACAGGAAATTGCAACGGACAGTAAATTACTCACCTTATCAGGGTGCGTCTGGCTGTACGCAAGGGCCAAGGTGCTTCCCCATGAACCGCCAAACACCTACACTTTTCACAGAATAGTGACTTTCAGTAAAAAGGCATACAAGCGTTGCATTTTTGAAAAAGAATGATTCTAATTGCCTGCCACTCTGGAATGTCAAGATGCTCCCTAAGCTTCTCAATGTCAGCAACCAAGTCCCAAGTAGTGTTCTCTTCCAAACAAGCATGAGGAGTACTTCTGCTTGCACCTCTCTACAAGATTTACAACGCAAACTAAGAACCAAAGTCTCAACGGCGTAATCATAAACAAAGACATGAGAGGCACCAAAATAACCTGGTCAAACAAAACGATCCTATAAAACTCCGGGTCAAAGAACCTTCGATCGCCGGGTGACGTGCCAGCTCCAGGACCCCCGTGGAGGAAGACAACAGGCTGCGAAATTTAACGAGAAGAGTTCCTCATCTAAGAGAGCAGAACGCGACTGTACAAGTCCGAGCAGGTCATACCAGTGCATCATCACACAAGGCAAGGGGCCAGCGAACTGGAAAAGAAAAACACCCAATCCCTCACAATTCAACCCCGTAAGTCTACTCTCCCAACACGTAAGATGATCCTTGGCGAGAGCGAGCATGGTACCGAAATTAAGAATCATCACATCACACTCACATGCCCACGGGGGTTCCCGGACTGCTCGTAGTAGATCGTGTGGACGTCCGAGACCTCGAGGAACCCGGAATCGTAAGGCTCGATGTGCGGGTACAGATCCCTCCTCAGAGGCTGCCCGGAGAGATCCATCGGCGGCGTGCGCGAGAGGCGTGGGGGAGTGGGGCAGCGGAGGAGCGGGGAGGCGGAATGGGCGGACCATTTGACAGGGGGATCGAGTCGAAACGGTGGGGGTTTGACTGGTGGCTTGTGGCCTTTTCGCAAGGTCATATCAATTATCATGTGCAGATAATCTTAGCAAAACAATCAGTGTAACGTTTATCGAACAACAAGCAAACTGGACACTTATGCCTAACTAAATTTACGGTTTATATCATGTGCAGACGACCTTAGCACAACAATGAGGGCAACGTTTGCCGAACAACAAGCAAACTAGACAACAAAAGCAGAAAAACCACAATTGAGCTCATCAACTTCTTTGAGAAGTGTCATAATTGCCAAGCTAATGCGATGTCGACTCTCCCACGACTTGACCGATTTTGACAGTCCCATCTCAATGATGGCCTGAGATAACCCCCGTTTGCACGCAAACTCTTAACACCATCACGGAAGCTAATGCTTGGATGGCTAGTGGGTCGGAAATCCCCACGTATGATTTACGCCATGCAACAATGAAACCCGACCGCTCCTCCACCCCCATCTCTTCCTTCTTCCACCTTTTCAGCAGGAGTCCACCTACCCTTGCATACGTTTTAAAATGACACCTTTTAATAGAGGGAGTGTGACATTGTGACGATGATATTTATAAATAGCTTATAGAACCCAACTTGATGAACTACTCTATTACAAAATCGACTTCTAAAAACCCGAAACTAGATACTGTTTAGAATGAGATCTAATAAACTGATCTAAGATCAATCTAACCCAAGCCCAACCTGAGCCTAATACAGCCTATGCCAACTCAAGCCTGATCCATCACAAACCTGATCTATGCTCAACTTTTCCCAGCTCGATACACGTTCGATGGTTGGATGGTGTTTGACATCAATTTGTGCACAAGAGCTGTATATCTGTCGTCTCGGCTGCTTGCTGCACGTGCTTTCCCGACCGAGCCTGGGCTTAACGCCGGATGTTGTTACTTACTTTGGTGGCTGACTGCGGCCTCCGTGGGCCAGCCTATGAGCTTTCGCCAGCGGACAGCGCCCGAGCGCTCCCACGTCCGCAGGAGCCCAAACCTCCCAAATCCCTGTAGCCCACGGCGCGAGAACAAATTGATTCGCCAACCACCCTTCCCCCTCAGCTCTACGCCTCCCCGTTCACTCCAACCTGAACGGAGAAAATTTTCGCTGATGCCGACGCACATCGTTGGCAAGGTTGTCAGGATCACGATTTTAGGATCATTCTTTATTTGACGGGATCGGATCGTAGAATTACTATTCTATCAACTTTTTAAAATATATATATATTATATAAAAATTGAATTATATTTTTAAATATGTAAGTCTATAGTAGATTTTTTGGATCTAATTTTGTAATTTGAGTACACTTATTCATGTTATATCAAATTAAAGTTGATTTTTGAAACTTATTTAATTATTTTTAGTGAACTAATAATCTAAAAATGCAATACGTCAAAGGTAATATTTTTTACCTTACAACAACATGTAAACAACAAAACAAATTAAATTAAACTAGTACAATTTAACTAGCAATAGGTAATATCAAATTTTGTATGGTAATATAGTTTATTGTCAGGATCACGATCCCACTATGATCCAACTGCGATCCTAACGATTCTACGAGTAGGGTTGTGATCCCACTGCGATGCTATCTGATTCCAATCCATATTGTGATTTGTATAATCTACCTCCGATAGAATCATACGATACTATGATACGCGTCGTAATACTGACAACCTTGCTGGTTGGCTCAGAAAGCTCCACCTGTAAACTTGCTCGCCAGCTCTGGGTATTGGCTGCCCAACTTGTTGCCCGTATCAGCATCTCTAGTTTCAATACTCGCCAATTATCTTTTGTGTTCATAACCCTGAAAAATGTAGTATTAAGACGATTATTATTCTCCACTTGGAAGAGAGCATGTACAGTATAATAATATAGTACTTGGAGTTTTTTTAATTCCATGCAATGAGCCCTTGGTAATGTGCTAACAAATGTTAGAGGAGAGCTGACATGTTTTATTCCATTTGTATTGAGTCATAAAGTCACATTTGTTTAGTAAAAAATGTGTGCTCGTGCTTCATAAATCTTTATGTGTGCGAAGGAGACATGCACATATACGTACATGAATAGTATGAGTATGGTGTGTGTTAAGTGTGCATAGGCATGTTTGTATTGGACTTTACTGATGGCTTTGTGGCTAATGAATAGCAGTAGCTAATAGAAGCGACTTATAAAAACTGGGGCATTCATACTGGTTTTTGGCTTTTCGTAAGAAATAAAGAGAGCAAACGACGGTGCAACATTCAAACCGTCATGCGACTTATGGAATTGTGACATAATAAAATACAAAGTGTGTTACAACATGAAAAGACGTAAAGTGTTGACTAATGAATAGTAGTGACTGATAGAACTGTTTATAAAATCTAGGGCCCTGATCAACTCGGCTTCGACTTCTAGTTTCTGGCTTATTTTTCACTATTCATAAGTTTCGTCTTTTTCTGAACTTTTAGCTTTTTGTTGAGCTTTTTTGCCGGTTCTTTTTTCCCCGTATTTATTTGTATTATACGTAATGGGCTAACATATTTTTTATATTTTAATTTTTTTTAAAATTTAATTATGTTAAATAAGCCTCTGTCAGCTACAGTGCTTTTTTCAGCCAGCTACAGTGTTTTCAGCCATAAGCCATGAGCTTTTCAGCCGAACCGATCACCACCAGATGTTCGTATTGGTTTTGGTTTCTCTAAGCAGAAGCCAAAACCAATAAAATGGGCTCTACATCGTCTTGTACTAAAAAAATCCCTTGTCTCCAACAAACTCACGAAAATATTTGGAAGGACATAGGTGCTACAAAACAAAGGCATCATCAATCATCACGCCGTGGCACATGATGTACTTTTCACACACCACTGCTGTTATATCTATATATCTATCGTATTATTAAAGCAAAAGTAAAAAAATTCATCACATTTGCTTTGAAGAGCATAAAAATTTCATATTAAACGAAGAAAAAAAAAGATCTATATCGATTATTTTAGTAGGTCTAGATTATAATGATGTGGGTTAGTCATATATGTACAAAGCTATTAGGGTTATATAAGGAATTTTAATTATAAGTATTAGAGTTGTCTAGCAAGTATAACTCTATTTTCAAATATAAATATATATTATAGTATCTAGCCGTACAATTGCGCGAAAAATTCGGCGGTTTATACATTTAGACCACCTTTGACAATTATCCAAGTATACCTCACAATTTTTGCCAATTATATGACTGGAATATATTCTGAACTAGCGATCTTTCTATTTGTAATCAAGCAGTGGATGCCTGAGCTTCGCTGATTTGCGCCAAATGTTCCAATTGTTCTTGTTGGGACCAAGTTAAGTGAGGAACTTGTACTGAATATGACGACGTTGATTTTATGATGTTTAATCCTACAGATTCCTTCTCATGCCTGTCGAAATGGTTAATGGTGTTTGGTTGTGACTGTTCAGATCTCCGTGATCACAGAACCTACCTTGCCGACCATCCCGGTGCTTCAGCAATCACAACTGCACAGGTTAATTATCTCTTTATCAACTTCTTGAGTGTTCTTTATTAGATGGTTACACAACTTACATGCCCTTTTCCTCCTTTACGCAGGGTGAACAACTTCGGAAGCAGATTGGCGACGCAGCTTATGTGGAATGCAGTTCGAAAACGCAGCAGGTGGACTAACCAATCGGATTGGTGTGTTGTTATGTAAGAAGGTTGTGGAACAACTAGATACAACCTAGCTATAGCGTATGCTTTATTGGTCCATGAATGTTCAGTGCTCTGTTATTCCAGTACAACGTTATGCGTTTATACAAAAGAAGTTTTCTACGGCTGCGTGGTTGATGGCTTATATTTATAGCTAATGATATTTAATATAGTGCAAGTGCTTGTGCAAACGATCCAAATAACTATAATCCATTTAGAAAAGGCTATCTTAATAACCCATTTTAAGAATATGACAAACAAACATCATATTTGTTTGTTCAAAGGAAATTTAAATCGAAAAGCAAAAAGCATTTATTGTGTGGGTGTAACCATGTAATCTAGTTTCTTGGTGTCTCTACTTTTGAGCTATGGCTTATGACCCTAATACAAATACTCGTGCGAATAAACCGAAAACTAATAAACCGATTCTAAAATGCTATCCCAATAAACCATTTTAAAATAATGATGAAGAAACCATCCCAATAATTTGTTCGAAGAAAGTTATAAGTCATAAATTAAAAAGTATAGGTGGTCGATTATACATGGCAATTTCTAGCTCAGTTTCGTTTAAACACACCACACACTAGACAACGAAGAAACTTAAGCCACGTCTGAAAAAAACCTGGAATAAGAACCAGTAAAATTGTAAAAGCCTATTATGACTGGGAAAGGAATGGCAACGTTTAAACATACAACAAGCTGCGTTAAATGCTTATACAAGCTCTTATTCCGCTTTTCTGTCAAGGCAGCCCAAATAAAAACTAGAGAAAATGCTTCTGTAGTTCTGCATTCTGCATCAGAGATGCCAGATGATCAAACCCTTCGAAAAACTCCACGCTGTGGGTTTAGCCTGCTCATTTTCTCAACATGCTTTTAAGCTTTTCATTAGCTGATACCAGTTCAGCAGCAACACCAACTTCATTGGCCGAGTGTCCTGCATCTGGAACCACCTGCATAAAGTAGAGGCGATGGGCAACTTACTGATATATTTCTTGGTCAATACTTCAGTCAGCAAACAGCACATATTTAGCTATTAATAAGTTACTGTCTTCTCTTAGAAGTATTGAGCAGTTAAATGTAAAGAGTGGAAAAAAATTACTTAGAAAGAGATGCCAGACCAGTTCGCCTGACAAACTACATTGTCCAACTTGAATCATAAATTCAGAACGTGAAATAAATTCATGCTTAAGCTTATACAGATGGAGGTGAGGAAAGCATGCTGATCACAAGAATGAGTTGAACAATGGCAAGTCTGAGTTGAACAATGGCAAGTCTGAGTCTGTCGTTAGTAATGACACTCTACAAACACGTACTGATCATACCATAAAGCTTCAGGTAACAAACAAGGTGAACACATACTATCTGTAGTTTTAAATAAGATTGCAAGCAAATGATAAAAATGCCTTATACTAACTGGAAAAGTATTACTTTGGACTCCAGCCCCATTTAGAACCTAAACTTTATGAATGGGCTAACTTGGTTCCACAACAGTAATATTGTATGCCAACATGAAGTGAAAAGCATTGTATTTAGTAGAAGAGAAAATCCATTATTTGCCATCGAATAATTCCCTCTTCTATGATTCACCACAGAATAAGTCCTTATTCATTCTATGCCATTGAATTTCAGATTTTGTCTACTATATGCTGTCGCCGTCATCTCCCCGTCACAACCTCTCCATTAAGCATGTGAGATTTTTCAGAAATGCTCATGCACTCATCGAGACACTACCAACCGTGGCCCACATGGCAGACGCAGCCCAAATCCATCCCCATCGCCTGCCTAGTTGGCCCACCGCCCCAGCTCATTGCTCTCCCCTCTATCCTGAAGCACCACAGACACTGGATCCCCCAAATCCTAAATCCCCAAATTGAGTCCCCCGCAACAAGAAGTCGGTTGCCATGCGGCCCCTATGGTGAGCTTGAAGATGGCGTGGTTCTCCCTGATGGCCCCTGTGGCAAGATTGGCGATGGCGCAACCCCAAACCACAGTGTCCTTGCTTCCACCACGGTGAATGCAAGCCTGCTCTCCCCCTCGCTGTCTCTAAGGTTGTCCCCCTCAGTGAGAGCGTCCCCCCCCCCCCCCCCCCCCGTTGCTCTTGCTACCACCACGGAGATGACGGGCATTGACACATCCTGGGTGCCGGATGGATGAAGTTTCTTGAGCTATTGATTAGTTGCTTGCTTGTAATGTCCTATGCACTTGTATATCCTATTTTGGATCATGTCATGGATTTGTAATGATATGAACTTTTATGCCAAATAATTCTTCTTGTTGCATATTTCTCTCTAAAAAAAATTTCTTGTTGTTGCACTAATACGTGCTGTTCAGACTGGCATCGAGGGGAATGTATAGCTAGACCTAGCACAATGAAATTGATGCCCCAAGGATGGCAAATATTAGAGCAACAGGTATTTTCAGAGTGGAATGGAGGGAAAAACAAGGGCAAAATGGTCTTTTCTCGGGGCTTAACAGAGGGTCGTGATGGGGAGGTGATGACAATGGCATATAGTAGACAAAATTTCAAACCCGATGGCATAGAATGAATAAGGACTTACTCGGCGGCGCATCGTAGAAGAGGGAGTCATTCAATGGCAAATAATGGATTTTATCTTAGTAGAATGATTTTGGAAAATCTTGAACATGGTTGAAGAATCATTTACCTTAAATTCTGCTTCAGGCCAAGCTTTATGAAGATCCCAAGCGGACATCATAGGACAGCAAACATCATACCGCCCCTGCAACATAATCACTAATCAGGTACAAACAAACCATGTCCGGAACTTTTTTGCATGAAACTTACAAAATAGGGAAAAATGATAGCAATATGAAGCATCACATTTTTAATTACCAGGTTAATGAACTGTTGTTTAATAGTGCATTTTTTACAAATTGATTTCTATCATGATGATCACATCTAAATTGTCCAGGAAAGACAGAATATCAAATATGCACAGATCCAATCTTTATTTCATTCTGCACACTTCACAACCCACCAAATCATGACATGTTGGCACCCTACCTTTACATTCCAGATCACAATTTTGGTTCCAATTAGAAAAGGTTAACAGATGAAAGGAGTTACACACCATATCCAACTTGATGCATAAAAAATTGTTTGCTATTAGCTCATGCACTCATACAATCATACCCACACATGCAAATGCATAGTGTCAAAACAACAAAGCCTTAGGACAAATGTACCTGCACAATAAAAGCTTTAATGTGTCGAATCTTATCAACGTTGTCCAATAGGTGTGAGTCTGAGGGCAAAAATCCCTTATTTACAAAATAGTGGTTTTCAATCCTTGCAAATGCCTGAAAAAAAGCTAACCATATGTTATAACTTACCAGATATAAAAGGCTATATAACATAAAGTTCTAAGACCATAAAGCATTGCAGCATCCATAAAAACATGTATAGACAAATATGTTTTGGTGTGTATTTTTTGAAGCAAAATGCACAATATCTTAGTCATTGCAGATATCTACAGCCACCACCGGCAGTCATCAGTGTACTTTCATCAGAGGAATGATTTTAATTACAATAGAGGTTGTAAATAATAATTATCCAAAAGCTTATCTTTTGGAAGTCCAAAGAAAGATCAAACGTACAGAACAAATAACCAATAATCCTACAGAGCCCTCCAAAGGCATTATTGATTTTTTTTTAAAAAAAAGTAGCTATGTAGGCAAATGGTAAAGGTAGAAATAATGTAAGTTCATCAAACAACAGCGTTACCAACAAATTCTAAATGCTCGTGAAAGGACTTACCAATGAAAACTTGTCATCTTCCCCTCGTTTGATGTTCTCATGATTTTGAATGAGATGTGCAGTCATCATCTCCCACATTGTCCATCTCTTAGCAGCTTCAGCCTAAATGAACAAACATTAGCAATCCATGCCTGTTTATCCAGAGGATCAATAGAGGGTACCACAGTATGCCTTTCAACTAGAAGCAATGAAGCAAAGGAACTAAGGAAACCACGAAAATGAACCGATCAAATATACCAAGCAACACAGATGGATCTACCTGGACATCAGCGTCAGATGAAGTTAGCCTTTTGCTATATGCAGTTATGAAACAATTCCTTTCGTCCTCAGGAATAAAATCTCTGAATGGTTCCCATGCTGCAGATTTAAAAGTGAAGTAAGCAATCTACTCACATAAAAACCGTATACTGAAAATGTAAGGTTTGTGTTTCATAAAATAAGAAAGCAAAGTGACTTCAGAAGAAAACAGAACAGATTGGCTACTCATCAAGTTTCTATATTATTTTGGTTGACTTCAGCTCTTCTAGTGGAATTGCTCAAAGTGATGTAATTAACAAAAGCTACCGGTATTATTTTGGATCATCGAAAAAACGATTTTGGTAATATTTAACAAATTTTTTCCCATCACACAAAACCAAAGAGACATACCATCTGGGAAAATGGCTGCTGCACCGCCCTCATAGAACCAATCAAGCTCTTTTTTCCTAAGCAAGAAAATGCCTCTTAGAACAATGCCAGTGACCTAGCAAGCATCCACAAGAGTATTAGTAGGATCAACAATATAGCTTACAAGCACAATTTCAGGTTCACAGGAAATTGCGACGGACAGTAAATTACTCACCTTATCAGGGTGAGTCTGGCTGTACGCAAGGGCCAAGGTGCTTCCCCATGAACCGCCAAACACCTACACTTTTCACAGAATAGTGACTTTCAGTACCGAAAGGCATACAAGCGTTGCATTCTTGAAAAAGAATGATTGCAATTGCCTGCCACTCTGGAATGTCAAGATGCTCCCTAAGCTTCTCAATGTCAGCAACCAAGTCCCAAGTAGTGTTCTCTTCTAAACAAGCATGAGGAGTACTTCTGCCTGCACCTCTCTACAAGATTTCCAACGCAAACTAAGAACCAAAGTCTCAACGGCGTAATCATAAACAAAGACATGAGAGGCACCAAAATAACCTGGTCAAACAAAACGATCCTATAAAACTCCGGGTCAAAGAACCTTCGATTGCCGGCCGACGTGCCAGCTCCAGGACCCCCGTGGAGGAAGACAACAGGCTGCGAAATTTAACGAGAAGAGTTCATCTAAGAGAGCAGAACGACTGTACAAGTCCGAGCAAGTCATACCAGTGCATCATCACACAAGGAAAGGTGCCAGTGAACTGGAAAAGAAAAACACCCGATCCCTCACAATTCAACCCCGTAAGTCTACTCTCCCAACACGTATGATGATCCTTGGCGAGAGCGAGCGTGGTACCGAAATTAAGAATCATCAGATCACACTCACATGCCCATGGGGGTTCCCGGACTGCTCGTAGTAGATCGTGTGGACGTCCGAGACCTCGAGGAACCCGGAATCGTAAGGCTCGATGTGCGGGTACAGATCCCTCCTCAGAGGCTGCCCGGAGAGATCCATCGGCGAGGCCGCGGCGGGGGCGGAGAGGCTCGCGCAGCAGCAGCGGTGGTGGTATCTGCCGTTCGCCCGGAGATGATGATAACCCGAGCACCGTGTCCCTACTGCACGGAGAGCGCTAAAACCTCATCATCGTGAACTCGGCGGTAGCCGATGAGTAGATAAGGCCCGGATCGCGGGGATCGAGGTGGAAGTTGTTACCTGCGCGTGGGGGAGGCGGCGGGCGCGAGAGGCGTGGGGGAGTGGGGCAGCGGAGGAGCGGGGAGGCGAGGCGGAGTGGGCGGACCATTTGACAGGGGGATCCAGTCGAAACGGTGGGGGGTTCGGCTGGTGGTTTTGGCCCTTTTCGCGTGGCGCGGCCGGCCGTGCTGGACCTACTGGTAGTGCTAGCGCTAAGTGCCAAACGGGGGAATCCGTTCGGGCCTGGCTTTTCGGCTCTCGCGATTGATGCCTTTATCATTATTCGGTATATTTATAAAAATATTTATTTTATTGATAAAAATCATCAGTTGCAGGTATAAAATATCAGACGTACTCGAAAAAAACAGACCTGATAACTCTATTTGTCTCCTAATGTGGTGCTATAATTGGTAGGATACATTGGGCGTTGAGATGAGTTTTCAAAATCACTTGCACCCCGTTTCGTTCTTGAAATTGAGCCCCGCGATTGGAGAGTTGGGATTGGATCATTTGGATATCACTTATCTGGATGTCTTACGGAATTGGAATCGTTTTCCAGCTAAATCAGGGGTAACTCGATCAGGCCTCCAACTAAGAGGGCAACCCCTCCAAATTGATTGAAATTGAGCAGACTTGTAGCTGTCTTTTTTTAGAGGAAGTTATAAGCTTCCATTAACTTGACAGGTTATAGATTTTTGCGGGTCTTTTCTTTTCAGTTTTTAAAATTTGCTTTTCGATTTTTCTATAGTAATTAATTTTTAAATGAAGTATCTTTTTAAGACGGAATCTACAAGTTAATTGTAGTACAAATTGTAGCAACTTCATTTCTATCGGCCAAAACCGCACGCAGAATTCTGTTACTCCGTACTCTCCCACACGAATAGTGTAAAAAATATAAGCCACAACCATAAACCATAAACTGAAGTAAAGAAATAGGCACTCATGCCTAACTAGACTTGCGGTTCATATCATGTGCAGGCGACCTTAGCACAACAATGAGCGCAACGTTTGCCAAACGATGAGCAAACTGGACAACAAAAGCAGAAAAACCACAACTGAGCTCATCAACTTCTTTGAGGAGTGTCGTAATTGCCAAGCTAATGCAACGTCGAATCTCCCACAACTTCACCGATGTTGACAGTCCCATCTCAATGATGACCTAAGAGGAGAGAACCCCCGTTTGCACGCAAACTCTTAACACCATCATGGAAGCTAATGCTTGGATGACTAGTGGGTCGGAAATCCCTCGTGTGATTTATCGCCCTGCTCATTTCGGCTTGAGCTTCTGGTTTCTGACTTATTTTTTACTATTCATAAATTTCATCTTTTCTGAACTTTTGGTTTTTTTAGCTTTTTTACCGGTTCTTTTTTCATATTTGTTTGCGTTGTCCGTGATGAGCTAACATTTTTTCTATTTTTAAATTTTCTAAATTTAATTATGCCAAATAAGACACCTTCAGCTACAGTGTAATTTTAGCCAGCTACAGTGCAATTTTAGCCATAAGCCATTATTTTTCAGTCCAACCGAGCGATACCTTACACCATGCAGCAATGAAACCCGACCGCTCCTCCACCCCCATCTCTTCCTTCTTCCACCTTTTTGGCAAGAGTCCACCTACACCTGCATGCGTTTTAAAATGACACATTTTACTAGAGGGAGTGTGACACTGTGATTAAGCTCGTGCTTTGTAACATGTATGAAGTTATGAACCCATCCAAGCCCGGATTAAGATCATGTTCAAAAGTGTTATAGCTTTTAGCTAATTGCGATAGAGATTGAGGAAATAAAGGATACTCACATTGAGAAGCCACTTCATTTAAAATAGCTCATACAGTGATATTTATAAATAACTTATAGAAACCAACTTAAAAAACTACTCTATTATAAAATCGACTTGTAAAATCCAAAACTAGAAACTATTTAGAATGAGATATAATAGACTGATCTAAGGTTAATCTAGCCCAAGCCCAACCTCGGCGTAATATAGCCTATACCAACTCAAGCCCGATCCATCACGTGCTTTCCCGGCCAAGCCTCTACTCGACACCGAGATGTTGTTACTTACTTTGGTGGCTGACTGCGGACTCCGTGGACAGGCCCATCAAGCGTCCGCCGCAGCCCAGCATATGAACTTTCGCCCGCGGACAGCGCCCGAGCGCTCCCATGTTCGCACGAGCCCAGACCTCCCAAAATCGCCATAGCCCACGGCGCGAGAACAAATTGATTTGCCAATCGCCCTTCCCCCTCGGCTCTACACCACCCCATTCGCTCCAACCTGAACGGACAAAATTTCCACTGATGCCGACGCACACCGCTGGTAAGGTTGTCAGGATCACGATTCTAAGATGTTTTTTATTTGACAGGATCGGTTGGTAGAGTCATGATTCTATTAAATTTTTTAAAATATATATATTTTATATAAAAATTGAATTATATTTTTAAATATGTAAGTTTATAGTAGATTTTTTAATTTTAATTTTGTAATTTGAGTACACTTATTCATTTTATATTGAATTAAAGTTGATTTTTGAAACTTATTTAATTATTTTTAATGATAATACTTGTTACCGTAGAACAATATGTAAACAACAAAACAAAGTAAATTAAACTAGTACAATTTGAATTAGCAATAGGTAATATCAAATTTTATATGTTAATATAGTTTGTTATCAGAATCACGATCCCACTACGATCCTAATAATTCTACGAGTAGGGTAACAATCTCACTGCGATACTATTTGATTCCAATCTGTATTGTGATTCGTATAATCTACCTCTGGTAGAATCATACGATACTGTGATATGATCATTATACTGACAACCTTGCTGATTGGCTCAGAAAACTCCACCTGTAAACTTGCCCGCCAGCTCTGGCCATTGGCTGTCCAACTTGTTGCCCGTATCAACATCTCTCATTTCAATTCTCGCCAATTATCTTTTGCGTTCATAACCCGGGAAAATGTAGTATTTAGATGATTATTATTCTCCCCTTGGAAGAGAGCATGTATTGTATAATAATATAATATTTGGAGTTTCTTTAATTCCATTTGCAATGAGTCCTTGGTGATGTGCTAATAAATGTTAGTGGAGAGCTGACATGCTTTATTCCATTTGTATTGAGTCCTAAAGTCACGTTTGTTTAGTACAAAAATGTGTGCTCCTCTTCGCAAATCTTTATGTGTGTGAAGGAGACACGCACATGTATGTACATGAATAGTATAAGTGTGGTATGTGTTAAGTGTGTACAGGCATGTTTGTATTGGATTTTATTGATGGCTTTGTGGCTGATGAATAGTAGTAGCTAATAGAAGTGACTTATAAAAACTGGGGCATTCATACTAGTTTTTGGCTTTTTGCAAGAAAGAAAGATAGCAAACGACGGTGCAACGAAAGACACTATAACATTCAAACCATGATGCGACTTATGGAATTATGACATAATAAAATACGAAGTGTGTTACAACATGCAAAGACACAAAGTAGTGACTGATAGGAGCGGTTTATAAAATATAGATGTTCATATTGATTTTGGTTTCTCTAAGCAAAAGTCAAAACCAATATAAACATGCTCTACATCGTCTTGTACTAAAAAAGTCCTTTGTCTCCAACAAACTCACAAAAATATTTGGAAGAACTTAGGTGCTACAACACAAAGGCATCATCAATCATCACGTCGTGGCACACGATGTATTTTTCACACACCACTGCTGTCATATCTATATATATATATCGTATTATTAAAGCAAAGATAAAAGAAGTCATTACATTTGCTTTCAAGAGCATAAAATTTTCATATTAAACGAAGAAAAAGAAAAAGATCTATATCGATGATTTTTGTAGGTTAGTCATATATGTACAAAGCTGTTAGGGTTATATAAGGAATTTTAATTATAAGTATTAGAGTTGTCTAGCAAGTATAACTCTATTTTCAAATATAAATATATATTGTAGTATCTAGCGGAAAATTTGGCTGTTTATCATCAGTTAAGCAATATCTCTGAGTACAATTATCGCTCTTATTATCAGCACAAATGACATGTTATCTTCCAAACCCCACCACGTTCAAAAAGGAGCCTATTAATCAAAATGAAGAAACACAAGGCATAGAGCTGTAAACACAAAAAAAATCTACTAATATAAAAAGGAGAGTTTATTCGTTTACCACCCCTCCCCTCCCCACCTAGTTTCTACCGAGCGCACTCACAAGAGAAAACCGACTCTCAAGAAAACCACAAAAAACCAATGTGCACTAATATGTCAGCCTCTCGTTCAGTTCACTTGCCCAACTAGTCCTTAACCAAAACCCTGAACCTAGCCACACATTGTCTACCACTCCCTTTCCCCACATCTAGCCACCACCCTGATCATCATCCTCCCCTATCCTTCCCCACCCTAGCCACACGCCGTCCACCTTTCCCTTCCATGCCTCTAACCGCCACCTTGATCCCATCGCCTTTCCCCATCCACATCGTCGCAGCCACCGCATGTCGTCTGCCTCTCCCCTTCCCCACCTCTAGTAGCCACCCTGATCCGATCACCCCTTCTCCATCTGCAACACCACAGCTAGAACCCCAACCATCACACATCGTCCGTCCCTCCCCTTCCCACCTTCAGACGTCACATACCGTCATCACCCCTCATCCTCCCCTTCCTCCATACCACTGACTCCACTCCTCCCCATCCTCTGCATCGTAACGCTGTTGCGCTCTGTGTTAGAGAAGAAGGTGTCCATCCTAGTTGGATCCATTGTGACAGAGCATGCCATTGGATCCACACATCACCAGGCCTATTGCCACCAGATCCACAATCCTCGAGGCCACCACCGTCGGATGAACCGTCTTCGAGGTCGCCGCCTTTGGATCTGGCCAGTACACCTCTGCATCTGCCTCCACCTTCAGTGCTTTATCGGGGTCACTGTGCTCCTCGCTTGTGTCCCCAACCCCATGAATGCCTACTGCATGATCTTAGGGTCATCGTCCTTGATATCGGTGTTCTCCACCCTAGCACGATGATCTGGTGGACCCATCATTCCGTAGCTGCGCCATGTGGAATCACACGCTCACGCACCTCCACGATGACACAATCTCCAACTATCGTCAGCTTCTTAGACAACAGCCCATCTTGACTGCATGTCATGTTCCTTCTGAAATGACTAGCTTGACTGCAACACGGTTGGAAGAAACGAACGAGCATGCACGCCTGGTGGTTGCCTCCTTCGACACTACATAAGTGGCAACTTTTCTTTCACTTCTTCTTCCACTACTACAACTCCTCCACAAAAAAGGAAAGGGTAAATAATTCCCTCCCCTCTCTCTTTCCCTATTTTTCATGAAATATTGTTGTGAGATTAACTTGAATTTCTTGCTCTTAGCTTGGTTAGTACTTAGTTTCATTCTTTCTATAATTTGGTGGGGTTGGAGGTCAAGAGGTCATGACATAAAAGGGCTACAACCAATATTACATTGGTTGTATCATGGAGGGACTCTTTCTATGAGAAGAAGTACTCTAGCAGTAAGGTGAGTCCTATTGTCTACTGATTATAGTTGGGTCAATCAAAAAAATGTTGTTGTATCATACTAATCATAGTTGAGTCGATCAACATTTTTTGGTTGTATCATACTTGCCTACTATTTTTGATACATGAGTTGCATGGACATATAACATTAGAAAATGGTTTGGGTTTGTAAGTTTCGCTAGCACTACTAAATTGCCTCCAAAACATCCTTATATTGATGTAATTTTGGTGACTCTGATGCTCGTAGCCCCTCACTAACCGGTAGGCCTATACCATCATGTGTGTTCGTTGTATATTGAATATTTGCTTTAGTGGAACAATATTCCAGTGTCATATCAGTGCTTTCCTATCTACAAACACCAAACAAAATAACCACACCTTATCTCCAAATAGCTATTTACAATATCGACTTCTTTCATGTACTCTAGATGTGTTTGTGGTTATACTGAACAACTATTTACTCTATATGTGTTCATGGCATACTGAACACCTTATCTACAAATAACTATTTAAGATGTGTATCCATGGAACAATGCCGCTACCTTCCCCGACGAACGAGGCCCCTAGGCTTATCGGGCAGGCGGTGATGTGGTGTTGGCACTCGACTACAATCCATCTACTCCATTACTGTTGAATCTTCCCAAGAAGGTGTGGACGATTTCTTCACCTCTTTTCAAAAACAAATGCTTGGCATTAGGACTAGGACAGTAAGTGACTAGATGGATGACCATATTGGCCCAATTTTCACATGGTCCTCGTGCAATTTACACAAATGTCTATTTCCAGCACATGCCTAGGCAGCAGGCACCATCAATGCACAAATGATGTATTGACCAATTTGACCTCGCACAAAATCACGACAAAGCACAGCACCAGTAATTGCGCACATCATCGCTACTTGCGCACACTTCCAGGGTCCTGAAGAAGACAATGTGTACAAGTGGAAAGAGGGGAAGAAAGTAGTATATTGTCCGAATAGAGGGGCAAACCATGAACAGACATATGCTCGTTGGCTTTTCTTTCATGGTGGAGTGTTTAAACCTATCTTAAACCATTATAGTTGTTGATATTGCCTAAAAACAAGAACAATAATTTCACTTAACTTGGATAATCTTATTTTGTATAATTAGTACCTCCATAGTGAACATAATGATTATTGGATAGCATTTACTTACCAAAGTTTCTAAATTCTGACAGGAGGACGATATATAGAACAGAACGCATATTGGATCGAGTATGTCTTCGCTGACTTCACTAGGATTATTCTTCGTGTTTAGTTCTCTAATACCAACTGCCTACGATCATTACATATTGATGGCATTCACTGGAATATGGGGCCTTGGAAGTGTAGCTTTTCAATTTGGTCTATTTGGGAATAACAAATATGAGAGAAGTTTCAGTCACCATGTCAGGCGTTTCGCCTTCAAGGCATTCTTGCCGTTTGTCATGTACACCATATACCTCTCGATGATGGGCGTAGATGGTTCTTCTGCTTTCACGGTAGTCCATCATGCACTTCCTCGTGACGGTCAAGCAGACAGTACCATATGGAAAGCAACCCACGCCGTAAGGGTATATTGCACTTCGGCAACTCATTCTTGTTCTTGGTGTATACATGTACTTGCTTGTTCCTTTTTCAGAGAATATATGTCCTATTAACATTATTCCAAATTCCAATGCATGCTTGCTACACAGGAAGTGATAGAGATTTGGAGCAATAGGACTCGATTACCCTCACATATTTGTCATAGAGGTAGTTAACTGTTCTAAAACAGTGATTATCCAACGTATCTCATTATATTTTGTTTTTTTTCTAACCTTAATATGGTTCTTTACCTTCTCTATTTGATAGGTTTGCGAACACAAACACATGGAGAGATATATTGGATCTCAATACAGATGATGTTATTGATCGTATTTGTAAAAGGCCTGCTCATGGTACAATTTTGGATCATGTTTGCTGATATATACCCCCTATCTAAATTTATAAGACGTATTTTCTCTTGGCACATAGGCCAATGAGATGGTAAAAATGACTAGATTACCTTTAATTGTTATCTCTAAGCACTATATTCAATACATGTATGTAGAGAATAGCAAATAAAACTACATATTTATTAGGGGTATAAAGAGGACACCATAGTAATTTTGTATTGAAATATAAAATATATCTTATATTTATAGATAAAACTAGTCTGACCCCAATCAACCAGCGCAGGAAAAGTGCGAAAAAAAAGTAGTATTATTCAGGGACCGTTAAGCTGTTCCTCCCGCCAATGCCGGCCACTCGTCTTCCCCTCCTCCCGTTGTCCCACCCCACCACCACCCAATCCGCCTCCCTCTCCGCCTCTCCGTTCGCCCAGGCCCTGTACTCCCCATGGCCTTCACCCCGCCGCCCTCGCGGGACCCGTCGCCGCAGCCCCGGCGGCCGTCCCCCTCGGCTGCCGGGGCGGGAAAGCGCGGCGGCCTCCTGCTCGGGCGCTACGAGCTCGGCCGCCTCCTCGGCCAAGGCACCTTCGCCAAGGTCTACCACGCCCGCCACGCCGACACCGGCGAGACCGTGGCCATCAAGGTGCTCGACAAGGAGAAGGCCCTCCGCCACGGCCTCGTCCCGCACATCAAGCGCGAGATCGCCATCCTCCGCCGCGTCCGACACCCCAACATTGTGCGCCTCTTCGAGGTCATGGCCACCAAGTCCAAGATCTACTTCGTCATGGAGCTCGTCCGCGGTGGAGAGCTCTTCGCCCGCGTCGCCAAGGGCCGGCTCAAGGAGGACACCGCCCGCCGCTACTTCCAGCAGCTCATCTCCGCCGTGGGGTTCTGCCACGCACGCGGCGTCTTCCACCGCGACCTCAAGCCCGAGAACCTCCTCGTCGACGAGCGCGGCGACCTCAAGGTCTCCGACTTCGGCCTCTCCGCCGTCGCAGACCAGTTCCACCCCGACGGCCTCCTCCACACCTTCTGCGGCACGCCCTCATACGTCGCGCCCGAGGTGCTCGCGCGCCGCGGCTACGACGGCGCCAAGGCGGACATATGGTCCTGCGGTGTCATCCTGTTCGTGCTCATGGCCGGGCACCTTCCTTTCCATGACCAGAACCTTATGGCCATGTACCGAAAGATTTACAAGGGGGAATTCCGGTGCCCAAGATGGTTCTCCAAGGATCTTACCAGTCTATTGAATCGTCTTCTTGACACGAACCCGGAGGCAAGGATCACTGTGGCAGAGGTCATGGAGAGCAGGTGGTTTCTGAAGGGGTTCCGGCCGGTCAGGTTCTATATCGAGGACGATCAGGTGCACAGCTTGGTGGACGGTGAGAATGAGGCGCCGGAGCTGGAACCTAGCGAGCCTCCTCCACCTCCACCGCCGGTGGAGGATGACGGTGAGGAGTCCGGGTGGGAGTCGGACTCGTCTGTGGCATCCTGTCCTGCCACACTTTCCTCCGAGGAGCGGCGTCGGCCTGCTGGGTCTCTCACACGGCCAGCAAGTCTTAATGCGTTTGATATCATATCGTTCTCAAGGGGATTTGATCTATCAGGGCTGTTTGAGGAGCGAGGGAATGAAGTGAGGTTCATCTCAGCGGAGCCTATGCAAACGATTATTACAAAGTTGGAGGAGATTGCTAAGGTGAAGAGCTTCTCCGTTCGGCGGAAGGACTGGCGTGTGAGCATAGAAGGCACAAGGGAAGGGGAGAAGGGACCATTGACACTCGGGGCTGAGATATTTGAGCTCACGCCAAGCCTCGTGGTGGTGGAGGTGAAGAAGAAGGCGGGGGACAAGGAAGAGTACGAGGACTTCTGCAACAGGGAGTTGAAACCTGGGATGCAGCATCTCGTGCACCATAAGGGCTCAGTTCCGAATATACCTTCTGATACCGACTAGTTTGAAAGGTCTTCTCTTGCTTGAAAGGAATATAAGGAAATTTTGGATTAAAAGGATGTGCCTTTCTGTTTAACCATGAGGCATCTGAGCAGCAAAAATGCTATTTGTAGTTTCCCTAGTCCCTTTGTTTTTGTATTATTCATTTGTGCAATCAAAATGTTGCATGTTAGTGTCTGCCTACTAATATCAACTGTGAAATACTTGTTTTGAGCCCCATTTGGAATGAAGGAATCCAGGAGGAATTTGGTGTTTGGAAGAAAAGATGGGTTTCCAAGAATTCATATGGAATAGGCTAATCCATAGGAATTTTAGTTGTTACAATTTAAACAGATTAGCCATTTCACTATTGCAATACTATCAAAGCAATAAACTTTAGTGCTGTTAGCCCAGATATATAGATTTAGTGTAGCTTCATGAATTCTCTGGGCTTCTGAGAACAATCATCAGAGTAGAAACAGACTAGCAGTTGATTCCCTAGTTATTGAAAGTCAAAATAAAATAAAAAATGAATATTAGAGGTTCAGCTGACAACAAAAATATTTGTGCAAAACAAAGCAGTGGAATTGAATCAACTCCACGATTCTAATGATCTTAGTTGTTGGCTTCTGAATGAATACAAATTCATGTCTTTTTATTTCTCTTTGTAAGCACAAGTTTGTCACAGCAGAAGTCCAATTAGAGGTGAAGGTTTTCAAATGGTTCAATTCCTTTTTTTTAAGACTACAAACCTTAGAGGCTTAGACTCCCCTTGCAATTATAATTCTTTTCACTTTAGGGAAATTTCATTCAGCTGGTGATCTTAAAGTTCACTCTGTAGCTACCTATATTTCTGTGCTCTAACGTTTAATTTTCAATGGACAGATAATGGATGCCTACATTGCAAAGAAACATTGATATGTTGTGAACTTGTGATATACTGGAACTAATTTCATTGGCTAATAAATTGAATGTGTCCTGCTAGATATATAGTTATTGAATACCTTTTATGCATTGATTTGCACTATGCACCCTTTCTGTACATGGTTTTATGTTTGATTTGGATGGGATCATGGGAAAATGGATAAACAGACAGATGATGTAATTTCTAATTTGAATACTTGGGTCAGTCAAACTAGCCGTCCATGGATGGATATTTCACTGCTTATGGGATAAAGTGAAGAATAGATGTATGCTGAATTAATGGTCTAAGGTTACATTGGTCTTTTCATCCATGTTTCAACTGCCGTCCATAATTTGCATGTGTAAACAGGGAAATTGATTATGTTATGTGAAAGCACCATAAGACCAATTATGAGTAAAGATCATTTCATCAGGAAAAAAATGAAAGTACATTGAGTGAAATTAGTGAAAATATACCTAGCAAAATCACCATGTGGGAAAAACCAAAATAGCATGAACAAAGGGACGCTAGTATAAAACACCATATACTTCCCATGTCAGAATCTCTGTACAATTATCAATTTATCATATTGGCTGTTTATCTTGTTTAAATTAAGGAAAATTTGAAATTTCCGTGTTCATTCTAACGAGCTGCAGGCATGTTTATGCAAGTCTGAAAGGCAGTTAAAAGTGTTTTCTTTCCTTTTTTCCCCCTTAATTGTATGTTGGATTTTGTTTCCCTGGTTGTTTTGTATAGTTGGGAAAATTTTAGTTCCCAACTTCTAGGATGGTTTTTGAGAAGTTCCATGTACCAGGTTGCCAGCAAGAAACCCGCACAGTGGGAGACTTCTTGGTGCTCAAAAAACCATAACTTTCGACCCTAAAACCCAACCATAGTAAACAATACGAGTTATAGAATCTACGCAAACTTACTTACGTAATCCTTGTTATCACAATTAAAAAATTACGTCACCTAAACCCCTGATTTCAGCCCGAAGGCTATGTTGTCCCCTACTAGATAGCAGACTTCTTAGAAGCATAACTTTCAAACTATACCACCAAATTCGGCATTCTAGCATTTTATATAAAGCTAATAAAATTAGCTACAAGTTTCTAGTATATCAAATTCTCAAACTTTCCCTTTAACATGCCCAAAACCTCCATAGAGGGCACAACACGAGGAATCTATCTATTAACCATGTTTTGACCATTTCAAATGCACAAATATTGTTAATCCCCACTTTGATCTCTACACAAATTGATTAACAAGCATGGGAAAAGGATTGGGGTGTTACCCTAGAACTAGATTGAGACGCTTTCTTCCTCTCCTTGGCTGGATTAGGCGAATCAGGCACCAGTTCAGCCTCTTTCTCCTCTTTTCTCTTCTTCCTTTTTTCCTTTCTCTTCTTCTTCTTTTTCCTCTTCTCTTCTTTCCTCGGCCGGCTCCTCCTCTTCCTCTTTTTTTGTCAGACCCAGATTTTACAATATGGAATCTACTATGTTTAACTGCACTATTCCCTGGATCAGTAGATAGTGCACACAGTTACAGTTCTGAATATCAAAGTACATATCATGCGGAAACGTAAATATAATAGTAGACTTACTCATGGGCCGATTAGGCCGAAATCAATAAATTGCAGCAGCGGAAGAACGAAGCACACAGGTGGGACCTTCAGGACGTGCCCACAGGCAGCCAACTGGAGGTTCGCGACCTAATTCTCGACATCTTCATCCTCTTCGCCATCGTGATCCATAAGTATTATTGAAGCGTAGTGATCCAATTCCTGCTTCTGAATTTGTCGCAAAAGCGAGCGTGAGCACTCCGACCCCGTGCTCCGCGAGCCAACACACAGAATGCAATATTTAACATGTATGGCTAATCAAATGAAGGTTGGGGCTCATTTTATTTTTGCGTAGAGTGCTTTTGAATACAATTACTTAAAAATTCCTGAGACCTAGCATTTTGAACAAAAGCATAATGTTCAAGAATATGCAATAATAATAGCGATCCAGATTCCATCCAACGTTACATGGCATCCGCACCATATAGCAATTCTTCAACGTTATAGCCGCTTAACTTACCACTGGGACGACACCCAGGACAATTCCAAATTAGGGCCTTCCACTGCCCTTCATTTTTCCAATCCCATCCATAAAGCATTTTGAAATAGAACTATATCTGGTTAAGTTCTCATGTCCGCCCCTGACTGTGGGCACGACTATTCGAATAGTTTTAGACTCTGCAGAGTTTGTACACTTTCACCACAAGAGACAATCAACTTGTTGCCCCACACGATTCCTTAGACGTGTGGTTGAGCAGACTATCACAGTGACTTTTCAAAGTATCTAGCCCCTTCTGTCATTTCACCCTATGGGTCGCTCCCACTTGCGGTGGGTCCCATACGTTGTGCGGGATGTTCTCCTTCTGAACGTCTAGCAGCTGGCTACGTCCCCTGCTAGCCCGCCACAGCAGAACTTCACCCTCCGCGAGTGTCTCATTCAAGCCGTCACACAGACTGCCGCTTGCACTATCCCACACCTCCTCCTGGAAGGATGACTTTCAGGGTCCGGTAAATCTACTAAGCCAAGTTGTACTTTACAGACTTGTGGTTGTACTGTTTTACACAGGAGGTCATGACAAGATTGATCCTTAGTGGTATCTGGGCGGTCTACCACTAACCCACTTTGTGCATCCACTGCACCACACTCACACCATCAAACCAATCCGCCCAGATCTTTAGGCAAGTTGGGGATTTTCGAAGTATAAAATAATCATGTCCAAATATATACCAGTCATTCCCACCATGACTGCGCAAACCAGTTTCTCATGATTAAAAATGACAATGATGTTTGGGACATTTCAATGCCCCGTGAGTATCTATGCAGACTAAGCATAGCATATAATTAGGGACTTATTTTTGAAATGTTACTATTATAATTTTGCTAGGGTGACAAGGTTCACACATTCAAATATTTCAAAGGAGGGGTAATATTATTCAAAGTAAACAATGGGCATATAACTAGAATATTAAATTAAACATGTATTTGCATATAACATAACAGCATGCAATTTGATAATTTAAAACAAAGTATTTTGCAGAAAATGTAGGTTCAACATGATCAAAGTATTGACTCGCTTTGGTCACAGTGGTCTGGTGCTTGATTATCCGGAACTTCTAGTGCTGCTGCCTCGAACTCTTCCTCTTGAGCCTCGTAAGCTATTTTAATCGTGCGCGAAAATTTGGATAAAAAGAAAACACCAAATCAACAAAATATCACCAGAAATTCAGATGAACTCTAAAAATTATGATTTCGGTTCCATTGGATAGATCTTGAATTTAGATGAATTTAGCAATTTGTCTCATCCAATTTGGAGTTAAAATGAAAAAGTTATGTCCATTTGAATATTTCAGTTCAGTTAAATCCCAAAATTAATAAGTTTCTGACAGTGGGTCCCACATGTCATATATTTCATTTTTATCTTTTTCTTATTTGCTTATTCTTGTGTCTATGGTCAGTGGGGTCCACATGTCGGCTTGCATTAGCCACTGACAAGTGGGGCCCTGGACCCATCTGCCAGCGAGCGGCGCCGACAGGCGGGGCCCAGAAGGCAGCCGGCCCACTGGCCAACAGCGGCTGATGGGCGGGGCCCAGCTATCAGCGGGGGAATTTAAAAGAAATGCTCGACCGCAACGCGCGGAGCTGGGGCTCGAACGCGCGCCGCGGGAGCAGGGGGAGGGAGAGACGAGCGCTGATAGCCAAGTGAGCGGGGGAGGCATTGCCTACCCTATAAGGGTAGTTTACCCTTTTGAAGTAGCTCGCGGAGGGGTCCGGCAGAGGAAGTCGGGGGCGACGGTGGCCGGCGGCGAGGGCTGCCGGGGAGGTTCTGGGGTTGCGTGGAATATAATCTCCGGGTGCCGGGAAGACGTGGGTGCAGACGGTCGGAGGTGACGGCCACCGGAGAAGGCTGGCGGCGTACGGTGGCGGTGACTCGGCGGGAGCTCTGGTGACGGCGAGGTACAGGCTTCGGGAGGTGCGGGGGAGACCGGGGGTAGCTTCACGACGCTCCGGAGATGGTTCAAGGGCGGGGAATCGGGTTCTGGTGGCTCGGTTTGGCGGAACGGTGATCGCCGGAGTTGGGGAAGGAAGTAGGCTCGCCGGCGATTTAGGGGCTCTCGGTTCAATTGCTTGCAGAGGAGGGGAGAAGGAGGTATTGCGGCGCGGTTGCGACTCCCGGGAGGGGCTTTTATAGCCCGAGGAGCGGCGCGCGGCGAGGGCGGCATCTGGCACACCTCTGTGCATGCGGGGCAGGGGCAGTGAACGAGATCTTCTCCGGGATTTCGTAGGAGAGAGGTGGCGGGAGAGGTGCATTCCCCCTCCTGTGACGGGTTCTTTGAATTCGCCCGCGAGGTGAGAGAGGGAGCGGGGATTTGCTGCGGCAGAGGCGCAAGCGCGAGAGAGAGCTGCGTCGCGTGCGCGTGGAGGAGAGAAGGAGGAAGAAGAAGGAGCGGGGCGCTGGCGGTTCGGGCCCGCTCGTAGAGGGAGAGGCGCGGGTGGAGGCGGGGCCGGCTGTCAGCGGGGAGAGGCGCAAGGGCGGGGTCCGCTCGGCAGTGGGGGCGGACGCGCGCGGTAGATGGGCCGCGGAGCGCGGGCGCTGGCGCTCTAGGCCGCGCGTGCGCGCTGAGGGTCCGCCGGCCAGAGGGAGAGCGCGGGTGGGCGACGTGTCGCGCATCGGGGCCGGCCAGGTGGCGGCCCGGGAGGAAAATTTTCATTTTTATTTTTAATGATTTTCAGAAATGCGCAGTTAATTGAATAAGTCTCAGAAAAATATGAAATTACTTCCAAAAATTTCAGGAAAATTCACAGAAGTTCCTGAGGACATTCTGGACTTATCAAAAATATTTTCAACTAGTGTTGGTATTTAATTTATTTGCTTCCCTTATTATTCATGCCACTATTTAAAAATGAGGGTTTCATGTTTAAACCAAAATTTTCCCCATTTCTTTTCTGGATCATCTTTTCAGATTCTTACTTAAATTTTAAATTTTCTAATATTTAAACATGCTTGTTTCCCCTTGGTCATTTTAACTTTTTGGAACCTTCATTAAATTATTCAGAAAAACACCATAAACTCCAAATTCAAAAATAAACATATTGCAAAATAACTCAAAAGCTTCACATTTTCAAATTTTAAAATTTTGGGATGTTACATTTTTCCTTCCTTCTTTTTGGTTGGCCCGAGGCCCTCTCCTTTCCTCCTTTCTCCTTTCCCAGCTAATTCCCCGGTCTCCCCTTCACCTCCTCTTGCGCATCACGGCAGTAGTAGAGGCGGCACACGGTGGGGGAGCAGGGCGTGACATGCGATGGCAAAAGGGGCAGCATGAGGAGGCTGATGGTGGTCTGGGAATAGCGCATCACATGGGGTGCAGGTGAGCGATGACATCGCACAGACGGGGCGGTGGCAACCGGTAGAGGGAACAGGGGTGGCAGCTTACGGCTGGCGTGGCGACAAGGGAGCACGGAGAGTGTGCGGCAGAGGAGGGGCGGCGTAGCCGGTGCGCGGAGCATGGGGCCACAGCGGATGCGTGGACAAAGCTCGGGGCGACAATGTTGGCAACAAGGAAGGAGGGGCGGCGGGTCAATAGCAGGGAGAGGATAAGGCTACTGCCTTCTCTTGGCTTGCCTTTAAGGTGGAGTTGGTGTGGGCCGGGCCAGCTTGGCGTTAGGCCTAACCCCCCATCCCAACTCTCTCTCTCTCTCTTGTGGTATTACAGCTCGATCGTTCGCTTGAGGTGGATTTTTGCACGAACACAGTCCGATCTAACTATGCATACAGGCAACCAAACACATTGATTTTACACCCACTAGTGCAAACCACCCAAGGGTGGATTTGGGGGGGTGGGGTGCAGTTAAATCCCTAAATTTTTTAGAAGAAAAACAAATATATAAGAGATATATTACACACACACACACACACACACACACACACACACACACACACATATATATATATATATATATATATATATATATATATATATATATATAAAAGGCTTTATTTACACTTCTTCTCTAATTTTAGCTCAAAAGCGTCTTTCTCGTGTATTTTGTATTTTGATTATACTTCAAAAACTTATAATTTGTTAGAACTCTTATACTATATACTTTAAAATTTTAAATTCACAATTTTATACTCTAATTATTCAGATCCTAGATCCACCTATGAAGCCACGTTGCTACCAAACATGCCCTACACGGCTACACCCCTGGTGCCATCTTGCAGCAACAATGACAGATCACACGGTGACGGAGGACCAACTGATCACATGGGGCCCACCTGTCACGGGGTCGGCACGGGAGGACTGTGCGCACAAGCACATGCTAGATTGACTCTTCTGCAACTGGGCCCCCCCACCCCTGCGCTCCCTGCCACTGGGTCCACTCCCTGCGCAAAAATAGGCAAAGACCTGACCTGAGCAAAGTCCTTTTTGGTGTATTCTTAATTCGTCGCATCTCTTCGTACGATCGAATCCGTCCGATAAAACTCTCGCACCCCTCACTGACATCCGGGCCAGCAGCTCATAGGACCCACCGGCCAGTGACACCGCGGAGTTTTATACGCAGGCCACTTGCAGTAGCTTCCTTCTCCGACGCTTTCGACTAACGAGCCCTTCTCCGCTTCCCCACTTCGCGATCACGTTCACCACTTCACGCTCTCCTCCCCCCCCCCCCCCCCCTCCATGGCGAAGCAGCGGCTCTAGGTTCTGGTGTGCTTGCGTGCGTTGGTGTGTGTATCGGCAGTAGGTACGGATCCATCCGCGCCGAACGGGGGAGCACCAGTTCATCGACCGCCGCCTCGTCCTCCCCCTCATCCGGATTCGTCGCCCGCTGGTCTCCGCCCCCCGATTCGTTCGAGTTAATAGGTGAGTTTTTTTTTTGAACCCCTTCGTTGATAATTGACGTGGATTTGTTGCTGTGGCTCCTGGAGACTGGTTCGGTTTACCGATGAGGTGTTTGATCAAATGTCGATCGGCTCGGTTATGCCTTCGCGATGACCACTCTGCTGAAATTTGATCCGAGAAGGATCGGTTGCTGGTGAAAGTAATCGCGCTAGATCGTGCGGTTCTGTCGATGAGATGTTTGAGCAACAGTATGTATCGCAAGAGCTATTGCTCTGTAGTTTTCGAATTTCTAGGTCGTGGAGTTTGCAGTTGTTGTCTATGCCTGTAGGAGATCCATAATATTGGTGTTTGGGTAATCTTAACTGGATTAAATTAATTAGAGCCAAGGGAGAGCGTATTTGGTTATCTGATCATGGATTAAATGTTGTGCAGTACTAGTGCTACCTTCTGATAGAGCGTGTGGCATCATACCTGATAGAGAAGTTGACTCCTAATGCCTGTCACATTCACATGTGGCCTAGGTGAATTTGGTAATGTTGTGGAAACCCCTCCAAAATATGACTTGCAGCTTTTCATTTCATTTGTGTGAGAAATTGAAACTCCATGACATGAATGTTTTGAGCTGAAGTTAAATTTACTTATCTGCGTCCAACTTTCCCTCTTCTAGCCTGTTATATAAGTTCTCTGGGAGCTACCATGTATAGATATTTAAGGCTACTTTCCAAACTGAGTTGTGTTTACACTTTACTCTAGCACTCAAGTTTAGATAAATCTGGTGGTGGTTGTACAAAATGCAAGGTTTTACTTATTTTGGTTCTTATGTTGTATTTACAGAATTACTTGTTGTGAGGTGCCTATTTGTAGATAATGTCACCTATTCTTACTGGTTTAAACAGGGGAGTGGATTAGCAACTTATGCCCTTAAGCAAGATTTTTGTCTGGATCAATTGAGCAATTCTTCAGTCTGTGTTGCAAGATTTAACAAAGCGTTCTGAGTTTAAGAATTCTTACTTTGATAATAATATATTCAGGTTCAGAATGCCAAAAATAAAGAACTTGTGCAACACCTGTAAAGTATCATTCCCTGTGGATGGACCCATATCTGAAGAAGCACTTGAGCAAGTCCGTGCACTATTAGGTGAGCCAATGTTAACTTCCTTTGAAGGGTTGTTTCCAGTGTGAAATAAAGTGGTAAAAAGGAAAATAGATCCCAGCCTCCCAGGTAAACAAACCCACAGCCGTAATGTTCTTACTTTTTCCAGATGACATAAGACCTTCTGATGTTGGTCTGGAGCAAGAAGCATATATTGCCCGTAACTGGAATAATTCAATTCGTGTTACAAATGGGAGAAGAGGGCGTAATGGGACCAACCAGTATATGCCTCCAATCAAATATCTGCACATTCATGAATGTGAAAGCTTCTCTGTAAGATCATTGTTTCATCATTTAATACTCACGACATTTCTGCAAATTAGTCAAATACACCAACAGTTTTTTTTTGGGTACTCGGCAATCTGGATGAGCATTTCTATATTTTAATCCATGCAGATGGGGATATTTTGTATGCCACCATTATCTATTATTCCTCTTCATAATCATCCAGGCATGACTGTGCTGAGCAAACTTCTGTATGGCAAACTTCATGTGGAGTCATATGACTGGGTCGATGTAAATGATCAAAGCAATCAATTGGAGGGTTAGTTCTGACAGTTGAATACGTTATTATTTCTGTTACCAAAGAATTATCCATAATGATTGCCAATTTCAGATTTCTGTTGTTGTAGTGATCTGCCAATTTCAGATTTCTGTTGTTGTAGTGATCCTCTGAAGTATTTCTTATGTGCCATCTTGGTGTTCTTTAAAAAGTATATGCATGTAGAACTGTAGATATATGGGTTTACTGTTTATATGCAAAATAGTTAAGGAAAATTAAACACAAATTTTACTTAAGTTTATATTATTGCTTTGTCCATCAGGACCAATAGCTGGTTCTTCACGATTGTGTGCGCCTATGAAAACTAAATCATTTCTCTTTCCTTGCCAGCCTAAAATCCTTTGACCTCCCTATCTGCTAAAATTGCTTTGCTGTTTTGTGCAACCCCATTCCACCTTTTTCTCTTCATGTATGTGCTTGCAAGCCTTATATCAACTAAAAAGCTTGGTGTGTATTTTAAGATATGATCAGACTGCTTCCTTGGTGCAGTAGCAGTTGGACAAAACCCATTACTTAAAGTGATTGTCCCACCTGCCAGTTGATCAGTGGCAGGATTCTGTTGCCTAATTTGTTTGCCTACATCTAGGGGGATGCAAAGAAAGCAAATTTTTTTGGGTCTGTTATTTTCTTTTACATTGCCCATTTTCTGCCTTTATTTTGGATTTTGTAATTTTTGTTATCTGCTCATAGTGAAGGACCATTCTTTAAAGTAACGACTTGCAGACTGGCTTGTGGTATAGAGTATTGCTTTAAGCTTTATTCATTGCATTTGTACCTAGACCTACCTAAACTCTTTCCAAAAGTGTATATGTTGTGGACATAGGCTAAGGTAGCAGCAGCACATGCGTGCAAGGGCAGCACAAGACCAATATTAGGGGCCACCGGCTGGCAAGATGCCCAGGGAGAACTAGGAGAGATGGTGTTCTCCACGTTTAGCAGATGGTACAGGGAGAGTCTTATAAGTTTATTAGGAGTTTATGTTCGGATTATCGGATAGGTATCCAGCAGCAGGAGTTCAGCCAGGGAGTTAGGAATTAGAGTTGAGGGAGAATTAGCAAATCAATTCAGAATTGGGGATTTGATTCGTATTAGAAAAGGATATGTGCTAGAGTTAGTCTGGATAAGAAGGTCCAGCATCCGCTATATAAGGATTCCATGTAACATAATTGCAATCAAGCAAGAAAGAAACAATCTATTCTCCCCTAAATATTCTCTCATCTCAATCTATATCTATCTCCTCCTTCTAATACCCTAATCCCCTTCAAGCCATGCCGTCTGGCCTTCCTTTGTACGGTAGTTATCCCATTGTGAACCAACGTTCACAACTGTATATGAATTGGTAACTTAAAACAATATACAACATTATGACTTTGGTTGACCATTGTCATCTCTCGGTTGGAAGCTGAAATCCCTGACAAAAAAAGTTAACCAAAATATTGATTTGTGATTAAGCAAATGACACAGCACAAGTGCCCTGGACGAAACACCATGGGTCTTATGCTAGTAACTTGTGATGTTGTGTTGCTAATATGTGATAAGTCGAGGCACTAAGTTAACATCTAATGATGAATGCGTAGCTGTTGACACATGTTTCTTAAATGGGAACGTATGAGGGTTGATAAATTTGAGTAAATATGAAAGCTAATTATTGTGGTCTATTACATTTGATTTTCCAAACTATGATTGGTTTTATTTGGATTCGGATATATCAGGAACCGAAAACTGAGAATAAATAAACTGACTGTAATGAATGGTCCAAATAAACTAAAGGGTGTGTATAGGTATCATCTAAATGTTTTATTCCTAACAATCATCCAAATTTTGGACCGTTGGATTAGAGATCCAACAGCCTCTTATTTTTGGAGGGGGGAGATTTTTTTTGGAGGGGGTGGGGAGAATTTGTGACCGTTGGATCTCTAATCTAACGGTCACAAATCTGGATGATAGTAAGAAAGAAAACATCCGGATGATGTTTATCAATACCCTAAACTAAAACACCTAGACCTATCTGGTAGCAATTGATTTAGGCATGAAGGCCTCCACTCTGTATAGACTAGCCCCCCCATAGTTTGCTATTAATTGTGAATCCATTAATTAGATGACATTGTGTCATGAAATTCTTTACATAACATGTACCATTTGCAATATATTTCTGTTACAGTGTTTTACAAGTTGTACCAAAATTTCTGTTATGGAACTTGCAGCTAGACCAGCGAAGCTTGTTAAGGACTGTGAAATGTCTGCACCTGAGACTACCATTCTTTTCCCTAATAGAGGTGGTAACATCCATGCTTTTAGGGCCATCACACAATGTGCTCTCTTCGACGTTCTTTCTCCTCCATACTTGGCTGGTGTGGGCAGGGACTGTTCGTACTTCAGGAAGTCTTTATTAAAGGAACCACCTGGTAAATAAAGCTCCATTGACCATTGTAGCCTATATGCTTATTGTGCCAGCACTGAACTGTTCATTTTTTGTCCTTTTCTTCAAATGTGTCAGCTCTTTTACCCAGTGACACAGACAGCTCAGAAGTTGTTTGGTTAGAAGAATTGGAGGACCATCAGCCTCCTGAGGGCTTTGTTGTTAGGAGAGGTGCATACAAGGGTCCTATAATAAGAAGATGATCGTCTCTGATGCACATAGCACTTATATCGGCTGGAAGAGGATGCTTGATTTTAGCATCCCCTATATGTGACTTAGTAGAGCGCGTACTGTTAAACCACTGATCTGCAGTTTGCAGTTCACCCTGTACATGTCAATGTGATCTACAATCATTTGGCTTCAATTTTACAAAACAAGGATGAGCGGTATAGTTTGATCATTCTTAGAGAACTGCTGTTCAGTAACTTGGTTTGATCAAATGGAGGTGTATTTTGAACTTTGACCAAAGTAGAGAGCTCTTGTTGCTGTATTAGGTACATCCAGTATTACAATCTCTTGCTCGGTATCTCAAAAAAACTCTCTTGCTCTGTGGAAATTAAGAATGGATTTATCCTTGGAGATATTCCATTGGATCTGTGCATTATCATCTTTATTTTTTTATAAGTATCCTCTATATTTTCATTGTAACATTATACATGTTTTTTTAATCTAATCTAAGGCAAAGGCTAAAGCCTGGAAGCAGTTGCAAATTTGGGCTCGCTTTGTACGCTCTACCATGGCAAAAGGGCAAGTGACAATCACTTTTGTGCCGTCAGGAACATGAGCAAAATTTCCTATTGATATGTCAGGAATGTAAATTGACTTTAACATTTGTTTAATGTTGCAACAGACGTTACATTGGATGATTCATTAATCCAACCTTTTATAAGCTACGTGGTATTGCATTATTTAGTATTATTTTAACATTTTATGGTTGTTTTGTTAACTAATTTTCCAGCCACTTCAGTCATCATGTGCTCCGTGACACCAGCCCAGTAGTGTAGTGTATGCGACGACTAGCAAAACTACTAGTTACCTTGGCATGATAAGAGATAGTTATACTGAAACTGAGGTAAGAGGACTTGGTAAGTAAGCAAAATGCAGTAATACATCGTGCAGGCATGAGTTACAGTTACACAACTACCAGCTTTACCTCGAACTATATATACAACTCTTTTTTTTTTTTTTGCGAGGGCGAACTATGTACGGTAGTGAAGCTGTAAGCCATGACATGGATGAAGCTACTAACAATTCTTCACCACAAAACTATACGGACGCCGCATTACTAGAGAAGCAAAAGGAACATTCTGGTGATACTGAATCGCAGATTATCTTGTAGGAACTACCCTTGGTGCCGCACGCCGCGGCCAGTTGTCATATCTCAGAATCCAATGGACCGGGCTTCTCTGTCACCTAAACAATCAGGATAGAAGTAGAGTCAGTAGTTTAAAAAAGAAAAAGAAGTAGCAGTCAGTACTGACCGTGCAATAACTAGGGCATAAAGCATAACAAATTAAGTACGAAAATAGACTGCAAGTCTACGAGTTGTATTACTTTTGTAGATGATGTAGGATTTGATCTTTTTCAGCTTTTTAAATCTATTTTTTGATTTATTTAAGTAACTAGTTTCAATATGAAGTACTTTTTAAGATAGAATCTACTAATTAATTGTAATATATACTGTACCAACTTCATTTATATCGACAAAAACTGCACATAAATGTTTACTCTGTAATCTCTCGCACAAACAATTCAAAAATCACAAGTTACAGCTAAAAACTATAAACCTCTGCCAAAAAATACATGCCCATATTCGTATCTACCGTGGCCTGGCTTGATCAATGACCTTGGTCTGGTCACTGGAGCGCCATGGAGGTGGAGACCGCTTCTGCACACGGATCCCCAGGAGGAAAGACGTCGGGGGAGGTTTGTTCGACACGGAAGGCAGCGCGCGCGAAAGCCAGGACTCCGAAGGCGCATTCGGCGGCGGCGGCGGCAGCGGGAGCAGAGGCTGTGACGAAGGCACCATGTCACGGTTCGCCACGATCTTGTCCTCCAAAAGCAGCGGGAAGTCGTAGCCGGCGTCACGCCTGAATTTCTTCCCGTCGTTCGCCTTCGCCGGCAGCGAGCTTTTACGAGGGGGCATCAGCCGTGCAGGCTCGCCGGCGTCAGAGAAGTTCTGCGCCGATGTGCCGTGGTTACCGGCACATTGCTCGCCCCGGTCAAGAACCAGAAGCAAACCCAGATGGCTAGCCTTGGGATGGACACCTTCCCCTTGATCCGTGTATAGTTCGCGCGCTGTTCTATCCAGCTCCGAGGCCATGGCGCCTGGTCCCTTCCGACCGCCGCGACCTGATCGCAGCAGTGAATTGATGTACACGTCCTCCCAGGATTTCTGCGACACACCAAAAAGAAGGCGTGAATTGTTCAGACATAAACTGTATTCACCTCGAAGCTAAAATGTTACAGTACATCAAGATATGTACTACACTTAGTACTTACCAAGCTAGCATCGTGTCCAAGTTGCTGCCCATTTCGCGGGCGCCGCACAAGTGGTTTCGTTGCTCTTTGGCCTCTGCCGCCTTTGGACAGGAACCGCTTGCCTCGCCCTCGCCGCGCGGCGCCGTGCCGCCTTATGGCGGGCGCTGGGTTCAGGAGCAGCAAGGTGCTCTTCACGCACCGTGTGGGAAGCAGCCCGCACCTCTTGGACTCGAAACCCCGCGCGCTATGCCCATCCCACTCGTCGTCGTCGTTCCTGTCTTTTGCATTGTTAGACGGCACATGATTCCCCGGCGAGTTCTCGACAGGGAGCCGCCTTGGCAAACTGTCACCATCGCCGGTGCGCGCGTTGGCCGGAGCCAGTCGCGCGGCCTCCTGGGCTGACGCGCCAGTGGCAGCGGCCGCAGCACCGCCGACCTTCCGGAAGGTGCACTGCGGGGAGCCGACGGCCACGGCCTGCGCGGCCGGCAAGAAGCGGTCCATCATGACGCCGCCGCGGGCACCGGGCTCCGCGGCAGCGCCGGCGTCGCTGAGGCAAGTGACGCTGCAGTTCACGGTGAGGCAGCTATCGACCCGGGAGAGCGCGTCCGAGAACCGCTCCTCCTCCTCCGGCACGGGCGCAGCAGCCACGACCACAGCCTTCGCGTCCCACGGGGCCTCGTCGGGCGCCGTGGGCGGCGGTGGTGCGCGGCGGGTGCGGACGCTCTTGGGGTGGCCTGGACGGTGTTCCCACCCGAATGGCACGCCTCCAGGCGTGGCATCCGGCTTGCAGTTGCAGGGCGGCAGCGCCGCGGCCTCGGCGCCCGCGCCTCCGTGGCGTCTCACGGAGAGGAGCGGCGCGGCGAGGTTGATGCGCTTGTTCGCGTCGGCCATGACGGCACCGCGCGCCTCCTTCCTAGCCACTCCTCTACCACTTACCGCGAGTGACGTCGCCACTGCACTACACTGGAGATTAAGGCCCTGTTTGGCACAGCTTCACCAATAGCTTCATGAGCTGTTTTTTGCCAAACACCCATTTTGCAAATAGCTTCACCCATGAAGCTCCTTTTTTTGTGCTCTCACAAAGGAATAGGGAGAGGTGAAGCTGAAAAAAGTAGCTTTTCACAGCTCTCTCCCTCAGACCCATATTCCTAGGAAACGAATGCCCCTCTAGTTCACAAATATTTACACGCATTTGCCACTCAGCGTACGCACCGCAGACTTCACAAAAATCCCGTGCATGAAGCCATGCATGAAGCTATTATTTTATTATTTTAATTTTTTAATTCAATATTCATTATTATTTTATTATTTTAAAAATATATTATTTTATTTTATTTTAATTTTTATTCACAAATCCCGTTCACAAATATTATTTTATTATTTTAATTTTTTAATTCATATTCATTCAAATATATTATTTTTTAATTCATATGATCATATACAAATATACAACTCCAAATGTTAGAACAAGTCAGGTAGACAGGGGCATCTTGGACAATTGACCTCTCTCAGCCATGCATGAAGTTGTTGGTGAAGCTGTTTTGCCAAACAGTTTTCTAAAACAGCTTTAGCTTCACCGGTGAAGCTGCTCGTGAAGCTGAATCTAAAAAAAACAGCTTCACTAGTGAAGCTGAGCTGTGCCAAACGGGGCCTAAATAAACAAGAGGAGGCCTCTTGGATCGATCTGCTTAAAGAGCTCTTGTTGTATTCCGTGCAGTAGCTTGCATGGTGAACTCGTACACATGGCGGGAAGTGATCAACCAACCGATAAACTGAACCGACGTGACGTCCTCACCTTTTCGCCTTGTAAAAGTTTTTTCTATAGTAAACTAGATTTTAAATAAAGTATTTTTAAAAACAAAATCTATAAATTGATTAAAGTACACACTATAGCGAATTTATTTATATCGGTCAAAATCACGTGTGAATCACTATCTTTTCATACTTTCTCACAAATAACTAAAGTCATAAGCAACATTGCTCAAAAGAACATGTTCGTTATCTATCTTAGCAGTGTAGCCTGTGCATGACTGTATGAGCTACAATTCCTCGTAAAAAGAGGGCAAATGAAAACTTGGTAGAGATGTTGCACTCCATGCTACTAGTACTATGGCACACGAGCAGGTTAACTATTCATTTCGTGATGCTGCATGCCTGCAAATCTTGTGAAGATTTGATCTCCTCATTGGCCTCTGCCGCTGCTAAAAGGAGGAAAGGGTTGGACGGTCAGGTGTCCTCTGATTAATTTCTCTTGGAACGTAGCTGCATCACGATGACAAATGCGTCGTGGAGATTGTAACAACCGGTAGATGACAATTTGTCGGGTGCTATGATTAGCAGATGCAGAGTCGTGGTCATGGTCGTAATACCAAGCAGACTGCATCGAAATACGTCGTTTTCGTCGTCGCCGATAGGTGAGATCGAGGAGGGGGGAGCACCGCCGACACTGTTTTTCATCATCCCCCGGTGTGATAACCGACTAGACGTACGAGCAAATGATAATGCGGCAATGCTACTGTTGTGGTTACAGATCAAACAAAAAGAGAGTGTGTGGTAGTAGAGAGTTGAGTAAAACGAATGGTTTGAAACCTTCCTCCCGTGGCCTATGCCACATATATATTCATATGGGGAGTGTTTGTACAGTTATACCCTTACACATGAGTATTCCCCTCGGGGGCTCTTATGTCATTACACATATCCTGTTTCGGACCTAACAGGCCTACTGGGCTTAGGTGGGGGCCACCCCTACAACAAGAGTCTCTCATGGTGAAGGGCTTCACGGGCCGAAGCCATGCCGCTGAGTCCTTTGGCCCCCTCCGTCCCATCGACCTGTGATGCTTTGATGACTTGGATAGTTCGCACGTCCACCTGTGCTTGTGCGAGGGCTGTCTTCGGGTCCCGAAGCTCGCGCGGCCTCGAGGCCGAAGGCGCCGGGAAGTCCGAAGGCTTCGACGGGGCCGAGGTCGTGCTTGTGCGAGGGCCGTCGCCCGCACCCTGGGCGGGCGCGGCTTCGAGGCCGAAGACCCCGAGTAGGCCTAGGGCTTCGATCGGGCCGGGGTTTGGGCATGCCCTACCTCGCGCCCCAGACATTTATGGGCGAAGCCGACTTGGTCGGCTGCCCTTGGCGGCCGAGTCTCGGGAAATGCGTTCGCGCGATGTGGCGCCAGCGCGGGAAGATGGTTGCTTGGTCCGGGAGTGCGCTTTAATGACACCTGGAATCGCGCCGGCCTTTGTCAGGGGTAGGCTGGCCTGGCTGCCCCGCCTGCCCCGCAGTGGATGTGGGCACGTGGCCGGCTGTAATTGGAGTGTCGTGGGGTGCCAGCGTTCTCACGACCACGGCCGTTCGCCTTTTCCCCAGGAAAAGTGGCCACGCGGCGGGAGTGTATAGGTGCATTGGGCGCTGAGCAGCCACCTACCGCCGCCTGCCGCAGTTTCCAGCGGTTGCACTGCCCGATCGTGGGTAGCCGAACCGCTGTCATTCTGTCGCTCGATCTTCTGCCTGTAGGGGAGACGAGGGGCTTTATAATCCGCCCCTGTGGGCATGTAGTCGTTCCCCTTGGCTGCTTGATCGCTTGTGTGTTCCTTGCTATTCCACTTGCACCCCCTGCTGGTAATCTTGCCTCCGCTCCCGCCCGCCGCCGTGAGAGAGATGGCTGCGCGCGACGACCTCCCAGTTAGCACGGGTGCCGCCCTTGGCGACCCTGCGTGTCACCTTAGCGAGAGCGCCTCGTCTAGCCAGCGCTGCCTGACGCCACCACCGGCGGAGTACCGCCTGGTTCCGCGCGACAGGAAGCAAACTCCCCAGCACTGGGATGCCGTGAAAAGGTCCAAAGGTCGCTGCTCCCGCGTGCTGGGGCGGAGCCGCGTCATGGAGGAGACCCTCCGGACCCTTCTGTAGGAGAAGAAATTGGAGGAGCGTGCCGGGGCTCGCCTACCCGGGCGTGACGAAGCGGAGCCGAACCCGGGGGAGTCGGAGGCGATCGTCTTCGTGGCATTCTTCGACGCTGGGCTCCGGATCCCCGCGACACACCTTGTTCGTGAAGTGCTGCGAGCATATGGGTTGGAGCTGGCGCAGCTAACTCCGACCGCGATCGTACGGTTGGCCATCTTCACGTGGGCGATGCGGACGGAGGGTACCCGCCCTCGCGCCGAGCTGTTCGCCATTCTGCACGACGCGCGGTGCCACCCGAGAAGAGTAGAAGGGGGGCTTACTCGAACTTCGGCGGCGTGGACTTCGTGCTGAGGCCGGAATGCTCGCACCTGTTTCCCGCGTTGGCTATGCGGGAAAAGTGGGAGACCGGCTGGACACGGCGGTGATTCTACTACACCGTGACGAGCACGAGCGGCCTCCGGAGCCGTGGAGAGCCGATATCGTTCGACCGCTATCCGAATGTGACGCCTCGGCCTGGCGACGAGCAGCAGGCGCGGAGGCTTGCTGGGGTCGCACTCCGGTTCAACATGCGTGACCTCGCGGAGGAGTTCACCATGTACGGGATATCCCCGCTTGCTTGCAACTGGAAATATGAGCGGCGAGGGCCCGATCGGAAGGACGGCATCCACCCGGGGGTGTCTTCGCTTCATAGGCCCTCCGCGCCCTGTAAGTGTCCCTGCGATATGCCAAGTACCACGTGGGTGGTTGCCAACCCCTAGATATGACCCTTCGCTTGTGCCTGCAGTACGCCGGTTAGAAGATGCGGAGTGCGCCGTAGCTGCGATACTTGGGCCGTACACGGCGGAGGAGCACAAGGCCCGCGAGTCCGCGACTTTCTTGGCGAAGCAGGGGCGGATTAATCGGGTGTGCGAGGCCTTGGAAATCCCCGTGCCGGAGCGCGCAGTGCCTGCGGGATCACCGAGCGGTGCGACGGTGGCAGCACCATCTTCTCGGAGCGGGGTCCAATCGGAGGTTATTGCCCTTAGTTCGCTGGCTGTGCCGCCGGTTGAGGACGTGAGGATGGGGGGCGAGACGGGCGCTGGGCTCAGACCGACCGGTTCGGGGGGTCGCGTAACTCCCGAAGAGGCCGTATATGGTGGCCAGGCGACGAGCATGCGCGCCGCCGTTCTTGAAGATGACGCCTCGTCGCCTCCTGCGGCAGCCGCCGCGCTGTCGCTGACGGCGGCTTCCGCGGCTACCGAGGTAGCCACTTAGGCTTCTCCGTGTTGGGGGCCTCCGAGATGAGGGTAATGGTCTCCGTTCTCGCTGCATACCCCTTGCTTATCTGATAGGTAACCCTTGCTATACGTCATGTAGACGCTTGCCATTAGCAAAGCCCTTGAAGTGGCTCGCGCTCGCGAGCGGAAGGTACTGGAGGACCAGCTGCGCGTGGCAGACGACGCCAACACCACCAAGAACGAGGTCATTCGAGTGCTGATGGCGGAGCGGGACGAGGCTGTTGCCGACGCACAGTTGGTGGGCAGGAAAGCGAAGAACGCAGCAGTAGCCGCACACCTTGCGATGGAGGAGGCCCAGCGCACCGCGACGGAGGAGCAGACCGCCCTTCTTCAGCAAATCTCCATGCTGGAGGCGGAGAAGGAACAGCTTGCCGCCTCCGTTGCGGAGAAAGCGCTATGTTGGGATAACGCGTGCTCTTCCGCGTGGAATGCGATGGAATCCTTGGAGCGGGCCCTCCGGGGGCTTTGTGTGCACGTGGAGGACGCCACCCATGGCCGCCAAGACCTGATGGAGACGCTTGAGCGAATCGAAGAGGGCTCGAGCGTTGCCCTTCCTGGCGCCAAGGCTTTCGGCACGCACTGCAGCTATATGAGTGCTGGGCTTGCCCTCGCCCTGCTGCACGCTGGTGGGTGCGAGCATGTCAATGAGCTGGCGAACCCTCAGCTCTACTTGCCTACCGAGCCCAGGGTGATATCTGATGCTGTTCGTGCCACCGAGCCTGCGACCCGAAACTTTCATGACCGGGTTTGGAATTATGTCGGGGAGGGGGCCGCCGCGGTTGCTTTGCGGCGGACGCTGCGGAACGAGGGGGACGTGCTTCGCTGGCTCGAAGAGGTCCCTCGGCGCGGCGCAGTCGACGCGAGCGCTCGTCGCGGCGAAGACGGCGCGGACTCATAGGAATAGTCAGGTGTTGGCGCATTCCATGCCACGCGTGTGTCCGCTTCTGGAATGTAACTGTCTTGTTGGGGCCAAACAACGATCTTCCCATGTACTTGTTGTTATGTAATATGCTGCGAGCTGGCGGGTCGTGCAAGGCGCGGGTATCGTGTCGCCCCCCGTTCTGGTATGAGCAAACGAGCTTGCGAACACTGTGCGTCTCGGGCCCTAGACTAGCCGAGGTAGACGCGGGGACCTCGACCCCGCCCCTTGTTTTGTATGTTCCAGGGGTGCGCGCAAGGGGCGCGCCTGCGCATGCTTGGGAATATCCAAGCCGCGGTTGCACGCTGTAAAGCGTGCGGAGATAGCGCCCGCGTTGGTAGAGGATGCATGAGATCGACATCCACGTCTTGTTTATAGTCCGGAGGAGTGCGTGGGATATACATCCACGTCTTATTTATACTTCGAGGAGTACGCACTGGGGCGACGCCCATGCGTGCGCGGGGTTCGCGTCTTGTTTATACTCCGTAGAGTGCGTAGGGATAGCATCTGCGTCTTCTTTATACTCCGGAGGAGTGCGTGGGATATACATCCACGTCTTATTTATACTCCGAGGAGTACGCACTGGGGCAACGCCCATGCGTGCGCGGGGTTCGCATCTTTTTTATACTCCGTAGAGTGCGCAGGGATAGCATCCGCGTCTTCTTTATACTCCGGAGGAGTGCGTGCGGAGGCGGACCTCGCGCTACGTCTTATTTAGAGTCCGTAGACTGCGCGCGGAGGCGAACCTCCGCGCGTTGCGGGCGGTGAAATTGCGTGCGGAGGCGGACCTCGACGCTACGTCTTATTTATACTCCGTGGAGTGCGTGCGGAGGCGGACCTCGCGCTACGTCTTATTTAGAGTCCATAGACTGCGCGCGGAGGCGTCCCCCCACGCGTCTTTTTTCATGCTTATGCGTAGTGCACACGAGGGTGACTCTTCGCACGCTTTTAATACGAAAACGGGAGAACTTGCATGAACAATGCACTTTATTAAATTCTCGTTTGCGCGGGTGAGCGGTTACAAGGGTTAAGGCACTAACCGTTAGCCGCTTACGTCTGCCGAAGCCGGGGAAGGCCCTTAGCCTTGTGTGCTTGACTCAGGCGTAATACCGCTGTAGCTTGTCCGCATTCCACGTGTGTCGGAGCGTGTGCCCTTCCAAGGTGGCTAAGCGATACGCTCCCTTCTGCAGGGCCTCCGCGACGATGTACGGGCCTTCCCATTTGGACTCGAGCTTGCCTACCGTCTCCGCGTGGAGTGCCATCTTGAGGACGAGGTCACCCGATCTGAATTCGCGTGGGTACAGCGAACGATTGCGACCGCGCACCATCTGTCGCGCGTATTTTATGACGTGCTATGTTGCGCTGGCCCGGTCTCCGTCAAGGAGATCCACAGACAATTGGCGCTCCTCGTCTGGTGCTTGGACGAGGACCCGCCGCGAGCCCGCCTTTATTTCTTCGGGTGTGACCGCCTCGTCGCCGAAGAGGAGCTTGAAGGGCGTGAACCCCGTTGGGCATGTGACCATTGCGCGAAGGGACCAGAAGACGCTGTGGAGCTCGCCCGGCCACTTCCCTTTTGGTGACCCGACGAGGCGCTTTTTGATTGCGGCAGAGATGGCGCCGTTTGCCCGCTCCACCGCCCCGTTGGACTGTGGGTGGCCGACCGAGGCGAACCGAAGTGTGATGCCCATGTTGCCGCAGAATTCTTTGAATGGGGCTGCATCGAACTGCAGACCATTGTCGACGGTGATCTCCCTGGGCACACCGAATCGGCATATGATGTTTTGCCAGAGGAAGCGCTGCAGAGCTGCCGAGGTAATCTTGGCCAGGGCTACCGCCTCCGGCCACCTGGAAAAGTACTCCAGAGCAACTGCGACGAACCGTAGGTCCCCTGGGGCCCTGGGAAGTGGTCCCACGACGTCGATGCCCCACCTCGCCAGCGGCCACACCGGGGGTATGGGGTGGAGGCTTGTCGGGGGCCTGTGGATAGCCCTTCCCATCCATTGGCAACCTTGACAACGGCGCACGAGGTCCTGGGCGTCCGCAACAGCTGTTGGCCAATAAAAACCCTGTCTGAATGCCTTGCCCACCAGAGACCTTGGTTGGAGGTGCGGGCCGCAGAGACCCGCGTGGATTTCCGCGAGGAGGCGTTTGCCTTCTTCGCGCGGGAGGCACCGCAGGAGCGGTGCGCAGACCCCTTCTTGTAGAGCGCCCCGTCGAGCACCTGGAAGGACCTAGCGCGGTGTTGCAAACGCCGGAGCTCGGAGGAGTCATCCGGTTCCGCAATGCCTTGCAAAAAGGCGAGAAGGGGCTCCCGCCAGTCGCCCTGCTGGGTGATCTGGTGGACGAGGGTCGCGTCCCGATTATCTTGTGCTATGGCCGCCGCTGGCAGGGTCTCGTAAAACGCCCCTTCGGGAATTGGGAGCTGCTGACTGGCAGCCTTGGCCAGGACGTCAGCTTGCTCGTTATCCGCTCGAGGGATGGCCTTCACCGTGACACCCAAAAAGTGCCGTTCCTTCGCTCGTACGGCTGCTAGATACTTGGCTAGCTCCGGGTCCTTGGCTTGATATGACTTGTCCACATGGCCCGCCACTAGCCGGTAGTCAGTGCGGATGAGGACTCGCCTTGCTCCCATCGCTTTGAGCTTCCCGAGGCCGAAGAGTAGCGTCTCGTATTCGGCCGTGTTGTTCGTAGCCGGGAACGCTAGGCGCACCGAGTAAAAAAGGCGCTGCCCCTCTGGGGTGATGATAACGGCGCCCACCCCTGCGCCCGCAACACCGTACGCTCCGTCGGTATTAAGTGTCCACACCGGGTCTTCGAGTTGGAGGGTGGGCTGAGCTGGGGGGTCCATTCCGCGAGGAAGTCCGCCAGAACTTGGGACTTGATCGCCGTCCGAGAGGCGTATGTTAGGGAGAACGGGGCCAGCTCTGCCGCCCATTTCCCAATTCGCCCCATGGACTCCTTGTTGTGGAGCATCTCTGCCAGGGGGAACGATGATGGCACCATTATCGGGTGGGCCAGGAAGTAATGTCGAAGTTTCCTTGATGCCATGACCAGCGCGTAAGCAAGATTATCGAGCTCGGTATATCGCGTCTTGGCGCCCTGAAGGGCTTCAGAGACGAAGTACACTGGCCGCTGAAGCGCGCCCTCTTCCAGGACGAGAACGGCGCTGACCGCCGTTGCCGAGGCAGCGAGGTAGAGTAGGAGGGGAGCCTCTGATGCTGGGGCCACCAGAGTGGGGAGGGTTGCGAGGTGCTTCTTGAGGTCGTCGAAGGCCTTTGCGCAGTCATCGTCCCAATGAAACCCGTCGCAGCCGCAGAGGGTCTTGAAAAATGGCAAGCCCCTCTCTGCCGCTCTAGAGAGGAAACGGCTCAAGGCCGCCATGCGTCCTGCCAGCCTCTGGACCTCCCACGTCGTCTTGGGGGGTTCCATGCCCAGGATAGCGTCAACCTTGTCGGGGTTCGCCTGGATGCCTCGCCCGGATACGAGGAAGCCTAGTAGCTTGCCCGCCTGTATGCCGAAGACACATTTGTCCGGATTGAGCTTGATGCCCGCTCTCCGGAGGTTGTCAAAAGTCTCCTGAAGATCCCGGCCGTGTGAAGCGAGCTGCCGGGTTTTCACTACCACGTTGTCCACGTAAGCCTCCACATTTCTCCCTAGCTGGACGGCCAGGGCCAGCGCGACGAGGCGGGTGAAAGTTGCGCCCGCGTTCTTCAAGCCGAAGGGCATCCTCACAAAGCAGAATGTTACCACCGGTGTAATGAAGCTGGTTTTCTCCTCGTCGTCCTTGGCCATGTAGACCTGGTGGTAGCCGGAATAGGCGTCCAGGAAGCTCATGAGTTCGCACCCGGCGGTTGCGTCGACCAGCTGGTCTATACGTGGTAGAGGGTAATTGTCCTTCGGGCATGCCTTGTTGAGGGCGGTGAAGTCGATGCACATGCGCCAGGCGCCGCTGGCCTTTTTAACCAACACCGGGTTGGCAAGCCAGCCTGGATGTTGGACCTCGCGGATAACCCCCGCTCGAAGGAGCTTCGCCACCTCCACCTTGGCCGCTTGCTGCCGGTCTGCAGACATACGGCGAAGTTTCTGCTTGACGGGTTTGGCGTCGGGGCGGATCGCGAGGTTATGCTCGATGAGGGCGCGGTCCACTCCTTGGATATCCTCCGGGGACCATGCAAAGATGTCGATGTTGTCCTGGAGGACTCGGAGCAAGTCTTGCTCTACTTGCGGAGGGAGGTCTTCGCCTATGGATACGAACTGCCCTTCTGCGCGGAGCGGCACCCTCTTCACTCCGCCCTCCGGGTGGGGCTTAGGCGTCCAACCTGGGGTGGATGGCGTTGTGTCCGCCCGGGATTTGTTGAAGGCGTGCACCTTGCGGTGCAAACGTCCAGCTTCGGTCCTGGTGTTATCGGCCTGGCACAAGGAGACTCGGAGGCAGACCTGACCCGGAGCCTTCAGAGGTTGCCCTCCGAGGCCTTGGAGTGGGGCTTCCGAAGCTTTTAATAGACTCCGAGGTATTCCGATACGATCAAGGGCCTCCGCGAACAAAATGTTGGCGGAGCTCCCTCCGTCCACGAGAATACGCCTGACGTCGCATCCCGCTATGTCGGCCCGGATGACCAAGGGATCTTGATGGGGGAATTCTACGCCCTGGGCATCGGCTGACGTGAAAGTAATACTATAAGGGGATGCGCGCCGAGGTAGTTGTGCCGAGGAAGCGCTTGACGAAGAGCCTCCCTCGATGACATTAATGCCGCGGTACTGGGTCTCTCCGGGGGATCCAGCGCGGGAGGGATGGGCCGCCGCCTGTCGTACAGCCGCAACTTCGGTGCATGCCCAGGTGAAATGGCCCCCGTAGCCGTGCACCTCGCACCATCTACCGTATTCGAGGATTTCCTGCTCCGCGTGCGGCTTGGCATCGCTGCCTGCTTGGCGTCCTCCTGCGATACGCGAGGCTGAGACGGCTCCCCGGGGAGTACCCTGCGCGGCCAGGATGTGGCGGGCCTTTTGGGGTCTTCGCTGGTTGCGCCGGGGCTTACGCCTGTCGGCTGGTGAGGTTTGATGCGCCCCGCCGTTGTTGTCTCTTGCGCTACCTCTGTGTGACAAGCCCTCCGCTCGCCTGGCGTCGGAGTCGTTGTCGTGGCGCCTCCGCACGTCCTCTTCGGCTCGAGCGTACGCTTCCACTTTGTCGAAGAGCTCTGCCTCCGACTTGAGCGGTTTCCTCGCGTTGTACTCAGCGAGTGGTCCCGGGCGGAGACCTTGTGTGGCTGCGTTGATGACGGTCGTTTCATTGGCGTCCCTGACCTGGCAACGCACTTTTGCGAAGCGCTTGAAGTAATCCCGAAGCCTTTCGTCAGGTTTTTGCTTGAGTGCGAAGAGCTGGTCCGCATCAACACGCTCAACGTAGTTTCCCTCGAAGTTGCTGCAGAGTTGACCGCGGATCTGCTCCCACGCATGGATGGATTGTGGCGTGATGGAGAAGAACCAGGACAGCGCCACGCCTTGTAACGCGAGGGGGAGCCCTCTTGCTTTCGTGGTGTCGTCTCCGCCGGCGGGTTCGATGGCGGCCTCGTACACACGCACGAAGCCTCGCGGGTCGGAGTCACCCTCGTAGGCCTCGATGATGTTCGGGAACTTGAAGCCCGCGGGCCAAGCCGCCTGCTGCAGACTCGCGGAGAGCGGGGACTCCGGATCTATTCGCCGCGATAGGACGCGGCCAGACGTAGGGGGTTCGGCCGCCACCGCCGGGGAGGGAGGTTGGCTCCGAGCCTCTTGCATGTCCCGCACAGCTCCGCGAAGGTCTGTTTGCTCCTGTTGAAACGCGCCGAGGGCCGCTAGCAGGACCGACTCTGCCGCGGGCGCAGCCGGGGCCGTCGGTGCGCTTGGCGGCGCTACCGGTACGGCGGTGGTCACGGCCTGCGCTCCCAGGTCGTCCGCCGTGTTGTCGCGGAGGACCCTGGAGCCGTTCACCGCTTCTGCGCTGGGTGGAGAAATGGATGCGCCTGCGTTGCCACCGCCGGGGGTGGTCGTCGGGGTGGTTCTGGTGGGGTCGGTCGTCGCGTCGGTGGCGGGGTTGGTCGTCGCGTCGGTGGCGGGGTTGGTCGTCGCGTCGGTGGCGGGGTTGGTCGTCGCGCCTACACCGCTGCTCGTACCTGCGGCTGCTAAAGCCGAAGCCCTTGTGCTGGCGCGAGACTTCGCCGCCTCCACCTTCTTCTTCCTCGCTGCCGACGGTGACGCTTTCTTTGGTGTCATCCTCCTTCGGATCTGGAGGCTTGCTCTTGTCCTCCCCACGGACGGCGCCAACTGTTGTGGTTACAGACCAAACAGAGAGAGAGTGTGGTAGTGGAGAGTTGAGTAAAATGAATGGCTTGAAACCTTCCTCCCGTGGTCTATACCACATATATATTCATATGGGGAGTGTTTGTACAGTTATACCCTTACACATGAGTATTCCCCTCGGAAGCTCTTATGTCATTACACATGTCCTGTTTTGGACCTAACAGGCCTACTGGGCTTAGGTGGGGTCACCCCTACAACAGCTACGATGAAATCCTCTGGTTAATTGCCATCCGTAATTCATGTCCAATAGTGCTTATTGTCTGGGTTTTACATTTAGGGCCTGTTTGGAACAGAGGAATTTCACAGGAATTTTGCAGGAATTTTGCAGGAAACAGTTCAATTCCCGCAGGAATCAGGAAAAATTCCCGCATTCCAAACAGGGCCTTAAGCTGTGTGCATCCATGTATCCAGCGGCTCTGTATCCAGCGGCTCTGCGAGCTGTCCTGTCTCGTTCGCTCGTTGTCTTGCATTTAAGAGCACATGTACATCTCCTCGACAACTCAAAATCAATACGAGTATCTGTCATCTATCACAAGCGCGCGCATACATACTAAGTACGTACGTACATACAAATGTATATACGCACGTACGTGTGTGTCTATATATATATATATATATATATATATATATATATATATATATATATATATATATATATATATATATATATATATATATATATATATATATATATATATATATATATATATATATATATATATATATATGTATTATGTATATACACAAATGTGTATGTATATATGTATATACATACGTATGTGTATATACATACATACAAGATGCCGAAATGAGACACCATGGTGTCAAGGCACCATGATTTTAAATACATAAATTCAACCCAAATTCGGATATATTTTTTGAAAATTCGGGTATACCTATCTATAACAATTCAAATAAAATGTATATCTTTGAAAAATTATATTCAAATTCAAAGATTTTAAACGAATTTAGATTACATACTTACAATTAACTATCATAAAAAAGATAACAACAATTCAAATTTGTCTGAACTGGTTAGTAAACTAGTTAAACTTAATATTTAAAAATTCAAAATTTTCGCACATGATATATAGAAAATACCTATTTTAGATCATGGTGCTCTGACACCATGGTGTCCTAGGTAATTGCATACATACATACATACATACACACAAATGTGTATATACAAAAAAATATGCTATAAAAAGTGAACTTTGATGAATTTGTTTTATGAAACTCACTTGAAGTATCTAATAATTATTATTAGAGTATACTCAAAAGGGTAAAGAAGTATAACAATATTATTTAAACGGTAAATGAGAAGTGGAAATATATACTCCCAAAAGTATATAATCATTTTCCTATATGTATGTGTGTGTGTATGTAAGTGCATGTAGAACAAGGGGAAGTAAGGGGAGATGCATGCGTTAGATGGGAGTGAGAGTAGGGTGTATGGTGTGTCCATGATTCTTTATCTTATCTTTAGAATAGGAGGAGTAAAGAAACTGCTAAGAAAGGCAAGATGCAATATAAGGCCCTGTTTGGCACAGCTTCACCAACAGCTTCATGGGCTGTTATGAGCTGTTTTTTTGCCAAACACCCTTTTTGCAAACAGCTTCATGGGTGAAGCTCCTTTTTCTGCTCTCACAAAGGAATGGGGAGAGGTGAAGCTGAAAAAAGTAGCTTTTCACAGCTCTCTCCCTCAGGCCCGCAGTTCCAGGAACCCACTGCCCCTCTGGTTCACCAAAATTACACGCATTTGCCACTAATTCATCCCGTTCACCTCTCTAGTTCTAACAGGGGCATCTTGGACAATTGCCCTCTCTCAGCCATGCATGAAGCTGTTGGTGAAGCTGTTTGCCAAACAGTTTTCCAAAACAGATTTAGCTTCATCGGTGAAACTGCTCGTGAAGCTGAAACCAAAAAAAAAACAGCTTCACTAGTGAAGCTGAGCTGTGCCAAACGGGGCCTAAAAAGGCCTCTAAGTCCGAAAAAAGAACCTTGCCTATTGGGCCAAATTGCTAATAAAACTAGCCCCATCCTCGTCACATTGCCTAAATTTCGGCCCTAAGGACATTCGGCTGCGTACAGCCCAACTTATCGTATATTGATCTTACTCTCAGCCCAATAGCAAAACAATTCCGACTCGGACTCCTAGTCATACATGAGGCGTAAACGATGAAATCTCAGTTTAACTAAAGTACAACAAAGCTCTAAAGGATCACTTTTGGATGGCAGGGAAAGCAGGACATTGCCCGACCTTTCCAACCAAGAGGATTCGCACTTTCAGCTCTGTCCCCTTCAAAAGCTACTGATTAACACCATACTGCCATATGAGAGAGACCATGAACATAGAAAGCATGCCCTTTCTGGAGCTAAAGCAAAGGAGAGAATCTTGTTTCGGATACTAGTATTTATCGCTTTTTCGATCGCCTCAAAGTGATCAATTGATTGGAAAGTAAGGAAGCTCCCTTTTCTAGCTAGTTAGTACTTTCTTAGCAACTAGGTTTGGTGTCTCAAGAGTAAGCAAGTCTTGTGAGAGTTGACACCCGGGGCTCTATCGCACGCAACTCACGCAAATCTGAAAGGGGGTGTATAGACATCATCTGGATATTTTTTCCTAATTATTATTTAAATTTGTGATCTTTGGATTAGAGATCAAGAGACCCCTTATTTTTAAAGAGGTGAGATTTTTTTTCAAGGTGAAGGGGGTAGAATTCAACAGGGGGGAATTCATAGCCATTGGATTTTTAATCCAATGGTTCTAAATCTGGATGATAGTTAGAAAGAAAACATCCGGATGACGTTTAACAAAAACTCAATCTAAAATAAATGTGGCTTTCGCAACGAGGCGTGGCCAAGTGCGAGATGGGGACAGAAACCAAACAGCTTCACATCACACCGCAGCCTAGCTATTAGTTCACTTAATCTCTTCGCCCTTCAGAAGGAAAATTATCATGGGCTGTTCTTTTTATTTCTAAAAATTATTTTTCAATTTTTTTTCAATAACTAGTTTTTAAAACGAAATATCTTTGCAAGATAGATTCTACAAGTTGGTTGTAGTGCACACTGTAGTGACTTCATTTATATCTGCTAAAACCGCACGCGAGTTTTTTTACTCCGTACACTCTCTCATAAACAGACTAAAAATTCATAAGCCACAGCTAAAAAAACATAACAAAAAATAACAAACCCGCCTAGCACTCGCCCAAAGAGCAGGGAGCCTAGCTATATATAAGGGTCAGGTCTCAGTCCTACTTGATACAACGATACTTCTCCCTTTCGCATCAGAAAGTACCGAAACCCCTCATCACGCGTGCGCATTTGGCATGGTGTCTCACGTCGAGATGGCCACCGGCACGGCGGGGTTCAAGCTCTTCGGCAAGGTCATCACCCCACAACAACCCATACAGCCGCGCCCCGACGCCACCGGCGGCGCGTCATCGAAGTTGCAGCCATCAGGCTCACGCCCCATATTCTCGTCAGGGCGCGGAAGTGTCGACCAGCAGGAGGAGGCCGCGAGGGCGCGCGCCGCGGCGGCGGAGGCGCGGCTGCCGTGCCCGCGGTGCCGGAGCCTGGACACCAAGTTCTGCTACTTCAACAACTACAACGTCAACCAGCCGCGTCACTTCTGCCGGGCCTGCCGCCGCTACTGGACGGCCGGCGGCGTGCTCCGGAACGTGCCCGTCGGATCCGGCCGCCGCAAGAACCTCCCGGTACCGCACGCTGCTGTCACCAGCAGCGCCGACCACCGCTCGGAGGGATCGGTACCGTCTCCCGGCCTCACGCTTGGCTTCCCTCCCTACCATGGCCGGTCCCATGCCGCCCCTTCGCCGCCCGCGCCTTACACCGGCCACGGCGAAATGGAGCAGCACTGGTGGCTCGCCCGTACAGAGCGTCCACCGGTTGGGTCGGACCGCGCGTTTTGATCCGAGAAAAGGGCGTGTCCAGTTAATTACTTCGAGCCTTTCGCGGATCCAACCGGCCTGCCGCGCGGCGCGGTCGAAAGGTTAGGGTTTTGACTCGGTGAAATCTGAGGCCTTTTAGGTGTAACCGCGTAAGCTTTGCACAGGAATTCATTGGCTTTTCTCTTTCGATATTTTTCTATCTTCTTTTTCCTCCAGCTTCGCATGCTGACTGCAGTGTCGTTGGAAGTTGGAACTTTGAACTTTTCGGGAGTTTGTGAAGGTGGAATTGAATGTAAGGTTTGCAAAGTTGTGGAGTACTCCACTCCCTTTTCTTGATCATTACCTCGCTTTTTTTTGTTATTTTTTTAGGAGCATGCAATTTACTAGTATTTAACGATAAAAAGGGTTTCAACTAGTTTTGGATCCTGTGTCGCGTTGTGAAATATTTCCGTTCAGCTTCGCAAGAGCAAATCTTTCCCGTTACAAGAATATTAGTTAATCTTAGTAAAATTTTTGTTATTATAACTTAAAAAAGATGTTTTCAAGCATAGTATGTATGTATTATAAAAAAGATGCAAATTGAGAGAATTTGCTTGCTTTTAGCTACATGGTATGTATGTATTATAAATTTTGATCATGTGAGGGACCGTCTATATGTATAACTAGTAGGGTGACCCGCGCATATACATGACTAGATTTATTTTAAAGTAAGTAGTGTCAAATGCTATAACTTAGATAAGTGAGAATGTATTTACGTATCTTATAAACTATTTCGATTTTTAAGATATCATTAACATTAGAGATGGCAATAGAAATTTGAAGGAAAATACAACTTAAGGAAGATAATTGAAGTATGAGTTTTCATGAAATAAAATTATTGATTATAATAAGTCATTAGTCATAGGCGTTCTTAGAAATATAACCACTCTTCATCATGTATGGATTATATAGCTACATGCCCATATCTTTCTCCATTAGTTACTCTTTTTCAAAATGTATGCATGCATATGTACCTCTATTTTAATCTCAAGCAAGACGTTTATGTGTGCAGCAAATTATCTCAATAGCTTTCATGGTGTTAAAATACCTTGTTCACATATACATCGATGCACCATGAACAACCTAACTTGAACTTATTTTCCCTCATACGATAGCTGTCCTACTGAACCGTGTGTTTTCTATCTCTTCTCACTATTATAACTTTTCAGCTTCAACATCCAACAATAAGCCCAATTTTAATAGATCTCTCTTAGCTGCTATTCCTTCCAATACAATACTCTACCCCATGATTATCTTCTGCTTCTATCAAATTATTGCTTAATACTGACCGTTGTGACATCAAATACGTATATATGTGCAACCATCGTCGATCTCTATCGGGGACACCCGTCACGCTGTTTGCGATGACCCAGAGCCTATTCCCTACTGTTGTGCCATTTCTACTCCACACTCTTTGCTCCTTTACTTCTGTATGTCCATGTTTCTATTCATATAGATGCATGCATGTATATCCTCTCTACCATGTCGATCAGTTCTCTTCTTCAATGTTATCCAACTCAACGTCGTGGCTTTCTCACTAACTATAGTGACCTTCTATCTTCATTGATGCTGGCACATGTGATTCAGTCATTGTCTAATAATATGGAGAACCGATGGCATGTTTCTAGCTACTCGATGGTCGCATATCATCCATAGCTTGTCTTCATTGTGAAGCTTCATCTCCTCTCCACCAAGGCTTCCCTGTCATCAAGTTTTTTTTGCCACTAACTTCTACCACAATGCCGATGTTCACCACTCGTCATCGCAGTCCTTGACTCCTTCCACTTTAGCTTTTATATTCAATGGCTCCCATGAGCAGCACAATATTATCCTTGTCGAATGGCTAAGGGGAGTAGCACTTTGTTCTCATCTCCACTGCTGCCACCTTTAACTCTTCGCTTTTTCATGGGGTCAATGTTTTCTTGTAGGGTAGATCAACGCCATTGCACTCTTTTGTGACCTCCTTCGACACCATTCGTACTATCCTTGCTATAACTTTTATTTTTATTCCAAAATTTAGTTGTTTTATTTAAGTTCGTATACAAGTCAAATTGTTAGTCTATTTAATTTATTTTGAATTTTAGTTATTTGGGAATTTTACTTTGGAATTTGTATGGAAATCAAAATACAAATTTTCTTTAATATTTTTCTTTTAAATTTCAATTATTTCTTGTTGGAATTATATACATATCCAATTGCTATTTTTCTTTAATTTTTATTCCGAATTTTAGTCATCTTTTGTTGGAATTCATATACAAATCCATTTGTTATTTTTTAAACTTTTTATTCCAAATTATATTTATTTAGAGATTTTGCTTAGAAATTCGTATGAAAATCATATTATAATATTATTATAATTTTATTTTGAATTTCAGTTATTTCTGGATTGTATTTGACATGGACATTTTCTTTTAATTTAGACCGTTATAGTCTGGACCCACTACAATCAACGGTATATATCTTTCTCTTTTTCCTCAATTAACATGGTATTTTTTACCCTTTAAAAGCAAATGTAGTGACTTCTTTTACTTCTACTTTAATATTATAATTGATGATGAGATTGTTTTTTTAAGTGCAACTCACATTTTTAAGCCATCGAATCATCGTGTAATCAGACAGCACAACAATCTCTATACAAGTCTCCAAAGTTTGCAAAAATTGACATAGATTTAAAAAAGCAACATATAAATAGCAAAACCGAAATAATGCTACCACACACACGCATACACCTAGCTAAGAGGCTTTACCCATAACTTCGGTGGACAATAGGACACACAGAAACCAAGCTAGCTAGCGGCCTTGGGCATTTTTTTTCCTCTTAAAAGCTATTTTTAGTGTTTCTATAATAATTAATTTTTAAATAAAATATCTTTTTAAGATATAATCTATAAATTAATTATAATACACACTATAGCGATTATTTATATCGACTAAAATCATACGTAAATTTTTGTTACTTTATAATATCTCTTATAAATGACTAAAAACTATAAACGGTAGCAAAATAAACAGATCTAAGTTGTCGGTAGATGTACGCCCGTGGTCGCAATTTCGATCTGGGAAGAAAGGAAGACAAGTGGCGCTCGTTATTGACTAGGGTGTACCACAGTACACTAGATAACTATGCAGATGCTTGTGAACGTGTTACACGGACGCACTGCAGGCCCTTTGCTTTATCGGGACAGCTAATCCAAATCCAAATCCAAGCCCAAGTGTGCAGTAGCATCGACATATACCGGCGAGACGCGCGGCACGGTCCTTTTCTTCGAGTTGCCTGGAACATGCGTCGATCGATGGAACTGGCATGCGCATCACAGCGGCAGAGCATGGAAGGCAGAATCCATGACGGAATTGCAGTCGCTACGTTTCGCCGCCATCTCGACCGGCCCGGCCGCCGTCGACCTGCCTGCGGTACGGCGAGCATGCGTGCCTGCACATTGACTTCGTGGCTCATGGCGATGTAGCGGTGTCTCGATGCACCGTGCCTATTAGATCGGCTCGTAGTCTAGTACTATAGATATAGCCCACAGCACGGCATGAGGGCGTCGGGCCAGACCGGCACAGCACAATAGGGTGAGCCGTGCCAGGGCCGTCACTCCAACACAGCATGCTGGCACCACATGATACACACAGTGGTGGTACAGGCACAACCCAACACGGCACGGCTCGTGCGGCACGGCGAACCGTTTGGCATGCATAGCTTGGTTGGTATGAAAAAGTGATCGTTAAGCATATTCGGCTTGGACACAACATGTTTGGCCCATTTAGCACTAGTAACGATTGATTTTTCAAATTTATAGTCGTTTTATAACCGTTTGTGAGTTTGAAACTACAAAAAAAATAAAAATTCTCAATTTTTAAATATAAATAGGCAATATACTCTCCTCATTCAACCATACCCTCACTAACAATCCCTTCTTGAATTCTTATGTGAAAATTTTAATACACTTTGTGATAATTTAGCAAAATTCAAAATAATTTTGTAAAAAATCTAAAATTCGAAATACGACCTACAATCAAGAAAATAGGTAATAATACTAATTTTCATGTTCTTTTTTTTCTTTATTGTGGTATAAAATAGGTAATAGTATAATTTTCTATTTGCATTTTACAGTTTTTCACATTTCTCCATGGAAAATTTTGACAATTTTTCTGCAAGTGAATACGGAATTGATTCAAAAGAACTTTTCATCCTCCAGGAATGAATCTCCACCTCCACCTTAAATGGCAGAGCAGACCATGGCTATACCATTGTTAGGCTCTATCAGTGCCTCTGTGTTAGCAAGCACCGGAGCAAAAAGGTCCAGACCCAACAGATCGTATGTGTGGGTAGATTTTGACAAGATAATAAAGCGAGACACGTCTAGGGATTAGGTAATAGTTGTTGTTTGTAAAATATGTCATCATGAATTGCTTGCAAAGTTTTTAGGTTTAACCGAGCACTTGTACAGACATGTCCAAGATGTAAAGAAAAGGAAGGCATAGCCATAAGGTAGACGCAATTACAGTACAACCCCAACTGTATGGTACGTAATTGGGATTATAATCTCGACATAGCTCAAGAATTTTTAGCCCTTTTAATTGCCTAATAAGATCTTCCTTTAAACTTTGGTGTGTCAAATGCGTTCAAAAAGTACATTAAAACGGCTCATAATTCTAGATTTACTCACGTTTCTAGACAGACAACGATTAGAGATTTAGTTAAATACTATAATAATGGCTATGATAAAATTAAAGAACCCTTTGAAACCTATAAATTTTTGGTGTCCTTGACCTCAGACATATGGCGTAGTTGGGTTAGGGAGAATTATCTTAGTGTAATCGCTCATTATATAAATGAGATTAGGTACTGAAAAAGAGAATCATAGGCTTCAAACTAACAACATAGCACATGCAAGTGAGAATATAGCAAAATATATTATCAAAGTTATGGAATATTTTGGTCTTACAAATATTTTTTTTGCAATTACCCTAGATAATGGTGTAGCAAACTCTAGGACAATGGATATTCTCACTCTCTTATTTAGTACATACGTCGAATCCTTCTTGCTACATTAGCGATGAGCCTGTCATATTACTAATCTTATAATTAAATATGGTTTAAAGAGGTTGGATTCATATCTTTAAGTTTTTTGCAATGCAAATCAGTCTTTTTGAGTAGTATTTTGGACTGGTGGTGCGAGCACAAGCTAACATATCCAGTGCTATCTGTATTAGCACATGATGCGTTAACCATTCCTAGTATTCATGTATACATTATACTTTTTCAAATTTTTTGCCTGTAACACTGAGCTATATGTTATTTTTTAGTACAACGAAGGTCGCACATATATATGTGTAGTATTCAAAACATGTACCCGTACTTCGTTACTATAAGCCTCTGCTCTAGTTTGGATACACGTACGTGTGTGAGTTGGAGCATGTGCGCGACCTACTCTCTTTTTGGACCTAGTTTGAGAGAATAAGTAAAAAAATCCTTCTTTGATTCAGGAATGGAGCTCAGGACGGGCAGGTCGGAAACATCTGAATCCACCACTGAGCTAACCTCAATTTCCTTGGATAATTTAACTTTTTGCCACCCTTATGAGGTGAGTGGCATCATATTTACCACCCTGACTTATCGTCAGTGACTCAGACGGCCCCACATGTAAGTGACAGGGGTAATTGATCAATCTTAAGAGTGGCAAAAACATGAATCTCCCTAATTCCTTGTTGCCAGCCGTTATTTAGGCCGGTTGGTGGTGGGTATATGTGCAATTTTCCCGCTGGGTAGCCTGGGTGAGCTGGGCCAAGGCCGAACTCTATATGGCCTGGCCTAGCCAGGTAAACACGCCAACGGCGTAGCTCAACAGTTCAAAAACGAAGCCCTGTTGTATGTCGGCCCATCCAAGGACCCAATTGATGCGCTTTACCTGAACTAGGTGTATTAACGTACTTTAGTCTCGTATTGATTATTCTGATATCATAATATCCCACGTATATCGTACACCTCCGCCTACGGGCATATTGATAAAGTTGTGAGAAAAAACTATGACTTGTATCTCGGTTGCCAACACGATCCCGAATATACAACAAGGCTAAATCGAGTCTTGCAATTTTGTCTACCACTTGTTGCGCGCGCACAGGGGCGAAATCACACCCTAGGCAAGATAGATTTTAGTCCGAGATGTAGAAAAATATCTCGTATACAACCCAGATAAATTCAGTCTAGTCTGAATAATATTTTCATAGTGTTGCCTAGATAGCCTAGATAGTTGTATCACTGAACTCGGGACAGAACTAAATCTTGATTTCGTCACTGCGCGCGCATTGCGACGGATTTATATGGTCTACATGGACCATATGGCTGATTTATGAATAGTGAAGCCAGAAGCTGATTTATGAATAGTTCAGAAACTGCAGTCAGAAAAATAAGCCAGAAGCTGATTTCAGAAAAATAAGCAAGTTCAGAAAAAAAAAATTAAAAGTTCGGAAAAAGACGAAATTTATGAATAGTGAAAAATAAACCAGAAGTCAGAAGCTGAAACCGAAACGAGCGGGGAGCCGACAGATTTATATGGTCTACATGGACCGATCGTGGCATCACCGCACTAACTGATGTTTAGCTTGGAGAGCAGATTATTCCATCAGTAAATGATCGAAGCGTGCGGTTTAATTTGCTCCGTACCTAAGGCCAAGGAGGTTCTACTCCCTTTTTTTTCCTCGACAAAGACGTCGTTTCTAATCCGCAAGCCGCCAAGTGCAAACTTAGAAGCGATATCTCCGTGCACTCCCGGTACGTGCTGATGCAGGTGACACCTCGCATCAACCGGGTGAGGTATACCACTCAGTTTCTGCTTCAATCAATAATCCCTCTCAATTATGTTCTCAATTCACGTCTGGTCATTTTTTTTTGTGTCTCTCTATGGTGGTGATCGGTTCGGCTGAAAGCCTCATGGCTTATGGCTGAAAACACTGTAGCTGGCTGAAAAAAGCACTGTAGCTGACAGAGGCTTATTTACCATAATTAAATTTTAAAAAAATTTAAAAATAGAAAAAACATATTAGTTCATCACGTATAATGTAAACAAATACGAGGAAAAAAAGAACCGGTAAAAAAACTCAAAAAAAAGCCAAAAGTTCAGAAAAACACGAAATTTATGAATAGTGCAAAAATAAGCTGAAGCCAGAAGCTGAAGTCATATTGATCAGGGCCTATATTAACGTTAACAAGGGGACAAAATGAGAAATCGCAAACATACTATTATGATCTGCATTGTGGTTGATTTGTTGAGATTGACAAAAAGCCACGGCAAGTACAGCTCCAAACGCATATCCGAGAGTCCTTGTAGCAAGTTACCAACTAACCCTCCGCGAGAATTTTGAGGAGAAGAAATAAGAAAAAGAGAAGACAGTGCGCACTACATCCTAAACTCAAGCTATATTGTCCTGATTATATTAGCTTTTAAAAGTTATTTTTTATGGTAAATAACTTTTCTACAGTACATAATTTTTAAATGTAGTATTTTTTTAAAGACGAGGTTTACTGATCGATTATAGTAGCCACTGCAATGACTTTATATATATCGGCAAAAATTGTACGTAAGTATCTCTTTCTGTACGGCTTCTCAATAAACTGTTATTATTCAAAAACTAAAAATAAAAAAGCACTAAAAAACCAATAGAAACGTCCCTAAGCAATTACAAATTTTCGATCACAGTACCAATGTACCATATGCCGAGCACATCCACATTAATACCCAAGGAAACTTGCACACCAACCAAACGTCCCACCAACGTTCGCTCATTCAGCAATAAATAATTCCAGATTTGAAGTTTCGTTCTGTTTCAAGAGCTCGCTCTCTTGCTTTCAAAAAAACTCTTGTTGTGATGCTCGGACGCACGGCCTCCGCCAAGAAGACGAACAAATTCGAGGACTCGGCCAGCCACATGTCAAGGCCCAGGTATTGAGTACTACTCCGCTAACTTAGAATGTTTTGTAGCAATGTTGCTTAATTACTCCACTTCAAGTTTGTTATGGTTCCGGAGAAGAATTACTACACAGTCGCCTTTTACTTCAGGGCCGTGTCTGAGCTGCCGCATCGGCCCGCACCTCGCGTGCTGCCGCGCCCAAGGACGACGACGACGACGGCCGTGGGCTTGGAGGCGAGCGGCGCGGGTCACCGTGCTCTCGGCGTCGGCCGAGGGACGTCGCCCCGCAGCCCATTGCACGAGGCAAGCATGCTGTTACACTGTGTACGTACTGTTACAGACATGGCACTTGTTCGAAATTTGGCATTGTGGTGAATTTGCAGAAGAAACCTGCGGGTGCAAGTGTTGGTGCTGGGTCGCGGGTAGCGGAGCTGGAGGCGAAGCTGGGGAAGGCGCAGGATCAGCTCACGGAGATGCGGGAGCAGCTCGCGGCGGCCGAGAAGGCCAGGAAGGACTCTCGCGCCGCGCTCGTCGAGGCCAAGAAGCGCTCCGGCGCCGCGAAGAAGAGAGACGCCGCCACTTCGGCGCCATTGGAAGACGAGGCAAATGTGCCCGCAGAACAGAAGCAACATGCAGAAGTCGTCACAGCTGATGTAACAAATGGTGGCAGCGAGGAGAGAAGAAGCATGAGCTCGCCGGCCACCGATGTTCTTGAGCCGGTCGTGCCGAGTCAGTCGGAGCAAGACAGGGCTCAGGTTGAGGAGACCAAGAAGACAACTGATGATGACGATGATAAGGTGAACAGTATTGCCATTATTGCAGACGGTGATCTTAAGAAGGGAAACCCGGAGGCCGACCAGCTGAGGGCTAAGCTGATGGCGAAGGACGCGGAGGTTTTCGAGCTGAGGGCGAAGCTGATGGTGAAGGACATGGAAGTCGAGGAGCTGAGGGTGAAGCTGACGGCGAATGACACCGAGTTTGACGAGCTGACGGCGAAGCTGATGGCGAAGGACGCGGAGATGGCCGCCCTCCAGGCCGACAATACAGACCTCATGAAGATGGCCGAGGAGGCCTCCGAGGCCGTGAAGGAGACGGCCGCGAAGGCGAGGGAGATCGAGCACGCGCTGAGGGAGAGCGCGGCGCGGGAAGCCCGGGTAGCAGAGCGGCTGAGGGCGTCGGAGCGCGCCCGGGAGGCGCTGGAGGCCGAGATGCAGCGCTCGCGCGTGCAGAACGAGCAATGGCGCAAGGCGGCCGAGGAGGCCGCCGTGGTGCTCGGCGAGGTGGACCACCACGCCGGCGCGCGGGGCGCGGAGACGGACAAGGACAGGCGGCGCCATAGCTCGGCCGGCGGCGCCGGCGAGAGGATGACCAAGGATGCGGACGACGAGGGCCCCGGTGGGAAGCGGAAATCCAGCGGGACCGGCGGCGCCATGCGGATGCTCAGCGACTTGTGGAAGAAGGGGCAGAAATGATTGAAAGGAGGTGGACGTGATCGTATTCCGTGCATGGGAAATGACTTGCTCGATCAGTTCTCTCTCCACTAGGATGACATTTATCTCTCGCTTTATGCATCAGTTTAATTTACTTGTTTATGTTATTTAATTTAAGATATGCCGGTAACATAAAACCGTGCTGTATTGCCTGTGTGATACTGCATGCGTAGCTACTGCAGTGCAAAAATGTTGCGAGGACGAAGGTAGCAAGATTGTTTGGTGGCATTGCTGAATGCTGCTGATGCTCATTTTCTTAATGAAGCAGACCAAAAATCACACCGTTAGTTTCAAGGGAAAAAAAGTCACATGTCGTTGGTTTCGAAAAAAATATAACACAGGGTAATTATGGTCATGTTGCCGGTAAACAAGAACATAAAAGTAGAAGAAGACACATGATCCTTTTAGCTGTTCTCTCTGTATTGATGTCTCGTGGATGTGTGTACAATGAGTAGCTCTTGCCTTTCTTATATAAAAGGAGGCATGCCCTCTCAATAGAATACGCAATATGTGGCTAAACTAAACTGCCATGTCTCATGGGTTTTAATCTCTAATAAGCTTGGTTTAGGTAACGTATCCACACATATAGAAATTATCCAACAACACACCCCTATGGACACTTACGACTCCCATGATCATGTCTCGTTAAAAACTGCTTCGAAAAGCCTAGCGGGAAAAATCGGATAAGGACAAAAGAGTATGTAGCTCGTATTCTTGATATTGCACATGGTGCCTTATTAAAAAAAATAGAGTATTGCTATACAATATTCGAATGTTTTTGAGGACAAAAACAGTCAGATTGATCTGTGATGTTAGATCTCCATCCAACGGATCCACCCATACAAGCCCCCCTCCAAAAAAAAATAACCCCCTCCAAAAAAATGATCTAGGGCGTTGGATCTCCATCTAACGGCTCAAAATCTGACTGTTTTGTCGAATGTTGTATAGACACTCCCTAAAAAATATTCAATTAAGAAAATTCATTGGGACAAAACTCAATTAAAAGAAAACGAGTACAATATTAATCATTCTAGATTTGATCACGTCTTTCACAATCTCATTGTTTTGATCCAAAATCAAACTGATCATCAAGTGGTAAGTTTTTGCATGTAACCTTATCAAAGTTCAAGCGATAAGTTGCTTCCCTTGAACACGGGATTCATAGGGTATCGAGTCTAAATCCTTCATACATTATTTGTGCTAAGACACCCCCCCTCTAAGCCAACAACCATTCTAGTCTTCTCATTCCTTAGCCTTATAGCCATCCCATTGAATCCATGTAGGCAAGGATTTTGTAAATATCTACCGATAATCAGAAGCTTCTTTCTATCAAATTTATAGCTCATTGTCCTTACATAAATTATGAGTATGCAGAATTTATGGGAGATGTTCTTTCTCATATTTACCCTTTCACATAACCACATATTGAATTTATGAGCCGGCCTCCATGTTGCAGCTAGCCCTCCACCTGGCCCCGGCCCTCGGCTACCTCCCTCTTCCCTGACCCCAACCCTCAGCCGCCTCTTGCCCTCCTGGCCTTAACTACTCCATCGACACCAGAGTCAGTCAGAGACCACCATTTTTTTACTTGGAAGATTTCTATTCTTTTTTGTTTATTATATCATAGCTGACTCGATTATAACTTTTGATGTCATGAGCTATTTTGTGATGCATCTGTGTCATGACCCATTTTTGATGTCATGAACTTTTGTGAACTTTTGATGTGAAGGATGGTTTTACTAATGTTTCATTGATTACATGAAAATTTGATAGCATTTGTTATTATTTGATGGATATATTATATATTGGATTGGGCTAGCTTATACATTGTACTTAATACATTTTTACATAGAGCCAACAAAACTATGCACAGCTTGTGAGCCAAATGAGCCAGCTCAAGCCTCCATTCAAGCCAAGCCGAGCTGTGTTTATGGCCATTGTTTTAGCTGAGCTTGGATGAGTCCGCTCGGGATTCTCTGACGTAAGTCATCGTGACGTTGGGTCACTGACGCGTGGGCCCCACGACTTGCGGGCCCACACGTCAGTGACCCAACGTCACGGTGACTTACGTCAGAGAATCCGCGCCCGGATGAGTCTGGCTTGAGCTGGCTCATTTCCAGCCCTAGTGACATGCATGGGGTGCGTGGCAGCGGCATTGGCGCAGGCTCACGGCGACAGGGAGATGGGAGGAAAACCAAACAAATCTAATTTACTAAATTTAATTTGATCAAATAGCAAAAATAACGGGTGGTGTACGCAAGGGCGTTATCATACTGATAGCACGTTGTAATTGTGGTCACATTGCCGATAAATACGAACATAAAAGTGGAAGAAGATACATGTAGTCTCCACATCATTTCTCTTTTTTTTATGGATGTTTTATGGATACGTATACAATGAGCAGTCTATGCCCTCCCTTATACAAGGAGAGGAGGCATGCCAACTGCAATGGCTCGTGGGCCTTAATGGGCCCCAATCTCTAATGGACAGACCTGGTTTAAGTGATATGCCCACACATATAGGAATTATCCTACAACACCGTTCATCTGAACAAACACACGGCAGAAGTAGCATTACATTTTTTTTAAGGGAAAGTAGTATTACGGTTGGCAAGTGAAAGAGCAAGCGCAGCTTCGTGCAGTGCCGCGGTGCAGGTGAGATGTGTCCCGGCGTGTGGGCCTTGGGGCCCTCGTTGCACGGTTGCGGAAATCAGGCTCAAACACCTCCATGGGTGATGGGCCCAAAAGTTATCCAGTCCGCACATATGGGCCAGGTCACGCTAACACTAGCCACGGGCTGGGCCACTGATTAGGCTGGCAAAATTGACCCGGAAAAGCAAGGTTCTGACGGCCTAGCCCAAACCACCTACTTACAATTACTGCAACTAGACCTGTCAAAAACCCCAGAGGAGGACGGGGGTGGAGAAACGGGACCAGAGGAGGACGAGGATGGAGAAGATCCGAAGAGGAAGGGCTTAAGGATAGAAACGCAGATAGATAAGTGACTCTGTGGCAGAAGTGTGTCGGGAGCTCCCGAGAGGAGGCGAGCTAAGGACAAGGGGTTCTATGGAGGATGCGCACTAGGGAGCAGGGGTGTAGTCACACCCTGAACAGGGTGGACTTCAGTTCAGAGTGTGGAAAAATATCTAATATACAGTCTGGGTAAATTCAGTCCAGCCTAAGTAATATTTTCATGATCCAGCTCAGATGGTCTAAATCATTTCACTGCTGAGTCCGGGCATAACAAAATCCTAACTCTGCCACTGCTGGGGAGCTCTGTGGCGGCTCACATCACAGCAGCTGTGCGCTGGTCACCAGGCATGGACCGCCGAGGGAGGAGTCAGTGTGCGCGAGAGCTGGTCGTCGTCGCACTCACATGTCGGTCATTGCCGCCGCATGCCGGAAACCTAAGCGGAGAGGGTGAAGAAGTGATGCATATTGTGTTGGGAGAAATTGGACAGAGGAGAGGATGGTCAGCTAATGCTTATGAATGCGTGTGACAGCTATGTGATCCAACGGACATTTGCTATCCCGTCGGAAGGCTGAGAACAGTATATCGTTATCTAGCTTTTCTGATACATCAATCGTGCAGGGAAGCACCTTGCTATGACGTTTACCAAGGTAGCATGTTCCATCAGTGCGGTCGAGTGGTCAACCATACAAGTATGCTACATGCATACCCCTTTCTTTTCTTCTGAAGAACATGCGACATGCATATCTTGTAGTAGTAGTAGTATTTTTGACGTTTATCTGAATGTGTTGTGACACGAAAAGTACATTCCCCGTCCATTGAACAGCACATGTATACAGGATGCCACTTCTTATTCAGTCTGTTTTGTGCAACACAGGAATTTCACATGGATCATACATGTTTCTCTGAAGCTCTTTATTAAATTTCTCCGTTCCAGATACACAGTTCCTGAATGTACGCCTATGTGTGCAGTAGCATAGCAGCTAATAGAAGCTCTCAACAGCTAAGCTCTTACATTAGCTATAGCAGTAGTACCTACATATCAGAACTTTCTAGTAGTTTTGCCAGGGAATACAATTTCCATGCATGAACAATTTCGGAGCCAGCCGAGAAAACCGATTTTTTTGAAAATTTCAGATTTGTTCATAAAATTTCAGTCGAAATATTCAAAAATACCATTCAAATACAAAAAAATACATATAATTTTGGTCAAAATTGATGGTGCCACCTTCCTGTCCCCGGCGGCCGCGTCCGCGCCATCTCCCTGTTCGTTGCCAGCGCCGCCTCCCGCAGCCAGTGCCACATCCCCTCCCACAGCCGGCACTGCATCCTCCCCCACAGCCGCTGCCGCATGCATCTGCGGTCTGCGCCGCCTCCCTCCCGATTGGCTTTGATGTTTCTGGAATGGGGAAGGAGAGAGTGATGGAGAATGAGATTGGTTTATGATGGGCCAGAAAATTTTGAAGTGGGCCAAAATTTTTAACCGAAATGGACTTAGGGGGTGTTTGGTTGCCAGCCACAGTTTACCACGCCTAAGGTTAGGCAAATTTGACCAACTTTGGGAGCTGTTTGGTTGCAGCCATAGTTGTGGTAAAATTCCCTTCCAGCAAAATAGATCGCACGCGTCAATGACTCAAAAAATATGGCAAGATTCCCTTAGGCTTGCTAAGGTGTGGCAAAGAATTTAAGCACCTCAACTTAGGCAAGTGTAACAATTTTTATTGGCAAAGTGTGGCTAGCAACCAATTATTTTTTTGAAATGGGCTAAGAAAACCGAATTTAGCCAAAATTCATGAAATTCGGCCCAAAAATGTTTTCCCTAGTTTTGCCAACTAAATCTTCATTCCTCATTGTTCGGTCATCAAAATTGTCTTCACTCTTCAACTTAAAAATAAACTTATCGCAATTACAGATCGTAGTGGCAACTGGCAAGGATCCCTTATAAAGGCTCAAAAGTGGTTTTTTAGTTGTCCCCATTATGTAAAGATGGATAGCTTTTCACAAATTTGCGAGTATGCAGCACTACTAAAGTTTCTTGGTACTCTTTACAGTTCAGGAGTACAGTCGAATGCCACACACAGTGCACGAGCACATATTTGTAATTTGTGAAGCCTGGATAAAGCAGTTGACGCATTGGATTCATAGCTTGTGGCGGGTGACTAGATTCATAGCTTGCTCCATGACCATCCGATCTTTGATTAGACCTTCATTATCTGTGGGGTTCAGTGGTTAAAGAGCCTTTTAATAAGTTAATGAGATTGCTGGTTATCTAGCTAGCAGCAACTCACACAGTATCACACGTAAGTTTTGATTTCCTTCAAGTTATATTTGGTAAACCGAAGTTTGGTCATGCGTAGTCATGTTGACCGATTTGTCTATCGTCTAGTTTATTACCAAAATTAAGATACTCCCAACTAGTAAAAGCTTACTTCGAAACGATTTCACACGAATTTCATTTGAAACAATGAAGTTCTCATGACCAAATCTTGCCTGCCGTAGCAGGGTTCCGGGGAAGCGAATCGACGGTGGGTTCGCAAATCAGGTGATGCGATCGACAAGTTCTCTATGAAAAGATTTGAGGGATCTCGAAGAAAAAGGATCTGAGGGATCTGGATTAGACAGGTTAAGATAAATAGATAAGCACGAGCGGCCAGGGCACTGGATTAGTTTCACTGCCCTCGTGCGTCTCGGCGGCGGCGGCGGCGGCCGCCCATCCTATATGTCCCATCCGCCACCACCAGGAAAAATTAATTCAGTTTGGAAAAATTCGGAGCCGGGCGAAACGATGTTGATTTCCGCCGAAATTTCCGATAAAATATTCAAATATTATTTACATTTTCATAGAATTCAACTAAATTTTACATAAATTTTAAATGAGGATGAATTCGGCCAAATTAAATTTGACCGAATAGTTTTCTTTTTGGCACCCATCGAAACGGATAAAATTTCAGCATTTCAATGAAATTTCAGCCAAAATATGTAAGGTGGTGATCGATTCGGCTGAAAAGCTCGTGGCTTATGGCTGAAAACATTGTAGCTGACTGAAAAAAGCACTGTAGCTGACAGAGGCTTATTTAGCATAATTAAATTTAAAAAATTTTAAAAATAAAAAAATATGTTAGCCTATTACGTATAATACAAATAAATACGGGAAAAAAGAACCGGCAAAAAAGCTCAACAAAAAGTCAAAAGTTCAGAAAAAAATGAAACTTATGAATAGTGAAAAATAAGCCAGAAGCCGAAGTCGAGTTGATCAGGGTCGACTGGCCACCACCCACGACGTCCTTTCTATAGTTTTCCGTGCCGACGGACGAAAAGTTATGAGATATAGATCGATCGTGAGGTCATTCAGAGTAAGAGGACTCTGACGAAGTTGCAATAGTACCGTAGGGTTATCGCATGCACGCATTAAGGTAAAGCAACTGGCAGGATAAACCTCGACCGGCCGGCGGTGACCTTCGGATAGAATTAAACATTGGATCATTGCGCGGAAAGGGGGTTTAGGGTTGCGTCTCGATCTAGACTACCTGCACGGCCGGCCGGCCGGCCGCACGTACGTCACATGCACAGTAGGAATACAACTTCGGGGGACGTCAATACGAGGATCTGATGGCAAGTGATGCAGCAGACAGAGACGCCGGATTCTTATATCATCTTACCTACCTGCAGGAGTTCAGTCGATGACTAGTATTCGAGGTAGCCGGAGAAACGAGGATCGATCTCACCGTCTCCCGTCGAGGATAAACTCGATCCTAAACGTACGCCTGTTGTCTTATCTTTTTAGCTTGTTCTTAATTAACATGCATGCACCATGACGCGTACTGCGGACTAGTATGGCATGTCGATCCAAACGCACGACGACAGAAGATAAACTGCGGAGTAGTATTTTAGGATTTGGAAATGCGCACTACAATCCAAATAGAATTAGAACTTCTATTTTTTTACTAGGATTTCTACTTTACTCTAGAGATAGCTAAGAGGGACTATATAAAAACCAAGGGGTGGTCATAAAGAACTCAAGCAACTAAATAACAAAGCAAAAAAGTCATTCATCTAAAAGTAGAGGTGTATGAAAGAATTAGATGCTAGATTATTTTTTAGCACTAGATTTTTGTACAGAGCAATGATCTGATAGACCTAAAAGGCTTTCAAGAGGTTTATGGGAGAGCGATAATCTTTTATATTCTTTTAAGGTTGCGCTTAAGGAATTTGTAGTCGGCTTCACCAAATCTTTTCTCCCTCGTCATGGTTGCCTTAATGTAGTTATTTTAGCTCTCTCTACGAGATTCATCTTCTTCGTTCTTTATACTATGTATGCTCGTGCCGTATCTCACAAACTTGATCCGATCTGGGTTGCTGCGCATAAAAAGGAGTATCAGAGTGTTAACGAGTGGTATCAAAGCCAAGACAAGATTAATCTGATTTGTGAGAAGGTTAGTAAAACGCCAGGTGGCACAAAATCAATATCGATGTCGATGATATAGAATTAAGTAGAGAAATTTAATGGTGAATAAAATTTCAGCATGTGTCAATGCATGGTGAATGATATCCTTTTCCAATTGGAGCTAATTGATGCTCTTGAAGGGGATAAGCCCGAAATGGCGTCAACTGAAGACTAAAAGGTGGTGGAGCAAAAACCCGTCAGAATAATCTGTATATGTCTCTCCAATAAGGTAAAGTAGTCGATGATCAAGGAGAATTCGCTGAAGAAATTATGGGAGAACTTAGAAAAATTGTATACAGCAAAGTCGCTGACAAACTGATGGATGCTGAAGTGACAACTGTATAGGTTGCGTATAAAGGAAGGTACACAGTTTGTTGACTATCTCAATGCCTTCAATAAGCTTATCACACAGTTGCTTAGTGTGAATGAAAAAAATTGAAAAAAAACAACAAGGTCGTCATACTAACACCATGTCTACCATAATCATGGGAGAATATTCTCATCGAAAAAACCACTCTTGACTTCAATGAGACAATTGCATATCTATTCAAGGAGGAGTCCTCAAAAAATCTATCGGGATCTTAATCCTCAAGTGATTAAGGATTGGTTGCGGTAGGTGTTGCAGGTAGAAGCATAAATCGTAGGAAGAAGAAGGGTAAGAGGAAGAGCATATGTGTATGTTATCTACATGACAAGGTAGATCACATGATAAAAGATTGTCCAGGTTTAAAGCAAATGAAGGATGCATGCTCAGTGACAATAGAAAAGGATCATTCGGGCGTACTAGTCGTCAGTCAATCAGGAACTTCTCATGGACGATGGATATTAGATTTAGATTGTTGCTTCCGTATATATTCGGTGGGGGATATGTTTGGCATAGGATCTCTACACCCGTCGTGTGAAACTGTTTACTTAGCGGATTACAAGAAGTATGCAATTACTAAGGTGAAAATGGTTACATTGCAGATGTATGATGGAGCATATCGCACATTGAGAATAGTTTGGTATGTTCTCAACTTAAAAAAGAATATAATATCTATGAGATCGTTTGAATTTGAAAGTTGTGAGGTATCACTTCGATGTGGAGTCATACAAGTTATTTGAAAAGGACAGGTGATTATGAAAAGTATCTGGAGCAATGGAGGATACAGTTGATGGGTACACCTAAATGAAGTGCAACTAACGGGAAGTCTGATAAAAATCCTAACCAAAAGAAGGAAACCATATCATCAACGGTAGATACTCTGATCTTATTTGCAATTATGTGAGGAACTACAAAGACAGTTACAAAATTTAGCAAATGTAAAGACGAAGGTATGAGTCGTTTGAAGAAGGAAGATATGGTAGGACTAACCACATGGTACCATGAGCAAATAGTGCTTGGAGCCTGTACAAATATATGGCATGAAAGGCTGTATGAATAAGAGGTGTGATTAGTCAAATTATAGAAGAAAGAAGATCTTAATTGGATGGCCTAGTCAAATATTGCGTCGAGTTGTTTCCACGTAGCTACCGACAAACACGGATGCCGACAAGACCCATGCGGATGCGGCCATGCACGTACGAGCGTGGCCTATATATATAGCACTGGTCATCGATGCTCTGATTCAAGTCTTACACAGGAACAGATCATCAAGCAAAACACTGAGTTTTACCTAGATTTTCATCACACTTAGCTAGACCAAACAAAACATGGCAGGTGTGGGCGCGGGGAGGGAACTTTTCTGTGTCGTTCTGCTGCTCTCCGCCGTTCTGCAGTACTCCTGTTCGGCTCGGCCGTTGCAAGCAAAGCCGGCCGAGGCTCTGCTCCACCCTGTGAACGTGGCCAAGGTGACGATTTCCGGCGACGGCGAGAGGCAATGGGGAGATGTCAGTGGCATGGCCGAAGGCGCCGCACCGTACGAGGATAAGCGACTAAGCCCCGGAGGGCCAGATCCCCAGCACCACTGAGTCGATGACCACCTACATACCTTGTAATCTCGATCGATCCCTGTACTCTGTTTATGTAACAGCCTAATTTTGATTTTCAAATAAACAGGTATGAATATCCATAAATTTCAAAAATTTTGTTGTATTTTTAAAGATTTTCCCAAAGCTTGGTTGAGGTTTGAGATTTTTAAAATAAAATCCTTGACACAAAAATGTGAGATCAAAATTTCTAGAATTAAATTGGATGCGGAGGAATTTTTCTAAAATTTTTGTGTGCAAATTCCCTTAGGAATTCAAATTAGAAATTTAAACCTAAATTCAAACCAAAGTTAAATTCAAATCGTAATTAAATTCTCTCCAGGCCATTGGGCCGAATCTCACCCGCCGGATCAACCTGCACCCACTTTCCCTCCTGTGTTGCGGCCCAGCCAACCGGCCCGCTCTGCGCTCAGCGCCACACAGCCCACGCACGCTAGCCCAGCTCACCATCCCTCTCTTGGGTGCCACTAATATGTGGGCCCATCCCCACAAGTCAGCATACTATTTTTCTTCCTGCTTTCTTCCTCGCGTGCGCACCCGACCTTCTCTTCTTGCCTGTTTCCGCACGCCAGAGAGTAATGAAGGCTCTGCGCCTCGAGTCAAGCATGCCACGACATTATCTCATCACCGTGAGGTAGTCCCATCAACCGCTAGCCTCTATCCCTCTCTCACACCCTCTTTCACTCGGCGCCCAAGGCCACTCTTGGTGCCTGAGCTTGTTCTCCCTCCTCCCCGCTATAAAAGCCGTGTCCGCCTCACCTCACTCTTCCTTTTCCCTGAACTCACCCCCTCTCTTCACCTTTGGTTGAAGCCAATCAAGCCTTGGTCTTTAATTTCGGCCACAGGCTTCCTTCACCAAATTGCTCCACTTTGGTGAGTCCCTGCCAACGCTGTCATGCTTCCCAAGTTTGCCTTGTGTCTGTCTACACCGTGCTCACCCTCCCATACTCATTTGCCGCTAGGTGAGCCAAATTTGAGGCCGGCGCCATGAAGGCTCTGCGCCTCGAGCCAAGCATGCCACGACATTGAAAAAGAAGTGGTTTCAACTAATAATCATACAATACAAAGATTAGTAGATAGCAATGAACTAATATACCAGGGTTCACATAAATAGCTCCTAGCCGCTGTCTACTCTTCCCAACATCCATAAGGGACGTTCGTCTTATACGCGATGTACTCTGGATCCTCTGCACTCCATCCAACATGGTAGTTATCCTCCATATAGACTTCATTCGAACTGAGTAAATCTTCGGACTGTCCAACCTCTAAATAAGGAAGAATAATAAAAATAGCAAGTACAAAAGTAATCATCAAACATTAATAGCAATATGCAATTACATGCCAACCATTTCTCATCTCAACAATCTTATCTCATTCATCATCGTTTCAAAAATAACTTTTTATGTGGTAAAACGTTTCAATTATAGTTTATAAATATACTAATCACTTGTATTCAAAGAAAAGACCACCGATAGGCCCCCGTAGTCTCCAGTCCAAGAGATAGGCATGAAATCGTACATAGATTGGTATCACTTTACCCATAACTACTACGACTTTAATTGCATTTAGTTTCCTCGCATTTCCTTAGATGTGATGTTCAATCAGAGTACAGAGCTGCTTTCCTTATTTCCATATACTGTATCTCCACCTGGCTAGTCATAGTCGTTGGCTCGGGGCGGTTTCTTACCCTCGCCCGACACTTACCCAGGTATGAGCTGGTCATTCGTCGGGCCAGACTCCTCTTCACCTGACACTCCACTGCGCTATTTATAGGTGCCTGAGTTTTGCCCTCTCTAACCTTACCCTAACATCATAATCATATACTCCTTACCCATATGGAGTGTATAGCAGCTTGATAAGGTAATTAAATCCTACCGTCTTCGATGAGACCATGGCTGATACGATAAATACGGCCTATTACATGACTGAAAGTTGATTTATCCTTATATAATATTCATATGCAGAGAGGCCCGCACCTGCCACTATTATTCCTTTCCAAGGCACCCTCCGCCTACCTCTTATTTATCTGCAAGATAGTTGCTTCATCAACTAGCTACCCTTTTATATTCATCATTATTCATATCAATCACATGATTTATTTGAAAACTCATTTTATGCATAGAATGATATTAATATAGCATAAAAATATCTTTTAAGTGAAATTACTCTAATCCAATGATCAAAGGTATGCTTGCCTGTGAGTTAGTCGTACGTCCCAATCTTAGGTGCATTTAGGTGAAATTCTTCCTCCGGACCTGGTTCGTCCCCTGCATTTAATGCATATGCTATAGCTTAATTTATAGATACAAAAGGAAACCATGTCAGTGCATTCCCGTGCTATTTCCTAGGTCCATTTATTCGATCATGAAATTTACAATTTGAAGCTACTTTATACGGCCACGTAAAGTTATTTCACTAATGAAAATTGCTTTAGTTTAATATCGATGAACAATTATTACTAGATTTTGGCAATTTAATTACTACCTAAATGATTTGGCATGCAACTAAATGTGTATCGGAGTACTCAGAGCATTGCTACGCGGGAATCTCACTCTTTCCCTCTCTTTCCTCAGTCGGCCGACTGATTTGGGCCTCAACCCATTTCCCGGCCCCACCACTCCCTCTCTTTCTCTCTCTTATCTCCCCACTTGGCTCCCCTACTCTCGGTCTCAATTATTTTCCCCTCGGATCTTCTGGACAATGCCTCAATGTCATCACCACTCTCCTGCACTGCCTCCCCAACCAATTTCCCATGGTGTTGCGCTGTCGATTTCCACCCTTGGCCAGTTCTTGCTCCCTCACCGCCTCTGCCAAGCTAGGCTACTGCTGGCTACCCTTGGCACCTCCCTGGCTTACCACTGGCTGGATCTAGCTCCTGGCACCACAGATTTGCTGTTGGCCATTGGGATCCGAGCCCCTCTCTCTCTCTCTCTTTACTAAACTTTTCCCTCCCGATTTACTTTTAGTTCTTAGATTTTTACCCGATTTATTCTTTGATTGAGTTGTTTTTGGACAAGAATGGGGTGGAGGTGGTCATGGCAGTGGTTCTAGTTGGCTTGCCGTGGCAGGGCTCGAGGCCTTCCCGTACGCCGGGGAGCACAAGGTGCCTGTCGGGTGTGAACGGTGGCCGGTGGTCACACACCGTTGCCAAGGTCTAGTTATCCTCTGTATATGTTACTCTCTTTCAAAACTTATCCTACTACCTCTAGCTTACTTGCATGGATTGCTATGGTTTCAGTGAGATGTTTGTGAATGTGGTGATGCATGTGGTGTGGTCCAGTGATGGTGATGGTAAGATTGAAAATGGGTTGTAGGGCTACCTTGTTGGATGATAGTTGGCTTGATTAGGGACTTTCTCGATTGCTTGCTTGGCTCATTGTGTTCCGATTGGATGGCAGTTGCTTCAGTTGTTGCCTCCTCTTAGGGTTGTCGTTCTCGGTTGCTTGGTCCTCCTCCTGGTGCCTTCTTCTCCCTTGGTCTTGCTGCCAAGCTTCACCTCGCCTTCTTCCTCTCAGATGGCTTGGGGGATTTAGGGGAAATGTATTGTATCTGGGGAATGGAGGCCTATGGTGCTACTATTGTTTGGCTATGGTGAATGTTGCTGTGGTCGTGGGTGAAAATGGCTCTCTCTCTCTCTCTCTCTCTCTCTCTCTCTCTCTCTCTCTCTCTCTCTTCCCCTTGCTATTCTCTTGGCCTTATCCCTTTCCCCATGCCTTCTCTATGCGGTGGCTGTGTTGGGGCTTCACTATACTCCCTGTGCAGAGGAGTGGTTGGTTTTGGGTACTTCATTAAAAACCATTTTCATTGGGTTGGCTTGCAGTGAAAAAGGAATTGAGAATGGATTCAGGTTTGTTGTTAACGCTGGATGATGAAACCATATAACTGCGTGAGGTGCTGACTGGTCCTGGACGGTCTAGTATCTTAGTGAGTGAAACACCCATTCGATAACCTAACGAGGGTTCTAACGGTAAACTGGTTTCCAATTTCTTCTTTTGTTTGGTCTTTTTCGGTATCGTGAGATTTGCTTTTCGCACAATTAAATAGGTTCGGTTACTCCAGCTTAACAATTACTAATATAGTTTATATTGTGTTATAATCATTTATATTCTGCAGACAATTGCCTTGATTGAGGTCTATAATTGTAAATTGATGTAATCTGGACTATTATACATTTTATTTGAGTTGGCGAACGCTTTTAACCGTCGCTTGATTAATGGGTTCACTTGCTTGGTTAATTGTATTTCTTAATATGGTATGCTTAGTTTGTATTAATTCTCAGAGATAAGATTTGTGGATGAGATTTGTAGATGCATTCTATTTATTTACTACTCTTTAGGTTTCAATTGACTTGATGCATGGGAAAAGCTCAATTTACTTAGTAATTCATTTACCAGCTTATTAATTAATTTTGTTTAGCTTCATAATTCATTGTTTAAGGTTAATTGAACGCAGGGCGTTATAGTGGCATCGCCTGTTATTCTTATCTCGTAAGATTTTTTGATGATGTTATCCTTGCGACATATGATGTGGATGACAGAGAATATGAAGGGAGAAAAAGGCTGTCTTGCATGCAACAAATAGTTTATAAGCTCCTTATAAACGGCTTTTTTGATGTTGTATCAATGCTGTATATAGAAATTGTGGGTTAATTTAGAGACAGTTTATTATGTGAGTTATCTTTAATTTTATATGATATGGTGAATAGTACATACAAGAGCCGTTTGTACTGTATGCCTTAGTGGAAGCTTCCGAGCTGAGAGCTGCAGGCTGAAAAGGCGCATAATTAACCTTTTCAATGGACTGCTAGCTAGGATTTAGAAGCCCCCTTGCTTTCAGAGTTAAAAGTGGTGCTCCATAAACCTTCATCGTTTTATCAATTAAGAGGCCAACTTTTTATGCGTCTTCAGTTGTGCAAGCACTGAAGCGACTGTTTTAGCCTTTTAGAATCAAGGTTGATAACAAAAAAACCTCTCGATACTGGTCGATCCTGGCTTTCATTCTCAATCCAATGAACTACACATTCGGTCGTGACGCGACGGTAGTAGTGGCTTAACTGACAGGGGAAAAGAAAGAGGCTGTGTTCCAGTAGCACAGCAAATTAACCGACGCATATAGGACTTCAGGAGTACCATACAGAGGAAGGTAAATGGAAACGCGAGAGGGAAACGCAAATCGCACCAGCGAATCCAAGTTCAGTAGAGACAGACAGGCATGGGGGCAAAAGATGGCGGCCCACGTTATACCGCGCGAACTTTGTGCGGCGACTGGTGGTGGTGGGCTGGTGGCCACTCGGACGCGCGCTTCCCAGGCGTCCTGGTGCGTGATCAATCTCGTCCTCAATAACCAACAGCCAAATCTCCCAAAAGGACCGTAATCCTTTGCTTGTCAGGATGCGCTGCAAAGGTCCTATAAATAACAGGCGGCAGTACACCTGGCCATGAACAAATCAGGTACAGTAGTGTAGTGCTACACTACTACTTACAGTCTTACACACACGGCGAAGCTCTTGGATATCTCTAAGCAAGTATTAAGATGGCTGCTCGCATCGGCATTGTGCTCCTGGTGATCTTGGCCGTCGGCGGGGAGATCGTGCGCACGCCGGAAGCTCGTCGGATCGAGCTCCCCGTGCTCGGACACGTCGGTGCCGATGGTAGGGTGGCCGGCGACGTCAACTCACCTGGCGTTCGCCCGTCGAAGTGGAACACGCGAAGGACGCTTGGCGGAGAGAAGCGAACGGTTCCCGGCGGGCCAGACCCACAGCATCACTATTCTGCTAAGCTGGGGAAAAAGTGAGACAGTTAAGTGTCAACGTGAAATCTATGTTAGTGATATATTCTAGAGGTAATTATAAAAATAAATATATTATTTCTATATTTATGATCTTTTAGAATAATATGGTATTTTGTTATTTGAATAAATATCTTTTGTAATCAACAAGTATGATCGTACCAAATATTGTCGAGGAGTTGATCACATTTCAGTAATCAACTACAAGTTCAAGTGAAGATCGAGCTACTATAGAATGACACGTTTCTCATCTTGAGTTCGATCTAGTATCGTGAGGCAAAGGTATTCGTATATGAGTTCTATATAAGTTTGTCTGATATGATCTTTATGTACATTTGGGAATTGATATGTTCTGTTAGAGACCGTTACTAACTTGTCGATCAGAAAGGAGTTTTGGGCTACATCCGAATATATATAAAATCCAGGGCCACACACTTAACGGGTTGGAATAATAAATATCCGAATTATACTTTCTGAGTAGGATACGATCTCTATTCGTATTGGATAAGGATCCGGTCGGTACCTCTCCGTATGGGATACGATTTCTACTTGTGTTGGATGAAGATCCAATTAAAGGCTATCTATATTAAGAGAGACGTGGGGCTGAAGAGGATATCGCGAGACACACCTATTGAAACCCTAACTATCACCTCTCAAAACTCCTGACATACACACTAGTGCTAGCATACCGACATACAACGTCCTATCTTTAGACGTGTGGTGTGGACTTTGGTAGGGACGCTGCTGCGACTGCAGCGCTGATCGGGACGATCGCAAGGAGTAGACAGGTTGGTTATAGGATGATCGACTACTTTAGTACACTGGCACATGCTACATTGAACTGGCCATTTTAACTCTAATTCTGCAATACTACGTGTTTAGTGACGGTGATCTATAATATCTTACTCGTATGATCTCCTAATTTATATAGTAAAAAAATTATAATATACGCTAGTATAGTCTATTCGTATTCGAGCCACGTACTGATCGAGCCATTTGTTCAAGAAAACAGGGAAGCTGCTAGCTCTACGCCGTCTTACATATTATGCATCCGTAGAAATGGCTTCTATGTTCAGGCCGGGTGTTCATTTCCTCCCTCTCAGCGGTGGTGGTTTTATTTCTATACGATCTACCGCTTGCGCGATTCATCCCATTAGGCCATTCATATGTGTCCAGGACCCGACGTGCGTCCGCAACTCCCGTGCGTTGAGTGATGTAGGCTTTCAGTACCGAATGGCCCAAGCCCAGGTTGGTCCAGCATCGCTCCCGGCCGAGTCAAGACCAATCCAAGCCGGCCCGGCCCGGCCTGGCGCAACGATTTTGAATGGCGACGAGAGTAGGGTCGTTTCTGCCCGAGGTCGACGTCCATCCTAGCTACATGCCACTGTGCAACTTCGTCGTAACAACCAGTGGTACGTGCTACCCGGTACCCCACAACAGCAACGTGTGCATGGCTGTACTGTCCACCAGCTGCGGCTCCCGCCACATGCCGGCATGCCGCAGCGTGCGGTCACGCCGCCTCCCCGGTTGACGTCTCGGTATCACCTATCGGAAGACGAGATTTCAGTTCGGAGTGCAGATTTTTTCAGGGGCGCTTATTTGGGCTTATGAGAGTATGTACAATGTAAGATGCTTATATATGAGTGCTTAAAGAGAGAGAGAATATAGCCACATCATCAAACATCCATGCAAAAGTTATTTCCTCTAATGCAAGCATCTCTTCCATAGGTGCTTACATGCAGTGGCGGACCTAGGATCAAAATTTAGGGGGGGCTGACCCCTAGTGAATCTGCGTCTGCCTCCCATCATCCTCGAGCGGTCAAGCGTGCAACGATTCTCTATACATTCAATGAGTTCCATTGTAAACTTTATAGTTATTTTTAGTGCATGTATATGAGTATAAACACCACAAATGAAGGGAAAAAAGAATTAATTGGTTCCTAGAGTGGTGTCAATAAAAACATGATCGGGAGAAAATATTACAGCCCATTTATACTATTTCGATATGTGTGTATATGTGTATATGTAATATCCTGGAAATAGTGAAAAAGAAGTATGAAAAAAGAGATGAGTGGAATTTAGTGGGGCGTTGGTTCTCTAGAACGAGTTGTATGGAAAAACAAATTTGGATACAATCTCGTGCTATGATAAAAATAATTACGGAAAAGCGTAAACCAAAAGCCCTAAATTTTTATCTGCAGCGTCGTCACCAGAAATCCATCGTGCACGCAGGTTCTCGGCTGCCGCTTCGGTGCGTCCGCCACCCAGCTCGCTCCAGCTGAAGCCATCACCTGTCCCGTTGCCGGGTGCCAGCGACCCTCCGCATCGTGCTGGCGCCGTGTGGCGTGGTTGCCGTGGGAACGGCCAAAGTCACGAGCGCTACCTGCGACCAGGGGCGGGCGGCCAGCCGTAGAGGGGCGCCAGCCCCAGCTGACCCCCCGGTGGGTCCGCCCCTGCTTACATGCTATATTATCTATTAATAGATATAGTCATACACATACGAACCGGTGCTTATTTAAGCATCGATGCTTCAAAATAAGCACCTTATCTATCCTATGGGGGAAGAAAAATCAGTTTTTTATTACTAAGCATCTCTCTAAGCGTCTGCATTGGACATGCTCTGAAACACAAGCTTCTATCTTTTTTTACTGTATTAGTTTTTTGTATTATATCTATGGTAATTTTTCAGCATAATTAAATTAAAAAATAGTTATATCATCATATATAATGTAAATGAATAAGAGACAAAACAAAAATAATCCGAGAATTAAAAAAATTTAAAAAGGTCAAATTTTAAAGCTTAAGTTCAGATGAATTTTATCGTGACTGCACGCATTATTGTGGTTCCATCCGAAACGGCGGCAGGCACTCCCTCGTCGTCGTCGTTCCCTATGCCTCGCCGCCGCCAACTCGCCATCCCGTCCGCCAATTCGCCATCCCGTCGATTCGCAACGGCGTTCGGACACTGACACTGATCATGCTGCCTCGTAAATTTGGCGCCTGAATTGTTTTTTTTCTTAAGAACCGTCGCCTGAAATATTTCTGTGGCCATGCATGTATGTACATCAGCTTATCTCATTCTGTACACGGTCACTGGGCAGTATTTACGCGCCCGCACATTACTAGCCAGTGACGCCTTAGCCGTTTAGTAGTACACCGCAGGTCTGCAGCTCCTCTGTTTGCGATTGCACTGGCTCCGTTGCACCGTGCAGGTGTGTGTGACATCATGTGCACTCTGTTCATGGCTTCTGTTCTGCTCGAACCTACCCTGGTCCTCTTCCTCTTCGTGGTTTCTTGTTTCGTCATCGTTAGAAGCTTCCGTGGCCGCAAAGACGGCGGCGTCCGTGCAGTACTGCCTTCGCCTCCGGCGTTGCCCGTCATCGGCAACCTCCACCAGCTCGGCCAGGGCCACCACCACCGGACGCTGCAGGCGCTCGCGCGGCGCCACGGCCCGCTCTTCCTCCTCCGCCTCGGTTCCATGCCCACCATCGTGGTGTCCTCAGCCTCCGTGGCCGAGGCCGTGCTCAAGACCCAGGACCACGTTTTCTGCGACCGCCCGCAGCAGCACACTGCCCGTGGACTGACGTACAACTGCCGGGACGTCGCCTTCAGCCGCTACGGCGAGCGGTGGCGCCAGCTCCGCCGCATCGCAGTCTTGCACCTACTCAGCGCCAAGCGGGTCGACTCCTTCCGCGCCCTACGGGAGGAGGAGGTCGCGTCCTTCGCGGACCGGATCCGCGCGGCGAGCGCCCGGCAGGAGGACAGCGTCAAGCGCCGTGGAGTCAACGTGACCGAGCTCATCGTCAGCTTAACCAACACCGTCATCTCGAGGGCGGCGTTCGGGAACAAGCTCGGCGGCATGGAGCCGCGGATGGTCCGCGAGATGATGAAGGAGGTCGGCAACCTGCTCCTGACGATCGCGGTGAGCGACGTGTTCCCGCGACTCCGGTGGGTGGACTGGGCGACGGGGCTCAACGGAAGGGTGAAGACGACGGCGGCCAAGCTCGACAACATTCTTGAGAGGGTGCTCCGGGAGCACGAGAACAGTAGCGGAAACGACGGCGAGGCTTATGACCTCCTGGACGACTTGCTCTCGATCGTCAAGGAGGGTGGCAAGGGGAATAAGCTGGACAGGATTGATGTTAAGGGACTCATCTTGGTAAGTCCTAAGGAATAAGGATTGATACCTAGTACCACTAGCGCTAGTCAGATCCTACTAATACAACTTTCGTACTGCAGGATCTGTTCTTGGCAGGCACCGATACGACTTACAAGTCGATAGAATGGACCATGGCAGAGCTTGTGAAGAACCCAAAAGAAATGGAAAAGGTACAAGCAGAGGTAAGACAGATCGCAGGGGCAGAGGGAGGAGTCCTAGAGGAGCCGCAGCTGGAGAAGATGAACCTCTTACAGGCGGCCATGAAAGAAGCGATGCGGCTACATCCGCCGGTGCCACTCCTTGTCCCCCGTGGAGCGATTCAGGATACCCAGCTCCACGGCTACGACATCCCGGCCAATACTCGGGTCATGATCAACGCGTGGGCGATCGGAAGGGACAGCGAGTCCTGGGAGAACGCCGAGGAGTTCAGGCCGGAGAGGTTCCTGCACGATGCCATCGACTACAGCGGCAAGGACTGCCGGTTCATACCGTTCGGCGCAGGGAGGAGGGGATGCCCCGGCATCGCCTTCGGGACGCGCCTCGCGGAGCTCACGCTGGCCAACATGATGTACCATTTTGACTGGGGGCTGCCGGACGGCCAGGATCTGGAGTCATTTGAAGTTGTCGAGTCAAGTGGGTTGTCGCCTGGCCTTAAGTCCCCCTTGACCCTTGCCGTGAAACCTCTGTAAGCATGAACTACCTGTAGGTGCTAATTCATGGTTCACAGAGATGGTCGCATAGTATGCATCATGCAAACTTTAACATACACATTAAAGTACGCAGACAACGTAAAGTATGCTATCACGGATTCTCCCTAATGTTTGAACCCCGTAAAACTAGCTGTAACAAGATTACAGTGCTAGAATCGACCGAGGATTTATAACACATCATCATTGTCAGCTGGATTCATAAGAAAGAATCGGTCTCTCTTTTTGACCCAATATATTGCGTACGAGAATATATCACCTTCGGCGAGCCATCCGAACCTCTCGTAACCCGCGGCCGCGGGGCGGGGGGGGGGGGGGTGCGCCGACGCCTTGGCACGGCAGGGTGATAGGGAGGAAGACAACGGGAATCTGATGGGAGAGAGGAAAGAGAAGATGGGTGATAGGCTACGAAAGATGGGGCATCGGATGAGAATGGACGGCGGATGTCAGGGGAATGTCGCGCCGTGACTTGCCTCTTGTAAAAACGATCCGCGTCCCGGGAAAAGGAACTCATCTCCACCAACAGGCGACCTCCAGACGTCAGAGCACACGGACCAAACAAACCAGAGAGGAGGAGACGGGAATGAGAAGACGACGAGAGCGACGGCCTCAACCGGGGAGGCGCGCTAGCGCGGGAGGCGGCGGTGAATCGGAGGAAGTATCTCGTGGCGGCGACGGCGGATGGTAGTCGTTTTCGATTGGGCCTCAATTTCGGCTGTTTAGGAACAGTAAGCCCTAGTAGCCCATAGACTACTATCCGTCAGGGGCCTGTCCACATGGCACGCATGGGCCTTCATCCTTTGTTTGATGGGCGTGAAGTTGAGAAGTTCTTGTCGCTTCCTGTTTACAAAAACGCATTTACGACTGCTGGAACCGAAGATAATCTTGTAAAACATGTAGCAGACCATGTAAGAAGGTCCAGAATAATATTATGATGAATTATTATAATTTTTGTGGAGTAGTTAAATAATTTTACAAAGATTACAATGGATTTAGGCTGTTTTCTGGAAGTTCCAGAAAAACCAGAAGTACCGTAGTTATGAACGTGGTCGTACCGCAAGGCGGTAGTTCCGTAAGTGTTTATGCAGTAGTACCACAAGGCGGTAGTTCTGTTCTGAGTTGCGGTATATTTTTTCTAGAGAGGTCATGTGCGAAGAGCGAATGTGTGGAAGTACCGCTTTGGGGAGCGGTAGTACCGGTATGATAAGTGTGGTACTACCGATCTTCCCAGAAAAATAGGGTTTTAGTATTTAAGTTATGGATTGAATTAGGATAACCTGAGTAACTGGATTAAGGTTGCATAATGGATGTCTTTGCTAATGTAGGTTAAATTGTGAAAAACTTATGCCTTGAAACGATTTCTTTGTCCTTGGATATGCAGAATCGCTTGGAGTCAACTGTGGTCAACGATGATGATCGGGGCTAGGCTTATGGAGGAGTTGAGGCCCAGAGCGATCGAGAATACTGGGTGAGACGGTGAGCTCAAGCATAGCATGAGAAAGGTGAAAATTGTTGAAGGCAAGTTCGAACTGCGGGATGTCACTATGTGGCTTGCACGGGCCAAGTGAATCATGGTTCGGTGGAACCGAGATGGAAGAGACTTAGCAACGTATGGTAAGCTAATAGTGCACCCACACGGCCACACATGCCAAGCATGACGATTGCTTACAGTGGTTGGTGATAACTGGGTCAAGGAAGATTATTTTGGTATTTTGATTAAATTACCGGAAAACATCTTGGATCAAAACCGATGTGTATGGGTGATGCGTTATAGAGCGGTTTAGATCAAGGAGACATCATTCACCTTTTCTGTTGTCATATTTGATCTTTCAAAATACTAGTGGTAGCCTGTAGGCCCCAAATTCTCCAAATTAAACAGCCAGATCGAATCAAATAGTTTCAGAATGCAGAGAAGCTCATTCATCGGTGCTGTAGCCCTGAAGACAAGATCGGGCCCATAACGTGGCTACAAAGTTGAAGAAGGCATGTGATGCGAAGCTGTGCGCCCTCTGACCCACCACAAGTGAAACAGATCACGGCAGCAGACTACCCCAAATCGAGGCTGGGGAACAGGGGAATGCAAGGAAAGCAGCGCGCACGGTGCACGCCCAGCAAAACAGTGCATTTCGCTGCAACATATACGCGAGGTCTCATGCAAATCAATGCCCGCACCGTACTCTGGCATTTGGGCCACGCTTCGCGCCGGTAGAGACACCGTATCAAACAGTAGTCTTCTGCCGCTCTGCTATTTTTGAGTGCCCCTTGCAGTTGCAGCACGGCAATCAATTCTGGTTTCCATGTCGGCTGCGCGCACTCGTGACCTTTGAAATTTCAGAGGATCCTTGTAAAACCAGAGCTTACAAGTCTTCTTGGACTCGACGAGTTTTTCAGATATCTTTGTTGGTGCGGTGCATTCAAGAATATCCATCCGCATTAGGTGTCACATTGTCGAAACAAGCAGGTTTATATAGCGTAGAACATGGCCGAATCTACCGAATCATCCTGTAGAAACTTGCGAGCCCGGTCAGGTTCACGGCCCCAGAGACTTGACGCTACTCTTCTTGTCCAGCGTCACATCACTGACGACTGTGACCAAGATCCAAGCACTGTTACATTGACCGGTAAACAGCAGCAGCGAGCAGCATCCAATGAGCCAAGCAAAAGCAGCAGTCGTTTCGTCTTTCCGGCCGGCCAGGCCACGTGAACGCATCCAGAGCGAGACAGCGCCACCAATAAATGGCCAAACGGATCCGAAGAGGAGGCAACGACGGCAGCGGCCAAAGCCGAGCAAGTACGTACGCACTCGTCCCGCAGGGAGGGAAAGGCGACGCCGTCCCCGGGAAAGCAGAGCGGCCTCGCCTTTCCTCTCTCCTCTGCGTCGTGTCATCCGACGCGCCCCCACGGGAAGAAAGCGCTCACGACGGACGGCACGAGTCTAGTCTCTTCTCGCACGGCAAAAGGTTCTTGGCGCGCGAGCGAGCGAGAGGCGGCGAAAACGAAAGAAAAGCAGGGGGGAAGAAGGGGGAAATTTGTTTGAGCGCCCGGGTGAGCCGCTGCCGCCGTGCCGGCCCACGTGGCCTGGCGGAAAAGCCATAAAAGCCACGGGACGCGAGCCGTCACGGTGGCTGACGCCTTTATGGTTTATGGGCCGGCCGCAGGCAGCGCAACGTTACGGTGGCTGCCGCTAATACCACAACCCAGTAGGCAGACGAACACGAACGTCATCATTATTCAGGTCACCGTAATACGCCTATGCTTGATCACTGCTGAGTTTATGCGGTTAGGGTGGGTTCAGTGCACTTATGTTTTAGCTTTGTCTTCTATCATTGTAGTAACTAATTTTTAAATAATATATTTTTTAAGACGAAGTCCATAGATATATAATAGTAGATATTATATCGCTTAATTATACCAGTTAAAATCATACATAACTATTTTTTCTACGTATTATCTTTTGGAACTAACTTTCATGAGCCCTGCTTACAGTTGGGGCGCGTTGCGTATCGCTGCTGCATCGCGCTGTGCACATCACTTCGTCGGCTGATCTGTAATGCTCAATCTTTTTCCACTGTCTGAGAAAAAGAAGTCGAGGGAATCTGAGCTGCAACTCGGCTATATTCCCGGCCGCTTGCTGCGTCGCCAACGACTTGTCACTCTTCGCCACACGAGCAGGTGGGCGACCTGTCGCGCGATCCAAATGTCGTCAAGATTGACCATCATGCCATCACGTAGGGTCTAGACCGCTGATTCGTTGGTCGCCCTTCCGTTCCTTTTTGGTTATTTGATTGCCTTCTCTACGGCAAAATTTTCCATTTTGACCTTGTCTACAGCTCTACATAAAGAAAACACAGTGACTTGAACGTCTTGGACATGGACGATAGTTCATGCATGTCCCTGACAAGAACCGGCAGATACAGAGCGTTTTGTGTTCCCATTCTCAGGTAAAGGAATTATGTCGGCGCCAAGGCATAGGAAAAGTAATTTTACACACATTTCCAATGAAAAACATGCTTCTGGGAGCAATCAGCGCATAGCTGGCCAAAATATTAGTACTTTAACATCACATAAAGTAGTACTTCAGTTACCTTTGCACAACAGCGATAGTAGTAGGACAAAGACTAAAAGAGTGCTATTAGCAAGGGATTTACTGGTTCTAGTAAAGAGAATCAGTAACCTTTTAGCAAAACCATGGTTTTGTTCGATCGTTTTCCACAAGACCCCACATACTGAGAGGCCGAGTACCGAAGCGCGCGCACCGCTCCCTCTTGCCATCGCATTTCCTGAGCAAAGGATATACAGTAAAGCAATCACGACCCATACTGAAAGGTACAGTAAAGCAATCACTTAGGGCCTGTTTGGTTGGTGCCTAACCTTGCCATGCCTAAGCTTAGGCAATATGTGGCTGCCACAGAAAGTGTGGCTAACAAAATCGAAGCCACACTTGTGGCAAAGTTTGGCAAGAAACTGAGTCTATGACGTGTGGGGCCAGGTGCTAAGAAAGTGTGGCATGCCACAGTTACGTCAGTGAACCAAACAGCTACCTAAAAACTGTGACATGCCTAACCTGTGGCTAGGCAACTTCTGATCATGAACCAAACAGGCCCTTAATACCACTACAAAAGAAGCAAAATTTGCTTACTTGTAGTGCGTGACGGTGAGAATTCTGGGCCAATCTGGTCCCCCTTGCGCCTGGCAATGCTAGATGTAGTCTCCGCCTTGCGAAATTGCGGGTTTTAGGGTCTATTCTTTTCCTCCGAAACTAGCGATTTTTAGCTTTTACTACGGTACCTAACTTTTGAATGGAGTATTTTCTTAAGACGTGATCTACAAGTTAATTGTAGTACATATTAAAAGCCTAACATCTATATCAATAAAAATCACAAGTGAGTATCTTTCTCTCCGTAATCTCTGTCGTAAACAGCTAAAATTCAAAAATTTCAACCAAAAATCATAAACCACAGCCGAAAACGTGCCTGGCATCCACGCGAGCTGGGTAGCACGCTGGCGACCGCGTGAGGCGCCATAGGGTGTGTTTGGTTGAGCTGTGGCTTCTGAAAAAGCTGCTGTGAGCTGTGGGCTGTGGAAAAACTGCTGTAGGTTGTGGGCTGTGAAAAAGCTGTAAGCTGTTTGGTTCAAACAAGTAAAAACTTACCTACTATCTCTATTTCCCTTGAAACAACTGTGAAACAGCTCTCTATTTTCACCATTTCAAAAAGCAGAAAGCCAAAAGCCAAAAGCAGGGTCCAAGATGCTTTCAAAACTGTACTACCCAAAAGTAGCTGCTTCTGAAAAAGCAGTTTCTGGTTTCCGCCCCTTTGGTTGGCTTTTGGCTTTTTGGAAGCAAAAGCAGCTCCCAAAAGCTCAACCAAAGGCACCCTTAGTGCGGCCTGGCCATCGTCCCCATGCGCATGTGGCCGCCACGCACCGTCTCCCACCCCCACGCTCCCCACGCTCGGCTGCTAATGGTTGCACACAACGGCGCCCACGCACGGCTGCTGAGAGCACGCCACCGACCTCGCGCGGCCCCCCTGGAGCACCACCCCAGCCATGCACCACCCGACCGCGCCAGCCCACAACGCGCGGTGCCGGAGCATGCCACCCATGATCGCACGGACGCCAGGTGTGCTAGGGAACCAAAGCCAGCAATTCTGCAGGACGAGGGCTACATCTGGCATCGTCAAGCGTAAGGGGCCAGATCGGCCTAGGCTTCTGGCGGTGATACTGCCGGGCCTTGTTCACAGAAGAATGGGCTTGTGCACAGAACGCAAATGCAGACATGCAAAGGACCAAACAGCAAACGCCAAAGGAAAGCGAGCAAAGCAAACGGCTCCCACACGAAAGCCACCTTTCTTAAATTTTTAACTTCTCGTGAGAGCAAGTATTATAAAAGGCTGTAAGCTGGCTGTATGCTGAGGTGGAAGAGAGAGGGGAGGAGAGAGAAGAGAGGTGGGCTGTAAGAGCAAGTTTAATAGTATAGATAGCTGCTACCTCCAATACACTTCCATGTCATCAAAAGATAATGATGCAGCTAACTCATACAATAAGCTAGCTATAAGTTGTCTCCACAAAAGCTCTCAATCATTTAATACATACATGGGTATTGATAATTTAATACATGCATGGGTATAACAGTTAGTTCTATTGGTACATGCATGGATAACGCCTCTTTTCCTGTGTTATAGCCTGACTCTTGCATGGGAGCCGGCTTGGCTCTCTCTCTCCTTTTCTCTCCCCTCCACATAGGACTATGCTGACATGGATTCCCTTGTAGCTAGCACAGTCAACCTTATTAAACTTGCTCTAAGCTTACAGCCAGCTGAAGCACAAGAACCAAGAAACTTTGTGAGAGGAAGGGGTAGATCATACAGCCTTCAGCTGGCTGTAACTACTATATGAGTAGACTGATAAGTGAGCTATAAGTATTCATACAGCCAGCTGAAGGCTGTATTATAAGACTTGCTCTGAGGCGGGGAGCCCTCCTTGTGCGGGAACAGGGCGGCGGCCGCCCACCACACCGCCCCCATTCTTTTGTCTTTCAGAGTTGGCTTTTCCGAGACGAAGCCGGTTATCCCAGCAGCTTCTACGTACGTCCATTATCATCTTAGAGAACACAATAAAAAAACACCAATTACATTCAAAAGCCATCCACATCTGAAACCTACCAAACAAGGACTCTATTTTTTTTGGTTTTTTATCTGAAACCTCTTAAGGTCATCTTTAAGATTTCTATCTTACTATTTCTCTAGCTATTTTATACTATTTTTATTATAATTTCTTATCTGACATTCTTACATTGTTTGCATTGGTTAGGGCTCAAGTCATCTCTTACATAAGAGGTAACATATTATCTCTTCTTTATTCTCTACATAGAATTTTATTTATTTATAGCGAAAGACAGCTAAAATAATACTGTAAAAGATGTTCTAACTTTTAGTTTTTTAGCGATTATTATTCATTATACAGATAAGCCGGAAAAAAAAACGGATCCAACGCCTATACACCGAGCCAGCCGCGGAACCCGACGCAAACAGAACAAAAAAAAAACCTCCCAAGTCCCAAAGCTTGCGAACCGGAAGCGCAAAAAACCCCGTCCCCGTCCGCCACGCCCCACCATAAAGGCGCCGCGACACGGGCACGGCAGCCAGTGCCGCAGCCGCAGCGTGCCGTGCCACAGTGAGCGAGCGTGCGCGCGAGGCGGGCAGGAACAGCGACTGCATCGAGGCCGCTGCGGTGGTGGTACTGCTCCGTAAGTACAGATGGGACGGAGAGAGATGGCTAGGGAGCGACGCGTTCGCGGGCAAGGGCATTAATGCTGCCGCTGCCGCCTCCGCCTCCGCCGCTTTAATTCGCTCCTCTAGTCCTCTGCCCTCCCCCGCCCTGCCCGGCCATCCACCCCAATCAAAAGCACCGCATTAACGTGCGGGTCGCGCGGCTGCGGAGGGGGGATGGGGATTGACCTGAATTCCGTGGAGGAGGAGACGGTCGCCGAGGAGGAGGTGTGCAGGGAGCTGTGGCACGCGTGCGCGGGGCCAGGGGTGGCGCTGCCGCGGCGGGGGAGCGCCGTGGTGTACCTGCCGCAGGGGCACCTCGCGTCGGGCGGTGGCGGCGGGGAGGTGCCGGCCGGGGCGGTGGCCGTGCCGCCGCACGTGGTGTGCCGCGTCCTGGACGTCGAGCTATGCGTGAGTGTCCTATAGTGATTTCGCTGTCGTACCCCCCCCCCCCCCCCCCAAAGGAGTTATCTGATGCGGTTCTGTGGTGCGCGTGCGTGCAGGCGGATGCGGCGACGGACGAGGTGTACGCACGGCTCGCGCTGGTGGCGGAGGGCGAGGTGAGCAGTGCTGCTTGTATCTCTTAGGCCGTCTGTACTCTTGCGCCATCGTATTTGGAGGAAGTTTTCTTTATAATGCGGTAGATGCTTCGGTACTCCTAGAGAGGGAGTCAGTTGCTGGCGATGCAGTGCACACCATTTGTGTTGCTCCCATTTCCATTTTGGGATCTGGGATGGAGATGGGGACTGTTTCATGAAGATTTTTCCCCTGTTCCATTTGCATTTCGTTCGCCGGAGCGTTGGAGGTAGAGACCAGTACTATGGTTTTCGATAATGAGAATGTTGGGAACCTGAAAGATGGATCCCCTGGGCTTCAGAGCTGCGTGGAATGATTGGTGTTTGAAGATTAAACTGTTCAGTTTGGTATCACTTATCACATACTATCACCTAATCGTTGGTCATCTAAAAAAGAAAGTACTTAATTGTTGCTTAGTTACGCCTGGACATTAAAGTTAGATTCCAAGTGTATCACTAAAGGTGGGAGACTAACTTCAATGAAACTAGTACTCACCTGATTGAGGATGGAGATGCAGTAGTTCTTCTCATCTTTTGCTTCTGGATGGGAGTACTGTTATGACTTTGGAGACATAATATGCCTTCCACTTTTTAAATGCTTATGATGTGGTATCCTGCCATACCAGTCAGCTTAATGACCGATGGCAGAGTTGGGGTTTTGCTTGCTCTGTGGAATTGTTGAAAATAAGGTAAAATGCCATTCATTAATCTGTAAAGATATTGATCTTGTGGACTCAGATGCTCCGGCAAAACTTTCGTGAGGGTGGAACCCAAGCGGGGGAAGACGAGATGGAGGGTGGTGATGGAGAAAAAAAGCCCAGGATGCCACACATGTTCTGCAAGACACTGACTGCTTCTGATACAAGCACGCATGGAGGTTTCTCTGTTCCTCGCCGGGCTGCGGAGGACTGCTTCCCACCTTTGGTGATACACTTGGAAACGAATGTAACCCATGAAACCATTGTCACTTGCATTGCTGCTCTAACCAGTTCCAGTTCTTTTATTCCTTGTAGGACTACAAACAGCTCAGGCCTTCTCAAGAGCTCATTGCCAAGGACTTACATGGCACAAAATGGAGGTTCCGGCATATTTATAGAGGTGTGGAACACATTAGTTATTAATTTTTTTGTTGTAAATAATGCAGTTGTACGTTGTGTTTACTTGGGGAATTTATAGTTGGTAATGGAACATTCATGCATTTTTATGCTTTGTGTGGAAAAGAATGCTGCATGTGCTTGGTAAAGGCCAACTAAGATGGTCACATTGCATTAGAAAAAATGGGTTAGTGTGAGGTAGGTTTGAATGGGTTGGACCGAGAAGAGGCTGTGTGATTTAGTTTCTAAAGCAAGAGACTCTTATGGTTGTGTTTGGAATTCAAGTCATTATATCAGTAAAACGGGCAGTTCAATTTGGTAAAAAGGAGTAACAAGAAGTTCCCGTTAATACTTGATAGCATGAAATTGGGAATCTGTCTGCCCCATCTGTGCTTCTAACTTACTAGTATGAAATTGGGGATATGTCTTCCCCTTCTGTGGTTGCTAACATTATTTCTTATCATCACTCCACCTGCCCTTGTGTTCTGTTGAAGCGAGTTATAAGACGGGGCAAAGTTAAAATCATGGAATTATTGAGGACCCAGAGGTTTGGTTTAAGAGGCTTAGAGCTAAAGTTAAGGTGGTAGGTGAGTTGGCTTTGGTTCCATTGCACTGGAGATTTTAGTGCGATCAGGTTTGTGGTTGGGTTTTGGGAACTGGGGTTTTGTTTTGACCTATTAGGCTATTACCTGGACACAGAATCTTGGAAGTCTGTGTTAACCAGTGTGTGGAATTTACAAGGGACTTAACATCATCTCTACTAATTTGCTACTCAGTTTGCTAGCAATTTTCCCTATATGTAGCAATGCACTGGAGCATTTTTTTTTGTCATGTCTGTGAACTCACAACAATAGTGATGTGTAATAAATATTTTCTTGAATTTCAGGTCAACCTCGTAGGCATCTTCTAACGACTGGATGGAGTTCATTTGTCAATAAGAAGAAACTAGTCTCAGGGGATGCAGTCTTGTTTCTTCGGTAAGCATGTGGTGGTGTGATGAACTTGACTGCTCTGTATGATGTTTCCCTTCTCTTCAGCGCCATTCATGGTTTTTCATACAGAGGTGATGATGGTGAACTAAGATTGGGTGTAAGAAGAGCAGTTCAACTTAGAAATGAAGCCCTTTTTGAAGCTGTCAACAGCAATGATTCAAAGCTGCGCACAGTCTCTGCTGTTGCTAGTTCCTTGGAAAATAGAAGTATTTTTCATGTTTGTTTCAACCCAAGGTTTGTTAACCAATGCAAGTTATGTTATGAAATTCTGGTTAATCACTCAAGCTCTCAGGGATAGATATAAGGCATTGCAAGTTAATGGTTCTTTTGTCTTGTTTTTTTTCTCTCGCTATACCTGATCTGTTTAAGGTACATGAAACTTATAAAAGGAAAAGGAATGTGCCTTGTAAGTATTGACATTGCTCGAGCGACCTAAATAATTTCAGATGTTTCATCCTTCCACAGGAGTGGTGCGTCAGAATTTATTGTGCCATATTGGAAGTTCTTGAAGAGCTTGAACCATCCGTTTTCCATTGGAATGAGGTTTAAAGTTTGCTATGAGAGTGAGGATGCTAATGAAAGGTCTGTACTTTTGACTTCACTGAAATTGCCCTTTGTACATCAGTCTCTTGAAATTTCTTTCATGTTCTGCAGGTCCTCTGGATTGATTTCAGGTATTAGTGAAGTAGACCCTATAAGATGGCCTGGATCAAAATGGAGATGCCTACTGGTATGCATTTGAGAGGATACTATTTATTGTTCTCAACTTTGGAATTTATAGTTTGTTCACTTGTATGTTCATTGATTGTCATGTTCTTCCCCAAAAAAATGTTCACTGTTTGTCATAAAATAAAACTAGTGCTGATATTTCAACTCCTAACTGAATGTGTTTCTTCCACTATTGATTTTTCAGTATTTCAGAGACAAGAATCATGTTGAGATTGCAACTCGACGTAGTGCACTTTTTGAATTTTTAGTAGTCCTTGGACCAGGCAGTTATTTTAAAATGTGAACAAAATGATTGTGCACACGAACACAAAATTTAAAAAGCTTTTGTCAGGGGTGTGGGCCTTGGGCCCAAGGCCCAGTCGGGTTATTATTAGAAATTAGAGATTGGTTTCTATTTGAGTTAGAGATTGGTTTCCTTGTATTAGAGATATAGTTAGAGATACGATATTAGTTACTATATCTGTTAGAGTTATAATTGGGATTAGATTCTATCTGTTAGGGGGAGCCATCTATATAAGAGGGGCTACCGCACTTGGCACTCTATTGAATCAAGCAGAATAATATCAAAGTCTTCCTCGTCTAGTCTCTCCCTCTCGTTCTACGCCGACGCCATCCGACCATCCTCTTGGTGGTGTTTGCGATACGGGCGGAAGAGCCCCGGTGGCAGCTCGCGCGGATGCGACGGCACGGGCGGAGAATGGCGATCGAGCGGCGGAAACAGAGGCGGAGCGGGCGGCCGGCGTAGCGGCGGCCGGAGGAGCGGTGGCCGGTGGAGTGGCCGGCGGCGGAGCGGCAGCCGAAGGAGTGGTGTCCGTCGGGGCCAAGGCGGGCGACGGGGAAGCCAAGCGGCTGCCGGCAACTTCGGCGGCAGCTTGGATCCGGGGCTGCAGCTGACGGCGGAGGTCGGCGGCGTTGGCCGACTTCGAACGCGGGACCGGCGACAAGCGGTGTGGCCGCGACACCAGCGGAAGTGGCCCGGCGACAGAAGACGTCGCGGCGGCGGCAACAGACGCCGGGCGACGGCGGGTGAGACGGCATGATGCAGGCTGACCACCGGCTTTGATGGCTTCACCTGTGCCTTCTGTTCAATCTCCTGGGGCACGCCGATCTCCTGTGCCTTCTCCTTTGCTGCCTCTGCTCTACGCGCGGCCTCGCGTTGCATCTTCCTTATCAGATCCAAGAAATTCTCAAGGGATTCCTTTATCTGATCGTAGAGCGCGATTGCGTCGCTCCAGCCGTCAGCTATGGTAGCAAAAGTTGTGGGAAGGGATCGACTGCTCTGATACCAAGTTGTCATGAACCGGGGTAAACACCACCAAGAGGATGGCCGGATGGCGTCGGCGTAGAACGAGAGGAAGAGACTAGACAGGGAAGACTTTGATATTATTCTGCTTGATTCAATAGAGTGCGGTAACCCCTCTTATATAGATGGCTCCCCCTAACAGATAGAATCTAATCCCAATTATAACTCTAACAGATATAGTAACTAATATCATATCTCTAATACAAGGAAACCAATCTCTAACTCAAATAGAAACCAATCTCTAATTTTTAATAATAACCCGACTGGGCCTTGGGCCCAAGGCCCACACCCCTGACAGGCTGATAGCTGCTAAGCTCTATTAATTATTAACCCTACCAATTGCTGCCAAACGACTGCTGAATTCTTGGGTATCATAGTAAGATCCTTTTCGGGACTGAACCTAGGAGAGGGATTGCGATGACCAGATCCGTATTTGATCTGTAACACCGATGTGACGAAAATGGGAAATATCTATGGTCACTGTAGATGGATTTAATTTGTAAAGACTAAAGATTGTGTTATCTACTGTTTGTCTGTAGCATATGGGTCCCCAAATTTCTGCTAAGTGACGTGTTACTTTGTTTGCATGTTTTACAGGTAAGATGGGATGATGGTACTGATTGCAACCACCAAAACAGAGTTTCTCCGTGGGAGATTGAGAAATTTGGTGGTTCAGTTTCAGTTACTCATTGTCTGTCAGCATCTAGTTCGAAGCGAACTAAATTGTACTTTCCTCAAGACAATTTGGATGCTCCAATTATTGGTAGGTCCTGCCGCACGAGGCTGATATCTATTTATATATGTAGTTTCACTATGCCATATGTCTTAACCCTCTGATTAAACTTGTAGATGGAAATGATTGTCCGGACTCCATGGAAACTGAAAATTTCCGCAGGGTCTTGCAAGGTCAAGAATTCATGGGTTCTAGGACTCATGGTGTTCCATGCTCTCAATCACCTGATATCACAAAATTTCAAACACCGGATCATAGGAGATTCTCTGCTGATATGTGGAGCTGCATGTTGAATGGTCCAAAAAGTGGGTTCCTACAGCGAAACACAGAGTTTACTTACCAGCCCGTTGGCTTCGGTGAATCTGTCAGATTCCCAGAGGTCTTGCAAGGTCAAGAAATGTCTCAAGTAGTTCCTTTTTTCCAAGGAACTACTTGTGACGCCCATACACAGAATGGCAGAGTTGGCTCGTTTAATTATGTGCGTGGATCACCTGCATCGAGTGTATTGTCAGCTGCAGCTCAAGGATATTCTCTCCCGCGGTTTACTCTGTCAGCAGCGAAAGTATCTTCTCCCTCTTCTGTTCTTATGTTTAACCAAGCGACGGTTCCACAGCTTGAATCGGAAGGCAGAACCAACCATAAAGGTGCATATGGCAGCCAATGTGCTCCCCTGGAGATGCTGAGGGAAACTGAAGCCTGGCCGTGTGTACAGCGTCAAATGCCAAATGAAACTGGATGCCATCAATTCGGCACAGAGAAAGCCTCAACTCCTGCAGATGTTGGGAGAAGCAATTGCAGGCTTTTTGGTTTTTCCTTGACTGAGAAGATACTGGGAGCAGATGAAGGTGTTAAGGAAGGAAACAACGAAGCTGATTGCCAAAACCCGCGGGTGCTAGAGTTGTTTGGGCACAGCCACTCTACTCCCAGTGCCCTGCATGCTCTCTGTGCTGCTCCCTTTGGAATGTGATGCTTGTATTTTCGACCTCATCGCATTGGTTGGCATGGGAAAGCTCCTCATGTTAGTTATTTCCGTTGTATCAAATGTTTTGGATTATGTGGTTGAACAAACCACATGATATCTCACCTAGGCTAGTATCTTTCTAAATGTACTCGACTTTTGCTTGCATGGATTCCGGCGCCGTTGTATCCTGATGCTACGTGCTGCTTTTAAGATCGGTGCTTCGTGAATTCTTGTATGCATGGCTTAGAGTCCTCTGACAGAAGTGCCTGGTGATTGTGCCGCATGGAAAGCTTGTGAACGCCATTGTATCATGTGGTGAACGGGCCCATGTGATACAAGAAGTGAACCAGTGCGTGACCCCCAATTCCGTGTTATGACTGCTTTATTCGTTACTTGCCGAAGTGCTTTGCTGCTTGTTCATGCCACTATGTAGGGTCGGTATGACGCGTTACAGGGATGAATTTTTCCCTAAGGATTGACACTATACAACTAAAACATAAAACCCATAAACTCACCAATGCTAAGAGCCAAAATCCAGTCGAGACATTCTATCTCCAACCGGATTGACAACCGGCCAACTAGCGGTCTGACTGCTGGCCAGAATGACCACATTGGTCTGACCACTTGGGATCTTTACGATCTGAGCGCTCGTCGAGAAATAGAGTAGGCGGCATTGCACACGATAAAAGAAAAGATCAAGTCTCAGACTACTCATCCAAATGCAGTGAAATTTGACACAAATCCTCCTTAGAATATTAGGAACCTATTCCAATTATGAATTATGAATATCGATACAAAGTTTCGACTTTTATTCAAAACAAAGAGAGTTGCACTCAAACTGGGTAAAAGAAGAAACATTGATATGCTAGTACTCGTGAATCCTTGATGATTTATATGATCTTGGATGGATTCTCATATGTCATTGTAAGGTAGATCATTGCAAGAATTCAAGCTAAAACCCTCACAACAGCAAAATCTCAAAATCACATTTCTCTTGAGGAAAACCAGACAAACTCAAGAGTTTCCTCTAAATCGTGCCTAGGTGGATGGAATCTAATATCCAAGAGATATCTCCACCCCTAACACGTCTTTGGCACTAGGTAAGATGAAAAAGGAAAATCCAAACAAGAAGGCCAAGTCAATCAAAAGCATAAGAAAGAATTCATAGCACAACTCAATTGGGCAAACTTTGGATATTCATTTCGCTCGAAAGAATGTTTTTTAGTCACTCCTCAAGGATGGCAAAACTCTAAGATTAGAGCACACATACAAAAAGGCTCCAATACAAAAAAAACCCTAGCTCTAATATCTTAAGTGTTATTCCCCTACTCTTTCTTCAACACACAAGATTTATACAGTAAAGGCTTCTACCTCATATCAAACCTTAAACAACCAGTCACTCCTTAGTAGAGTACACCACTTACAAATAGAAAAACCGGTAGCTCACACACAAACTGGTTTTACTCTCTTACACACTTGCATGTTTTTCAAAGCGTAACTTACATGGCTCCACGATCACATTAAGACGCTCTATCATCAAAGACATTATCTAAACCACTTAGACTAACGCCGTGATTTTGCAAACCGTTAATCCACCCGGTATTGTACAATTTCACCAATTACCACCCACCAGTCTTCACGAATATGTGATGGCCAATGCCTCGTCGCCAAGATTGTACGTTTGCTTCAAGGAATGTCACCACTTGAAAAGCTCAAGTTTAATTGGCATACCATATCACACCATAGTGATGTTCAATTACTTGCTACTAAGATCGTTCGTCTGCTTCGAGAAATGTCACCAATTGAAACATATAAATTCAATTGGTATACTACATGCACGCATTGCCTCTTCATGACCCTCTTCACACACCATGACTAACACCTAAAACCAACTCAACTCAACAAACTACCACAAAGATTGGCCTGATACGACCACCAAGCTGATTAGACTGCCAAGCACACTCCGGTTAGACCACCATACAATAGTCGGTCAGATCGCTCCTCTCAGGTCATACCGTATTTCCAATACCGGTACTACCGCACCAGATCTCAGTTCAAAACCTCCAAAATGCATTCTTTGGAAAATAGCTACCGCTAATAAAGGGCTGATTCTGCCGCACACCGATCAGATCGCTAGCCACTAAAAGCAACAGGTCAAAATATAATTTCTCAAAATCAATCTCAATCGAAGATAGTACAATACAATCAAAACATAACATTCTGAACCTTCGTTGATTCCAGTTCCAGACAAATCATTCATTCCGATTCCAGTCGAACTACAGGGTAACTGGTCAGGTGATGGTTATCAAGCAAGGCAATGCCTTCTCAACAACCACAAGTGTAATTGATCGCCACAGCAGGTTCCCCATTTGTTTAGTTCAGAAGAGCTCATGAAAATATGGTAAGAAAATCTTATAGTAAGACAGTAATAATTGAAATTGGTATCTAAACGAATCTCCACCATGGAAGGTAGAATTATTGCCTTGCTCTTAGCATAATCAAATCCGCAGATTGAGACAACAAAATCAACAAGTGGATCCATCTGACACTTGAACACAAATTTCCCTCTTCCCTGAAAAACTTTTCATTTCATCTTGAACAAAGGCAATGGCGGTAAGCTAATGGTAAGCTGCAATATTGTTCCCCTCAACCTCCTCCTTTGCCTTGTGAGCAGCTGCTCTTATTTGCCGCTGCTCCTCCTTGTAGATCCGGTTCCTCCGTTGAAATTGTGGCCACAGAAATCCCAAGTTAAGTTCAGAGTAGATACATATAACGCTTCAATATACTTATTATCACCACACCACATCCACATCACACACAAATATAAGAAAGTTTGGTTATAGAGTTCAAATATACCCTCCTGTCCACACTATTTAATATTTGCATTTGCTAATTAGTACCACTACCACCTTGCAAAGACATGTGTGGAATGCTAGTAAAAAAGACATGGAGTGGAATGACAGTAAATTGAAACCTTAAGCAGACTACTGTAGCTACCACTTTGGACCTTCAGAAGACGGGGCACCCACCAACGAATCCAACAAAGCTAAAGCTGCGGTTCCCTAGGAGCACTTTCTAGGCATATGGTTAAAAAGTTCTAGATTTTCAGTTCGTCATCCAAGATTTGCAATTCAAGCTAATTCGACAACGCCCTTTTGATCCACCTAATTTCCTAGTAATTTCTCCTCTCCATAGCCAACTGCCAACTGGATCTAGACTTCACTGGACACACTCCTATTCTTACTTCTTCGGTTCTCAGGGGCAGTTTCTTGCGAGCTCCAAGCTTTAGCAAGTAGCAATTGGCCCCCTCTTGTTTTTGCCCCACACTTGCCACTGCACCTAAGCAGTCGAGCTCCGCGTTTTATGCTGTTCCTATGAGACTTTTAAGTATGTGAAGGATACTGCAATGTTCCGCGATAGGTGGGTTCGTGAGGTCACATGCTTGACTTTCAAGTATGTGTGTAACGTGCGTGCCTTGTAATTAAAACAGAAATGCCATTTTGAGTGCATATAGCCCACGTCACTACAGACAGTGAACCTGACGTTATCTAGTCATAGATACATCCAACCATTGTTTTGGTTGCTTGTACTGTAAGTCGTTTTTGATAGTCAAGTTCAAACTCAATCATAGTTGGACTGCACAAATAGTGATTTGTCTTTTTATGCATAATTTATCTTTTTCATATCTCTTAAATGTTGATTGAGTTTAATCTTGAAATTTTACATGGCTATAAAATGCCACCTCTCCTATATATATAATTGTTTTTTCAGAATTCTTGAAAACCCTTGAACATAATTTGCACGAAGTTTACACTCAACTTGGGTGATCAAGCTATACATATATACCAACAAACGTGCGAATTTTTTTGTGTATTCTCGTAGATGTTGAACAGAACCTTACATAAAATTTGGAAACATAATATAGGCCCCAAATACATAGACACAAGGAAACATAATACAGGCCCCAAATGCATAGACACAAGGAAACATAATACATGCCCAAAATACATAGACACAAGGAAACATAATACATGCCCCAAATACATAGACACAAGGAAACATAATACAGGCCCCAAATACATAGACACAAGGAAACATAATACATGCCCCAAATACATAGACACAAGGAAACATAATACATGCCCCAAATACATAGACACAAGTAACTGCTCCAGCCTCCCATACATGCATGGAAGCATATATGCATACGTAGATATTCAAGCACTGCATAAGCAAACCTGCCTATACGTAGGTGCCAGACCTTAATAATATATGGCACCACGGTGTGGCATTATGCACACTTATTCACCACATGTTCATCAATTGTTTTATGGATAGACCTCGATGATTGACCAAACGCCTAGAACCGGTATAATTTTGTAGTCGCTAAACCCAGCTTCAAGGAAAATCTTCTCCCACTCCCGTTCATCTCGCGCAATGCCATTGATAACCATGAGAAATAGATCAACCATTGCTTGCACCTCTCCATGCTTCTTGTCTGACGGTCCCGCTCCTATCACAATATCTATGATTATCACCTTTCCTCCTGCGCCTCTTGGGGGAATAGCTTTCTTGCAATTCTTTAATATTGTGACACACTCCTCGTCGCCCCAGCTGTGCAAAACCCACTGAAACAATGAAACATTGAGAGTAAAAAGAAACATGTAATATTAGTACGGAACATTGACAAAATGCTAACTTATCCCACAAGTTAGATATTAAACATTTTTACCTTTCCTAATTCTGTTAATTTTTATATATCTTTATGGTATTTCATCTACTAAAATATTATGCAAGTCAATTTGGACCACACATTCGATTGTGAGCTATCTTTCTTTGAGTAAAAGGCAGTCAGCTATATATGTTTCACTACTATAAAAAAGACCATCACATACGGTTCTAAACCATCATCATAAACGATTTTCTGAACTGTCTGAATTTACAGGTCTGTGATAATAGGTGGTTATCACAAACAGTTTGTGAGCCGTCTGTGATAAATCACAACCCATACGATTTGTATAAAGAACTGTCTATGAAAGCCTACTATCACACACGGTTTATATAAAGAACCGTCTGTGAAAGCCTACTATCACAGACGGCTACTACCAAAACCGTCTATGATATGTGGCCATCACATATGATTATATTTTTTTGTTGTGTAATTATTTACTTGTTTTGTTCTGCCAAGTTTGGTCTGTGGTTGATATCCAATTTATTGTCTGATTAGTGAGAGAATGGACGGGTGGGATCAGGATCCTGGGGGAGATGCCGCGGATCGATGATGTGGTAGGGCATTATCGTAAATGATTCGGATTAAAAACTGTCTGTGATATGCAGACATTATAGATGGTTCTTGTTAATAACCGTCTGTGACAATTGCTGATATCACAGATAGTTTTAATCCGAACCATCTGTGATAATTCTTAGACGGTTCTTAAGAATAATTGTTTGTGATAATTATGTATCACAGACGATTCTAGCGATGCGCTTGTAAAACCATCTATGGTAATTTTAACACAGATGGTTCCGCCGAACTGTCTGAGATGAGACATCCAGTATAGGCCCTGTTCTTTTCAATTTCTAAAAGTTGTTTTCGGCTTTTCTATAGTAACTAGTTTTTAAACGGAATATCTTTTCAAGATAGGGTTTACTAGTTAATTATAGTACATACTGTATCGACTTCATTTATATTGGCAAAAACCGCACGTGAGTTTCTGTTACTCTGTAATTTCTCACACGAACAGCCTAAAAGCCACAAGCCGCAACCAAAAGGCATAAGCTGCAGCAAAAAAAGAACAAACCCATAGCCTTTTTTTTATAGTAGTGTCTACTCCCAATCTCCAACATTAAAGCATTAATAGTCTATTGCCAAATTGGCTTCATTTTTTCTTTTTGTTTACATTGTGGTCCAATCAACCTTTGTTTAAACAACAAGGCAAGCAAGTTATATATATTCGTTAAGAGTATACCGACCATCAATTTTAAGAGTATTATCTGTACAAGTCATGCCACGTAATGTTCATATATATTTTTTTCAGTATTATCTAGATCTAGATCGATGTTACATCGTTTTACGTGCTAATATAATATTGTGCCATGTTCCTGGCAAAATAATTATAATTATAATGTGCCATGCATATTTGGCACGACGGTTCTATATATTAGCAAAGTACGTAATCACATGTTACAGCAAAATATAATGCATACACGTATCAGGGCCAAACAAGAGAAACTACGTACTAGACGACGTACCTTGAGGAACAGAGCGTTTGCCGGTGGAATGGTCTCAAACACGTCGCCAGCGATATAATGCACGTTGGTGCCACTGGGAGCCTCGGCGACGACGTGAGCGAGATCCAGCACGCTGCATTTCACATGCGGGAACGCCTCTGAGATGGCTATGGCCGCTCCGCCGTGCCCCCCGGCGACGTCGACCAGGGATGTTATACCTTGGAAGACGTCGCCGCATTCCCTGATGGCGATGTCCACGAGGAAGCGGCTGTCGGAGGCCATCCCGTTGTTGAATAGCGCGTTGAAGGCTGCGTCGTGGTCGGTCATCTCATATATGGCCTGGCCGTGCGTCATCTTGAAGAAGGACGGATCCGACAGCTCGTGCTGGAACCATGTGCCAAGGCCGAGGAAGGGGATGACAAAGATATTATGGAGAATACAGGTCACGAAAGGAGTCAAGTTCGCCGAGCCGGCCAGGAGGCGGGATGCCGGCGTGAGCCCGTAGATGGGCTCGCCACCGTCCGCCGGTTGCTGGACGCTGAAGATGCCGGTGACGGTGAGCACACGCATGAGTCGGCGTAGGCAAGGAATCTTGGACGGGTGGAGCGTGACCTTGGTGACTATCTGGGTGAGCGTGGCAGCGCCGCCGTGGTGGTGGATGGCATCGGGAATGCCGAGGTCCACGGCATACTTGAGCGCCATGGACTTGAGGTGGGCGAAGGTGTGGTGCCAGAGCTCGAGTTGAGCATCGAGCAAGGCTTCGTCGGTGCTATGTTGGTCCTCGGCCAGTGCCATGGTGCAATGCTTCGATTTTTCTCTGTTATGTTTGGATGCAGGAACTATACTATGTCTATGTGTTTATATATAGACGCGTTGTTCATAATACATTAGTACGTATCAAGCAACGTATTCTCATACTCCGTATGATTTGACTAGCTACATAGAGGCATAACAACCCGCCTGACAACAGCTAGACCGTGCCGGGCCCACGGCTGCCACTTTCTCGACGCTGGTGCACCTCTAGCCTCCAGGTCCGATCCTCTCGACCGGCCGGTCTCATCATCAGTCTCGATCGGCCACTGTGTGCAAGCATGGTCGCGCTCGCACAGTCGCTGCTTTCGTTATTCGTTTCATGTAGATAGGAATGATCGGCAGCTGTTGGCACGTCGATTCTACCAACAATATCGTTGTCAACTCAGGTACCCAACGTCGGCATCAAAGAGCATATGATTTGCACCGGGTACCAAATTTAGCTCCTTCTGTAGCTATATGACTTTTAAGCAATTATGTATCCGGCTGTTTGCTTCTTGCTCTATTTATGAACATATGATGTTTTAAACATTGGTACGATCTCTAACGTATAAACTGTGTGAAAGCAGAGAAAATTGATATTATGCCACTCCTTTGGAGTGGTTTCGATAAAATACCACTCTCTAGATGGCAATTGTTAAAATGCCATCTAATATATGATTAACTCTATGATTTGCCATTTTTGAAGGTTTTAGCCATTTCTTTTTCATTTTTTATTTTTCCCCCCAAAATTGTATAGCAAATGACCATAATACCCTCAGCCATTTCTAGAGGTATGCTAGACACATAATTAATGTTTTTTGGGCTGTAATTTATGTTTTTGGCTTTGGTGTGATCATTTATGTAAACAAACTGAATACCGATAAATCGTTTCGAAAAGACTGTCATAATAAATCACTTCAAAAAACAATGAAGCAATCATGAATTGAAGCTATAAATCGTTAGTTAAAAAGAACACGGCTAGATGGTGCATAAGGATTATAGACTGGAAGGATGATGCTATGTTGGTCCTTGGTCAGTGCCATGGTGCAATGCTTGGATTTTCCTTTGTTATGTTTGGATGCAGAGAACCATACTATGTCTGTATATATAAACGCATTATTCATAATACATTAGTATGTACCAAGCAACGTACTCTCATACTCCGCATGGTTTGACTAGCTACATAGGGGCATTTTGGTCCTGATATACTCCTCACTAAGAAAACTGTGAGTTGAACTGGATCTGTTTTACTATCTTCTTATCTGCGTCCCTTGGGCCCATGTAGACGCCTATGCCCAGGATTAATTATCGACGAGCGGTGGGAGGCGGCCGGCGACGACCTAAAATCAAGTTAGGTTTTCGGCAGTGAGACACAATGGCGGAGCGGTGGGGGCGTCAGCCGCAGGGGCAGTGGGCCATCGGGTGGCGGGGTTGTATGATTAAGTGTGATGATAAATATTATTTGGTTATTTTTTCTTAACTGTTATCTAAATTTATAACTGTTAGATTAGAGATTCAACGGTTACAAATTCGCTACCCTCTAAAAAATTCTCTCTCTCCAAAAAAGGGACCGTTGGATCTCTAATCTAACATTCTCAAATTTAGATAATTGTTAGAAAGAAAATATCTGGATAATATCTAAACATACCCATGATTTAATAGAGGCCGCTCGTTGGAGAGAGTAGAGAAGAAGTATATCGATAAGTGCAACAGCGAAGGGGTCCGCCACGCATTACGTCGTTGTCCGATTGATACTGATGCGACGTTGGTTGTAATAGCTGCAGCTATGTAAGTTATTCACGGGTAATCCTCGATGATTGATCGAACGTCAATTGGTCCAAAACACGGTAAAACGTATGGAAGCATCTCCAGCTTCGCAGAAATCTTTCCGCTATAAGAATGCACAACCACTACGTGCAACTGTCTTGCTGTTGTTAGCTTCGTAGTCATCCAATTTGTATGCCATATTGTGTTCAGTACGTGCATATGTAGCCTGGTTGCGGGTGATTGTTTAGAAAGACAATTTATTAATTGCGAAGTCTTAAGTAATGGATGTATCGTAAGTCTTAAATAATGGATATATCTTCATTGAGGCTGTCATTACTATTTTGATTACCCTCGTACGTAAATTATAGTTACCCATGTTAAATTACTTATAACTGATATAGGCGATCTGAAAAGCAAGCCTCTCCAAGCTCTCCACAGTGCCCTCTCAAAAAAAAAAAAAATTCTGCATAGTGCACATGGCTAACGAATGTACGAGGTTTATGATTGCATTCGTTCCCGTGATTGATAAAGCTTATCCTCAGATTGTTCTAGAATATTAGGCCTTTCAGTGGAGGGCCCTAGCCACGTGGTGGTGAATCCTCCTTCGTCCTTTGTTTATCTAAAAAGCTTATACGTCACTGATTGTTGTAATGACGTAAGTTATATATGCAGTGATCAAGCTATACGTATATACCAACAAACGTGCGAATTTTTTGTGTATTCTCGTAGATGTTGAAGAGGACCTCACACAAAATTTGGAAACATAATACAGGACCCAAATACATAGACACAAGTAACTGCTCCAGCCTCCCATACATGCATGGAACCATATATGCATACTGTTGTGGTTACAGACCAAACAGAGAGAGAAGTATGGTAGTGGAGAGTTAGATGAGCAATGCTTAGGGTTTTCCCCATGGCCTGCATCGTGTGTGTGTGTATATATATATATATATCCACATGGGGAGTGTTTTTACAACCTTGCCCTTACACCTGAGTATCCCCTCAAGGGTATTTATGTCATTACATATGTCCTATATTGGGCTTTACAACCTTCTATAGGCTGGTTGGGCTTAGGTGGGGGCCACCCCTACAACAGGAGCCTCTCATGGTGAAGGGCTTCACGGGCCGAAGCCATGTTGCCGAGCCATTTGGCCCCCTCCGTCCCTGCGGCCTGTGACCTTCCGCGACTTTGGGATGAACTTGTTTTGCCAATGTGTCTGCGCCCGCGCGTTGGACGCGGAGTCAAATGCTCTGTCGCAATCGTCCATCAGGCATGGGTTGTGAGTAGCCGGCGGGGCCAGTGTGCGTAGGCGAAGTGGTCCAGGAACTAGGGTCCGTCCTACGCCTGTTGGGTTGAACCAGAGGCTTGAGTTGTCCTGTAGGCCTGAAGTCGCTTCGTGGAGGCGGGGTAGGTGCCGAAGTCAGAGCCGAGGAGGCTAGCCAGCGGCGCACCGACAATGTATTAACGGCTCCGAAAATGTCAGACCCAGATTTTTCAATCTGAATCTTACTGTGTTTCACTGCACTAATCCCTGGATCAGTAGTTAGTGCACACAGGTACATTGCTGAATCATTTCATACATCGCATAATCAACCATTATATTACATAAACTGAAATACACCACGTCGGGTGATAGTTTACAAAAGGGGCCGACTAGGCCAAATGTCATTATTACAAATAAGCACAGCGGAAATACAGCAAAAGCAAACCCAAATCCACAGGCAAGCGACTGGAAGGTACTGTGTGCATTATATGTCACCAGCTAACTAGTAACATACGTGCACACAACGCCGGATGTCCACTTGTCCATGTCTAATCAACGAAGCCTACGCCTTAGTTTCCTTCGTCATTCTTCTCCTCCGTAGCGGGAGCTTCCTCGTAGGCGTAGTGGTCTTGCGTTCCTGCTTCTGGATTTTTGCCGCAAAGCGAGCGTGAGCACTCCGACCCCGTGCTCAGCGAGCCAACACACAGAATGCAGTATATAACATGTATGGCTAATCAAAGGATGGCTCAGGTTTATTTTATTTTTGCGAAGAGTGCTTTTGAATACAATTATATAAAAATTCCCTAAGACCTAGCATTTTGAACACACGTATATGTTGAATGCAGTAATAATAGTGATTCAGATTCCATCCACCATTACATGGCATCTGCACCATATAGCAATTCTTCAGCGTTATAGCCGCTTAACTTACCACTGGGACGACACCCAGGACAATTCCAAACTAGGGCCTTACACTGCCCTTTCACTTTTCCAACCCATCATAAAGCATTTTGAAATAGAACTATATCTGGTTAAGTTCCCATGTCTGCCCTTGACCGTGGGCACGGCTATTCGAATAGTTTTGACTCTGCAGAGTTTGTACACTTTCACCACAAGAGACAATCAACTCATTGCCCCACACGATTCCTTAGTCATGTGGTTGAGCAGACCATCACAGTAACCGTTCAGAGTACCTCGCCCCTTCCATCATTTCACCCTATGGGTCGTTCCCACTTGCGGTGGGTCCCATACGTTGTGCGGGATGTCCTCCTTCTGAACGTCTAGCAGCTGGCTCCCCGCCCCTGCTAGCCCGCCACAGCAGAACTTCACCTTTCACGGGTGTCCCATTCAAGCCGTCTCACAGACCGCCACTTGCACATCCTCACACCACCTCCTGGAAGGATGACTTTCAGGGTCCGGCACATTTACTAAGCCAAGCTATACTTTACAGGCTTGTGGTTGTACTGTTTTACACGGGTTGGCATGACAAGATTCAGTCCTTAGTGGTATCTGGGCGGTCTATCACTAACCACTTTGTGCTTCCACTGCACCACACTGTGCTTCCACTGCACCACACTCTCACACCATCGAACCAATCCGCCCAGATATTAAAGCATGTTGGGGTTTTTGGAAACATACGATAATCATATTCATCATTTATCAGTCATTACCACCATGACTGCCCGAACAAATTTTCTCATGAATAAATGTGATGCTCGGGATAATTTCTTGCCCCGGATTCCTATTCAATGCTAAGCATGGCATATGGTTACGGACTTATTTTCGAAATGTTACTATTATATTTTTGCTAGGGCGACAAGGTTCACACATTCAAATACTCAAGGAGGGGTAATACTATTCAAGACAAACAATGGCATATAACTAGAATATCAAATTTAACATGTATTTGCATAAAAATAACAGCATGCATTTTGTTAATTTAAAACCAAATAATTTGCATAAATGTGGGTTCAACATGATCAAAGTATTGACTCGCCTGGGTTACAGTGGTCGGGTGCTGGATTATCCGGATCTCCTAGTGCTGCTGCCTCGAATGCGTCCTCCTGAGCTTCGTATGCTATTTAATCGTGCGAAATACCCAAATAAAAGAAAAGCAATCAATCACTCAAAAGATCACCAAAATTTCATATGAACTCTAAAAATTATGATTTCAGTTCCATTGGACAGATCTTGATTTTAGACGAATTTAGAATTTTGTCCCATTTGATTTGGAGTTAAAATGAATAATTTATGATTATTTGAAGTTCTCAGTTCAGTAAATTCCAAAAATTATTAATTTTCTGACAGTGGGTCCCACTGGCATTTTCAGATTTATTTTAAACTTCCCTTTTTATTTACGTTCTGTGCTACTGACATGTGGGTCCGGTTACTGTTCATGGGGTCCATCTGTCAGCATGGGCTGGGTGCAGATGTGCCACTGACATGTGGGACCCAGCTGTCAGCGAACGGCTCTGTCTGCAGTGGCTGACATGAGGGGCCCACCTGTCAGCTCAGAAATTAAAAGAAACTCGACCGCTACACGCGGAGCCGGGGGCTCGAACGCGCGCCGCGGGAGTGAGGGGGAGGAAGGAATAACGCTGAAAGCCACTCGGCCGCGCGAGCGATGCTTACCCATATAGGGTAGGTATACCTTTTGAGGTAGCTCGGGGAGGCGGCCGGGCAGAGGAAGTCGGGCACGACGGTGGCCGGCGGCGAGCGGTGGTCGGGAGGCTCGGGGGTTGCGTAGAATGTAACCCTGGCGCAATGAGGAAGCTTCTGGTGTTGACGGCTGGGGACGACGATGGCCGGAGAAGGCTGGCGACGAGCGGTGGCGGCGGTCCGAAGGGGTTGATCGACGCCGGCGAAGGAGAGAGGTCGGGGAGCTCGGTGGAGAGTGTAATCTACTTCGCCGTGTCCTGAAGAGGGTGTAGGAGGGAGGAATCGGCCGGAGATGCCCGGAATCAATGGTGGCACGGTCGCCGGCCGTGGGGAAGAAGAAGTTGGCGGTGGGGATTTGGGGGCGTTATAGCTCAATTATTTGCAGAGGAGGGACGAGGGAGGTATTGCGGCGCGATTGCGGCTCCCAGGAGGGGTATTTATAGCCTGGAGGAGCGGCGCACGGCAGGGGTGGTATTTGGCCGCCGCTGTTCACGCCGGTGAGGAGGGGATGAACCAAATCCCCCGAGATTTTGCGGAGGAGAGAGGTAGCGGGGAAGTGCTTCCCCCCTCCTGTAGCTAGCGCTTTTAAAATGTCCGCGAGGTGAGAGAGGGAGAACGGATTGGCTGCGCAGAGGAGCGAGCGCGAGCGAGAGAGCGGCGCGGGCGCGTGGAGAAGAGAGGGAGGAGGGAGACGACCCTGGCAGGGCGGGGTCCACCGGCCAGAGAGAAAGCGCGGGGGCGGGGCGGGGCCACTCGGCAGCGGGCGCGGGCGCGCGCGAGAAGCTGGGCCGCGGGAGCGCGGTGCTGGGCCGGGCGTGCGCGCTGGCTGCGCTGAGCGACCGCGCGTGGAGAGGGGGCTGGGCCGGGGTGATGGCCGGCCCGGCCGAATGTTTTTCTTTTTTTCATTTTTCATTTTTTTTCTTTTGTTTTTACAATTGAATTTTATATGTAGATACATTTGCACATACATCTTGGGTATATACCTATATATATTTTCCTTTCCTTCCCTGATTTTTGTGCAAAATGTACATACTTATTTATTTATGTTATTCATGTGTATATATGTGTATAGGTCCTTATATACATATGGTTCTTTGCATATATACATGAATATTAACTTCCTTTAATTTGTTTGCCCTGATTTTTAGGGATGATATCTTATGCTTAATTACAATTCTCTTTTAGCACTTTATGGATCATCTTTCCAGATTCTTCATTTGATGTTCATGCTGTATCATTTTACGTGTGATTTCCTTCCTTCTTTTTATTTTTAAAATTCCTTTATAATTTCAAAAAGCCAATAAACTCCAATTCAAATAAAAAGCAATTAAAATAATCCAAAAACTCCATAATTCATTATTTATATTTTCCAGGATGTTACAGAAAATGACGCTGGGCACTGGTGCGCGATGGGAGGTGGACCGTGTACGCTGGTTGGGATTCCGTCGGTTGCGTTTCCCGTCGGCTGCACCCCCGCCGGTTGCACTTCCGCCTTTAGGACTTCCGCCGGCTGCGTTTCCTGTTGGCTGCACCCCCGCCGGTTACACTTCCGCCTTTAGGACTTCCGTCGGTTGCGTTTCCCTTCGGCTGGGGCGCAGCGGGTATATATATGTGTCGTCTTCCTGCGCCGTCCTTCATAGTGCCGCGGCCGGGTACGGCTGAAATGACCTTGGTCTCGAAGATAGGCTACCTCTGTTCATCTTCATTCTTTGAAAGGACTTCGACCCGGCGCCCGGCGCTTTGGTCCACCGGTTTCGCTATGCTCATGCATATGACGCGCATTCCGGGGACGGTAGGATGATCTTGCCTTCATAAATAGGTCTGCCTCAGTTCATGTGCACTCTCTGATGGCAAAGGGCGGTGGTGAATTGATGGAGGCATATTTATGAGAGTTTAGTCAAAGCCTGCTGAAGATGACTGGTCACGCCCCCCAATTGAGCGCGGTTGCTTGGGTCTCCGGCGTTTGGGGGCTGCGAGTTTGCCGCCCGGCCTTCGGGGTCAAGGTGGTCCCCACCCTCGCTGTAAGTGTTCAGCCAGAGGGCTCCAGGGCCTTTGCGCGGACCGGGGACGGGGGGTCCTGCTGTATCCCACGGCTTGCGGGCGGTGCCCTGGCGGCGTTGCGGACTATGCCGACGTTTGCGCGTCTTCATATGGCTCCCTCCACGTGCGAGGCCAAGCTGGAGGCTAGACTGGGCTCTGAATTCGAAGTCGTTCCTTGGAGGCAGACTGGGCTCCGAGGTCAGAACGTCGAGGTAGGCGCCGGGGTCTTCCTGCGTGCTCGAAGTCGAAGTCGCTCCTCGGAGGCGGAGTCCGTGCCAAGACCGACACTAGGGCGACTAGTCAATGGCCTGCTGACGACGTATTGATGGCCCCGAGAGTCGTGCCGACATGCAGTAGAGGATACGCCACGTCGTGCGACCTGCATTCATTCCCGAGGGAGTGGACGCGTGGCGGAGCGCGATTGGACCATCGTGTGCTGTCAGGCCATCGCACGACCACGATCGTGCGTCTGTTTCTGACAAGACACGACGCGCGTGGGCGGTTGCGCCGCTTCGGCTTCAATTGTGGGGTGGTGAGCGGTTCGTCTCCCGCCGGTTACGCTTACCGGTGGTGCGGGAGATGAAGGAGCTTTATATACCCCCTGTGGCACCACGTATGCGCTCTCCTGCTCACGCCTTCTGGACTCTTTTCCTGCGCCCTGCTCTGTTGCCTTCTTTGCCACCGCGCTGCCTCCGTCGTCGCCTAGCTCTCGGAGAACGATGGCACACGGTGAAGAACGTGCTCAGCAAGCCGGCGGTAGCGCCTTCTCCCGGCGATCGTCGCCGCTCGAGGTGAAGTACACGCTCGAGGGGCGCGATTCATCGCTAGTAGACAAATGGTGGGTGGCGGCGGAGAAAATGGAAGGTTCGTGCTCCCGCATCTTGGGCTCGACGCTCGCGACGGAGGAGACGATCCGCACCCTGCTACACGAAGGGAAGCTGTCAGACCGCCGGGAGGTGCGACTACCCACCAGCGACGAGACAGAACCGCACCCCGAGAAGTCGAAGGCGATCGTCTTCGTCGCTTACTTCGATGCCGGGCTCCACATCCCGGCCGCCATGATTGTCCGCGACAGCACAGAGGCAAGTCTCTGCTGCGTCCTATTTATATTCCGTAGAGCGTGTGGGACCATCAACCACGTCGTATTTATACTCTAGAGAGTACGCGTAGGGACAACACCCACGCGTGCGCGGAAACATCCGCGTCATTTTTATACTTGACAGAGTGCGCAGGGACAACATCCGCGTCGTTTTTATACTCCGTAGAGTGCGCACAGAGGCGTACCTCGACACTGCGTCTTATTTATACTCCGTAGAGTGCGCACAGAGGTGGACCTCGACGCTGCGTCTTGTTTATACTCCGTAGAGTGCGCACAGAGGCGGACCTCGACGCTGCGTCTTGTTTATACTCCGTAGAGTGCGCACGGAGGCGGACCTCGACGCTGCGTCTTATTTATACTCTGTAGAGTGAGCGCAGAGGCGTCCCCCCGCGCGTCTTATTTTATACTCACGAAGAGTGCGCGCGCGAACGAGTGTCTTTGTTTATACTCACGGAGAGTGCGCGCGTGAACGCGTGTCTTTGTTTATACTCACGGAGAGTGCGCACGTGAACGCGTGTCTTTGTTCATACTCACGGAGAGTGCGCGCGGAGGCGAGGCTCCGCGCGTTTTCGCAGAAAATAAGACTAGTTTCGTAAATGATGAACTTTATTGAATTCCCGTTTGCACGGGTGAGAGAGTGTAATTATTTATTTGTTTTGTTCTGCCAAGTTCGGTCTGTGGTTGATATCCAATTTATTGTGGTTGATATCCGCATCACTGCCCGTGAATAGTAGAGTCGTGCGGTCCCAGACCGCACGACCTAGCTACAGTGTGGTCGTGCAGTCCCAGACCGCACGACCGGACAGGTGTCACGCTGATAGTGTCCCGCGGTCGGGAATGGGGCCAGAAACGGAATTTTCGTGGTTGGAGGGCTATAATTAGAATTTCTGGCTCTCATGGTGTTAGATACATCCAAATTTCATGTAAGTTATTCACGGGGAATCCTCGATGATTGATCGAACGCCAATTGATTCAAAACACGGTAAAACATATGGAAGCATCTCCAGCTTCGCGCAAATCCTTCCGCTATAAGGATGCACAACCACTACGTGCAACTGTCTTGCTGTTGTTAGCTTCGTAGGTCATCCAATTTGTAAGCCATATTGTATTCATTAGATGAATATGTAGTCTGGTTGCGGGTGATTTTTTAAAAAGACAATTTACTAATTGCGAAGTCTTAAGGACTGGATGTATCGTCTGAAGTCTTAAATAATGGATATATCTTCATTGAGGCCGTCATTACTATTTTGATTACCCTCGTACGTAAATTGTAGTTACCCATGTTAAATTACTTATAACTGATAGGCGATCTAAAAGGCAAGCCTCTCCAAGCTCTCCACAGTGCCCTCGCAAAAAAAAAAAAAAGAACTCTCTATAGTGCACATGGCTAAAGAAGGTACGAGGCTTAATGGTTTATGATTGCATTTGTTCTCGTGATTGATAAAGCTTATCCTCATATTGTTCTAAAATGTTAGGCCTTTTAGTGGAGCGCCCCGGCCACGTGATGGATGAATCATCCTTCGTTCTTTGTTTGTCTAAAAAGCTTATACGTCATTTAGGTCCCGTTTATTTTGACTTGAGCTTCTGATTTATTTTTCACTATTCATAAATTTCGTCTTTTTCTGAACTTTTGGTTTCTTTTTTAGCTTTTTTGCCGGTTCTTTTTTCCCGTATTTGTTTGCATTATACGTGATGGGCTAACATATTTTTTCTATTTTTAAAATTTTTAAATTTAATTATGCTAAATAAGCCACCATCAGCTACATTGTAAAATAAACCAGCTAGTAAAAATTAGCCATAAGCCAGGCTTATTCAGCCCGCATCGAGCAAGGCTTCGTCGGTGCTATGTTAGTCTGTGGTCAGTGCCATGGTGCAATGCTTCGATTTTCCTCTATTATATTTGGATGCAGAGAACCATACTATGTCTATGTGTCTATATCATTACTATTATAAAAAAAACGAGTTGGTGGTCGTACGTCTCTTCTCCTCTAACCGCTCTATTCTCAACTTCTCATTACTCTTCACTTTTCAACTGATTAGAGTAACTCTCTTCTATAGCATGATTTTCTATATATCCAATAAATTTCGTTATAACGCATGAGCAGGTGACTAGTATGTATGTGTGTGTGTATATATATGTATGTATGTATGTATATAATATGGACGTGTTGTTCATAATACATTAGTACGTACCAAGCAACGTACTCTCATGCTCCGCATAGTTTAACTAGCTACGTAGACATTTTGGTCCTGATATACTCCGCACTAAGCTATGTACATAAGAGCATAATAACCCGCCTGACGACGGCTAGACCGGGCCGGGCCCACGGCTGCCACTTTTCTCGGCGCTGGTGCACCTCTAGTCTCCAGGTCCGATCCTCTCGACCGGCCGGTCTCATCACCAGCTTCAAATGGAGGACTGGACCAGTGGAGACTATGGAGTCCGACGAACTAGTAGCCACTGTGTGCAAGTATGGTGGCATTCGCACAGTCGTTGCTTTCGTTATTCGTTCCTTGTGATAGGAATGATCGGTAGCTATTGACACCTTGATTCTGTTAGAGATATATGTATAGTTTGTTATTCCCCATTGTTATGAGGGGTTCTTTGCATATTTACCACCTGTACTTTGTGTATATATACCGGCCCATTGGCCTCATATTGAATACAAGCGCTATTCATAACATGGTATCAGAGCCTAGGGTTTGTCATACCTAAGGTCGTGCTTGTCTCCGCCGGATCCTCTCTCCACCGGATCCTCAGATCGCCGGATCTACCCAGGCGCCGCCGCCGCCTCCCCGCCTTCCCCGAGCCACAGTCGGATCCGGGCGCCGCCACCGCCTCCCGGTCGTCTTCCCCGAGCCGCCGCCGGATTCGGGCGCTACTGCCTCCTCACGGACGCCACCGCCTCCTCCTCACGGACGCCGCCGCCTCCTCCCTTTCCGGACGCCGCCATGACCGACGTCCTCCGTCGCCTCGCCTGCCGACTCCGCCGCCCGAGGCCGCCTCTACGCCCGGAGCTGCCGCTCCTCCGCCCGAGGCCTCCGTGGTAGGCCGCCGCGAAGCCGGCTGCTCAGCCGGTGCCGTCGCCGCACCGCCGCCGCCGTCGCGTCGCCGTCGCGCTGCCGCCCCTCATGAAACCCTAAGGGCTGCGTGCGTGTGTGGGCCGGAGGCCCACTGCCGGCTTTAAGTTTTTAGCCGAGCCGAGAAAAAAAAACGTCATTCTAACCGCCGCGCCGTCCAGCGCCGCCTGTTAGACTTCGTTGCCTTGGTCGCCGCGCCGTCCAGCGCCGCCTACCAATGGGCACCGTTTCCCTCCCTCGCTGCCCGGTGATCTTTGATGGTGTTAATTACACCGACTTCGTGTCTCACATGCGCATCCACATGCGTGGTCTTCGTCTCTGGGGCGTCCTCTCTGGCGATGTCACCTGCCCGCCTTGCCCTATTCCTCCGACGAAGCCTACGCCTGTTGTATTGCCCCCGACAGCCGATAAGGCTGCTGCTGAGGCCGCTCGCCTTGCTGATGATGAAGCTGCCTCTCCCTACCAGGAGGCTCTGGATTTCTACAAGGATCGTCTGACCGCCTACACTCAGTGGTACGATGACGACGCTCGGGCTGCTGCTGTCTTCATCGCCAGTGTCCAGCCTCAGTTCTCTTCTGAGGTTGTGGGACTCCCTTCGGCTTTCCAGATGTGGACTCATCTTCGTCAGCGCTACGAGCCCTCTGGTGATGCCCTGTACCTGTCCGTGGTCCGCTAGGAGCACTCTCTTCAGCAGGGTGATGCTACTGTTGACGCTTTTTACGCTCAGAGTTCTGCGGTCTGGCGTCAGTTGGACTCACTTCGCACTGCTGGCTGTCGTACCTGTCCGTGCTGCCTGGATGTACGTGCTGACCTGGAGTTTCAGCGGGTTTACGAGTTCCTTACTCACATTCGTCCTGAGTTCGAGCAAAGGCGTGCCCAGCTCCTTGCACGCCACCCTCGTGTCACTCTCCTGGAGGCTCTTACCGAGATACGCGCGGAGGAGACTCGTCTGAGTGGTGCTGGTCTGATGCCACTCCCCTCTGTGCTCGCCGCTCGTCCGCCTGCTACACTGCATCCTCCAGCGGCTACCACAGGTGGTGGTGGCCGTCCTCCGTCTGGAGATGGCCGTCCTCACTGTTCCTACTGCGACAAGGTCGGCCATATTGAGTCCCAGTGCTATAAGAAGAAGCGGCATCTTTCACGCCGTTCTTCTACTGGCACTAGTGCTTCTACGACGACGTCTGCATCGACTTCTTCAGCAGTTTCTCTCACTGAGCAGGAGATAGCCAGACTTCGACGCCTGCTTGCCGCTTCCGGTTCTCCCTCGACAGGTTCTGCTACTGACTCTTCGGGCACTGAGAAACCACCCCCTACACAGTCAAGTACCTCCCCGTGGATTCTTGATTCTGGAGCATCTTTTCACATGACTCCTGATCCTTCCACTCTGTCTTCTATTACACCTCTTGATTCTCCTGTCAGTGTTCTTACTGCTGATGGTACATCTCTTTCTGTCTCTGGTCGAGGATCTCTTAGCAACTCATCATTTCATGTTTCTTCTGTTGCTCATGTTCCTCGCCTTACCATGCAGCTTCTTTCTGCTGGGCAGATTACTGACCTTGGTTATCGGGTCATTCTCGACTCTGACTCTTGTTGTGCTCAGGACCGCCACACGGGAGCTCTGGTTGGTTCTGGCCCTCGGCGCCGTGACTCACAGCGTCTCTGGGAGCTTGACTGGCTTCACCTTCCTTCCGCTGCCACCATCGCCGCCAATTTCTCCGCTTCTGCCACTTCGTCTACCGGCTCTTTCCAGCAGTGGCATCACCGTCTTGTTCATCTGTGTGGATCTCATCTGTCGTCCTTAGTTCGTCGTGGTCTTCTAGGGTCTGTCTCAGAAGACGTGTCTTTAGATTGTCAGGGCTGTAAGTTAGGTAAACAGATTCAGCTTCCTTATCCTCATAGTGAGTCTGTGTCTCAGCGCCCTTTTGATCTTGTTCATTCAGATGTTTGGGGTCCGGCTCCCTTCGTTTCGAAAGGGGGTCATCGATATTATATCATATTTATAGATGATTTCTCTCGCCACACTTGGATATATTTCATGTCTTCTCGTAGTGAGGTCTTGTCTATCTATAAACAATTTGCCACTATGATTCACACACAGTTCTCCACTCCTATTTGTGTCTTTCGTGCTGATTCTGCTGGCGAGTACCTCTCTCGTTACCTGCGCAGCTTCCTTGCTGAGCAGGGCACTCTCGCTCAGTTCTCTTGTCCTGGTGCTCATGCTCAGAATGGTGTCGCTGAGCGCAAGCACCGTCACCTCCTTGAGACGGCTCGTGCTCTGATGATCGCCGCCTCTATTCCACCTCACTTTTGGGCCGAGGCTGTTTCCACTGCCACCTATCTCCTCAACATCCAGCCCTCTTCTGCTCTTCAGGGAGCGATCCCTGTTGAGCGTCTCTGTGGTCTTCTTCCTGACTACTCTACCCTTCATCTGTTTGGCTGCGTTTGCTACGTTCTCCTCGCCCCTCGAGAACGCACCAAACTGACCGCTCAGTCTGTTGAGTGTGTCTTTCTGGGATACAGTGCCGAGCACAAGGGCTATCGGTGCTGGGATCCTGTTGGTCGTCGGATGCGGGTTTCTCGGGATGTGACTTTCGACGAGTCTCGTCCATTCTACCCACGTCCTGCCTCTCCTTCGGCTTCCTCTGTGGAGTCTCTGTCTTTCTTGACCTTTCCAGATACACCTATATCTGTTTTGCCCTCGTCCACCTGTCCCACTGAGTCTCCACATATTCCCCCTGTGGCCTCTCCGCCGTTGTCGCCGCCTGTGTCGTCTCCTACGACTCCCCAGGCTCCTCCCACTACAGTACCTTTTCCATCTTCTCCTGATGCTCCATCTTCCCTTGATGGGTCATCTTCTCCTCGTTACGCTCTCCGCGATCGCCAGTCGATTCGGCTTCCTGCCCGTTTTGCCTTTGCTGGCGCAGCTACTCGTGAGCCTGTCTCCTACCGGGATGCTGTTACTCATCCTGAGTGGCGGCTTGCCATGGCCGAGGAGATTGCTGCCCTCGAGCGTACTGGTACTTGGGATCTTGTTCCTTTTCCATCTCATTCTCATCCCATCACGTGTAAGTGGGTCTATAAGATTAAGACCCGCTCTGATGGCTCTCTTGAGCGCTATAAGGCACGTCTTGTTGCTCGTGGCTTCTAGCAGGAGCATGGTGTTGACTACGACGAGACTTTTGCTCCTGTGGCCCACATGACCACTGTTCGCACTCTTCTTTCGGTGGCGTCTGTTCGCCACTGGTCTGTTTCTCAGCTTGATGTCAAGAATGCCTTTCTTAATGGCGAGTTGCGTGAGGAGGTCTACATGCATCCGCCACCCGGGTATTCTGTTCCTGAGGGCATGGTCTGTCGCATTCGTCGCTCTCTCTATGGCCTTAAGCAAGCCCCTCGTGCTTGGTTTGAGCGCTTCTCCTCTGTGGTCACTGCTGCTGGCTTTTCAGCTAGTGATCATGATCCTGCACTCTTTGTCCACACTTCGTCTCGTGGTCGGACTCTTCTTCTTCTGTATGTTGATGATATGATCATTACGGGAGATGATTCTGAGTACATTGCCTTTGTCAACGCTCGTCTTAGTGAGCAGTTCCTTATGTCGGATCTTGGTCCTCTTCGTTACTTCCTTGGGATTGAGGTTACTTCCACTCCAGATGGTTTCCTTATGTCCCAAGAGAAATATATTCAGGATCTTCTTGATCGCGCCTCTCTCACTGATCAGCGTACTGTTGAGACTCCCATGGAGCTCCATGTTCATCTCCGACTCTCTGATGGCGAGCCTCTTTCTGATCCGACTCGCTATCGTCATCTTGTTGGGAGTCTTGTCTACCTTGCTGTTACTCATCCGGATATCACTTATCCAGTTCATATTCTGAGTCAGTTTGTTTCAGCTCCCACTTAGGTCCACTACAGTCACCTTCTTCGAGTTCTGCGATACCTTCGCGGGACTATCTCTCGCCGTCTCTTCTTTCCACGTTCCAGCTCGTTACAGCTTCAGGCCTATTCGGATGCTACTTGGGCCAGCGATCCCTCTGATCGCCGGTCTATCTCTGCTTACTGTGTTTTTCTTGGGGGTTCTCTTATTGCCTGGAAGACGAAGAAACAGACTGCAGTGTCCCGTTCGAGTGCAGAAGCTGAGTTGCGAGCTATGGCTCTCTTGACAGCAGAGATTACTTGGCTACGGTGGTTACTTGAGGATTTTGGTGTTTCTGTCACTACACCGACCCCTCTCTTGTCAGACAGTACATGTGCTATCAGTATTGCTCGTGATCCTGTGAAGCATGAGCTCACCAAGCATATTGGTGTTGATGCTTCTTTCATGAGGTCTTGTGTGCATGATCAGGTGATTACTCTTCAGTATGTGCCTTCGGAGCTTCAAATAGCGGATTTCTTCACGAAGGCCCAGACTCGAGCACAGCACAGCTTCTACCTCTCCAAACTCAGTGTTGTTGATCCACCATGAGTTTGAGGGGGGTGTTAGAGATATATGTATAGTTTGTTATTCCCCATTGTTATGAGGGGTTCTTTGCATATTTACCACCTGTACTTTGTGTATATATACCGGCCCATTGGCCTCATATTGAATACAAGCGCTATTCATAACAGATTCTACCAACAATATCGTTATCAACTCAAGGTAATCAACATCGGCATCAACGACTAGTCGTTAGCCCACGCATTTATGATTGATAAAGCTTATCCTCAGATTGTTCTAAAATGTTAGGTGTTTCAGTGGAGGCCCCTGGCCACGCGATGATGAATCATCCTTCGTCCTTTATTTGTCGAAAAAGCTTATGCATCATTTATTGCTGTAGTGACGTAGGCTATACAAGCACGCAAGAATTATATTTCTTTCTTTTTAATATAAGGTATGTACATCACACATACGCAGACTATAGTCATATTTTCTTAACTTATAGTTTATCTCGAACAAATGAATGAAACTGTTTTTTGTCATCTTTTTGAAGCGGTTTATCAAGATGATTTTTTTGAAGTGATTTATCGGTATTCGCTTTATTCACATAAACACTCACACTATAACCAAAAATTATAAATCACAGCTGAAAAAAACACACCTTATATGTCTAGCACATCTCTAGGGTGCTTTCACGCTAAGTTCATATGTTAGAGATCGTATCAATATCTAAAATATCATTCATTTATAAATAGAGTAAGAAGTGAACAACAGGATACATAATTGCTGAAAAGTAATATTGCCACACAAAGGAGCTAAATTTGATACCCGATGCATGTGAAAAATCTTAAGGCCTCGTTTGACAGAACTCTAGCTCTAGGAAATCCTGGATCTAGAGTTGCAGGCATGTTAAGTGCATTTACATGACTCATTTCATTTATATTATATAATAAATAAAAATATTTAAATCACTTTAATTTAGTCAACAAACTACAGATCCAGCATAGATCTCAGAGCTAGAGCTGTGTCAAATAGGACCTAAGTTGTGTGTGGATGGCAAATTGTGCCCGGTGTGGAAGGTTGAGTTCAGTTTTGTGTGTATAACAATATTGCAGGGCCTGCACATATCTTGCTTTCTGGGCAGATCAAAAATTATGATTTGCTAGTCATTGATGTCTACTCAGAGCTATTTATTACCTTTTTGGGCCTCTGCTGATATGTCTGTCCACATGATGTAATATTGGGGCTTAGGTTAAGCATGCTTGTTGATCTTTTCATATACTAGCCCTTTACTTGTTGGTCTATGCTGTATAGGCAGAAGTATGTGACACGCTTTTGTTGTGCTCAAATGATCCCGTCCATCTCTTCCTTGGCCATGAGAACTTGAGCCAAAAGGACGTTGGCTTTAGGTTCCTTCTATGCTTGTGTGCTTCAAAGATACTTAATTCATGCTCTCTGTCTATGTGATGGAGTCATAAGAAGCCAGCGGTGACGACCAATGAGTTGTGCTTCCAGGTATGTTGAACTGACTTTCCCCCCTGTCAGTTGTTCCAGATAAGCCTCAGAAATATACATTGTTAGGTTACAGAGCTAATTTCATGTTTTGGTCAAGATTTTTCTCTGTGTTCTTACCTATATATATATATGTAGACATAGATTATCAAGGGAATTTCGAAGTAATTTTGCTCTACATATTTGTCCTGAGCCAATAGGTTGTCAGATAGAATTACTAGAATTGTAGTACAGAGGAAATGCGACTGAGTTATACGCTTAAGCAACTGCAATGTAATTTATTTTTTTGACCATACAGACTTGTGTTATTGTTTTCTGCTATAAAAATGCCTTTCTAAAAACCAAGGAGGGGAATGCATCCATTGAAATAAATGTAGCTTTCCCTATTATTTATTTATTAGAATTCAAAATTCACGCAGATTAATTACCTATTAGAAATCAAAGTTCCATGCATATCCTACGCTTCATAAGTCTCTATTTTTCAGGTCCCTGACAGGTAGATGTCCTACAAGTTCACATGAGCGGTCAACACATGTATATCATGGGGGAAATGTCCACCTTGCATAGACATGAGTGGAATACTAGTAAAAAAAGACATGGAGTGGAATGGCAGTAAACTAAAACCTTAAGCAGACTATAGAAGACGGCCGGGGCACCCACCAGCGAATCCAACAAAGCTAAAGCAGCGGTTCCCTAGGAGCACTTTCTAGGCATCTGGTTAACAAGTTCCAGATTTTCAGTTCGTCATCCAAGATTTCCAATTCAAGCTAATTCGACAATGCCCTTTTGATCTACCTAATTTCAAGTATGTGTGTAATGTGCGTGCGTGCCTTGTAATTAAAAAAGAAATGCCATTTCCGAGTGCATATAGCCCACGTCACTACAGACAGTGAACCTGACGTTATCTAGTCATATATACATCCAACCATTGTTTTGGTTGCTGGTACTGTAAGTCGTTTTTGATAGTCGAGTTCAAACTCAATCACGATTGGACTGCATTAATAGTTATTTGTCTTTTTTATGCATAATTTATCTTTTTCATATCTCTTAACCGTTTATTGAGTTTAATCTTGGAATTTTACATGGTTATAAAATATCACCTCCCCCCCTCTCTCTCTCTCTCTCTCTCTCTATATATATATATATATATATATATATATATATATATATATATATATATATATATATATATATATATATATATATATATATATATATATATATATATATATATATATATATATGCTGAAATGGGGTATTATGATGCCCGGACACCATGATTTTAAATGCATCAATTTCATCTAAATTCATGTATATTTTTTCAAATATCAGTTTTAAGGTATATACTCATCTATAACAAGTCAAATGAAACGTATAAGTTTGAAAAATATAATCAAATTCAAAGTTTTGAACGAATTTAGACCACATACTTTGCTGATTTATATATACGATCAGCATATACCAACAATCAAACTATCATAAAAATAGGCAACTACAATTCGAAATTTAGTTCAAATTTGTTTGAACTAGTTAGTAAACTATTTAAACTTGACATCTAAGAAATTTTAAATTTTTTTGCACACGATACATACCTATTTTAGACTATGGTGCCCGGACACCAAGGAGCACTTGTTATATATATATATATATATATATATATATATATATAGGAATATATATATATATATATATAGGAATATATATATATATATATATATATATATATATATATATATATATATATATATATATATATATATATATATATATATATATATATATATATATATATATATATATATATATATATATATATAGGAAAATTATTAATTACACCCAGGTATAATTATACCTTATACATCCACCGTTGTTGACTACTTGAGATTCGTGCTCCAGATAGAGCCATTCGGAGCTGAAAGTCTCGGGTGTGAGGATGACCCGATCCAATCCACGAGTAATTAGCGCACCAGCCGTATACAGGATCTCAGCGATCTTCCGAGATCTTCGCTATCAATTGATAAATATACGGGATTTTGGGCAATCGGCCAAGTTCCAGCTCTCAACGACGGCGCTGGCGACGCTACGGCCAGAGGAGTATCTCCGTAGTGATGGGCGGACGCAGCGGAACGAGGGCATCGCCGGCGATGCCGAGGCCGGTGGAGTATCTCCACAGCGATGAGCAACTTTTGTGTTGATCCATTAATCATTTTCTTTTTTCTAATTTGCATTCACATGCATCGTTGGTGCTTGAGAAAACTCCTTCACTCTGCATATCACCACCAAAATTTCAGGCGTTCTGATGTCCAGTCGCTCGTCCACACGATAGTGAACTTAAGGGATTGGGAGCGTGAGGTGCCGTCCGCGCCCACAACCTGTTTCGGGTTGGTTCATCATTTTCAGTTAGTTTTTTTTCCATTGGTGTATTACAATTTGGCTGCATGTTAGGTGCTCGAGCAAATTCCCCTTTTTCTTCTATCATATACTCGTTTTGTGCATTACAAATTGGCTGCATGTTAGGTGCTCGAGCAAATTCCCCTTTTTCTTCTATCATATACTCGATTTGTGTATTACAATTTGGCTGCATGTTAGGTGCTCGAGCAAATTCCCCTTTTTCTTCTATCATATACTCGATTGTACATTACAATTTAGCTGCATGTTAGGTGCTTGAGAAAATTCCCCTGTGAGCAGCCCTTTTCTTTCATAACTATTTTTTCATAAATCTCTCACTGTTTGAGTTCGATGTAGTATAGAACAACTTATTACAATTTGGCTGCATGTTAGGTGCTCGAGCAAATTCCCCTTTTTCTTCTATCATATACTCGATTGTACATTACAATTTAGCTGCATGTTAGGTGCTTGAGAAAATTCCCCTGTGAGCAGCCCTTTTCTTTCATAACTATTTTTTCATAAATCTCTCACTGTTTGAGTTCGATGTAGTATAGAACAACTCTGTAGCAATCCATCTCTGATAAACCCAGTTGTTTACATTTCATGAATATTCTCATGATGGAAGAACTATTGATCGATGCAAGGATTGGTATACCTTGGCAGGATAAATTAAATCATTGGCAAGGCAAGGTGATACTAGATTTCTGGACGGCCGTCGGAATTGATATCATGTGCGGATGGACATCGCCACGGCAAGATCCTAGCTTTGGGTCATCCTAGGTAGAGCCTCGGCAGTACAAAATAGTTGTGCATCTTGATTCAGGGCTTTGAAAATTGTTTTCTAGAGTGATCACTACCGAGCCAAGCAGCAGTGTGTTCTACTAATCCCATATAATCTTAGGTAATATCTACCTTTTGGATAACACACTTCACTTCTAGTTTCTGAACCTCATATTATAACCATGCAGGGTCACCTAATCCACGCATGTTTGGCGTTTTGAGAGAATTTCAATGTATGGTCATGGTCTCATGGAGGGAGTACGTGATTGCAGACCCTAGCTCCATGCAAGCGTAGGACAGGGGCGTCAGTACACTCCACCGGCGTCTCATCGACGACGTGTTGGATGCCCTCCCCGGCATCCATTCATGTTGTCTTCTAATGTAGTATGCTTTAGATGTACATACGTGTCAATATCAGTATTTGATACCACTTGTCATGTATGTGACAATACCACTTCTAAAGTACATACGTCTTTTGTGTAACTTATATATGTACTATTAAGTTTTACAAAGTACAAAGAGGACTTAGAATTGACCTTGAATTGAATTATCTAATACATACATCAGTTTTCTGTATTTTTAGATATAAAAATGGATGCATACTTGATACAACCATAATGACGAATACTACCAAAATAAGTGGTATACATACTCCATCCAAGTATGAAGATATACTCCGTGCAGATACTCCCCTCCACGCAGATACTTCCATTTATAAAAAAATGTGCACATACTCCATAAACGCATTATAAAAATGTGCACATACTCCATAAACGCAGATACTCCCATTTATAAAAAAAAATGCACATACTCCATAAATGTGTACATACTCCGTAAACGCATTATGTGCACATACTCCCCTCCATGCAGATACTCCCATTTATAAAAAAAATGTGCACATACTTCATAAAGTGAATACAGTACGCATGCTCGGACGTCCATACTCCATTTAATCCATACGTGAATAAGGTATATGAGTTATTTGGGAGAGACATACCACATACTCCCTCTCCGATGGGTTAGCAAAGTCAAACACATGCATGCGGCCGAGAATCTTGCCGTTTGTTATGCTAATTAATTATTTAATTAAACCACCCACTAATGGTATCTAGCGCATCCACAAACCCAAACCCAAACCCGATCAATGTAGGAATATCTTAAGGATGATGAACGGTGGATACAAAAGGAGTAACTATACCTGGGTGTAGAAAAGAGGCTTCCTATACACACACACACACACACACATATACATATATATAGACACACACATATACATATATGTACACACATATATATACATATATATATACACATATATATGCATACATATATACACGTATACACAGATACACGTATACATACATATACATATATACATACACACACATATAGATTTCTTGAAAACTCTTGAACATAATTTCCACAAAGTTTACACTTAACCTGTGTGATCAAGCTATACATATATACCAACAAACGTGCGAATGTTTTGTGTATTCTCCTAGATGTTGAAGAGAACCTCACACAAAATTCGGAAACATAATACATGCCCCAAATACATAGACACAAGTAACTGCTCCAGCCTCCCATACATGCATGGAAGCATTTATGCGTACGTAGATATTCAAGCACTACATAAGTAAACCTGCCTATACGTAGGTGCCCGACCTTAATAATATATGGCACCACGGTGTGGCATTATGCACACTTATTCACCACATGTTCATCAATTGTTTTATGGATAGACCTCGATGATTGACCGAACGCCTAGAACCGGTATAATTTTGTAGTCGCTAAACCCAGCTTCAAGGAAAATCTTCTCCCACTCCCATTCGTCTCGCTCAATGCCATTGACAAACATGACTAATAGATCAATCATCACTTGCATCTCTCTATGCTTCTTGTCTGACGGTCCCGATCCCATCACAATATCTAGGATTATCGCCTTTCCTCCTGCGCCTCTTGGGGGAATAGCTTTCTTGCAATTCTTTAATATCGTGACACACTCCTCGTCGCCCCAGTCGTGCAAAACCCACTGAAACAATGAAACATTGAGAGTAAAAAGAAACATGTAATATTAGTACGGAACATTGACAAAATGCTGACTTATCCCACGAGTTAGATATAAACATTTTTATCTTTACTAATTCTGTTAATTTTATGTATCTTTATGGTATTTCATCTACAAAAATATTATGCAAGTCAATTTGGACCACACATTCGACTGTGAGCTATCTTTCTTTGAGTAAAAGGCAGTCAGCTATATATGTCTCACTACTATAAAAAAAAGTCATTACAGACGGTTCTAACGATGCGCTTGTAAAACAGTCTGTGTTAATCTTAACTCAAACAGTTCCACCGAACCGTTTGAGATGAGATATCCAGTATAGCCTATTTTATAGTAGTGTCTACCCCCAATCTCCAACATTAAAGTATTATTAGTCTATTGCCAAATTGGCTTCATTTTTTCTTTTTCTTTACATTGTGGCCCAATCAACCTTTGTTTAAACAACAGGGCAAGCAAGTTATATATATTCGTTAAGAGTATACCGACCATCAAATTTAAGAGTACTGTCTTTACAAGTCATGCCACTTAATGTTCATATTTTTTTCAGTATTATCTAGATCTAGATCGATGTTACATCGCTTAATGTGCTAATATAATATTGTGCCATGTTCCTGGCAAAATAATAATAATTATAATGTGCCATGCATATTTGGTACGACAGTTCTATATATTAGCAAAGTACGTAGTCACATGTTACAGCAAAATATAATGCACACACGTTTCAGCGCCAAACAAGAGAAACTACTAGACGACGTACCTTGAGGAACAGAGCGTTTGCCGGTGGAATGCTCTCAAACATGTCGCCGGCGATATAATGCACGTTGGTGTCACTGGGAGCCTCGGCGACGACGTGAGCGAGATCCAGCACGCTGCATTTCACATGCGGGAACGCCTCTGAGATGGCTATGGCCGCTCCGCCTAGCCCCCCGGCGACGTCGACCAGGGAAGTTATACCTTGGAAGACGTCGTAGCATTCCCTGATGGCGATGTCCATGAGGAAGCGGCTGTCGGAGGCCATCCCGTTGTTGAAGAGCGTGTCGAAGGCTGCGTCGTGGTCGGCCATCTCCCATACGGTCTGGCCGTGCGTCATCTTGTAGAAGCTGGAACCATGTGCCAAGGCCGAGGAAGGGGGTGACAATGATATTATGGAGCACAAAGGTCACGAAAGGAGTCAAGTTCGCCGAGCCGACCAGGAGGCGGGATGCCGGCGTGAGCCCGTAGATGGGCTCGCCACCGTCCGCCGGGTGCTGGACGCTGAAGATGCCGATGACGGTGAGCACACGCATGAGTCGGCGTAGGCAAGGAATCTTGGACGGGTGGAGCGTGACCTTGGTGACTATCTGGGTGAGCGTGGCAGCGCCGCCGTGGTGGTGGATGGCATCGGGGATGCCGAGGTCCACGGCAGACTTGAGCGCCATGGACTTGAGGTGGGCGAAGGTGTGGTGCCAGAGCTCGAGCTGAGCATCGAGCAAGGCTTCGTCGGTGCTATGTTGGTCCTCGGTCAGTGCCAAACTGCCATGGTGCAATGCTTCGATTTTTCTCTGTTATGTTTGGATGCAGGAACCATACTATGTCTATGTGTCTATATATAGACGCGTTGTTGATAATACATTAGTACGTATCAAGCAACGTATTCTCATACTCCGTATGATTTGACTAGCTACATAGAGGCATAACAACCCGCCTGACAACAGCTAGACCGGGCCGGGTCCCACGGCTGCCACTTTTCTCGACGCTCGTGCACCTCTAGTCTCCAGGTCCGATCCTCTCGACCGGCCGGTCTCGTCATCAGTCTCGATCGGCCATGGTGGCGCTCGCACAGTCGCTGCTTTCGTTATTCGTTCCTTGTAGGTAGGAATGATCGGCAGCTTTGTAGATAGAAATGATCGGCAGCTGTTGGCACGTCGATTCTACCAACAATATCGTTGTCAACTCAAGGTACCCAACGTCGGCATCAAAGACTAGTCGTTAGCCCACGCATTTGCATCGAGTACCAAATTTAGCTCCTTCTATAGCTATATGACTTTTCGGCAATTATGTATCGGGCTGTTTGCTTCTTGCTCTATTTATGAACATATGATGTTTTAAACATTGATACGATCTCTAACGTATAAACTGTGTGAAAGCACTCTAGAGGTATGCTAGACACATAATTAATGTTTTTTGGGCTGTAATTTATGTTTTTTGGCTTTGGTGTGATCATTTATGTAAACAAACTGAATACCGATAAATCGTTTCAAAAAGACTGTCCTAATAAATCACTTCAAAAAACAATAAAGCAATCATGGATTGAAGCTATAAATTGTTAGTTAAAAAGAACACGGCTAGATGGTACACGGCTAGATGGTGCATAAGGATTATAGACAGGAAGGATGATGCTATGTTGGTCCTTGGTCAGTGCCATGGTGCATAAGGATTATAGACAGGAAGGATGATGCTATGTTGGTCCTTGGTCAGTGCCATGGTGCAATGCTTGGATTTTCCTTTGTTATGTTTGGATGCAGAGAACCATACTATGTCTGTGTCTATATATAAACGCATTATTCATAATACATTAGTATGTACCAAGCAACGTACTCTCATACCCCGCATGGTTTGACTAGCTACATAGGGGCATTTTGGTCCTGATATACTCCTCACCAAGAAAACTGTGAGCTGAACGGGATCTGTTTTACTATCTTCTTATCTGCGTCCCTTGGGCCCATGTAGACGCCTATGCCCAGGATTAATTATCGACGAGCGGTGGGAGGCGGCCGGCGACGACCTAAAATCAAGTTAGGTTTTTGGCGGTGAGACACAACGACGGAGCGGTGGGGGCGTTAGCCGCAGGGGCAGTGGGCCATCGGGTGGCGGGGTTGTATGATTAAGTGTGATGATAAATATCATCTGGTTATTTTTTTCTTAACTATTATCTAAATTTATAACTGTTAGATTAGAGATCCAACGGTCCCAAATTCGCTACCCTCTAAAAAATTTTCTCTCAAAAAAAGGGACCGTTGGATCTCTAATCTAACATTCTCAAATTTAGATAATTGTTAGAAAGAAAATATTCAGCTAATGTCTAAACAAACACATGATTTAATAGAGGCCGCTCGTTGGAGAGAGCAGAGAAGAAGTATATCGATAAGTGCAACAGCGAAGGGGTCCGACGCATATTACGTCGTTGTCCGATTGATACTGGTGCGATGTTGGCTGTAACAGCTACAGCTATGTAAGTTATTCACGGGTAATCCTCGATGATTGATCGAACGCCAATTGGTCCAAAACACGGTAAAACGTATGGAAGCATCTCCAGCTTTGCGCAAATCCTTCCGCTATAAGGATGCACAACCACTACGTGCAACTGTCTTGCTGTTGTTAGCTTCGTAGTCATCCAATTTGTATGCCATATTGTGTTCACTACATGAATTTAGGAAGACAATTTATTAATTGCGAAGTCTTAAGTAATGGATGTATCGTCTGAAGTCTTAAATAATGGATATATCTTCAGTGAGGCCGTCATTACTATTTTGATTACCCTCGTACGTAAATTATAGTTACCCATGTTAAATTACTTATAACTGATATAGGCGATCTGAAAAGCGAGCCTCTCAAAGCTCTCCACAGTGCCCTCTCAAAAAAAAAAAAAGAGAGAAAGAATTCTGCATAGTGCACAAGGCTAAAGAATGTACGAGGTTTATGATTGCATTGGTTCCCGTGATTGATAAAGCTTATCCTCAGATTGTTCTAGGAATGTTAGGCCTTTCAGGGGAGGGCCCTAACCATGTGGTGGTGATGAATCATCCTTCGTCCTTTGTTTATCTAAAAAGCATACGTCATTTATTGTTGTAATGACGTAAGTTATATATGCACGAAAAAATTGTATTTCTTTTTTTAATATAAGGCACATACATCACACATACGCAGACTATAATCATGTTTTTTAATTTATAATTTATCTCAAACAAATAAACAAAAGGAAACTGTCAGATTGTTCTAGAATGTTAGGCCTTTCAGTGGAGACCCCTGGCCACGTCATAAAAAGACTTACGACCAAGGAATAGTCATGGTAAGACTTACGACTATATGGTCGTAGAGAAACTTACAACCAAGAAGTAGTCGTAATAAGATTTACAACTATGTGATCATAGATAGACTTAGGATTAAAGAGTAGTCGCAGTAGCACAGCTCTCTCCATGTTTCCCCAAAGGAACATCACGGTTTCTCACGTTTCCAGTGAAAGAAGTGCACATTGGCTTCGACATGACTGTAAGTAAAATAATGGAGCTTCATCAACACATCATAATGAACATAACATTCTGAACCTTTGTTGATTCCAGTTCCAGACAAATCATTCATTCCGATTCCAGTCGAACTACAGGGTAACTAGTCAAGTGATGGTTATCAAGCAGGGCAATGCCTTCTCAACAACCACAAGTGTAATTGATCGCCACAGCAGGTTCCCCATTTGTTTAGTTCAGAAGAGCTCATGAAAATATGGTAAGAAAATCTTATAGTAAGACAGTAATCATTGAAATTGGTATCTAAACGAATCTCCACCATGGAAGGTAGAATTATTGCCTTGCTCTTAGCATAATCAAATCCGCAGATTGAGATAAGAAAATCAACAAGTGGATCCATCTGACACTTGAACACAAATTTCCCTCTTCCCTGAAAAACTTTTCATTTCGTCTTGAAGAAAGGCAACGGCGGTAAACTAATGGGGAGCTGCAATATTGTTCCCCTCAACCTCCTCCTTTGCCTTGCGAGCACCTGCTCTTATTTGCCGCTGCTCCTCCTTGTAGATCCGGTTCCTCCGTTGAAACTGTGGCCACAGAAATCCCAAGTTAAGTTCAGAGTAGATACATATAACGCTTCAGCATACTTATTATCACTACACCACACCACATCCACATCACACACAAATATAAGAAAGTTTGGTTATAGAGTTCAGATATACCCTCCTGTCCAGACTATTTAATATTTGCATTTGCTAATTAGTACCACTACCACCTTGCAAAGACATGAGTGGAATGCTAGTAAAAAAAGACATGGAGTGGAATGGCAGTAAACTGAAACCTTAAGCTGTAGCTACCACTTTGGACCTTCAGAAGACGGGGCACCACCAACGAATCCAACAAAGCTAAAGCTGCGGTTCCCTAGGAGCACTTTCTAGGCATATGGTTAAAAAGTTCCCGATTTTCAGTTCATCATCCAAGATTTGCAATTCAAGCTAATTCGACAATGCCCTTTTGATCCACCTAATTTGCTAGTAATTTATCCTTTCCATAGCCAACCGCCAACTGGATCTAGACTTCACTGGACACACTCCCATTCTTACTTCTTCGGTTCTCAAGGGCAGTTTCTTGCGAGCTCCAAGCTTTAGCAAGTAGCAATTGGCCCCCTCTTGTTTTTGCCCCACACTTCGCCACTGCACCTAAGCAGCTGAGCTCCGCGTTTTGTGCTGTTCCTATGAGACTTTCAAGTATGTGAAGGATACTGCAATGTTCCGTCTGTCTCCACGCGATAGGTGGGTTTGTGAGGTCACATGCTTGACTTTCAAGTATGTGTGTAATGTGCGTGCCTTGTAAATAAAAAAGAAATGTCATTTTTTAGTGCATATAGCCCATGTCACTACAGATAGTGAACCTGACGTTATCTAGTCATAGATACATCCAACCATTGTTTTGGTTGCTTGTACTGTAAGTCGTTTGTGATAGTCAAGTTCAAACTCAATCACAGTTGGACTGCATAAATAGTGATTTGTCTTTTTAAGCAGAATTTATCTTTTTCATATATCTTAAATGTTGATTGAGTTTAAGCTTGAAATTTTACATGGCTATAAAATGCCACCTCTCCTATATATATAATTGTTTTTTTTAAAATTCTTGAAAACCCTTGAACATAATTTCCACGAAGTTTACACTCAACTTGGGTGATCAAGCTATACATATATACCAAAAAACGTGTGAATTTTTTTGTGTATTCTCCTAGATGTTGAACAGAACCTTACATAAAAATTGGAAACATAATACAGGCCCCAAATACATAGACACAAGGAAACATAATACAGGCCCCAAATTCATAGACACAAGGAAACATAATACAGGCCCAAAATACATAGACACAAGGAAACATAATACATGCCCCAAATACATAGACACAAGGAAACATAATACATGCCCCAAATATATAGACACAAGTAACTGCTCCAGCCTCCCATACATGCATGGAAGCATATATGCATACGTAGATATTCAAGCACTGCATAAGCAAACCTGCCTATACGTAGGTGCTCGACCTTAATAATATATGGCACCACGGTGTGGCATTATGCACACTTATTCACCACATGTTCATCAATTGTTTTATGGATAGACCTCGATGATTGACCGAACGCCTAGAACCGGTATAATTTTGTAGTCGCTAAACCCAGCTTCAAGGAAAATCTTCTCCCACTCCCGTTCATCTCGCTCAATGCCATTGATAACCATGAGAAATAGATCAACCATCGCTTGCACCTCTCCATGCTTCTTGTCTGACGGTCCCGCTCCTATGACAATATCTATGATTATCACCTTTCCTCCTGCACCTCTTGGGGGAATAGCTTTCTTGCAATTCTTTAAAATCGTGACACACTCCTCGTCGCCCCAGTCATGCAAAACCCACTGAAACAATGAAACATTGAGAGTAAAAAGAAACATGTAATATTAGTAGGGAACATTGACAAAATGCTGACTTATCCCACGAGTTAGATATTAAACATTTTTACCTTTACTAATTCTGTTAATTTTTATATATCTTTATGGTATTTCATGTACTAAAATATTATGCAAGTCAATTTGGACCACACATTCGATTGTGAGCTATCTTTCTTTGAGTAAAAGGCAGTAAGCTATATATGTTTCACTACTATAAAAAAAGATCATCACATACGGTTCTAAACCATCATCATAAACATTTTTCTGAACTGTTTGAATTTACGGGTCTGTGATAATAGGTGGTTTTCACAAACTGTTTGTGAGCCGTCTGTGATAAATCACAACCCATACGGTTTGTATAAAGAACCGTCTATGAAAGCCTACTATCACACACGGTTTATATAAAGAACCGTCTGTGAAAGCCTACTATCACAGACGGCTACTAACAAAACCGTCTATGATATGTGGCCATCACATATGATTCTATTTTTTTGTTGTGTAATTATTTACTTGTTTTGTTCTGCCAAGTTTGGTCTGTGGTTGATATCCAATTTATTGTCTGATTAGTGAGAGAATGGACGGGTGGGATCAGGATCCTGGGGGAGATGCCGCAGATCGATGATGTGGTAGGGTATTATCGCAAATGATTCGGATTAAAAACTGTCTGTGACATGCAGGCATTATAGACGGTTCTTGTTAATGACCGTCTGTGACAATTGCTGATATCACAGATAGTTTTTTAATCCAAACCATCTGTGATAATTCGTAGACGGTTCTTAAGAATAATTGTTTGTGATAATTATGTATCACAGACGATTCTAGCGATGCGCTTGTAAAACCATCTATGGTAATTGTAACACAGATGGTTCTGCCGAACTGTCTGAGATGAGACATCCAGTATAGGCTCTGTTATTTTCAGATTCTAAAAGCTATTTTTTTGGCTTTTCTATAATAACTAGCTTTTAAACGTAATATCTTTTCAAGATAGGGTTTACTAGTTAATTGTAGTACATACTATATCGGCTTCATTTATATTGGCAAAAACCGCACGTGCGTTTCTGTTACTCTGTAATTTCTCACACGAACAGCCTAAAAGCCATTAGCCGTAGCCAAAAGCCATAAGCCGCAGCCAAAAGGCATAAGCTGCAGCAAAAAAAGAACAGGCTCATAGCCTTTTTTTTATAGTAGTGTCTACTCCCAATCTCCAACATTAAAGCATATTAGTCTATTGCCAAATTGGCTTCATTTTTTCTTTTTCTTTACATTGTGGCCCAATCAACCTTTGTTTAAACAACAGTGCAAGCAAGTTATATCTATTCGTTAAGAGTATACCGGCCATCAATTTTAAGAGTATTGTCTGTACAAGTCATGCCACGTAATGTTCATATTTTTTTTCAGTATTATCTAGATCTAGATCGATGTAACATCGATTTACGTGCTAATATAATATTGTGCCATGTTCCTGGCAAAATAATTATAATTATAATGTGTCATGCATATTTGGCACGACAGTTCTATATATTAGCAAAGTACGTAGTCACATGTTACAGCAAAATATAATGCATACACGTATCAGGGCCAAACAAGAGAAACTACGTACTAGACGACGTACCTTGAGGAACAGAGCGTTTGCTGGTGGAATGCTCTCAAACATGTCGCCAGCGATATAATGCACGTTGGTGCCACTGGGAGCCTCGGCGACGACGTGAGCGAGATCCAGCACGCTGCATTTCACATGCGGGAACGCCTCTGAGATGGCTATGGCCGCTCCGCCGAGCCCCCCGGCGACGTCGACCAGGGATGTTATACCTTGGAAGACGTCGCCGCATTCCCTGATGGCGATGTCCACGAGGAAGCGGCTGTCGGAGGCCATCCCGTTGTTGATGAGCGCGTTGAAGGCTGCGTCGTGGTCGGCCATCTCATATACGGTCTGGCCGTGCGTCATCTTGAAGAAGGACGGATCCGGCAGCTCGTGCTGGAACCATGTGCCAAGGCCGAGAAAGGGGGTGACAAGGATATTATGGAGTAAACAGGTCACGAAAGGAGTCAAGTTCGCCGAGCCGGCGAGGAGGCGGGATGCCGGAGTGAGCCCGTAGATGGGCTCGCCACCGTCCGCCGGGTGCTGGACGCTGAAGATGCCGGTGACGGTGAGCACACGCATGAGTCGGCGTAGGCAAGGAATCTTGGACGGGTGGAGCGTGACCTTGGTGACTATCTGGGTGAGCGTGGCAGCGCCGCCGTGGTGGTGGATGGCATCGGGGATGCCGAGGTCCAGGGCAGACTTGAGCGCCATGGACTTGATGTGGGCGAAGGTGTTGTGCCAGAGCTCGAGCTCAGCATCGAGCAAGGCTTCGTCGGTGCTATGTTGGTCCTCGGTCAGTGCCATGGTGCAATGGTTCGATTTTCCTCTGTTATGTTTGGATGCAGAGAACCATACTATGCCTATGTGTCTATATATATAGACGCGTTGTTCATAATACGTTAATACGTACCAACCAACGTGCTCTCATACTCCACATGGTTTGACAAGCTACATAGAGACATTTTGGTCCTAATATACTCCTCACTAAGATATGTAAATAAGAGCATAATAACCCGCCTGACGACGGCTAGACCGGGCCGGGCCCCACGGCTGCCACTTTTCTCATCCTCTCGACCGGCCGGTCTCATCATCAGCTTCAAATCGAGGACTGGACCAGTGGAGACCATGGAGTCCCTCGATTCTACCAACAATATCGTTATCAACTCAAGTTACCCAACGTCGGCATCAAAGACTAGTGGTTAGCCCACACATTTGTATCGGGTACCAAATTTAGCTCCTTCTGTGGCTATATGACTTTTCAGCAATTATGTATCCGGCTGTTTGCTTCTTTCTCTATTTATGAACGTATGATATTGCAAACATTGATACGATCTCTAACGTATAAACTGTGTGAAAGCGCCCTAGAGGTATGCTAGACACATAAGATATGTTTTTACGGCTGCGGTTTATATTTTTTGGTTTTAGTGTGATCATTTGTGTGAATAAACTGAATGCCGATAAATCGTTTCAAAAAGACTGTCCTAATAAACCATTTCAAAAAACAATGAAGTAATCATGGATTGAAGCTATAAATCGTTAGTTAAAAAGAACACGGCTAGATGGTGCGTAAGGATTATAGACAGACGAGGAAGGATGATGCTATGTTGGTCCTTGGTCAGTGCCATGGTGCAATGCTTGGATTTTCCTTTGTTATGTTTGGATGCAGAGAACCATACTATGTATATATAAATCAATTTAGGTTTTGGCCGGTGAGAGACAACGGAAGAGCGGCGGGGGCGTCAGCCGCAGGGGCAGTGGGCCATCGGGTGGCGGGTTGTATGATTAAGTGTATTGATAAATATCAACTGAATATTTTTTCCTAACTATCTTCTAAATTTGTAACAGTTAGATTAGATATTCAACGGTCACAAATTCGTTGCCCTCTAAAAAAATCTCTCCCCTCTAAAAAAAGGGACCGTTGGATCTCTAATCTAACGGTCTCAAATTTAGATGATTGTTAGAAAGAAAATATCCAGATAATAGGTAAACATACCCATGATTTAATAGAGGCCGCTCGTTGGAGAGAGCAGAGAAGAAGTATATCGATAAGTGCAACATCGAAGGGGTCCGCCGCGTGTTACGTCGTTGTCCGATTGATACTGGTGCGACGTTGGTTGTAACAACTGCAGCTATGTAAGTTATTCACGGGTAATTCTTGATGATTGATCGAACGCCAATTGGTCCAAAACACGGTAAAACGTATGGAAGCATCTCCAGTTTTGCGCAAATCCTTCCGCTATAAGGATGCACAACCACTACGTGCAACTGTCTTGCTGCTGTTAGCTTCGTAGTCATCCAATTTGTATGCCATATTGTATTCACTACATGAATATGTAGCCTGGTTGCGGGTGATTGTTTAGAAAGACAATTTACAAATGGGAAATTTTACCATCTTTGAGGGGGAAGAGGTACCAAATTTGAGCCGTTGATCACACTGATCGAACGGCTGAGATTTGACAGTACCTAGTGGTACCGGACGCGAGGTACCAAGAGGTACAAGGTACCAAGAGGTACCAAATTTTGAGCCGTTGATCACACTGATTGAACGGCTGGATCTAATTTGGTACCTCTTGGTACCTTGTACCTCTTGGTACCTCCTCAAGGTTTGCGAAGTCTTAAGTAATGGATGTATCGTCTGAAGTCTTAAATAATGGATATATCTTCATTGAGGCCGTCATTAATATTTTGATACACTCGTACATAAACTGTAGTTACCCATGTTAAATTACTTATAACTGATATAGGTGATCTAAAAAGCAAGCCTCTCCAAGCTCTCCACAGTGCCCTCTCAAAAAAAAAAAAATTCTGCATAGTGCACATGGCTAAAGAATGTACGAGGTTTATGATTGCATTCGTTCCTGTGATTGATAAAGCTTATCCTCATATTGTTCTAGAATGTTAGGCCTTTCAGTGGATGGCCCTAGCCACGTGGTGGTGAATCCTCCTTCGTCCTTTATTTATCTAAAAAGCTTAAACGTCATTTATTGTTGTAATGACGTAAGTTATATATGCACGCAAGAATTGTATTTCTTTTTTTTAATATAAGGCACATACATCACACATACGTAGACTATAATCATGTTTTTTAATTTATAATTTATCTCAAACAAATAAACGAAAGGAAATTGTCAGATTGTTCTAGAATGTTAGGCCTTTCAGTGGAGGCCCCTAGCCACGTCATAGAAAGACTTACGGCTAAGGAGTAGTCGTGGTAAGACTTACGACTATGTGGTCGTAGAGAAATGTACGACCAAGAAGTAGTCGTAATAAGATTTACGACTATGTGATCATAGATAGACTTAGGATTAAAGAGTAGTCGTAGTAGCACAACTTTCTCCATGTTTCCCCAAAGGAACATAAAGGTTTCTCACGTTTCCAGTGAACGAAGTGCACGTTGGCTTCGTCATGACTGTAAGTAAAATAATGGAGCTTCATCAGCACATCATAATGAACATAACATTCTGAACCTTCGTTGATTCCAGTTCTAGACAAATCATTCATTTCGATTCCAGTCGAACTACAGGGTAATTGGTCAGGTGATGGTTATCAAGCAGGGCAATGCCATCTCAACAACCACAAGTGTAATTGATCGCCACAGTAGGTTCCCCATTTGTTTAGTTCAGAAGAGCTCATGAAAATACAATAAGAAAATCTTATAGTAAGATAGTAATCATTGAAATTGGTATATAAAACAATCTCCACCATGGAAGGTAGAATTATTGCCTTGCTCTTAGCATAATGAAATCCGCAGATTGAGACAACAAAATTTGCAAGTGGATCCATCTGACACTTGAACACAAATTTGCCTCTTCCCTGAAAAACTTTTCATTTCGTCTTGAAGAAAGGCAACAGCGGTAAGCTAATGGTGAGCTGCAATATTGTGCCCCTCAACCTCCTCCTTTGCCTTGCGAGCAGCTGCTCTTATTTGCCACCGCTGCTCCTTGTAGATCCGGTTCCTCCGTTGAAACTGTGGCCACAGAAATCCCAAGTTAAGTTCAGAGTAGATACATATAACGCTTTAGCATACTTATCATCACCACACCACATCCACATCACACACAAATATAAGAAAGTTTGGTTATAGGGTTCAGATATACCCTCCCATCCTGACTATTTAATATTTGCATTTGCTAATTAGTACCACTGCCACCTTGCAATGACATGAGTGGAATGCTAGTAAAAAAAGACATGGGGTGGATTGGCAGTAAACTGAAACCTTAAGCAGACTACTGTAGCAACCACTTTGGACCTTTAGAAGACGAGGCACCGACCTTAAGCTGTGGTTCCCTAGGAGTACTTTCTAGGCATCTGCTTAAAAAGTTCCAGATTTCCAGTTCGTCATCCAAGATTTGCAATTCAAGCTAATTCGACAACGCCCTTTTGATCCACCTAATTTCCTAGTAATTTCTCCTCTCCATAGCCAACCGCCAACTGGATCTAGACTTCACTGGACACACTCCCATTCTTACTTCTTCGGTTCTCCCGTACTAGGGCCGATGGTTCTCAGGGGCAGTTTCTTGCGAGCTCCAAGCTTTAGCAAGTAGCAATTGGCCCCCTCTTGTTTTTGCCCCACACTCCGCCACTGCACCTAAGCAGCTGAGCTCCGCGTTTTATGCTATTCCTGTGAGACTTTCAAGTATGTGAAGGATACTGCAATGTTCCGTCCGTCTCCACGCGATAGGTGGGTTCGTGAGGTCACATTCTTGACTTTCAAGTATGTGTGTAATGTGCATGCCTTGTAATTAAAAAAGAAATGCGATTTTCAAGTGCATATAGCCCACGTCACTACAGACAGTGAACCTGACGTTATGCTTGTTTTTTTAGCTTTTAAAAGCCGCTTTTCGGTTTTTCTACAGTAACTAACTTTTAAACGAAGTATCTTTCTAATATATGCTTTACTAGTTAATTGCAGTACATAATGTACTGATTTCATTTATATTAGCAAAAGCTGCATGCGAGTTTCTGTTACTCTGTAATCTCTCGCACAAACAGCCCAAAAGCCACAAACCGCAGCTAAAAGTCATAAACTTCAGCCAAAAAGAACAAACCCATTATCTAGTCATATATACATCCAACCATTGTTTTGGTTGCTGGTACAGTTGTTTTTGATAGTCAAGTTCAAACTCAATCACAATTTTCCAGATTTCTTGAAAACTCTTGAACATAATTTCCACGTAGTTTACACTTAACTTGGGTGATCAAGCTATATGTATATACCAACAAACGTGCGAATTTTTTCTACACTACTACAAAACAGGCTATACTAGACGGCTACATCACAAACGGTTTATACTGGGAACCGTCTGTGTGACTTTCACAGACGGTTCTTAACACGAACCGCCTGTGACAGTCTACACAACACAGACTATTCTTGTTAAGAACCGTCTGTAAACTTTCATAGATGGTTCTTAACAATAACCGTGTGTGTTGTGTAGACTTTCACAAATGGTTCTTGTTAAGAATCGTTTGTGAATGTTCACAGACGGTTTTTAATAAGAACCGTCTGTGATGTCCCGTTCGTAACAACTGTTTGTGATATTCTGTACATGATCAGAGGTTAATATATAAGTACACATTGCTTCTAATAACTTAACTACAAAACTACTGAGACAAGAGATCACAAATTAAAGGCAAATTTATTAATTTCAATTCGAGGCAAATTTATTACAAAAGTCGCAAAGATAAAGAGATTCCCAGATTCTAATCTTCTGGGCTTTGTACGCTTCTTCTTCGACTTTGGGACTTGAAGGATCAGTCGCTGAGTTCTTGAACGCCGTTAAGATTGTCCTTGTCCTCAGCACTTCCTCCTCCAACCCGAGCAAATGATCAGTACATAGCCCATAATCTCGTAGAGGATAGCATTATAAGATTCTTCAGAATCTGCCGTTTCTGCTTGATCGACAATGCTATCCATCAGTCTCTCCAATGCCACAAGAGTTTCTTCCGCTTTGTGCACATTGTTGAGAAGAACTAGGGTGAGGGCTGTTTCCCTTTCTTGAGCGGTAGCGAGACGCCTCCGTCGACGGTGGATGATCAGGTCGAGCTGACGGATGCAAGAAAGTCGGGGAAGGAGAGCAGAGCGTGTGCGGAGAAGCTGCTCCAGATGTAAATTGATGGCTGCCTGTGTAAGGTTCCGACCGAACAACTCTTGATGAACAGATGAGAGGAAGGAGATAATCACAAGAATAGTAGAAGCCATATTCTACTATAGACGGTTCTGGAGAAGAAGATGAGTAGCTAGAGGACAGTACGTACATACGTTGAAGACCTGGATTAGGCGTGCATATTTAACCTTTAGCACAAACGGTTCGTATACCAAATATTAATGATATAGATGGTTCGTATACCAAACATTAATGATATAGACGCTTCGTATAACGATCGAGATACGTTAGACGAAATACGAGAGATACGTTCTGACTTTGCATTATCACAGATGGTTCTAAACTAGAACCGTCTGTATTAAGCCCTCCTATATATACTCGAGCTAGGGTTTTGCGCGTGTGCTGTAGTTATAGATCTAGCCCGTCGACCCCTGTCCACGCCGTCGCCCCTCTCCCGATCTAGCCCGTCACGGTCTCCTTCTCGGATCTCCCTCCTTCTCGGGTCCACGCCGTCGTCGCCTCCTCCTCGGACCTCTGTCCCCAGTCGCCGTCGACCCCCGTCCACGCCGTCGCCGCCTCCTCCTCGGACCTCCGTCCCCAGTCGCCGTTGACCCTCGTCCACGCTGTCGCCGCCGCCGCCTCCTCGGACCTCCGTCCCCAGTCGCCGTCGACCCCCGTCCACACCGTCGCCGCCTCCTCCTCGGACCTCCGTCCCCAGTCGCCATTGACCCCTGTCCACGCCGTCGCCGCCGCCTCCTCGGACCTCCGTCCCCAGTCGCCGTCGACCCCCATCCACGCCGTCGCCTCCTCCTCCTCGGACCTCCATCCCCAGTCGCCGTCGCCGGTTTCGGTTTCTTCTGGCGGTTTAGAATATCACCTCTACTGTGAGTACATGGATATGATGGTAGACTGATCTTGAGCTTTCTATTTATTACATGCTCTGTGATGAACTGACTCTAAATTGAGATTATATATGGATGTGATGGTAGATTGATGTTGAGCTTTCTTTTAAATCAACTATTGTTCATTCTCTGGTCATTACTTGGCTATTTTGTTCCTGCTGATCCCTGTGTTAGATCAGTTCAGTGGTTATTTTTTGGTCTGTGTGTTAGATCCCTGTCATCCTGTTAGTTCTCTAGCAGTCTCTGTGGTTGGACTAAAGATTGTCCTGTCAGCCTGTCTTCCGCGGTAAGGAATTTGTTCTTATGCCATACAATAAGCGGTTTCATTGGATTTTAATTGTAATTGTACCAAAATAGAACAGGGCAATATACCTTGATTCCTTAAGTAAGAACAAATACGAGTATACAGTTATCAGACAGTTACTCGATAGGTAAGTACATTTTTTCCATACATAACTATATTGTACTCTTTATTTCCTTTCAAATGACTGAGCTAACCTTTTCGAATCACGAAGGTCGTTCGCCACGTACGTTGCACAGACACGTGGCTCGACGGAAGGGGCCACGCCCTTGAAACATGTTCGAAATTTTCAGGTATTTGGTAGTATACATTAATTAACCTATACAACACTTGGTAGTAATGCATCTTGAATTAACACATTCTATTTTTTGCAATACCACCAGCAGTAGCCGGGCAACACGTGTGTGGATTCTACGTTTAGCACCATATGAGACTACTCCTTGATTCCTCGAAGATCACCAATTTTAAGGTTTGTCAATCTTCACACATTTATTTCATACTTATCAGGTTATATATGTACGCACATTGATATTTCTATCGACATGCTGCGCCCATCTCTACAATTGCATTGCAACAGCCGGACCTTGCACAAATTCGAGTAGAGTGCGCGTTCTTTTTGATGTCTAAAGTCGTAAATCCAAATGAGAGTTCCACAGCGTGCAATATTTTTTTTTGCTTGGCATAAGATATTGACATTGATTGTAATCTTGTATTTGTTAATGTATATTTTATTTCATTTCAATTAATTGATTTGCGAAATGGATGTTTTATGTTTGTGAAATGAAGTGTGATGTGAATTGGATGTTTTATGTTTGTGAAATGAATTGAGATGTGAATTGGATGTTTTATGTTTGTGAAATGAATTGAGATGTGAATTGTATGTACATGTAGGGGTAGAAAAGAATATCACAGACGGTTTTAGTGAAAAACTGTTAGTGATTATCACCTATTACAGACGGTTTTTAGTGAAAAGTCGTCTATGATTATCAGCTATCACAGACGGTTTTTAGTGAAAAACTGTATGTGATTATCACCTATTACAGACGGTTTTTAGTGAAAAACCGTCTGTGCTTATCAGCTATCACATACGATTTTTAGTTACAACCCGTCTGTGATATTTACACCACAGACGGTTCGAAAACCGTCTGTGATAACCTTCGATTATCACTGACCCATAAATTCAGATGGTTCAGAAAACCGTCTGTAATGACATTTTTGAACCGTCTGTAATACGGTTTTCTGTAGTAGTGCTAGATGTTGAAGAGGACCTCACACAAAATTTGGAAACATAATACAGGACCCAAATACATAGACACAAGTAACTGCTCCAGCCTCCCATACATGCATGGAACCATATATGCATATGTAGATATTCAAGCACTACATAAGCAAACTTGTATGCACACGTATTCACCACATGTTCATCAATTGTTTTATGGATAGACCTCGATGATTGACCGAACGCCTAGAACCGGTATAATTTTGTAGTCGCTAAACCCAGCTTCAAGGAAAATCTTCTCCCACTCCCGTTCATCTCGCTCAATGCCATTGACAAACATGATAAATAGATCAAACATCGCTTGCATCTCCCTATGCTTCTTGTCTGACGGTCCCGCTCCTATCACTATATCTATGATTGTCACCTTTCCTCCTGCGCCTCTTGGGGGAATAGCTTTCTTGCAATTCTTTAATATCGTGACACACACCTCGTCGCCCCAGTCGTGCAAAACCCACTGAAACAATGAAACATTGAGAGTAAAAAGAAACATGTAATATTAGTACGGAACATTGACAAAATGCTGACTTATCCCACGAGTTAAATATTAAATATTTTTACCTTTACTAATTCTGTTAATTTTTATATATCTTTATGGTATTTCATCTACTAAAATATTATGCAAGTCAATTTGGACCACACATTCAATTGTGAGCTATCTTTGTTTGAGTAAAAGGCAGTCAGCTATATATGTTTCACTATTATAAAAAAGATCATCACATACGGTTCTAAACCATCATCATAAACAGTTTTCTGAACTGTCTGAATTTACAGATCTATGATAATAGGTGGTTATCACAAACGGTTTGTGAGCCGTCTGTGATAAATCACAACCCATACGGTTTGTATAAAGAACCGTCTTTGAAAGCCTACTATCACAGACGATTTATATAAAGAACCGTCTATAAAGAGGGAAGTGGCCGACGTCGAAGGGCAACAGTCGAAGGGGACGGTGGATGAAGGGGGCAGTGGTCGTAGTTGAAGGGGGCAGTGCACGAAGTCGAAGGGGGCAGTGCTCAAAGTCGTGGTCATAGTCATAGTCGTAGTGCCCGTAAACATGGTCATAGCGGTCATGGTCGTAGTTGTAGTGCCAACCCGGAGGGCACCTACTTGTTTGTCCACAACCTCCGCCGCTACGAGTTCCCCCTCCAGTTGGACATCCCCGTCGCCTACCCCCAGGTCACCCCCGAGATCGAGCTCCCCACCCTCGATGGCAAGACCAATAAGGTCTCGTACTCTCCATAGATTATAACATGCTTTTGACCACGAGGTGTGATCGATGACTTCCAATTTACGACCATGAGCATTAGTCGATGTGTTCTGACTTACGACCACGAGGTGTGGTTGATGTCTTCTGACTTACAACCACGAGCGCTGGTCAAAGTCGAAGCCATAGTCGAGGGGGGCCGTGGTCGAGGGGGATGTGGACGACGTCGAATAGCCATGGTCAAAGTGGACAGTGGTTGAAGGGGGCAGTGGTCGCAGTTGAAGGGGGCAATGGTCGAAGTCGAAGAAGGTAGTGGTTGAAGTCAGGGCCGTGGTCGAAGTCAATGCCGTGGTCGAAGTCGACGCCATGGTCGAAGGGGTCCGTGGTCGACGTCGAAGGGCTGTGGTCGAATTCGAGGCCGAGCAGGCTGGCGCCGGCAATCAGATGACAGGGCACAAGTGTACCGGAGGCCTGCCAACGTATGACCACCAGCGATGGTCGACTACTCCCGACCTACGACCACGCGTGATGGTCGATGACTTCTAACTTACGACCACGAGGTGTGATCGATGGCTTCTAATTTACGACCATGAGCACTGGTTGATGTGTTTCAACTTACGACCACGAGGTGTGGTTGATGTCTTCCAACTTACGACCACGAGTGCTAGTCGATGTATTCCAACTTATGATCATGGGGTATCCTCGATGGTTTTTGAGTTACGACCACGAACGATGGTCATCGGCTTCCGATGTATGACCATGAGCCATTATCGAAGGCTCCCGATTTAGGACCACGATTGATCGTCTATCGCTGCCAACTTACTGAAGGGATACGGGTATGCTACGCTAGCGCAAATTAATAAAAATTCTACCCGCAAACCAAGATCACTGCAGTTATAGATCACGGAATTACCACTAGACGCGCAGGTGCGGAATTGATGCAGCACGTCGGGGCAGAGTAGTCGTACTACGTCGATGCAGCACGTCGGGGCAGAGTAGTTGTACTACTTCCTCGTCCTCGTCGCGGCGTCCAACGTACAACTCCTCTTGCGGTTCGTCCAAACGCTACAGATGCAGCGCCGCCAAAAGGTATCCACACGTACGGGAGGAAGCAACGCACGCCGGATTACTAGATCCGCGCGAGCGCTCAGGGCGTGGGAGGGGTGGCGGCCAGGGTTTGAGGAGGTCACGAAATTCTCTCACAACCCTGTGCGCCCTTGCCCTCCTTTTATAGACGTCCTCACAATGGGCTTCTACGAATGGAGGCCCATTAGGACTCAATACCCAGTCCAACCCGGATCCAATCCGAATTAGGCTTCAGCCCTTAAGTGTGTGACCCTATGGGTTCACGTATGTTTAGACATGACACGAGTTTACCTACTCGGTCAATAGTTGGTAGCGGCCTCTAGCAAGACGTGCCAACTCCTAAACACACACAAAGATCATATCGAACGAACCATCACAACTTTATGTACATGCCAATCCCTTTGCCTCACGATATTTGGTCGAGCTCCAAGCTGACCACTCTTTCTCGATCCTGTGATCCGGAATCCCTTACTAGGTTAACTCTTAACCTTAAGTAGCATGGCCATGCATTTCTGGATCCGATCACTCGAGGGGCCCAGAGATATCTCTCTCAGGTAGAGAGGGGAAAATCCCATCTCGACTGACCATGCCTCGTAGCATGCTTCATGACAAACCCGAAAACTACCTTTATAACTACCCAGTTACGGAGTAGCGTTTGATAGCCCCTAAGTAGGTCGATTCACATCTCAAGTACATGCGACAATCTCAGGTCTAAGGACAAGGCGTACACATTGTGTAGATAGAGAACCATAAGTATAATTGTTATGTCTCATGTTGGGTCGGTCCAACCCCATGTTCTAAACATGTGTCCACATTATTGGTTTGACATCTCCATGTCTATGACCTGTGAAACATGGTCATCAACCGATACACGTGCTAATCCATTATTCACGTGTGTCCTCACATGAACTCCGACTAGGGACAACTTTAGAATAACCATATAAGTAAAGAGTTTCACAAACAAGTCACATACTTGGTAATCAACACAAAGGCAATATTCAAGGAACATTTATTAAATCATGGATACAACGAAATATCATCATCTCTATGATTGCCTCTAGGGCATATTTCCAACAGTCTCCCACTTGCACTAGAGTCAATCTAGAAGATATCTAATACCCATAGCTCTTGTGTGCGCCTCATGCTTAGGCTGTGGGAGAGGCTTCGTCAAAGGATCTGAAATATTCAAATCCGTATGTATTTTGCATATCTTTAAATCTCCTCGATTGAGGATCTCTCGAATGAGATGAAACCGCCGCAGTACGTGTTTGTTCTTTTGGTGATTCCTTGGCTCCTTGGCTTGCGCAATGGCCCCACTGTTATCACAGTAAAGATCCAGAGGACTGCACGCACTAGGAACCACACCTAGTTCAGATATGAACTTCCTTATCCAAACACCTTCCTTTGCTGCTTCAGAAGCTGCAATGTACTCGGCCTCCGTTGTAGAGTCAACAACAGTCTCCTGCTTGGAACTCTTCCAACTGACCGCACCACCGTTCAAAATGAACACAAAACCCGATTGCGATTTGTAATCGTCTTTGTCGGTTTGGAAGCTTGCATCGGTGTAACCATTTACAACGAGCTCTTCCTCACCTCCGTAGACTAGGAACACATCCTTAGTTCTTTTCAAATACTTGAGGATGTTTTTAACCGCTGTCCAGTGACTCTCACCTGGATCAGCCTGGTATCTGCTCGTAACACTTAGAGCATAGGAAACATCTGGGCGAGTACATATCATAGCATACATGATAGATCCAATGGCCGAAGCATATGGAATCTTACTCATGCGATCTCGCTCATCAGTTGTTGAAGGACACTGAGTCTTGCCAAGATTTATGCCATGAGACATGGGCAAGAACCCTTTCTTTGCCTCCTCCATGTTGAACCGTTTCAACACTTTGTCAATGTAAGTACTCTGGCTTAATCCTATTAGCCTTTTTGATCTATCTCTATAGATCTTAATACCCAAAATATATGCCGCTTCCCCTAAGTCCTTCATTGAAAAACTATTTTTCAGTGAGGTCTTAACGGACTCGAGCATAGGAATATCATTTCCAATCAGTAATATGTCATCTACATATAAGATTAGAAATACGAGCGAGCTCCCACTTGCCTTCTTGTAAACGCAAGATTCTTCTTCGTTTTTGATGAAGCCAAACCCTTTGACCACTTCATCAAAACGAATGTTCCAACTCCGAGATACTTGCTTCAACCCATAAATGGATTTTTGAAGTTTGCATACTTTTCTAGCATTGATTGGATCGACAAAACCCTCGGGCTGTATCATATACACGTCCTCGGTTAAATTTCCATTAAGGAAAGCCGTTTTGACATCCATCTGCCATATCTCAAAGTCGAAATATGCAGCAATAGCTAGAATGATCCGTATAGATTTAAGCATCGCTACAGGTGAGAAGGTCTCATCGTAGTCAACTCCTTGAACTTGCCGAAAACCTTTTGCGACGAGTCGAGCTTTATGGATATGAACATTTCCATCCATATCAATCTTCTTTTTGTAGATCCATTTGCACTCTATGGTTTTAACACCATCAGGCGGGTCAACCAAGTTCCAAACTTGATTGTCTCCCATGGATGCTATCTCGGATCTCATGGCACTATGCCATTTCTCAGAGTCTGGGTCCATCATTGCTTCCGCATAGGTCGTAGGCTCATCATTGTCTAACAATAACATATCTCGCGTATTGCGGAGCCTTTCCGACCTTCGTGGTGGTGGTGCTTCCTTAGCCATGGGTTCCTCAACTTGTTCTGCCACGTGGGCATCATTCGTCGAGTCTTCCCCAATTGGTTCATCTTGAACCTCTTCAAGCTGCACCGTTCTTCCACTTGTCTCCCTGTTGAGAAACTCTTTCTCTAGGAAAACACCACTTCGAGCGACAAACACTTTGCCCTCTAGTCGGTTGTAGAAGTAATATCCAAAGGTTTCCTTCGGATATCCCACGAAAATGCATTTATCCGACTTGGGTGTGAGCTTGTCCGACTGTAGTCGCTTGACAAATGCCTCACATCCCCAAATCTTTAGAAAAGACAAACTGTGACTCTTCCCAGTCCATATCTCATATGGTGTCTTAACTACGGATTTAGACGGTACCCTATTAAGTGTGAAAGCTGCTGTTTCTAGAGCGTAACCCCAAAATGATAATGGTAGATCTGACTGGCTCATCATCGATCGAACCATGTCCAACAAGGTCCGATTACGCCGCTCGGATACCCCGTTTCTTTGAGGCGTTCCAGGCGGTGTTAGCTGTGAACAATTCCGCAACTCTTCAGATGATTGCTAAATTCATGACTCAAATACTCGCCACCACGATCAGATCGTAGAGCCTTAATTTTCTTGGCACGTTGATTTTCAACCTCATTCTGGAACTCTTTGAACTTTTCAAAAGTTTCAGACTTATGCTTCATTAAGTAGACATAGCCATATCTACTAAAATCATCAGTGAAAGTTATGAAGTAATGAAATCCACCTCTAGCAGTCGTGCTCATTGGTCCACATACATCAGTATGTATGATTTCCAACAAGTCTGATGCCCTCTCAAAAGAACCTTTGAAAGGTGACTTGGTCATCTTACCAAGCAAACAAGCTTCACATGTCTTGTATGATTCAAAATCAAACGAAGTTAGAAGACCATCATCATGGAGCTTCTTCATGCGCTTTTCACTTATGTGACCCAAACGACAATGCCAAACATAGGTGGGATTCAAATCATTAGGTCGAAGTCTTTTAGTATTTATGTTAAAGATGGGCGCATCATCAAGATTTAAAATAAATAACCCATTCACAATGGGCGCAAAAGCCACAAACATTTCATTTTTAGAGATCAAACAACCATTGTCTTTACTTGCAAATGAATAACCATCTCTCATCAAACATGAGGGAGATAAAATGTTTCGACTCATACTAGGAACATAATAACAATTATTTAATTCCATAATAAATCTTGAAGGAAGCTGAAGTTGCATGGTGCCGACGGTTAACGCAGCAACCCTTGCTTTATTTTCGACGCGAAAATCAACTTCACCTCTTGCGACTCCTCTACTTCTTATTAGCCCTTGCATCGAGTTGCAAATGTGAGCAACTGATCCGGTATCAAATACCCAAGAGTTAATAGGAGAATCAGCAAGAAAAATGTCTAAAACATTTATGACAAGTGTACCATGGGTGGAAGTCTTACTTCCAGCCTTCTTCTTGCATTCCTCGGAATCCATGTACTTCTTGCAGTTTCTCTTCCAGTGGCCAGTCTCTTTACAATAGAAGCATACTGTCTCAGCTCCAGGTCCAGCATTAGGCTTAGGCGTTGGCTTCGAGATCATATCTTTAGCCTTGCCCTTATCCTTTGCCCATGACTTCTTACCCTTTTTCTTGAAGCTAGACTTGTTCTGCACAGCCATCACATGGCTAGGCCCTGCACACTTCTTAATGTCACTCTCTGCTGTTTTGAGCATCCCACAAAGCTCATTAAGGCCCTTTTCCACCCCATGCATATGGTAGTTCGAAATGAAATGTCCATAGCTAGGTGGAAGAGACGCCAAAATGAAATCAGTTGCCAACTCTTGGCTAATTGGAAAACCAAGTTTATCCAAAGTCTGACTGTAACCAACCATTTTGATCACATGTGGGCCTACGGGTGCACTTTCTGTTAACTTGCATTCCAGAAAAGCCTTAGAGACATTGAACCTTTCAGTCCTGGCCTGTGTCTGGAACATGTCTTTAAGCGCCATGATCATATCATACGCTTCCTGATCCTCAAACTGCTTTTGAAGGTCAGGTTCCATGCATGCAAGCATAAGACAGCTAATCTCAAGAGAGTCATCACATGCTTTCTTGTAGGCAGTTTTAACAGCAGCAGCCGCATTGATAGCAGGCTCTTCTGGGATTGGGGTGTCCAGAACGTTTTCCTTTTTATCTGCCCTGAGAACAATTCTCAGGTTACGGACCCAGTCCGAATAGTTTGTTCCATTTAATTTTTCTTTCTCAAGAATCGATCGCAAAGCAAAAGGGTGTGCGCGGCTGCTAGATGCCATTGATCTACAATAGGAAATGCAAAATACTAAGACAAATAGAACCATGATAGAGTAAACTGTATTAAACAAATTTAATAGAATGTACTCCCACTAAACTCAATATCCCTCTATTGATTCTTAGCGATTCAAGATCCGCAATTAACTAGTCTACTAGTGAGCTTTTGCATCACCGCTAGGAGACAAGGTAATTCGGTAAGTAACACCTTACTAATCATATCTCTATATGACTCTTGTTGTTGGGTGACATCTCTATGCCTCGGCGCCCAACCTTTATGCCCCAAGGCCCATAACCTTTATGATAACCTTGTTAAGTTCACCAACCCTTATGCATGTATGTATCCGATACAAACCCATCTAGTCAAGGAAAGTCGATGGTGCCCTAATTTTATAGACCCACCATCAATTTACAAGACATGGGATGGTGCAAGGTTTAGTTGGGAGGGCATATGTTTTAACTTAACATTATGTGAGGGATCGCTATACTTCTACCATTCAAGCATGCATAGAAGTAAAACAATAGGAATAGCATTCACACAGTTGTGACTCAGTATGGCCCATTTTCTCATGGTGATCTCCATCGCCATAGAATCTGTCCACCATGATGATCTCCATCTCCATGGTTAATGTGTGCCATCCCTCCAAGTGATGTGTCCTCCGAGTACTATTATAAGCTATTACTCATAACAGCTAGTAATAACATACATGGATATAAGGAATCATCACAAGTCGGCACGCAGGCCGTTAATACAATATTTTGACAACACAATGGCTCCAGCCGTGTTGCCGAACCCACGACACGCAGGTCATGAAAATATTACAAACATGCATCACATACACATTAGGCCATACCGGTCACAAACATCCTGCAAAAACAAGTTATGCATAGAATCGCAATCTACCGGATAAGGGGGTCGAGGGGGTTTCCCCCCGCGGGGTTCGAAGGGGACATTCGTAAAAAAACAGAGATCCAATCTATGCAATTTTTACTTAGGATTTTGATCGGCAAATCATATTTACCCCAAATCGACCATTGTTCCGATTCGACCAATTTGCATTGATCTTCGCATGCCGCAGCCGGTTTTACGTGTCACTGTCTACCCCGATGGTGATACCGACCGGTAGGGGTATGTTGTGGCACGACCTTAGCAGCATAATCACGGAATATCGATTATTAATCTAGGTTCCGATTCGACCAATCATATTGATCTTCGCATTCCGCAATCGGTTTTACGTGTCACTGTCTACCCCGATGGTGATACCGACCGGTAGGGGTATGTTGTGGCACGACCTTAGCAGCATGTTCACGGAAACCAGATCAGATCAATCCATTATCAGAACTATACAATCGATCACATCGATCATACCTAATTACATATCGCCATATGCAAATCACCCGAACCTATAACATGACAGCAATGGCTCTGATACCACTGAAGGGATACGGGTATGCTACGCTAGCGCAAATTAATAAAAATTCTACCCGCAAACCAAGATCACTACAGTTATAGATCACGGAATTACCACTAGACGCGCAGGTGCGGAATTGATGCAGCACGTCGGGGCAGAGTAGTCGTACTACGTCGATGCAGCACGTCGGGGCAGAGTAGTCGTACTACTTCCTCGTCCTCATCGCGGCGTCCAACGTACAACTCCTCTTGCGGTTCGTCCAAACGCTACAGATGCAGCGCCGCCAAAAGGTATCCACACGTACGGGAGGAAGCAACGCACGCCGGATTACTAGATCCGCGCGAGCGCTCAGGGCGTGGGAGGGGTGGCGGCCAGGGTTTGAGGAGGTCACGAAATTCTCTCACAACCCTGTGCGCCCTTGCCCTCCTTTTATAGACGTCCTCACAATGGGCTTCTACGAATGGAGGCCCATTAGGACTCAATACCCAGTCCAACCCGGATCCAATCCGAATTAGGCTTCAGCCCTTAAGTGTGTGACCCTATGGGTTCACGTATGTTTAGACATGACACGAGTTTACCTACTCGGTCAATAGTTGGTAGCGGCCTCTAGCAAGACGTGCCAACTCCTAAACACACACAAAGATCATATCGAACGAACCATCACAACTTTATGTACATGCCAATCCCTTTGCCTCACGATATTTGGTCGAGCTCCAAGCTGACCACTCTTTCTCGATCCTGTGATCCGGAATCCCTTACTAGGTTAACTCTTAACCTTAAGTAGCATGGCCATGCATTTCTGGATCCGATCACTCGAGGGGCCCAGAGATATCTCTCTCAGGTAGAGAGGGGAAAATCCCATCTCGACTGACCATGCCTCGTAGCATGCTTCATGACAAACCCGAAAACTATCTTTATAACTACCCAGTTACGGAGTAGCGTTTGATAGCCCCTAAGTAGGTCGATTCACATCTCAAGTACATGCGACAATCTCAGGTCTAAGGACAAGGCGTACACATTGTGTAGATAGAGAACAATAAGTATAATTGTTATGTCTCATGTTGGGTCGGTCCAACCCCATGTTCTAAACATGTGTCCACATTATTGGTTTGACATCTCCATGTCTATGACCTGTGAAACATGGTCATCAACCGATACATGTGCTAATCCATTATTCACGTGTGTCCTCACATGAACTCCGACTAGGGACAACTTTAGAATAACCATATAAGTAAAGAGTTTCACAAACAAGTCACATACTTGGTAATCAACACAAAGGCAATATTCAAGGAACATTTATTAAATCATGGATACAACGAAATATCATCATCTCTATGATTGCCTCTAGGGCATATTTCCAACACTTACGACTACCAGCGATGCTCAACCGCTCCCTACCTACGATCACGTGCGATGGTCGACGGCTTCTGACTTACGATGACGATGTATGCTCGAGGGTTTCCGACCTACGACCACGAGGTGTGGTCGATGTCTTACAGCTTATGACCAAGAGGTGTGGTCGACGGCTTCTGACTTACTTGACAGATTTAACAACTTTTAGAACATGTTTGTATGCATGTTCTAAAAATTTTTACTACCTGTGAGTTTTAAAACATGTAGTATGATAAATTTTAAAAATCTGTAGCAGAAGAAGATAGGGTTGGAGATAGAGTGGAAAGTAGGTGTTAATCTAGATGGTTAGATCCGCACCATACACTCTAAATTTTAACTAAAATTTTGAAGAAATTAGCTGAGTAGTACCTAGAAACTTTAGTTTTATTGATGGTGGAATGATTCAATGAGTCGACTATGGTGGTGGTTTTACTTTGTGGTTTTAGATCATGGAACATGATTTTTTCAATAAAGATCCGTAGCAACACACGGATAATCACTTAAAAAAAACGACGAAGCAGTCATGGGTTGAAGCTATAAATGGTTAGTTAAAAAGAGCACGGCTATAGTCTGCGCGTGTGATGTACGTGGCTTGTAATAAAAAAAAAGAAATATGATTCTCGCTTGCATGTATAGCCCACGTCACCACAGAGATAGAAACCTGAGCGACAATAAATGGTGCATAAGGATTTTAGACAGACAAAGGAGGAAGGATGATGCTATGTTGGTCCTTGGTCAGTGCCATGGTGCAACGCTTCGATTTTTCTTTGTTATGTTTGGATGCAGAGAACCATACTATGTCTGTGTCCATATATAAACGCATTGTTCATAATACATTAGTACGTACCAAGCAACGTACTCTCGTACTCTGCATGGTTTGACTAGCTACATAAGGGCAATTTGGTCCTGATATGCTCCTCACTAAGAAAACTGTGAGCTAAACTGAATCTGTTTTACTATCTTCTTATCCGCGTCCCCTGGGCCCATGTAGATGCATACGCTCAGGATTAATTATCGACGAGCGGTGGGAGGCGGTCGGCGACGACCTAAAATCAAGTTAGGTTTATGGTTTATCCGCGTCCCCTGACCTCATGTAAGTTATTCACGGGTAATCCTCGATGATTGATCGAACGCCAATTGATCCAAAACACGGTAAAATGTATGGAAGCATCTCCAGCTACACGGAAATCCTTCCGCTATAAGGATGCACAACCACCACGTGCAACTGTCTTGCTGTTGTTAGCTTCGAAGTCATCCAATTTGAATGCCATATTGTATTCATTACATGAATATGTAGCCTGGACTGCCTGGTTGCGGGTGATTGTTTAGAAAGACAATTTACTAATTGCGAAGTCTTAAGTAATAGATGTATCGTCTGAAGTCTTAAATAATGGATATATCTTCATTGAGGGTGTCATTACTATTTTGATTACCCTCGTACGTAATCCCATGTTAACTTATAACTGATATAGGCGATCTAAAAGGCAAGCCCCTCCCAGCTCTCCACAGTGCCCTCGCAAAAAAAAAAAAAACCCCCACTCCATAGTGCAGATGGCTAAAGAATGTACGAGGTTTATGATTGCATCCGTTCCCGTGATTAATAAAGCTTATCCTCATATTTTTCTAAAATGTCAGGCCTTCCAGTGGAGCCCCTGGCCACATGGTGGTGAATCATCCTTCGTCCTTTGTTTGTCTAAAAAACTTATGCGTCATTTATTATTGTAGTGACGTAGACTATACAAGTACGCAAGAATTGTATTTCTTTCTTTTAATATAGGCATGTACATCACACATACACAACACACATACACGGACTATAGTCATGTTTTTTAACTTATAATTTATCTCCAACAAACAAATGAAAAGATTTCTTTATTGTCTTTTCGAAACGGTTTATCAAGACAGTTTTTTTGAAGTGGTTTATCAACATTCGCTTTATTTACATAAATTACTTATAACTGCTATGGGCGATCTAAAAAGCAACCCTCTCCAAGCTCTCCACAGTGTCCTCGCAACAAAAGAACTCTCCATAGTGCACATGGCTAAAGAATGTACGAGGTTTATGAATGCATTCGTTCCCGTGATTGATAAAGCTTATCCTGAGATTGTTCTAAAATGTCAGGCCTTTCAGTGGAGGCCCCTGGCCACATGGTGGTGAATCATCTTTCGTCCTTTGTTTGTCTAAAAAACTTATGCGTCATTTATTGTTGTAGTGACGTAGGCGATACAAGCACGCAAGAATTGTATTTCTTTCTTTTAATATAAGGCACGTACATCACACATACACCGACTATAGTCATGTTTTTTAACTTATAATTTTTCTCCAACAAACAAACGAAAGGACTTCTTTGTCATTTTTTTGAAGCGGTTTATCAAGATGGTCTTTTCAAAGTGGTCATCGGGAGGGGGCGGCGCTGAGAGGGGGGCCGTGCGGCGTGGAGGGGCGACAGGTGCAGCCGCATAGGGAGGGAGGCATCGTAGGGAGGGAGGCCGGGAGGGGAGCGCCGAAGCAAGCTTGATCGCGCAGAGGGGGCGGCATGGGGCGAGTGGGCAGGATCTGGGGCAGCGCGACGTCGGGAGTGCGAGGCAGGCGGCGAGGGCGGCAGGGGTGCGGAGGCGAGGAATCGGGGGCGGCAAGGGCGCGGCCTGATTTAGGGTTTCTCAGCTTCTTGGCATAATGGGCTAATGCGGCAAAACATTAGCATTTGCTGCCAGCCCGTCTGCTCAAGCGGCTCAGCCCATGCTGGCCTGTCTGCTGCCGACCTTCCGCTGCTGGGCTGCGTGACGACTCAGGCTAGGTCAGTATACCGCACAAATATTGAGCTAGTGCTTAAAGGGGGTACTACTAGTACCATTTCGAGGCCTTGGGCTGTAGTCCATCTAGCTCGAGGTCCAGTTTCGCCCCTGATCCGCAATGATTGATCGAACGCCAATTGGTCCAAAACACGGTAAAATGTATGGAAGCATCTCCAGCTTCGCGGAAATCCTTCCGCTATAAGGATGCACAACCACTAAGTGCAACTGTCTTGCTGTTGTTACCTTCATAGAAATCCAATTTGTATGCCATATTGTATTCATTACACGAAAATGTAGCCTGGTTTTTGGTGATTTTTTAGAAAGACAATTTACTAATTGCAAAGTCTTAAGTAATGGATGTATCATCTGAAGTCCTAAATAAGATATATCTTCATTGAGGGCGTGATTACTATTTTGATTACCCTCGTACGAAAATTGTAGTTACCCATGTTAAATTACTATAACTGATATAGGCGATCTAAAAAGCAAGCCACTCCCAGCTCTCCACAGTGCCCTCACAAAAAAAAAAAAGAACTCTCCACAGTGCACATGGCTAAGAATCAAAGCACCTTTTGGGCACTGTTTCGCACCGTATTTACAAAAATAACAGTATAGCGGTAGTATTGACAAAAATATCGTTTTGGCCACCCGGTGGCTAGGCGGTAGGCAGCCTGTCACCCAAGGAGGAGGCGGCATGCTGCCTGCCTTCCGGCCACCAGGCGGCAGCCAGCCTAATTACCTGCCTAATTTTTTTCCGTTTAGTGTTTCTTTGATATTTTAAACATATCAAATGAGCCCAAAAAATTACGAAATTTATGTGCAACATCCTAACACAACTTTCCTTGCAGTGTATTTTTTTGGGGAATTTTATCCATGGTGAATGTTGCTCAAAAATTTATAAAATTTTGATATTTTTACGAGTTTTTACATATAGCAAACGAGCTCCAAAAATTACAAAATTTTATGTGATCTGAATTAGCCATGCTTGTTTGGATTAACTTAACCATGAATTTAAAGAAAAAATTTCCAAAAAATTCTCAAAGTTAAATTAATCGGAACAAACGTAGCTAATTCAGACCGCATAAAATTTCCCAAAAAAATTACATAATAACTATTACTACATCAGGAGGTTTCACATAATATTTCGTAATTTATTGAGCTCGTTTGCTATATGTAAAAACTCATAAAATTATTGAAATTGTATAAATTTTTTAGCAACATTGGCCGTGGATAAAAATCCCCAAAATTACACTACGAGGAACGTTGTGTCGGGAGCCTGTACATAAAGTTTTGTATATTTTTTAGCTCATTTATTATATTTAAAAATTCAAACAACTACTAAACGAAAAAAATTAGGCAGGTAATTAGGCCGGCTAATCAGCTGGCCTAAACCGGGTGGCAGGTAGCCTGCCGCCTCCTCCCTGGGCGATAGGCTGCCTACCGCCCAGCCACCACCAGCAGGTGCCACACGTCGCCTTGCGGACACTGCTGCTCGAGCGCCGGGTGGCAAAAATGACATTTTTATCAATACTGTCGCTATACTGCTATTTTTGTAAATATGGTATGAAACAACGTCAAAAGTGGCTTTAATTCCTTGGCTAAAGAATGTACGAGGTTTATGATTGCATTTGTTCCCGTGATTGATAAAGCTAATCCTCAAATTGTTTTAAAATGTCAGGCCTTTCAGTGGAGACCCCTGGCCACATGGTGGCGTAGGCTATACAAGCACACAAGTATTTTATTTCTTTCTTTTTAATATAAGGCACGTACATCACACATACACATACTATAGTCATGTTTTTTTAACTTATAATTTATCTCGAACAAGTAAACGAAACAACTTTTTTATCATCTTTTTGAAACGGTTTATCAAGACAGTCTTTTTAAAGTGGTTTATTAACATTCGCTTTGTTCATATAAACACTCGTACTCTGACCAAAAACTATAAATCGCAGCTAAAAAGAACACATATTATATGTCTAGCATACCTCTAGGGTGCTTTCACGCTAAGTTCATATGTTAGAGATCATATCAATATCCAAAATATCATTCGTTTATAAATAGAGTAAGAAGCAAACAGCTGGACACATAATTGCTGTAAAGTAATATTGCCACAAGAAGGAGCTAAATTTGGTACCCGATGCATGTGAAAAATCTTAAGTTGTGTGTGGATGGCAAATTGTGCCCGGTATCGAAGGTTGAGGTCAGTTTTGTGTGTATAACAAAATTGCAGTACAGAGGAAATGCGACTTGCGTTATACGCTTAAGCAACTGCAATGTAATTTATTTTTTTTACCATACAGACTTGTGTTATTGTTTTGTGCTACAAAAATGCCTTTCTAAAAACCGAGGGGAATGCATCCATTGAAATAAATGTAGTTTTTCCCTATTATTTACTTATTAGAATCAAAATTCACGCAAATTAATTACCTATTAGAAATCAAAGTTCCATGCATATCGTACACTTCATAAGTCTCTATTTTTCAAGTCCCTGACAGGTAGATGTCCTACAAGTTCACATGAGCGGTCAACACATGTATATCATGGGGAAATGTTAGCGTCCGGACATCCGATCCGGACGCTAGCTCCGGACGCTCGATTGTAATATTTTTTGTCCTATGTTTGCAATATTTTTTGCTCATATTTGTAACATTTTTAGTCCATGTTCTTGTTGCAAAATTTTTTATTTTGTGTATACAACATAAATTTTTGTATCACACATTTTTGTTGCAAATGGTGATTAAAATTGATGCACACATTATCTAAGAATGTTGCATCGGAGCATACGATGTGAATGCTCAGATCATTCTTTTTTTTGTTGTATACATAGCCAACAAATATTGCAGACATAGACGAGAAATATTGCGACTGAGAATACTCACATCGTTCTTTTTTTGTTACAACATTTCGATTTCATGTAGCAATTGTGTGCACTGTAGCAGTCTTAAATTGTTATAGCAATCGCAAAGACACTGTAGTAGTCGTAATGGGTACTGTAGCAGTTGTGCTCGAAAGAGTACTCGGAAGTGACGTGGTCGAAGCAGCATAGTCGAAAAGCCGTGGTCGAGGCTGGGCGTCCGAGTAACAGCTGAGTCAATAAGTTGAACGAGTCTTTCGAGTACTGCATGGTGTGCGTAAGTCATAGAGTCGTAGTGTACGGTGTACGCGATTCATGAAGTGATGGCCGGTGAAACCGGATTACAGAGTGTCTATTTATATCCTTATAATCAGTCTGTTAAGATAGAAGTTGAATAGAAGAAAACGAGACTCAGCTGAGTTCGGTCTCGCCAAACTAGTGTTTTTTTGTATTTTCTTTCGGTGTTCATTTCCTTCCCCGTGAAAGCGTGTGTCCACGGGAAGTTTGAGTGTGTGATTCCTAGGTGTATTTTCAACAATTGGTATCAGAACTTGGTGAGTGCCCAAAATCATGCCAAGAAGTACGGAGATCGTCGATTCGGCGGTGCTAGCATCGGCGAGCGCACCAGCGAAGGAGAGTTCTGCAGTGTCGCTTCACTACCCCGTGCTCACGAGTAGCAACTACGCGACGTGGGCGATGAAGATGAAAGTGTACATGAAGGCCCTAGGCGTATGGGACACTGTCGAGCTCGGCGACACTGACACGTGCAAGGACCAGATGGCATTGGCAGTCATCTACCAAGGTGTCCCCGAAGATACGCTCTTCCTACTGGCTTAAAAAGAGACAGCCAAAGCTGTGTGGGAGGCGTTGAAGACCATGCACGTGGGAGCCGAGTGCGTGAGGGAGGCCGAGGTACAAACCCTCAAGTTGGAGTTTGAGGTGCTACTTATAACAGAGTCAGAGGTGATTGACGACTTCGCCATCTCGTTGACAACTATCGTCAGCAAAATTTGAGGGCTCGGTGACAAGATGGAGGAGAGCTATGCGGTATGAAAATTTCTTCGTATAGTTCCCGCCAAGTTTCTACCGATAGTCTCCCAAATCGAGTAATTTAGGGACCTCAAGGCAATGACGATTGAAGAGTTGATCAGCCATTTGAAGGCACACAAAGAATGGTGGGTATCCTATGGTGCAGGCGCAAGGGATCAACACCTGCTACTGACAAAGGGCGAGTGGGAGGCCCGATCCAAGAAGAGCAATGGCTTCGGCAAGAAAAAGAGCACTTTTGACAAGGCGAAGGTGCCCTGCTACAACTGCCAAGAGTTAGGGCATTTTACAAAGGAATGCCGTGAGCCAAAGAAGGAGATGGCTATTCTTGCTGCAGAGGATGAGCCAACGCTGCTTTAAAACAAACATTGAGTCGTATGTGTATATGGTACAGTAGGATTGTTGCATGTGTCATGTATTTGTTTATGTACGTAGGAGGTGTGTTACATACGTGTGCATATTAGTGTCATGATCTGCACGTAGGTGAGTTAGTGCATGATACATGTGTGTATATGAGTTCTTGTAGTTGTATCCAAGTTCTCATATGTGTGTGCTCTGATGAGAATCTCCGTCGCCGTCAAGTTGCCACTAGCGAAAGACAATTGGAGCTGAAGAAGAGGTCAAAATCGTCGGCGAGGTGTGTCACCGACAGTGAAGACATCAAAATCATCGACGAGGTGTGCCACTAATGGTGAAGATGTGAAAGACGCCAGCAAGTTATGTTACCAGCAGTATGGTTAGCAAGAAGAAGGCAAAACTTCTTGGAGATGCATCAGGAAATCGAACTTCGTCTTGTGAAGTTTAACAAGTCAAGATTAGGAGAGAGATTGTTAAAACTAATCTTGACTCCTGTTGAGCAGGAGTCAAAGTGTAAGTGCTCATAGGAGCCATCGTTGTAGCCACAGTCGGAAGTCGTAAGCCGTGGTTGAAAGTGAGTGTTGTCGTAAATTCACTATAGCTGTCATAAGTTAGCAGTCGTGTACACTACAACAGTCTAAAGTACTGTAGCAGCTGTAAAGTCACTGTAGCAGTTGTTGTGGGTACTATTGTAGTCGTGCTCGAAAGAGTACTCGAATGTTCCGTGGTCGAGGCAGCGTAGTCGAGAAGCCGTGATCGAGGCTGAGCGTCCGAGTAACAGCTGAATCAATAAGTTGAGCGAGTCTTTCGAGTAGTGCGCGGTGTGCGCAAATCGTAGAGTTGTAGTGCACGGTGTGCGTGAGTCATGGAGTGATGACCAGTGAAATTGGATCACAGAGTGTCTATTTATATCCTTGTAATCGGTTTGTTAAGAGAGGAGTTGAATAGAAGAAAAAAAAGGCTCAGCTAAGTTTGGTCTCGCCAAACTAGTATTTTTGGTATTTTCTTCCCGTATTCATCTCCTTCCTCGTAAAAGCGTGTGACTACGAAAATTTTAAGTGTGTGATTAAGTGTATTTTCAATAAATGACACGTTCTCGGTGACCACTTGCACTAAATGGTCTTCAAATGCCAGCCGAATCCCATCTTACCTATGGTTAAGCTTTTACCCCTCAAAGGATATACATACGACAGTCATTTGTACCACTGCAAATACCAGAGAATGAATAAATATAGTCATACTGTGATCGACATGTGTGCAAATATATGCTGCATTTATAAGCAATGAGAATGAGAATTGAGGATCGGGTGCGGCTAGCTTTCCCCTTCTTTTTTTTTTCTTTCCTTCTTATTTGATGGACTACTACTAGTGTCATGCAGTCTTGTTTATTTGGATTTTTTTGTAGCTCGTAGTTTATTTTTCATTATTTAGTACTATAGTTAGCTTATTTTGTGTTATAGCTGCTAGTTATTTTTTTGTGTAATTAAATTAAAAACTTTTAAAATCGAAAAAACAGACTAGCCTATTACGTACGATACAAAGAAATACAAAAAAAAGATAAAAAAGTTAAAAAATCGAAAAACTAAAATAAAAAATTGAAAGTCAGAAATCACGGGAGGATGGATGCATCGTGGCCACGTGGAAGTGAGTCCGAGCCTGAGCCTCGAAGCAACCAACCCAACCCCTAGGTGCACTGCATGTTGAGGGAATCCTCGTCAATCAGCTACGCTTGGATTTACTGTGGTCTGCTAACTCTTGTCTGATATGTTGCTCATAAGATGCGTGCGTGTAAAGGTCAAGGCCTCAAGGGGTTTTAAGCAGCTATCTAGCATGCGTATATGCATGCAGAAGATCCTGGCCGGTCTAGTCATCACGTACGTTAGTACATCAGGCTGCCAGGCAGGCATGGGTCCAACATTTGGAAATGTTTCAAAAAAAAAAAGAAGATAGCATGCAGCATATGGAAGTCTGTATGGTGATCTCGGATCCCCGATTACTATACCCCGTAATTTTCCTCTTTATTTTTCCTCTTTTTTCTTTGTTTTTAACTTCGGTTTCTCATAAGCCAGCCGAAATACTTTCAGTTCGTTCTCAGATCTCATATATGCTTTTAGTCCCGTTCAAAACGGTTTTGCTGAAGAAGTGTCTTCCAGGGGCGAAGCCAGTATAGGTTAATTGGGGTCCAGTGACCCCAATAAAATTTAGTAAATCTTATAAAAAATTACTGTTTATTACTGTTCATCGGTGGAAAGAACACCATTGTACAATAGAGGTGACCCTAATGCTCCTATCGTCTGGCTTCGCCCCTGGTGCCTTCGAGTACCCGCAGAATAAGTAGCCTGGAGACTTTGGATTTTCAAAAAGATCTCACCTACTAAGAACAACCAATCATGATCCTTGAGACAGCAGAGCAACAGACCAGAGGGCAGCCATCAGATTGTGCAGAATTCAATAGAGCAATCACACAAAAGACGAAGCCACTTGAAAACGAGAAGAAGATATAAAGGCCAACTATCCCATCTCTTTGCTAGACAGTCTAAATCTTAAGGGTTAGATTTTTCTTAAGGGGGTAGTTTTATAGCATCCAAATTTTTTATTTGTATTTTATTGGAATTTTTCTGGATTTTATTTCCAAAGCATATAGCAAGAAAACTTAATTTGTCTATTTTCTAAAAGCCAAAAATAGTCCATTTTATTTTTCTTGAGTTCCCTCGATTTATAGTATTTTTTTGTGAATTTTTCCAAAAGTTTTGAGATTTATTTGCTATTTTCTAAGACTTTTTAAAACTTCCTAGATTTTCTGAAAATTAAAAGTTAATTCAAAAACTTAACTTCCTCCCGGGCTGACGCGTGTCCGACCCAGATCATCCTCATCACCGCACAACCTCATCCCGAGCGTCCACTCTCACTTATCTGCGCTAACGGCCGGATTCTACCCATGCAACACGTGTCACTCAATCGTGAGCCTGCTCGCTCACCCTCTCTCTCCCCTCTCTCCAACAGGCGAGACCCACGCATACGTAGCAATCCGCTTGCACTTTCGTCCTCGCTTCGCGCAAAACGGTTAACCAAGGGTTGCTACCATTGGAAGCCCTAGGTTTATATGTTAGTACTTCTCAAGCTAAACTAGTAAGGTAGGACTAATCCAGACCCTCATGTGCACACACACATATGGGCCATCATGGGACTAATTCTACAAGGGCCGATGTGTCACATAGCTGTATCACTCAAGAAAAACAGAATAAATAAACAAATAAATAATAATAAAAACCCTAATCTAGATATGGCTTTAAAAGGGGGCCCATCTATTCTTTTCTGTGCGCAACTTTTTCAAATCTAGGTTTCCCATCTACTCTCTCTTTCTCCCTCCCTATTCGCTCTGTGTGGGGCAGCCGATGGCGGTGTCGGCCCGGTGAGAGGCGGCGATGCACGTGCACACCATGCCATGGCGGCAACGGCGGCACGCGTGGCCGTGGTGTGGGTGGCGGCGGCCGGCGAGCGGCGGCGGCGCACATGCATGCCTTGGCATGGCGGCGGCAGTGCGTGTGGCTATGGCGTGGGCGGCGACAGCTTAGCAGCGGCGGTCGACGGGCGGCGGCGGTGGCGCAAGGCACGCTGTCGCACGCGCACGCCTACAGTTATGCCAGCGATCGGCGGCCGGTGGCCAGGGGCTGAGGCACGGCCGAACGTCTGTTCATGTGGCCGATCGTGGTTTTGCACTACCAAACGGCTGTTCGCCCGGCCAAACGGTTGTTCGCTCGGCCGAACGGTGTTTCGCCCGGCCTTGGGGGCTAGCGACCCATTTCATTTCCAGCCAAATTTATCACATGTTGTTCCTTTATCAAATTTATCTGTATCTGATCGGTTGCCTTTCATTCCATCCTGTAGGTTCGCACACAGCTGTTGAGGGAGCAGTTGGGCAGTTGCGCATTTCGGATCCATCATGCAGCGTGTTCGTTGAGTGTGCTCAAGGCAAATACGTCGCGGCCGTAAACTGTTCTTTCGCACATTACCGTTTCATGATTACCTGTCGCCATTAGCCTAGTATTCGATTATTGCATTGTATTGAATACCAGTTGTGTGTTGCTTGTAGAATTAGTTAGATCCTAATGCGCTGGGCTAGTTAGTGTTGTACACTTGTAATTGGTATAACACTCGACTATAGAATTCATGCTTAGTTACGGATTGAAATAAATGCTTAGTTATGGATAGGGTAGCGTATAAGAATGTTCAAATATAAGGTTAACCACAAGTAATCTTTTAACACTGGACGGCTTATTTATATATCTTGCTTCCATGATCCTTTAACTATTCATTATTGATTGTGAGCTTTGGCTGATTTAGTTGTGGTACATTAATCTGACTAATAATCACTTATCATATAATAAAAATTGTATGATTGACCACCCTTGTGTGGCTTCTTCTAGTATCCTCTTTAGGACAGGTTCTAGTACGCTATCACCGGATCTTCATTCCCCATCGCTTTGTATCACAAATCATGTCTCTCCGGTCTCAACAGTATTAAACCATTACCCTCATAACTTTATCTTAATTCACCATCGACTTTCTAATTACATCTTAGAAAATTCACTAATAAAAGAAATGACGGTTACCTGGCCCGGAATTACCCACATATAGGGGAGATTTTCACCCACCTTGTAACATACGAAGGGCCGTACATTCTCGTTACACAGGATATTACACCCCGTCAGCAGTTATACAGTCGAGGACAAGGATGTGCCTGACTATTCTTGTATAACCGAGTATATGGGATGTGATCGTCGGCGCCTTTGCTATAACTTGCCAAATAACAATTATATTTAATTACACTGTTTCTGCAATCTCTATCTCCAATCTATATCAGTGTTTTCGGTAACCTAATTTTGTTGCCTTTAACCTATGTCAATTGCTTGCTTACATTGCTTGTCCCTTATTTATCTTGGTTGCATTACCTGTCTTTACTCATTATGTTGCGACTATTGTTAGGTACTTGCTAAGATTTTCAAATCTCACGCTTGCTCTTTCCATTCTCAGGTAAAAGGCCAGTGAAGTGATAGCAACATGTATGGGTGGGAGCACTCGAGTTTCAGCACGTGGCTTGCCACTATTTTTACCATTTTATTTTATTCTTCATTTGATTAGAAATGGACCGGTCCCATGTTTCAAATATTTATTTCAGCTTCTATTGATTATCTAAATAAAATACCTTTAAGGTTTTATATCTTATGATTTCTATTGTTGCTTTTATTATTTCCTTTTTACTTTGGTGATGATATTCCATAGTAATATCTCAGTTTGGCTGTATGCAGAGTGTTACACTTCATTAACTTATACTAATCATTTAGACTTGGTTTCATGGCATTTCAGTTTCCTTGATATTTTTTAGGGCATGTTCTTTTCCTCCGAAGCCGGCGGTTTTTGGCTTTTGCTACAATACTTAACTTTCAAACGAAATATTTTCTCAAGACGGGGTCTACAAGTTAAACGATCTACATGTTAAAAGCCCAACATCTGTACCAGCCAAAATCGCAAGTGGGTATCTGTCTCCGTAATCTGTACCGTAAACAACCAAAATTCAAAAATTTCAGCTAAAAGCCATAAGCCGCAACCGAAAAGAACAGGCCCTTAGTAACTATTGTCTATTGATAGGTTCCTATAAGTTCGTGACCAAATTTAATTGCATAACAGTGATGTATGTTCTTGTCCGTCAATTTTTGGCACTACCTATAGATGCCAACTCAATTGATATTTATAAGCAGCTAAATCTTAAGCGCTTTATAACTCAAATTATTGTAAAAAAATAGGATATGTGCCAAGAGAACATAAAAAATTCGACAAAATTTACCTTGAGGAAAAGAACGTTTGCCGGTGGAATATACTCAAACATATCACCAGAAACAAACTGCACATTGCCATCAGTAGGAGCTTCTGCAACCACGTGAGGAAGATCCAACACGGTGCACTTCACTTGCGGAAATGCCTTTGCAATAGCCCTGGCAGCTCCACCATGGCCTCCAGCGCATCAATAAGCGACTTTATTCGAAGAAATATGTCGTCACACTCCCTCAATATGACATCCAAGACAAAGTTACTATCAGAAACTGTTGTAAAAGATTGAGACAAGTGAACAGTTGATTCATTCATTAAACTCTGAATCAGTACATGGTACATATTTATAGATGAAGAGGGGGTGGTATGAATAGATGTCTGTTCATGAAGAAGAGTCTGTTTGGAGAAGGCATCTGCACATTGGGCACCCTTTACTTTTAGTTTGTAACACTCCCCCTTGACCAATGTGTTTCATATGATCACCTTGATTCACCGTCTTAGAAAAACTCCTCCAAAACCCTGTAGGGAAAAATATGAGGAGAATTGATAGAGTAGATATGCCATGAAAAACTCCTTTAAAACCCAATGGGAAAATTTTAAGGAGAAAAATGATATGACATATATTTGATTATATCTCCTAAAAACCCCTGTGGGGAAAAGAGAGATATATTTATGATTACGTTGTCATATTGCCTCATTAAAAATCTTGATGAGAAACCTTAGAGAGAAAACTCATAAAGGGAAAAAGAGTACAATATTTGTATTGAACGGGTTAAGTCTTAGGAGATTTCTCCCCCTGACATCTGCAAATCACGTAGTCTTCGCATACCAATTCCATGAACACATTTTTGGAATGTGGAGGTTGGTAATGACTTGGTGAATAAGTCTGCGAGATTATCACAAGACTTAGTTTGCAGAATATTTATTTCCCCACTCTCTTGCAATTCATGTGGGTAAAATAGTTTAGGTGCAATATGTTTTGTGATATTGCTCTTTATGTAACCCGTTTGCATTTGAACAACGCAAGCAGCATTATCTTCGTAGATAATGGTAGGTGATGCGATAGCACCTATACCACGTGATTGTTGTATGTGGTTAATCATTCTGCGAAGCCATACACATTCACGTGATGCTTCATATAATGAAATTATTTCAGAATGATTAGTGGATGTAGCCACTAGAGTCTGTTTTGAAGACTTCCAAGAGATGGCTGTTCCACCATGTAAAAATACAAAGTCTGTTTGAGATCTGGCATTATGGGGATCTGATAGCCAGCATCTGTATATCCTATTAAATCCATATTTTTATTCTTCTGGAAGAATAGACCGAGATCTTTAGTGCCTTGAAGATATCTAAGGATATGCTTCATTCCTACCCAATGTCTTTTGGTTGGAGCAGCGCTATGTCTAGCAAGTAGATTTACCGCAAATGCAATATCCGGCCGGGTGCAGTTTGCAAGGTACATAAGCGCTCCGATGGCACTGAGATATGGAACCTCGGGTCCCAATAACTCTTCATTGTCATCTCGGGGTCTAAATGGATCTTTGTCCCTGTCGAGAGATCGAACAACCATGGGGGTTTTCGATGGATATGCTTTGTCCATATTGAATTTTTCCAATATTTTTGGACATAGGCTGATTGATGCACTATGATGCATGTATGAAGGTGCTCAAGTTGTATACCTAAGCTAAATTTGGTTTTACCCAAATCCTTCATTTCAAATTCCGTCATAAGATGATTACGTGCTTCATCTATATCTTGTATGTTACCAATGATATTAAGATCATCAACATACACAGATATAATGCAAAATCCTGTTGAGGATCTTTTAACGAACACGCATGGGCAATCATCATTGTTGGAGTATCCCTTTTTGATTAGGAACTCACTTAGTCGGTTGTACCAAATTCTACCCGACTGTTTCAAGCCGTATAAAGACTTGTTTAATTTTACACAATACATATTGCGATTTGCGTTCGGATTCGGAATTGAAATTCCATTGGGAACTTTCATGTATATGTCCGAATCAAGTGACCCATAAAGATATGCGGTCACTACATCCATCAGCTGAAAAGATAGATGATTTTTAACTGCCAATGAGATTAAGTATCGGAATGTTATTCCACTCATTACTGGAGAATAAGTTTCATTGAAATCAATGCCGGGTCTCTGCGTGAACCCTTGTGCTACAAGCCTTGCTTTGTATCTCACCACCTCATTGTTTTCATTCCGTTTGCGGACGAAAACCCATTTGAAACCGACAGGGAATACATTGGGAGGTGTATGTATCACATTGGTGAATATATTTCTTTTCTTGAGCGAGGCTAACTCCTCTTGAATTGCATCCTTCCATTGAGTCCAGTCCGAGCGCTGTTTGCACTCTGCCATGGTCTTGGGATCTGGATCATTTTGAAGGTTGTTTGCAATTGTTGTGGAGAAATAAATGTCGACAATTGTAGTCTTACGATCGTATGATTCTCCAGAATCAATATAGTTTGTGGAAATTTCTTGGACCCCTGATGACTCAATGTTATTTCCCAAAACATTTGAGTCGGGGTATTCCGATGTCCCAGGATCAGATATTGAGTGCACTGTTGATCTGGGTACAAGGATCCTTTGGTGTCTATCAACTTGAGGTTGATCTGCATTTACATTCTTTTGTTTCCTTTGTCGCTTGTTAGAAGCTGTATCCGCCGTTTGTACCGTACTTCTCCCCCTCTTATTTTGAACTGGGAGTTGAGTGGTATTTTGCGGTACCTCCACTCTTTCAGGTACATTTCTGGCAGGATATAGGATTTTGTGACACCCTTATAATCAGTAAATGCATCTGGCAGGTTATTTGCAATGTTTTGCAAATGAATGAGTTTCTGAACTTGAAGTTCAGTCTCTCTGGTACGTGGGTCTGAGGTAGGAATGCTTTGTACATTCCAATTAATTTCCTGGCATTCAGTTTGGTACTTGTTGTCTCCCCCTAATGCCGGGAAATGTTCCTCATTGAATATGCAATCAGCGTACCGGGCCGTAAACAGGTCCCCTGTTAGGGGCTCGAGGTATTTTATGATTGACGGAGATTTATACCCAACATAGATCCCAAGTTTCCTGTGAGGTCCCATTGAGGTACGCTGCGGTGGTGAGATCGGTACGTATGTAGCGCAACCGAACTTTCGCAGATGGGAAATATCTGATGGATTTCCACGTAGTAATTATAGCGGGGAAGTGCTATGATAAGCAGTTGGACGCAATTGGATTAAGTCAGCAGCGTGTAAAACTGCGTGACCCCAACATGATGTTGGTAAGTTGCAATTCTGTAGTAATGGTCTTGCAATGAGCTTGATTCTCTTGATAAGAGATTCTGCTAAACCATTTTGTGTATGAAGATATGGATCAGAGTGTTGAACTTGTATCCCAAGAGCCATACAATCGTCATTGAAGGCATGGTATGAAAATTCAGCAGCAATATCCATTCAAATTGATTGAATTCGATATTCAGGGTAATGTGCTCGTAATTGGATAATTTGACCAATTAACTTAGCAAATGCATGTGTGGATAAAAGACACGCGTGTGACCATCTAGTAGATGCGTCAATTAGAACCATGAAGTACCTGAACGGTCCACACAATGGTTGTATAGGACCACATATATCTCCTTGAATGCGTTCAAGGATTTTAAGTGGTTCAGCTCTGATTTTAAGATAAGAGGGTCTTAAAATCAATTTTCCGGTGGCACAGGAAGTGCACACAAAATCTGAGGATTCCGGAAATTTTTGTCTTGAGATATGTATGACCAATTGAATTGCTAATAATTTTCCTCATCATTCCAATGCCTGGGTGGCCAAGGCGATCATGCCATGTTTGGAATGTGTTAATGTTTTGGAAAATTACTTTGTACGCAATATGTTGAACGAATTTGATGTATGTATAGTACAATCCGGAGGGTAAAGATGGAATTTTTTTTTCATATTGCGTTTGTGTTTACCTTTAAAGTTCTTTGAGTGATTGAGTGAACCACTGAACTTGTTGTTATTTTGATTAGCATGAACTTCAGGATGTGGAGCAGCCCCAATGGGACGTTGCTGATTATCCTTTAAAAGAAGTTTAGCATGCTTTTCTGCCTGAAGCATAGTATGCATAAGATCAAAATAAGTTTGGTAATTTGCAGCACGCCATTTTGCTGTAGGACCCTGTCAGATGGGAGCATAGTCGAGAGAGTTTTCTCTATTTTATCCGCATCTGTTGGTTCTTTTTCACAAAAACACAATTTAGAGCAAATAGCGTGAAGGGCATGGTTGTAGTCTCCACCAGTTTTAAAGTCTTGGAGTCTAAGATGTGCCCATTCATGATTATCCTCAGGTAAGATAATAGCTTTTTGCTGCTCATATCTATTTTTGAGGGCTAACCATAGTGTAAGTGGATTTTCCTCATACAGATATTCCGCCTTTAAATCTGGATGTATGTGATTCCGTATTATGTTCAAAACGGAATGTTTCACAATTTCCGACGGAATTTGATCATCTGGAGGATCAAATATCACCCTTTGCAACCCACGTGTGGTGAGGTTGATTTTTAAGTCCATAGCCCATGTAGGGTAATTGGAACCATCGAGAGCGAGGGGCTCAAAATCTTTGGTAGCCATTTAAAACCTACATGAAAAGTACACCATATATGATTAATTTACATGAGGTAAATTAATGTGTATGGTAATGTTGTAAGAAAATGCAAAATATGTGGAAAACAATATGAGTATTGTAATCCAAATGAATATATACCTAAAATGAAATATAACATGAGGTTATATTTATAATACCGTTTAATCACAATATGGGCTGTGAACACCAATTTATTGTATGGCATAGCGCACATAAATTGTGATTTTATAGTATTTATTGTAGGTATGCATTCATAAATTTTGCGGAGGTGGTTCCACTCATTGATAGCCTCCGGTAGGATGACTGTTTGCGGCTGTTCATACCGTGTGTGAAGAGCAAGCCACAGAGCGCGTGGGTCTTCTTCCATCAGATACTCAGCCTTGAGATCAGGATGGATGTGGTTCCTTATAATAAATAAGGTATTGTACTTGAGAGTCTCAGCCAAAGGAGCTACACCCTCTTGGGGAGCTGCAATTGCCTGGTACATTCCGCGCAACGATAGACTCACTTTGAGATCCATCGCCCATGTGGGGAAGTTGCGGCCGTCAAGAGCGAGGGCCTCAAACTCTTTAGTAGCCATTGTGCCTACATATGTAGGGCCACAGATTTGTTACAATCGTTGGCAATGTTAAATAAGCAATGCGAAATGCAAGTAATCAAGGTAAACTTGAAATACATAAAGGGACATTCTCCTATTGTGGAACAACATAGTTAATCACCAATGGTATTAACATTATTTAATTCATTTTTCAACATTGAGTGCGCACTTGGAGGATGATAATCCCACGGTAGTACTGTGATACTACCTTGTGTATGGCCAATGTGAAAAAGAACCATGGTAATCACTTAGGTGTAGACCTTGTATAATTTATAATCAAATTGGGTACACACGTTGAGGATGAAATCCCACAGTAGCACCATGGTACTACCTTGTGTATGGCCAATTGGAAAATAAATAAAGGTAGTCACCCAAAAGTGTAGACCAAATTGTTTCAAAACTTGATATTGGGTACGCACGTTGAGGAATAAATCCCGCAGTAGTACTATGGTACTAACTTGTGTATGGCCAATATCAAAGTTAAGAAACTTTGTGTTATTCCCAAATGAGAGAAAAGCAACCTAAGGCATTTGCATTAAAAAATATTAAATGCTTGTATGATAAGCTAGCAAACGAAATATTTAAATTGCATAAGATAGAGTGCAATAATTGATGTATAATACATTGCATCAAGGGTCTATATTGCAAATATTTACAATAGAAATGTATTTAACATAAAATGCTGCATTATCTATGAACTAGAGGGGGGTTTGTGCAATTTTTCGGCAACCTGGGCTGCAGCCCATTTGGCCTTTTGGCCCATGAGGGATGGTGGGAGATTTATGGGCCGAAGCCCATGTTTAGTCATCCATATAAATGGAGGGGATGGGGAGGTTAGGGCTTCCCTAACCCTAACCCTAGCCGCCGGCTACCATGGGGGCGCCACCGCCGCCGCCGGCCACCGGCCGGCCGCCGCCGCCAGCCCGGAGCGCCGCCTCCGCCTCCCGCGTTTCTTCTGCAGGCGCCGCCGCCGCCTCGGGGAGCCGCTGCTGGTCGTCGGCCGCCGTGGGCGCCACCACGCCTCGCCGGGGCCGCGCACCAGCCGGGCTGCGCCGCGCTGCCGCCACGCCTCGGGGGCCGCCTCCACAAGCGCCGCCAAACCGCGCCGGGCGCCGGGCTGCGCAGGGCCGCGCCAGGCTGCGATGAGCCGCGCCGGCCGCCGGGCCGCGTGCTGCGCCGAGCCGCGCGTGCCGTCCGCGCTGTGAGCCGCCACCGGCTGCGGGCGCCGCCGCATCGGGCGTGCCGAGCGCCGGCCGCGTCGGGCCGGTCTTCGCCGGACTGAGCCGCCGTGCGCCGTACGCCACCGTGGGCTGCGCCGCCGCGCCACAGGCGTCGTGCTCCGGGCCACCGCCGCCATGTCTTGTCTCTGGTCGCCATGGGCTCGGCCGTCTGGAGGACGTCGCCGCTTCGGGCCCAAGGGGCGCCGCGCCGTCTCCGGCCGGGTGGGCCGCGCCGCGCCACACCGGCCACTGCGGGCGCAAGCGGCGGAGCGGCGGCCAGTGCGCGTGCAGGCGCGGAAGCCATGGCTTCGGCACTCCATGCAGGGGGGGAAGCAATCGGCCGGCGGGGCTGGACGGCAGTCTTGCGGTTTTTTGTTTTCACAGTGGTTGCACAGAGATTCAAAGTTGTCATGCCATACCTTTGTGTTGTTTCTCTGTTTGCACTCGTGTGTGGATGGATTGAGCGTGTGCTGATAACGTGTTGTAAAAGATTGAGACAAGTGAACAGTTGATTCATTCATTAAACTCTGAATCAGTACATGATACATATTTATAGATGAAGAGGGGGTGGTATGAATAGATGTCTGTTCATGAAGAAGAGTCTGTTTGGAGAAGGCATCTGCACATTGGGCACCCTTTACTTTTAGTTTGTAACAGAAACCATTGCATTACTGATAAGTTGGTTGTAAGTGTCGTCGTGATCAGCCGTCTCCCAAAAGGTACGGCTGTGTGCCTTCGGGAAAAGGGACGTGGAATGCTCATCTAGGAACCGTAAGTGCATCCCAAAGAAAGGGACAATGACAGTTGATCCAAGCATCAAAGACAGAATGGGAAATAAGTTTGATTTAACTTCATCGCTAACAAGGAGGCGTGTGGTTAGGGTAAGCCCGTAAACAGCCTCCTTGTCTGCAGAGGCTGGTTCATGGATAACAAAGATGCCCGATACAGTGAGCACACGCATGAGTCGTCGTAAGCAGGGAAGCTTAGGGCCTGTTTAGATCCCTTCATCTAAAGTTTAGTCAGTAAAGTTTAGATCTAAAGTCTCCAAACAGATGGTCTAAAGTTAGATCTAAACTTTAGCTAACCCCTAAATAACACTTTAGACCATTAGACCACAAAACTGAGCTAAAGTGGTCTAAAGTTTTGGTTTCTCCTGGCTCCCGCACGCAAAAGACGTTTTTGCCCCTGTGAAATATCTGTTCCTCCCGGCTCCCGCACGAAAAAACTTCGCGAAATCCATCGGGCGGCATCTTCCCCGCCCGGACTCCCGACGCCCCCGCCGAACCAGCCATCCCACCGCTGCCGGCCTTCGCACCGCCGCCCCCGCCGCGACCCAGCCATCCCACCGCCGCCCCCGCCGCGCATTCCACCACCGCCGCCCCCGCCGCGCATCCCACCACCACCGACGATTGAAAAAGCAGCGCCGCCGCGTCGAGGATTGAAGAAGCCGCACCGCACCGAGGATTGAAGAAGCAGCTCCACCGTGCTCTTCCCCGCCTTCCTCTCATGGATCCCGTCGACGATGCGTCCATGCGCCCCCAGGGGTACAAAGGTCCGTTTATTGAACCAGAACTATACTTTAGTCCATGATCCAAACAGTCCTGTGGTCTAAAGTTTAGTGGCTAAAGTTTAGTTGTCTAAAGTTTAGTCCTGAACTTTAGCCAACTAAACTTTAGACCTGAGAATCTAAACAGGGCCTTAGATGGGTGGAGACCGATATTTGTGGCCAACTCCGAAGGAGTTATAGCCCCACCATGGTGTTGGATGTTGTTAGGGATTTGCAGTTCCATTGCGCATTTGAGCGCCATGGACTTGACAAATCCCAAGGAGTGGTGCCAAAGCTCAACCTGAGCTTGGAGCAAGTCCCGAGAATTATGCTTGTCTTGGGCAAGTGCCATTTTTGTTGTGCTTATTTTTGTTTTGTTATGGGTAGATTAGAGACATGCCAGTTGGTCTATATATACACAAATCCCAGCTAATCCTTTGCTAGCTAAGGCACAGGGTAAGGCCAGGTAATAAGTTAATTAAGGATCATATGACGTTTGGGATTGTGTCAAGGCATATGAGCTATGCATTGTTTACAGTAACAATATAAATATTTGTACATGGCAGGCAAAATTGATGTAAATGATACTTTATAATTTGACAGCAATCAAATTATTGCATATTCCCACTGTTACAACCAAATCGTCGAATCGAATATCTGTGCAAAGAGAAATCTCCATGCTTGGTTCCACTTCTTTTTCAAACATTTCACATGAGTCCCACTTCTTTCATATTTAAATATTAGGTCCTACTCTCAAATTTGTTACTTTAGACAATGGAGACACTTTTTTTTGTCACACCTAATGAATGGTTGTACATTTGCCCTTTGTAAATATATGTATACTTGAATAGAAGATTTTAAGCACTTGGCAGGAAAATTTCTTCTCTAGGACATACTCCCAAATTCCACACCTTAAGAAATAAAAATACTTCCATAATAGAAGGGCTGCTAATGGGCCGAAATCTGGTCAAATCTAATCCAAATCTAAATAAAATTAAGAAGGATCTGGTCTAAACATGCCCCAAATTATATAAGCCTAGGCCTGATCCAAACCCAAAAACAGATCTAGGCCTTAACTTAGATCAAGCACCTCTACCCTCTTAGTTGTCTAATTATGATTAGCTCTCATCTACCTTTAGTAATTAGTACAAAAATATAAGGTCCAAGGTCTGGTCTAATCCAGCCTAAGTCTGGTCCAATAAAGAAGGGTCAAAATTTGTTCTAATCCATTTACAATTTTAGACAAACCTAGTCCAAAAACCTAGACAGACCTAAGTCTATTAGCAGCCCTACCCAACAGTGAATTAGATTCATCATACGTACCGCTGTCCTCCTATCACATGGTCAAGGCACGATTACCATGCCCCAAATATAGAACACTTTCTACATCATTTTGCATCCGGGGCATCACCCCCTCTACTTCTTGGCTTCTTGCCTATTGAACAGTCTTATACTTCGCCCTTGGTTAACTTGTATTGTCAAATAGAGCAGTTTATGCAATCGATAGCCAATTTTCTTCTCTGCAACATGCCCCCAAATTGTAGAACGTCAGATCGAGAAATCATAGAAAACGCACTTTTTTTTACGAATCACCCGCCGGGGGGGAGTGCCCGCCTAAAATCGCACATCACGAACACATTTTCACATCGAATCGAGAATCGAGTAAACGACTCAGCAACTGAGCTAGAAAACCAACGATCCCACATAAAATACAAGGAACTTTTTACGAACTAATTTAGAGCACAGGACAGAGACAGTAGAACTACAAATTTCACCCACACGCATGCCATCAGAACACTAGAGCAAATCAAATTTAGTGTTCAAGAGCAGGGGGAAATAGGATTAGGCAAGCGCTTACTGGGGAGTTGGCGTTGATGCAGAGATCTAAGGGGGGCAGAGCAGCTCCTTCACCGCGAAGCGGGCGCACGGACCGACCGGTGCGTGCGCCCATGGAGCCAACGAGCAGCATCATCCTGGGATCGTTATACTGCGCCGCGCCCTCGGCGGCTCAAACCCACCGCGCCCCGCTCGAGCCCTCGCGTCGGCAAACACCAGTTTAGAGTATCAGATGATAGGTTAAATAGAAAGGTAAACACCAGTCAATATTTTTTTTTCACAAACTTAATTTCATACCGATTCAATCAGTACAAAAGATTGAGAGTAAGGCGGTAAAAAAACTCGAAGCTCACGAACTATTTAAGTTCGGTTCATTTTACGTTTGATTCGAACTCGGTTCGAACTTTAAACGAGCCGAACTCGAGCTTGATCTCGAGCTCACGAGCTGTACCAAGCCGAGCTCGAATAGTTCGCGAGCCTCGATTCGAACTTAAATAGTGATACATATTAACTCTTATCGAGCTTACTCGAGCCGAACTCGAGCTTGAGCTTTTCTTATTGTTGAAAATTAGTGTATATTTGAATTATTTTGACTGTTATCGGGTTTATTAGAGCCGAGTTCGTACTCAAAATTTTCTTATTATTGAAAAATAGTGCATAATAAATTATTTTAATTGTTGTCGAGCTTCAACGATCCGAGCTCGAGCCTACTCGAGCTTAGACCGAGCCGAGCTCGAGCCCAAATCCAGGCTCGAACCTCAACTCGAGCCTGCAGGGCCAAGTTCATTCGAGCTCGGTCTGTTTACAGTCCTAATTGAGAGTATTTTTTTTATAAGGCATTTTTTCTACAGTAATATCTGCTTGTACTAACTCATTGTCATCCCATCTTAAAAGAAAGAAAAAAAAACTCATTTTCCAAAGCGAACTGACCCAAGCCAACGCAATATCAACAAACAAACAAAACCGACCAAAGTCTGATCCAGGATGCTTAACTTATGAAGTATATTTTTGGCACTCCACTTTCTGATATGGGTAACTGTTACTACCTTCATTTCCAAGAAAAAAAAACTTCATAATTTGTTTGCAATCAAACATTATTTATGTTAAGTTTTTTGGTCAATAATATGCGTGAAATTTACGTACATTGCAGTCACAAAAAAGATACTGATAATTTTGTTGCCAACAATACCGTATATCTCAGTATTTTTACTAGCATATTCTTTACACGCATGACTGGCCTGACTCACTAAGAGCCTGTCCCACACACATGCACACTCCACGCACACGCACACTCCTCTCTCTCTCTCTCTCTCTCTCTCTCTCTCTCTCTCTCTCTCTCTCTCTCTCTCTCCCTCCCTCCTTACCGACACACCGACGTCGATGCTCACGCCTCTGTCATGGTCCCTGGGTCGCCTCTCCTCCACTGTTGGCCGCCAGCACCAATAGTGGTGGATCTAGGCACAGCTCCATCAAATCGGGCGCTTTCCATCTAGACATTGTCATTTCCTCCTAGCTCTCTTGCGGTTTCCACGCCTCTTCTCCGGGGCCGGTCCTGGGATTTTAAGGGTCCAGGGCGAAACTAGAAATAGGAGGCCTAGTATAAATATCTAAATATAAATCTACATACACACATATATATGTATCTAATTTTACCAACAAACACTTAAAATGCCTTATGTATTAAAGAAAAATTCATATCAAAGAGACATTGATCAATCTCATCCAATAATTTCTTCTCAATACATAAAGTTGGCAAACCGTTTAACCTCTCTTGAGACATTGTTGACCTTAAATGATTCTTCAACAATTTCAACTTTGAAAAGCTTCTTTCAGCTGATGCCACAGTCACAGGCATAGTAAATAAAATCCGATAAGCAATAGAAATATTAGGATAACAATCCGCTTCTCTGACAAACTCAAAGATCTCCATAGCAGACATTGGTTTATCTGATAAAGTCAATTGCATAACACTTAACTCAGAAATTAGATCATTTAACTCAACATCAGATGAACCATCTAGAGAGAAAGTATATGGGGGATTGGGAGCCCCTGAATTTTGGGGGCCCGATGCGGCTGCCCCGCTCGCCCCCCTCAGGGCCGGGCCTGCTCTTCTCCACCTCCGGTCGGATCTGGCCCTGCCGGATCTACACCTCTCTTCTACTCCTGAGCTAACCCCGATTCTATCTTTTTGGTTTTTTTTGTTTGCCTTCTTATGATTTATTTTCGATTTAAGTTTGCACCAGATTGATTGGGACTACGGTTTGGAGGTGATGGTGCTACCCCATGGTTGAGCAATCCATGACGAGCCTCGGGGGTTCTACATGCACCAGGGTGCATGATGGAATCCATCGGGCGCACACAGGAGGCCATCTGTGGTTCAATCCTCGCTGCCATGTGCCGACGATGCTACACATTGCAGCTCTACTCAACCAGGGTAGATAATCCCATCCCCTTTTTCCTTGCTATCTCCTAGTCAATTTGCTAGCACCTCCTATATAGCAAAATTTGCTAGCACCCTTCCTAATCTTGTTGGATTTTGGTTGGGCTAGTGGCTGTGGTCCTTCCCACGCCACCAAGAAGAAGCGAAGACTTTACAACCTTCCAACATTTAAGGAAAACAACATCACTGTGAAGAAGACCACTCGCCAGGAGAGAGCCCACTGAGCAAGATCACATGTTTTCTTTGCAAAGGACAAGACCCTTGCCCTACGAACTACTCCTTGAATCTAGTGCTGACCAAGACAGCTAGAGTACACTGGATGGAAGATGACAATCGTCATTTATTAAGGGGGGTAGCATTAAGAGACAAGAATGTCGAAGCACTACCACTATATAGGTTGGAGTTGCGACAACCTAGACTCAGGACAAATCGAACCAGTACAAGAAAACTTGCAAGACTGGGAGCCTTACCATGATAAGGACGAAAGACCACCATATAGATACATCCATAGTCACCTCTGCATTCCTAAGGCCCTCTACCCCTAAGCCACAGACCATTGCTACCCACCTATTAGTATGAAAATTCTACAACCATATGTCCAATAGACAATGCAATTACTCCATTCTACGACGACGTGAAGACAACAACGTTAAAGAACAAGTATTTGGAAGTCTACGACTTATCCGGAAGAACAAGGTTTCTCTCTTCCCTTTTGACTTCTCCACGTGTTAACCCCTAATATGCAGATCTTAGTCTCCCTGAGGAGCTAAGGAACTATATGTCAAGCAATACCCCGAAACCCATTGCTAGCTAGTATAACCCCACCTCCTTTCTTTCGACTCTACCGGAATCTCGGGGTCGAGATTCATTTAAGGGGGGGGGGGTAGGTTTGTAACATCCCAAAATTTTGAAATTTGAAAATGTGAAGCTTTTGAATTATTTTGCAATATGTTTTATTTGAATATGGAGTTTATGACGTTTTTCTGAGAACTTTGGTGAAGGTTCCAAAAGTTAAAAGGATCAAGAAGAAGCAAACATATTTAATTAGTAGAAAATTAAGATTTAAAATGCGAAATCTGAAAAGATGATCCAGTATAAGAAGAGAGAAACCTGAGTTAAAACTATAAAATCTCATTTTGAAAATAATGGCATAAATAGCAATAAAAGCGGATGAACAAAATACAAACTGAAGGACCGAAATGGCGACAGAGGGGGGTGAATGTCGCTCGCTTAAAAATGCCCCCGAGAAATCGAACACTGATTTCTCACCAGATGCAAAACAACGCAACTCACAGAAAACTTAAAAATAATTTCTCTGAATTTTGGAACGCATGTGACACCAAAAAATTCAGCATAAATCAGAGATTAACCAGTAAAAATTTCAGCTGAAAATAACGCCGTTTGATCTGCATGCAAAATCGAGGAAAATCAGCACAAAAAAAAGAAACATGCACTAAAGATGAGGCACAGCCGAATGCTACTAGCTCTTCACTGTGTGCAGCCAAAACACCATGGAGACAAAAAGAAAAGGATACACACGATGCAGACCAAAATAACACTACCAGCCGAGACAACCTTCTACTCAATCAAGAAGGACAAAAAGACAAGCAGAGGCTGCAAGTAGGTGTTGATTTTTAATCAGACTGCGTGCAGCAAAAGGAGCTTCAAAACTGCAGCAATTAACTACCGAAAACAGAGACTACTTGCTAAATTAATTGCTGTTTGGACAGGCTGCACAACAGCCCAAACCGAACAGAGCTTGAGACTTCAGACTGGAAATTCAGAGAAAGCTCAAAACAAGGAAACTGAGAGTTAGCAATCTATTCTCCTCATATCACAAGCTTAAGAACATGTCCCAAATAGTCCTAAGACCTTTGGAGAACCAAGAATTGGACTGAAAAGCTAGAAATTCAGATTTTTGACAAAACTGAACTTCTTGCAAGAACCGAACCAAAACTCAAATTACTCCCCAACCATTGATCCTTTGGCCATGAAACTTTGAGGATATGTTAGCAATAGCCATGGGATAATCCAGGTCAAATTTCATGCCATCTCGTTGAGGGAAACAAAATTTTGCTCAAACCCTAGAATGAGAAAAGCAAGAACAGAGGAACTCAAATGAGGAAATTCGAGATTAAACTTGGTTTGCTCTTTGGATCAACTAGCCAAATGACTTTTGAGCATCTCCCATGTCATAGCAACCCATTTTGGCACTCTCCAATAAGCAAGAAACCAAAACAACGAAAATCAAGAAATTGCTCAAAAGGGAAGAACGAAGAACAGAGGCTACGAACTGAACAGAAACTTCAGATTTCTCATTTCTTGATCAAAAGGAAAACAGACGAGTCCCGATACCCCGACTTGATACAAAGGAAAGATTACAAACTCTCCACTCAATCCATTTCCTCACTCTCCCAACTCAAGAACACACCCATGCTTGCTTGGAGGGAGGAAGAACTCACTACCTTAAAACCATCGTAGGTGGTACAGAGGGAACACAACTCTGCCTACTCCACCCACTAAAGCCTAAAGCCAAAACAAACTCTCAAAGCCTCTTTTGACTCTAGCAAACCCTAATTCTCCTCAAATGCTCAAGTGGGCATGCAGCCCCTCAATCCTATTTATAGCCTTGGCTAACGGGTCTCCGCCCCGTTACGCCTGCTAAATCCAACGGCGCCCGCTCCCGCTTGTGCAGCCTCGCGAATTTCCCGATTCGCCCCTCCTGCACCTTCCGGGAAGCTTCCGCGCTCCTTGCCTCGCACGCCTCGCAACCACCTCGAGTCTACGTCGTCTTTGACACATCCCGACCGTTCTGACCTCAGCGCCACCTGCGCCTAGTCCGGTCCACGTGTCTCGCCACGACTCCACCCGATGTCCTGCAGTCACACAGACAAGAAAACACGTCAAATAGCACCGCTCGACACATGAAAGCGTAAATACCATCACACTTACCACAGACGAAGTCCAAACCTGTCGAATCAAAGAATCAGCGTCTTAATCCCATATGACCAAGTTTGACCACAGTCCGACCGAGCCCGTTGCACCACGCAACGTCAGGGTCCGAACCACCCAAACCAAACTCGACTGACCTAAACAACTGTCAATTACTCATCACTCACATGTGGTCACCTCCACATGGTTCATCAATCTCCCCCTTGATGAGTGTATTGACAAACTCGAAAAAGCGCAAAGTTGAGTTTGAGTTTGAAGAATCCAACATGGTCCAAAGACAGGAAAATGAAGCTAATGACCATGTCGACAGAAGGAACCACTAGAGCAACAGCTGAAAGAGCAAATTGATCTCCAAAGCTCTAAAGTGTTCCCAAAAGACTTTTTCTACTCTATTCTCCCCCTTTTGGCAATAAACACATCAAGAATGCAAAGGCGAGAATATGATCACAAGGATGGATGAAATATGGCTGAAGTTTGATTATTTCTAAGCATTTTGAGCCATGAGAATTATCCATAATGACCATAATGAGATACACCAAGCCATAACTCTATAAGAAGCTATCTAGATCATGACATGACATGTATAAGCTAACTAGAACACATAGATGACAATCTGAAATATAGTACATTAAGTGAGAATGTCAAGTCATCAAGAAGTAAAGTCTAACTAGAGATATCCAAGGATGATGCCGGCCATGTCAAGTAAGCTAAGCGGAACCAAGAAGCTAATATTGAGACCAACTAGAGTGCTATGCTCAAGAATGAAACATTGGCGCAAGTACTTGGTTCTTTTTGTAGCTTAAGCAAATTGAGCACATAAGACATTGTCTTTTTTTTAAGGCTCATGGTCGTTTCTAACCCAAATTTTGTTTATGTGCTAGATCTCAAGCCTTATGCGACTACTCCAAGCAATAAGCTTAAGAAGATAGTCTAGGTCATCCAAAACTCCCCTGAGTTCATGCCTAGTGCAATGGCAAGCCGTCTCATGAGAAAGAATTGGTGAAATCAGTTTTTTCGCACAAAAGAGATTTTTTTTGTGTGCTAGATCTCAAGCCTTATGCGACTACTCCAAGCGAGAAGCTTAAGAAGATAGTCTAGGTCATCCAAAACTCCCCCTGAGTTCATGCCTAGTGCAATGGCAAGCCGTCTCATGAGAAAGAATTGGTGAAATAAGTTTTTTCGCACAAAAGAGTTCTTTTTTTTTAAACATATTGTACTACCTCATGCTACATCAAGAGACTAAAATAGCTCAATCTAAGGCTCAATAAAAGATTCAACACTCAGCTAAGCCTAGTTGACATGGCATGAATCATAAAGAGATAGCTCCAGAAAGGCTAAACTCAAATGCTAGCATGACAAGTTTTACTTCAAGTTGGGCAATTTTAATTAACTTATCATGGTAAAAGCTAGTCTACACATATGAAGTCATGATCAATCTAGCATATAAAGCACAAATCATGGCAAGGTGTACAGCATTGAAAACGTGTCAAAATAGGATAATATTCAGGGCTCAATGTAGTTATTTTACAATGCGAGATGCAAGAAAATCCAGCTCCCCCTCAACAAGAGATGCAACTTTAAGTTCAAGTTAAGTTATGTCAAGTTTAAGCTCCAGAAGCTCCCTAATGAACTCCCCCTGAACCAAAGCAATACGAATCGAGAAGCTGGCAAAGAAAACAGCAAACGGGTAGTCCTTAAAGCATAGATAAGATATTGAGACAACTATGGCTCAGACTGACTCTCATCTACCCCATATGACTCCAGGACTATTAGCTGACCGTAAAACACACGCTAGAGAGCAAACACGTACCCTGTCTACCTGAGGGTGGCCCGACCCTCGCTAGAACCTACAAGAAGTGAGTGAGCTCAATCTAGTGAGATAAGAAACAGTTAATAAGAAGCAACCTGGAAGCACAAGATAAGAGCAGAAGTCTAAGAAACTAGACAAGAGAAGCACTCTAATCTATGCTAGGAGGACTAATCCCAATGCACCCAAAATGCAATGCAACAACAAGGAGTAAGAGCATAATTAATATAGTAAAGCAGTAAAGTCCAAAGCTCCCCCTCACTACAGTCCATAAGGACAAACCACCCCAAGCTCTCCCCGCAGAGCTGAAAACCTCGAACTATCCAATGGCTTGGTGAAGATGTCAGCCAACTGGTGGTCACTCTCCACAAACTGGAACACTATATCGCCCTTCTCTACATGGTCTCTAAGGAAATGGAAGCGAATGTCAATGTGCTTGGTCCGGGAGTGCTGCACTGGGTTCTTAGCAATGTTAATCGCAGAAGTGTTATCACAAAAGAGTGGAACACTGTCGATAACTAACCCAAAGTCTCGCAGGGTCGAGACCATCCAAAGCACCTGGCTGCAGCAACTGGCGGCAGCTACGTACTCGGCCTCTGCGGTGGACTGTGCAACACCGGATTGCTTCCTTGAAGACCAGGAAACAAGAGAAGTGCCAATAAATTGGCAGGTGCCAGAAGTGCTCTTCCTATCTATCCTACAGCCAGCGAAGTCTGCATCCGAGAAAGCTCTCAAGGAAAGACAGGATGATGAAGAGTACCAGATACCATAGTCAATGGTAGCTCGCAGGTACCGAAAGATGCGCTTCAGCGCCTGGCGGTGAGAAACGCGAGGAGAAGCCTGAAAACAAGCGCACAGACACACGGAAAAATGTATGTCTGGTCTCGAGGCAGTGAGGTACAAGAGGGAGCCAATCATGCTGCGATACTCCTTCTGATCAACTGGCTCACCATCCTCATCTGGGTCAAGATAGGCTGTAGAAGCCATGGGAGTCGACACAGGCTTACCATCACTCATGTCGAAGCGTCTCAGGAGGTTACGAGTGTACTTGCCTTGATGCAAGAAAGTACCCTCCCGAGTCTGCTTGATTTGGAAGCCAAGAAAGAATGTCAACTCACCCATCATACTCATCTCAAACTCGGTGCTCATGACATCCGAGAACTGTGAAACCAGAGCATGGGAAGAGCCGCCAAAGATGATGTCATCGACATAGATTTGGACGAGTAGAAGGTCATTGCCATGACGGCGGATGAACAAGGTCTTGTCTACTTTACCCATGTCAAACCCACGACTCAACCCGATGTCCTGCAGTCACACAGACAAGAAAACACGTCAAATAGCACCGCTCGACACATGAAAGCGTAAATACCATCACACTTACCACAGACGAAGTCCAAACCTGTCGAATCAAAGAATCAGCGTCTTAATCCCATATGACCAAGTTTGACCACAGTCCGACCGAGCCCGTTGCACCACGCAACGTCAGGGTCCGAACCACCCAAACCAAACTCGACTGACCTAAACAACTGTCAATTACTCATCACTCACATGTGGTCATCTCCACATGGTTCATCACAAACACACCTACATATATACATATATGTGTATACACAAATTGTGCAAGAAAGAGTTTAGCAATAGGAAATAATATATATATATATATATATATATATATATATATATATATATATATATATATACATATAACAGACATAATAATAATAATATTTTGAAGCTTATGTTTCGAATGTCATACAAAAATCAGTAAATATAAATTCAATAACCCGAATTCAGAAAATAGAAGTCCCAAATTACAAATCCAAAAGCTTCTCATTTTCTCCCATTTTATTTACTCCCTCACTTCCATGTGGGCCCAGCCCCTCTCTCTCCCCTCTCTTTTTCCTCTTTCTGCACGCGGGCCCTGGCCTCTCCTCCCTCTTCCCCCCCTGCCGACCGAGCGCGCCTCCCCTTCCTCTCCTTCTTTCTTCTCTCCCGCGCGCTCACGCCACCTCTTTTCTTTCCTCTGTCGCGCACAGCAAACCTCCGCCACGTGGCTCCCATGCGCTAGCTCCGCCCCCGGATTTCCGCGCACCGCCCACCATTTTCCTCCCCTTTCCATTGCCATAAGAAGCTGGCGCCCTCCCTCACATCTGGCACCCCATTTCCTCCCCGTTTCCCTTTTTCCCCCGCGCGCTGTCAACTCCCGCCGTAGTCTCCTCGCTGTTCGCACATCCCCGGCGAAGCGCCGGCCAAGGTGGCCACTTCACCGCATGTCCCAGCTCCCCTTACGCCTCCCCACTGCGTGAATCGGACTCCGGTGCGCCAGAGGTCGCGCGTTGTCATTTTTCCTCACCGTCGGCCGCCGCCACTCTTTCCACCGCCGCCGCCACCCCGGCCAATTCCCGATGGTGAGAGTAGCACCGGAGCACGCTGAAGCTTTCCCCCGCCACGGCCGGAGCTGCGGCCCACCCCAGCTCGCCGGCGCCGTGCGCCACCACCGCGAGACCCCGCCTCACGCTGCCGGCGCGCCTCGGCACCTCCCCGGCCCAACCAGTAGCACGGTGAGCTTTCTCTCAACCTCCTATAGCTCGTGCTCGCTTCGGCCCCTTCTCTCCCGCTTCGACACGACCGTTCCCTCTTTCCCCTCCGTGGCCGGCCGCCGCACGCCGCTGCCGCCCACTCGCCGGCGCCACTCCGGCCAATGCGCCAACGCCCCCGGCTTCCCTACCTCTCGAGCAACTCATTTCAGTGGTCACCAGTGCCACCCTGGCCGCCACTCGCCGCCGACGCCGTCGGCCGTGCGCCGCCCCAATTTCCCCTGTTTTGCCCCAGCCGCACCTCTGCCTCTTCCAATTTAATCCTCCCCCCATATCAAAAGTGGGCGGTGGCCCAGTTGGTTAGCACAGTCGTGAGTTAACCACCAGACCTGCGTTCGAATCCTAGCTTAGCCCATTTATTTTTCTTCTTTTTGTAGCCCAATTTCAGTAGGAAATAAATGAAGGAAAATTTAGGAAAAATTAGGGATAAACTGTGGAAGCTAATAAAATTTAAATAAGGCTTTAGAGAGTTTATGTATGATTTAGATTTGGACTAGTTATCATGATAAATAATTAGTGTGACTTTAATATTTAAATTTTAAATCTAATTATCTACTAAGGGCATAAATGAGATTATCTGGAGACTTTAGTTCATGATTAATTAATACGGTTTGAATAATTGTCTAAAAGACTAAATACTAATTAAGGACATAGATAAAGAAAAAGTGCCTTTGGTTAAAATATCCAAGTTTAAATAAAGATTACTCTTGCATGAAATTAAAATGTAAGCTTTAACCTTTATCCTACCGTCATTTCAACAAATTCCCTTTTGTAGATTTAATTAATAGCTATGTCAAAACATGAACCCGTGATAGATGAATAGAATTTAAATTGAAATTAACACTAAGCCTAATAATAATCGAGCTATAGACAAAATGGTAGTGGTGCCATTAATTAAATCCTAACTATTAATTAAAGGCTTCGTAGGGGTGTTGCTAGGTGTATGCTCTCATGGAATGACAACTTAGCAATTGAAAATTGGTTAAACAATAAAGCCTGAAACCTTGCATATTAGTAAATGTTATAAAAAAAATTAACCTCTGTAAAGTTTAAACCATAAACCAATATCGTTATAGCCTAGCCATTAGAAGAATCCTTTTTGACTATTAGATAATGTGAACATTAAGCCACCAACCTTTAGGCCATGATATTCAAATTGACTTAGAGGCTACATTGTATATAATTGACTTATGGTTAAACTTTAAATAATTATTGATTCATGCCAACACCAAATTAAATGAAATACATATTTAAATTGGAAAGTCATGATTTATAATATAAACCCCACCATTAGTACATCGCCTCAACAGCTAAATATATATATATATATATATAAGAGGTTAAAGAAGTGCGGATAGCATGCATGCAGCCCCCTAGTAAAAATAACAGTACTATTTCTTGCGTTCGCCGTAGACCCTACTAAAAATATATATATACACATGTAAACACTATCAAGAACATATATATATATACACATCTACTATAAATCATGAAATCTTAAAAGGTAGCTTTAGTTAGTAATGATGACAAAATATCATCATTTATAGCCGGCTCGAGTTATAAAGGGATAAAACATCAGTAGCAGTAATGTTCAGAAAGCACTTAAGTTAAAAGATTACAATAATATACAGATGCTAAGTTGCAATAGCTCTAGGTCATCAAGTATCCAAATAATCGCACGGATATATATAAATACTCTAAAGAAAACATGTAACCATTAACGCGGGTAATTAGGGTCGTATAAAATACTACCTCCCAAGCTCTGCCCCGATAGCCGAGTTTAAACTAGAATTAGAAGTGAGGGCCTAATAGCAGCTAGAGTATGAGCAAGCTAATAATAGTGCCATTAATTAAATCTTAACACTAGCTTTAGTACATAATAGTATATATAACAAGTTAGGACCCATATGAGTGGATCCTAATTCAACTTAAATTTAGCCTAGCTATGAATGAAGATACATAAGATATGATAATGGGATTGTTAGAGATTTAAATTCTAATTAATTACCATATAAGAATAAATATTGAGCCCTTGCTATTTATCTTAATTAATAGTGAAAGCCTATATCAGAGATTAGTCTAAAAACTTAATAAAGATATCCAAATGTTATAATACCTTCGACTACAAGATTTATAGAATAAGTACAGATCTCATCCATCAGTCCAGTTTGCCTTTACCATAACCTGAGTTGCAAAGAACGCATACCCTAAAGATAAAATTTGTACACTAAACTCCTGCACCAGTCTATAGGCCTAACCCGACTCATGGAACTTCCTTGATAAATACAAAAATAATAAAAAGAGATGATTAATAAAGAGGGATCAAGTTATCATGTTTTACCACCGACTTTGCTTCAAACCACCCAAATCACCCATTAACTCAAAATAAAACTAAAATGAGTTTATTCGGATTTATTTGGATCTTTTGAGTTATTTGCTTTTATTTGGATTCAGTCGTTTGCCGTGTAATTAGAAATCGGAAGTCGTGAAGATTCAATAGATCAAGCGAGATCAAGCTCGAAGTGAAGATAAACGCCAAAAACTCAAGAGAAAGCATCGTGTGAGCTCAAGACCGCGGTAAACCGCCCCAGGCGAGTCAATACTTTGATCATGTTGAACCTACATTTTATGCAAACTACTTTCGTTTAAATTATCAAATTGCATGCTGTTACTTTATGTGCAAAATATGTTGATTTAAAACTCTAGCTAAATGCACATTGCTCAACTTGATTAAGTATTACACCCCTCTTTGGAATATTACATATGTGAGCCTTGTCGCCTAGTGGAAAATCTTATAATGGTTAGCATTCGAAAATAAGTCCTTAATTATATGCCATGCTTAGCATAGTTTAGGAACCCGGGGCAAGAAATTGCCCCAAGCATCACTTTTAATCATGATAATTTGATTCGGGCAGTCATGGTGGGAATGACTGATAAATGTTGGATATGATTATTTTATGTTTCCAAAAACCCCAACATGCTTTAATATCTGAGCGGATGGTTTGGGGGCTGGTATGTGGTGCGAAGGAATGCACAAAATTGTGGAGTGTGGTAGAACCGCTCAGATAATACTAAGGACTGAATCTTGTCATGTCAACCCGTGTAAAACAGTACAACCACAAGCTGGCAAAATGTAGGCAGGGTTAACTAATTTGTGTAGCTTCAAGGTGGTTACGTGAAGGTATGACCACGAGCAAAGGAATGAATGCGTAATATTCCTCGCCTTTGCCCGTGATGGCTCACGAGGGACCCTTCCCGGCGTATGCGTAATATTACTACGGAAGGTTGACCTTAGCGGGCGTAACCACAGTGGACTATGCATTGTAAAGGCCCTGTGATAGTCTATTCAACCACATGGCTAAGGAATCATGTGGGGCAACGAGTAGATCTATCTCTTGTGGGTAAAGTGTGCAAACTCTGCAGAGTCAAAACTATTCGAATAGCCGTGCCCACGGTCATGGGCGGACATGGGAACTTAACTGGATATAGTTCTGTTTTAAAAACATTGGAAACTGGGAATGGAAACTTGAAGGGCGAAGGACTGCCCTGGTTTGGAATTGTCCTGGGTGTCGTCCCAGTGGTAAGTTAAGCGGCTATAACGCTGAAGAAATTGCTATATGGTGCAGATGCCATGTAACTGTGGATGGAATCTGAATCGATATTAATAATGCATTTCCTTGTACATTATGATTTGGTTCAAATTGCTAGGTCTTAGGGATTTTTAAGTAATTGTATTCAAAAGCACTCTACACAAAAATAAAATAACCCGAGCTTTCCTTTGATAAACCATGCATACTATTTAATTGCATTCTGTGTATTGGCTCGCGGAGCACGGGGTCGGAGTGCTCATGCTCGATTTTGCGACAAAATTCAGAATCAGGAATCAAATCACCTCACCTCACCTCAGCAACAAGATTGGACAACCTGGCCGAGAAGATGACGATGTCAAGGGCTAGGTCGCGAACCTCCAGTTGGCTGCCTGTGGGCACGTCCTGAAGGTCCCACTTGCGTGCTTCGTTCTTCCGCAGCTGCAATTTCATGATTTCGGCCTAATCGGCCCATGAGTAAGTCTACTATTATATTTACGCTTCCGCATGATATGTATTTTGATATTCATTTCTGTAACTGTGAGCACTATCTACTGATCCAGGGAATAGTGCAAAGTAAATCACAGAGGATTCCGGATGTTAATATCTGGGCTCCTACAATTGATTCCATCAGCCTTAATGTTATCAGCAGCAGAAGCCATGGTGAGTAGCTCTGATACCAAAGAGTATAGTACGGGTCTGAGGACCGAGGGTAGGGTATTCGCCCTTGAACGACCGGCCATTATGGTGCTAAGACTTTGAGGCTTAGTTGAAGAAGAATGGGGGCTTAGTTGAAGAAGAATGGGGGCTTAGTTGAAGAAGAATGGGAGAGGCTAGGAACTTTGTTTATTCATTGTTTTTTATAACGATACAAGGTTGTCCTATTTATAGGATAGCTAGATTTGATAATTAAGAAATCTTCCCTATGTTAAGGAAACTAATCCTAATAATATGAAACTTATCCCTAATACATGGAATAAATCTAATAGGAAATAAACCAAAATAATAAAGGATAATTATTATATTTCTAATCTGCGATATGCTGCCAATGCTATGGCTTCATGCATAACACCTCCTACCTCACACATTTTATTGTGTTTTGGTTAAAGGGAGTTACTCCTTATTGACTGACGGCCCTTAGGGTTTCTGGCATTGTGGCTTGATTTCTTTTTATGGTGGTAAGTTTGGTGAGGTTGAAAGTGGGTTTTGGTATGGTTCTGGCACTGCAGCGAGAGGTGTTGACTGGCCCGGACAAACTGGGATATCGATGGGAGCTACCCTATGCATTTTGATGGGAGAAGGTGTTGATGGCAATCTTCTCTCCCTTAATTTTTCTGGTTGATTGCTCTTCAGATTTTTGTTTTGTTTTTTCTGTGCATATTCTTGGCTCCGACTCACTTCCTACCAGCACAGGCAGCTTAATTTACCATTTCAATGTGTAATTAAATGTCTGCTGTATGTGAATGAAAATGTATAATGTATTCTGATAATATTGTAACCTTGTAAATTTTATGATGTAAATGATATATTTGTATTATGGCTTAGTCTTATCATTTATGTTGTTGTATTATTCAAACGATGTGGAACTTTCCCCATTATTTGATAATTCATGTAATTGAGTTAATTATACATGTTTCATTTGCTGCTTAATTAATTTAAATATGTTAATTTAGGTCCAGTAAAAGTGAGGGTTGTTTCAGTAGGTGTTTCTCTAGATCATTGTTTTGGATTATGATTGGTTTGGTCATACGCAAAATTGTGTTTGTCTGCTTTTTTGTTTTGAGACATGTGGTGGATTGTTTCATCTAGATTCCTTGGGCAATGTGGATATGCTAATATCCAGATTTCTTTTGCTATGTTGGCTATAAGCAACTCTAATATACTACTTTCTAACCTGCTCAATAACTTGTATATTGTCATGATGCAACTTCTGATCGGTTAATCTTCATTCTGGAAGATGTTTATGTGTAATTCACTAGTAGATGAAAATCATCAGCACCTTACCGATTTTGAATTAAGATGGAAATTTGTACGTTATATAATTTTATGTTGTTCAGCACACAAGTTATTTTAGAGAAAGTGGGATTTTTTTATAGTACATTATACTGGTAGTAAAAAGGTGGTAGTAGAAATAAAATCTAGCCATTGATTTGTGAAGGTATTATAGACTTGTGCTTTTCAACCTAGTTTTTTTGGAAGGGTATTTTGGACTATCTCATGTGAACATTTGTGTATAAACTGCAGTTACATCTTCATTCCCTGCGTGCTACAAATTGAATTAGTTTAGCTCCAACTATGGTTGCTAATGCTTGGAAATTGTTGCAGTGATCAGTGGCATTCCCCATTGCACATGATGGATGGATCGGTACAGCTGTGAGCCAGTGGTCACTGGGCGTAGGCGGCGAGAGCCAAGCCATCCTCCCCGACGACAATGGCCTTGATGTGCTCGACAGTGCAGGCGATGAGGTTGTTGACAGTGGCGACAAAGCCTAGTGAGAGCTTGGCGGTAGGCATTTAGTCAACAAGTATCTGGAACACCACGGTGAGGAGTGATTCATTGGCCTCCCTGGTAGCACCGGCGTTGACTAGCCCATGGTGGCAGTGCGACGTAGTCTGGGTCTCAGCCGTTGAGCACGACGCTCGTGGTGATGACGTTGACAGGCGTGTAGATGATGTAGGATCCCATGGTGTCCATGCAACACTCCTACAAGATCATCATGTTGCTCTGATTTGAGTTGGCATTCTGCACCATGCAATGCAATGCACATACGTGTACGTGTGTCAGCCATGGCTAGGCATGAGAGATTGCTTGAAGAAGCAATAGATTAGTGGAGTAATGGATTATATATACTGACACTGATGTGGAGGAGGAATACGGTGTTGTTGTGGTCCCAGCCATTGGCGATGTGGGCCATCTCCTAGACAATGACATCATTGGAGAGGATGTCCCACTCGCTGCGGGTGGAGTCATCGTGGAGGAAGTGGAATACATTGGTGGGTGGCATGGGGAGCCAAAATGAGGTGGCAGCGTTGAGGATGATGCCAGGGGCGGCCGGGGCCATCGATGCTCTTGCGCGTCATCACGCGCATGTCCTTGATGTTACTACCAGAGAGCGTCATCAACACCGTCACCCCACCGTAGAAGCTTGCCACCATCCGCTCTGCCAGCTGCTTCAACATGCTCCTCCGTCCCCTCCATCGTTGTGATCACCCTAACGTCGTTGGGGGAATGTTGCTAGCCATGCTGCTTGCCAGCCGCTTGCACTACCACGTGCTAGTCGTACATGATCCCAACAAGAGCATCAATGGGTCCCGCATGATCTCCAGTGAGATCAAGCACATTAAGTCACAAAAATTAATCTTATGCCACTTGTTTCATTTACAATTTTACTGTAGGACCGAGAATGATGACTAGAGAGGGTGAATAGTGCCGATTAAATTTTTCCCAAGTATTCTCTAAATATTCACTCAAATATCTATGAGAAGTTATGAAGATCAAGAAGCCAAAAAATAAAAAAAAAATCATGTTGTTACAGTGATTTTAGGCATATGAATAGTAAACACAGCACATGAACAATGTTGTTTTCAGCACCATTTCAAATCCGAAGATCGACGAAACTTTTGATCTACAGCTCCAAACAACTTGAAACTTGAGCCAAGACTATTTCATAACCTTAAGAACCTATCCTAACCAAATATTAAGAAATAACTAAAGAAAATTGGGATATATTGGGTCTTGAAACTCTGCTACACCAAAATTATGATATATGCAATGAATGGCTCATGCAAGAAAATTCATTCTTGAAGGTACGCCGCAAGTGGACAATTCGAAGAGGAGAACAAGTGTCAACTCTAGGAAATCGGCAAATGCCTTGCTTGAAAGCACCAAAATAAGAATCAATAGGAGCACCAAAAGAACTCACAACTCCTCACCATGGGTGCACACCTCGATAAGGAAAACGAGGTTCACCCATTGAGCAATGGCAAAAATCTTTTCTTAGGACAGCACGTGGACTAAAACCAAAACCATGAGAAACAAATCCAATACGTCATCCAACACCACTAGAGAAGGTGTCAAATAAGCCATCAACAAAGCGAGTCTTCATGCTAGACTTATGAGTATTCATGCCATGAAAAATGCCATACACACTTGGAGACTTAGAAGCATTGGCTCGACGCATGCGTTTGGCATGCCAAAAGCAAAAGTTTACATAATACCCATCCTTTCCACAAAAGGAACACTGGTGTAAAGGTCTACTAGGAGACACAGTTCGAGAGGATAAAACACCATTGTTACTTAAAGGAGAAGTCCCTTGGGATAAACATGAAGACCTCATATTGGCGCTAGATCTACACATGCCATGAGATAGGTAATGTGTGTTCCTAATAGCTTAACGATGAACTCAATGCTTGGGCTTGACATGGCGAAAGCAAAACTCAATAATATGTCCATCCTTCTTACAAAAGGTGCAATGATACTTCCATTTGATAGATATAGTATTATGTGAGAAAGAAGCACCATTGTCCTTAGAATTCACTTAGACAACACCGAAAGAGCTACAAGAAGCATCAAGAGCCAAGTAAAAGCTATCTAAAGTAATGGTACAAGTGCCAACATCAAGTGACTCAAGAGAAGTACGAGAAGAATCTAAATTTGATTGCAAAGAAGCAAGATCAACTTTTAAAATATTAATCTTAGATGGAAGGCAACACATCAGTCACAAGACTTGACGCTCATATCATCACGTACTCTCTTCAAAGAATTAAGCTCATTCTTCAAGGCAATACAAGATGTGAAAGAGATTGAAGATCTATTGATAATGTGTATGGAATGCAAAGTATCAACATCATTTAATAAGTTAGCACAATTCTTATAAGAGAGTAAATTATCATCAAGCACTTTCTTAGATTCTAAGCACATGCTCAATTTTGGCCTTAGCATTATCTAATTTCTCAAGACAATTTAAAAAACTTAAATTCAATTTTTTATTTTCAGCTCTAGGAAGTTTAAGTTGTTCTACACATATTGTCGTAGGGGTGGCCCCCACCTAAACCCAGCAGGCCTGGTAGGAGATTATAAGGCCCAGAATAGGCCATGTGTAAAGACATAACTGCCCCCAGGGGGGATAACCAGATGTAAGGGTATAATTGTAAAAGCACTCCTCAGGTGTATATATATATGAGTAAGCCATGGGGAGAGGCCCAGGCCATTACACTTATCTTCATCACTCTCCACTACCATCTCTCTCTCTGTTTGGTCTGTAGCCACAACAGTTGGCGCCGTCCGTGGGGAGGACGAAGACAAGCCTGAAGACCAAAGAAAAAGATGGCACCGAAAAAAGCTTCCTCAGCGGCGGCGAAGGGAAAGAAGGCGGCCGGGCCGGAGCGTCGTATGAGTACCAGAGCTTCGGCATCGGCAGCGGCGGACGCGGGTGGCGATGCAGGCGCGGTGGCCGAAGACGTCGACGTTCACGCGGCGACGACCAACCCCGTCACCGGCACCGCGACGACCAACCCCGCCACCGGCGTTGCGAGGACGGACCCCGCGGTCGAAGACGTCGACACGGGTGCGGCGACAACCGACCCCGCCGACGCGACGACAGCCGACCTCGCCGCCCCCACTGCAACCCTCGCCGGCGGTGCGGACCGAGCGGTCCGAGGTAGCCACGACGGAGCGACCGGCAGCTCGGGACCCCGCGACGCGGTCGTTCCCGCGCCGATCCGCCCGTCGGAAGCACCGGCGACCCCGCCCGCACCGGTGATAGAAAGTGCCCTGCTGGCGGCTCTCAACGCGTTCCAGCGGGAGCTGGGGGACCTTCGCGGAGCCGTCAGAGATATACAAGAGGCTCGGAGTCAGCCGGCCGCGCCAGCAATCGCGTCCGAGCCCGCGCCGGAGAGGACGGACAGTCGCGAAGCCCCCACGTCCAGCCGCGTGCCGCTGCGGCGCGTGGATCCGGAGTCCCCGCACTCGGCGGGGCTGCAGCAGGCGGCATGGCCTGAAGACTTCAAGTTTCCTAGCGCCATCGACTCGTATAAAGGCGACACGGACCCCCGTGAGTTCGTGCGCGTATACGAAACCGCGATCGAAGCCGCGGGCGGAGACGACACCACGAAGGCAAAAGGACTCCCCCTCGCGCTACAAGGAGTGGCACTCTCTTGGTTTTTTACCATAGAGCCGGGCTCCATCTACGCGTGGGAGCAGCTCCGCGTCCGCCTCCACAACAACTTCCAAGGAAACTACGTCGACCGGGTCGATGCGGACCAACTCTTCGTCGTGAAGCAAAAACCCTCGGAGAAGCTCCGGGACTACTTCAAACGCTTCGCCAAGATTCGATGTCAAGTGAAGGACGTCAACGAGACCACCATCGTCAATGCAGCCATACAGGGCCTTCGTCCGGGCCCGATGGCCGAGTACAATGCGCGAAAGCCAATCAAGACGGTGGCGAAGCTCTTCGACAAGATGGAAGAATATGCCAGGGCGAAGGAAGACGCGCGGCGAAGGCAAGGTGACGACTCCGACACTAACCAGGCCGGAGCCTCGGCAAAAGCCGAAGACCCGTCGAAGGGCGGCTCTTCGAAGGGAAAGCGTAAGCAGGAGTCGTCCAGGGACGCGCCCGACCGCAGGGACAGCTCGCATAAGGAGTCGTCGGATCAGCCCAAGCGCGGCCAGCAAAGGTCGAGGCGAAACCGGTACGTCCTCGACATCGAAGGCGAGTCCGACGAGGGTGCTCCAGCGGGCCGAGGCGGCCGGGGGCGCCGTGGCCGGGGGCGCGGCCGTGGCAGGGGCCGCGACGATAAGGGTCGTGGAGATTACGACGACCAGCATCAGGGACTGTGGTGCTTAGTCCACGACCGAGGCAATCATGATACCCGCAACTGCACCTCCATCGCGGCGCTCCGCGACAGCGTCGCTAGGGACAGGAACCCGGAGGCGCGCCCGCCTGCGGTGGCCCACGTCCAATTCCCATACGAGGCCCCCATGCAGGTACAGGCGCAGGGGATGCAGGTACAGGCGCAGGGAATGCAACCCCAGGAAGGCACCTTGCGGATCCAAGCTCACGTACAGCAGCCTCGGGAGGGCCTCCTGTCGTTGTAGGCCCCGGACGCAACCTACCGCAGGGTCATTAATGTCATATCCGGCGGCTCTGCGCTGGAATTCGTCTCGGCACGGCAGCAGAAGGCCTACGCGCGAAGACTACATCACGTGGCGGCATACCCAGCGCAAGCACCGCCGGAGTGGGCGCGGCACGAAGTTACATTCACACCCGATGACGCCCAAGGTGTGGACTTCCCTCATCAGGACCCCCTGGTCATCCGGGTCACCATCGCGGGATGCGACGTGGGGCGCGCCTTGGTGGACAGGGGTAGTTCCGCGAACGTATTGTTTGCGGCGGCCTTCGACCAGATGGGGATCCCTCGAAGCCGCTTGGGGCCCTCGGGAATCCCACTGCAGGGCTTCGGGGGACAGCCCCTGCGGGCGCTGGGCCAGATCGGCCTTCAAGTCTCCTTCGGCCGAGATGACAATGTGCGGACCGAAGATGCCACCTTCGACGTGGTCGACCTTCCGTATCCCTACAATGCCATACTGGGGCGCCCAATCCTCAACTCCTTCGGCGCGGTACCACATCACGGCTATCTGTGCATGAAGATCCCGGGTCCCCGGACCATCATCACCGTCCGAGGCGACCAGGATATGGCTCGGCGCATCGAGCCAGGCACCAGATGCCCGCGTCGCGAAGCCCAGCGACGCTCTTAGAGCCGGCGTCACAGCGCGGAGGTCCGTGGGGTCATCCATAGGCGCCTGCGCGGGCCCTGCAGATGTCTAGCGACTAGAGGCTACGGCCGCACCAAGGGCAAACGGTCAGTATATTCACCCTTTGTAGTTGCTCACCCGCGCAAACGGGGATATAATGAAGATCGCCGTTTGCCGCTAATTTTTCTTCGTCACATGCAAGCACGCGGTGAGGGCGCGCGCCGGCTTGGCCAACGCGCGCGCCCCCGCAGTATAAACCAAAGACGCACGTTGGCGTGTGCACTCGCCGTCGCCAGGGGGGACGGGACTGAGTATAAACCAAAGACGCACGTTCGCGTGTGCACTCGCCATCGCCAGGGAGGGCGAGACTGAGTATAAACCAAAGACGCACGTTCGCGTGTGCACTCGCCGTCGCCAGGGGGGACGGGACTGAGTATAAACCAAAGACGCACGTTCGCGTGTGCACTCGCCGTCGCCAGGGCGGGCGGGACTAAATATAAACCAAAGACGCACGTTCGCGTGTGCACTCGCCGTCGCCAGGGAGGGCGGGACTGAGTATAAACCAAAGACGCACGTTCGCGTGTGCACTCGCCGTCGCCAAGGTGACGGGACTGAGTATAAACAAAATACGCACCGGGGGGACGCCCTCGCGCGCACAAGTCTCCGGACTATAAAGAAGACGTAGCGTCGAGCCTAGCTCCGGACGCAATAGTCCACGGACTTTAAATAAGATGTAGCGCCGAGCCTAGCTCCGCACGCGCGAGTCTCCGGACTATAAAGAAGACGTAGCGTCGAGCCTAGCTCCGCACGCAATAGTCCACGGACTTTAAATAAGACGTAGCGTTGAGCCCAGCTCCGCACGCACAAGTCTCCGGACTAGAAAGAAGACGTAGCGTCGAGCCTAGCTCCGCACGCAATAGTCCACGGACTTTAAATAAGACGTAGCGTCGAGCCTAGCTCCGCACGCGAGAGTCTGCGGACTATAAATAAGACGTAGCGTCGAGCCTAGCTCCGCACGCACCAGTCCACGGACTTTAAATAAGACGTAGCGTCGAGCCTAGCCCCGCACGCGAGAGTCTGCGGACTATAAATAAGACGTAGCGTCGAGCCTAGCTCCGCACGCACCAGTCCACGGACTTTAAATAAGACGTAGCGTCGAGCCTAGCTCCGCACGCACTCTACGGAGTATAAATAAGACACAGCGGGGGGACGCCTCCGCGCGCACTCTACGGAGTATAAAGAAGACGTAGCGTCGAGCCTAGCTCCGCACGCAATAGTCCACGGACTCTAAATAAGACGTAGCGTCGAGCCTAGCTCCGCACGCGCGAGTCTCCGGACTATAAAGATGATGTAGCGTCGAGCCTAGCTCCGCACGCAATAGTCCACGGACTCTAAATAAGACGTAGCGTCGAGCCTAGCTCCGCACGCGCGAGTCTCCAGACTATAAAGAAGACGTAGCGTCGAGCCTAGCTCCGCACACAATAGTCCACGGACTCTAAATAAGACGTAGCGTCGAGCCTAGCTCCGCACGCGCGAGTCTCCGGACTATAAAGAAGACGTAGCGTCGAGCCTAGCTCCGCACGCAATACTCCACGGACTCTAAATAAGACGTAGCGTCGAGCCTAGCTCCGCACGCAATAGTCCACGGACTCTAAATAAGACGTAGCGTCGAGCCTAGCTCCGCACGCGCGAGTCTCCGGACTATAAAGAAGACGTAGCGTCGAGCCTAGCTCCGCACGCAATACTCCACGGACTCTAAATAAGACGTAGCGTCGAGCCTAGCTCCGCACGCGCGAGTCTCCGGACTATAAAGAAGACGTAGCGTCGAGCCTAGCTCCGCACGCAATAGTCCACGGACTCTAAATAAGACGTAGCGTCGAGCCTAGCTCCGCACGCGCGAGTCTCCGGACTATAAAGAAGACGTAGCGTCGAGCCTAGCTCCGCACGCACTAGTCCACGGACTTTAAATAAGACGTAGCGTCGAGGTCCGCCTACGCACGCGCGAGTCTCCGGACTATAAAGAAAATCGTAGCGTCGAGATTCGCCTCCGCACGCGCCACTCCACGGAGTATAAACGAGATGCGTAGACCTGTCCTCCGCGTCCGGCGGCAGGTAACACCAAGCATAAAGTACTACTTGGTTCCATTGCAAAAGCAAAGGGGTTACATGGTCACAAGCATAAGAGCCAGTACATCAACCCCCTGCACCACCCGACCAACCGCTCAGCCTTGGCGCGGTGCGGACGAGCCCGCGTCGTCGTCGCCGCGGCGCTGAAGGACCCCTTCAAGCCACTGGAGGAGGTCCCCCTCCCCATGCAACGTCTGCTGCACGGCGACTCTCGCTGCACCTTCCCCGAAGCGGCCCCAGATCCGTTGGTGGAAGTTCTGCAGGCTAGCCCCAATGGAGCGGATGGCGTCCGACATAACCTCTGGTCGGTCGGGAGGATCCAGTTGGGGATTCGCTAGCTCATGGGTATGCCTACACCCACGAGTATGAAGCAGGGCGAGGGCGAAGCACGCACCAACATAGCTGCAGTGCTCGCCAAAGGTCATGGCGCCACGAAGAGCAACGCCGGCCCCCTCCTCAATCAGCCCGAGCGTCTCCGACAGGGCCTCCGGCCTGTGCGTAGTATCTGGCACTCAGACGCACAGATCTCGAAGGGCCTGGTTCAGAGACTCCATGGCCCGCCACGCCGACATAGACGCATTTTCCAAGGCAAGGGAAGAAGAAGAAGCAGGCAAAGGAGCAACTGGCGTGACAATTAGCACGGGCGCAAGCGAAGCGGCAGATCAAAAAGCAAAATGCGAAAGGGTGCCTCCACCTTAACACTAGCACCTTATAAAGGCCGCTCGCCTGCCTTGTGGCTCAACGCACAGACGGATCAAATTCCCAGCGATTCGGCTGTCCAAGATTTGGAAAGAAGAACCGTCGGGGCCTAGAGGGCCGCGCCTGGTAGGTGGCCAAGCAGCGCACAACGCCCCTACCTCTTCAACACGCGTCCAACTTCTCGGGGGACAAGGCGAACGGCCGCGGTCACGCAACCGCCCACATCCCACGACGCACCAGTCGTGAGTTGCCACGTGCCCCACCTGCAGCATGGCAGACTGCACGACGCGACAGCCTGACTTCTGCCAGGCCAGGCGTCGGCGTAATTCCAGCCACCATTAAAAGCGCACTACGAGACTGCAAGGTCACAACAGCCCCGGAGCGCGCACGTCTACTTCGACTTGGGCGCCAGCTTCGCTGCCACCCGTTCGAAGGGTAGGGAACGGAGCGCGCGCGTCTACTTCGACTAGGCGCCAGCTTCGCTGCCACCCGTTCGAAGGGTAGGGGACAGAGCGCGCGCGTCTACTTCGACTAGGCGCCAGCTTCGCTGCCACCCGTTCGAAGGGTAGGGGACAGAGCGCGCGCGTCTACTTCGACCTGGGCGCCAGCTTCGCTGCCACCCGTTCGAAGGGTAGGGGACGGAGCGCGCGCGTCTACTTCGACTTGGGCGCCAGCTTCGCTGCCACCCGTTCGAAGGGTAGGGGACGGAGCGCGCGCGTCTACTTCGACTAGGCGCCAGCTTCGCTGCCACCCGTTCGAAGGGTAGGGGACGGAGCGCGCGCGTCTACTTCGACTTGGGCGCCAGCTTCGCTGCCACCCGTTCGAAGGGTAGGGGACGGAGCGCGCGCGTCTACTTCGACTAGGCGCCACCTTCGTTGCCACCCGTTCGAAGGGTAGGGAACGGAGCGCGCGCGTCTACTTCGACTTGGGCGCCAGCTTCGCTGCCACCCGTTCGAAGGGTAGGGGACGGAGCGCGCGCGTCTACTTCGACTAGGCGCCAGTTTCGTTGCCACCCGTTCGAAGGGTAGGGGACGGAGCGCGCGCGTCTACTTCGACTTGGGCGCCAGCTTCGCTGCCACCCGTTCAAAGGGTAGGGGACGGAGCGCGCGCGTCTACTTCGACTAGGCGCCAGCTTCGCTGCCACCCGTTCGAAGGGTAGGGGACGGAGCGCGCGCTTCTACTTCGACTTGGGCGCCAGCTTCGCGGCCACCCGTTCGAAGGGTAGGGGACGGAGCGCGCCCGTCTACTTCGACTAGGCGCCAGCTTCGCTGCCACCCGTTCGAAGGGTAGGGGACGGAGCGCGCGCGTCTACTTCGACTTGGGCGCCAGCTTCGCTGCCACCCGTTCGAAGGGTATGGGACGGAGCGCGCGCGTCTACTTCGACTTGAGCGCCAGCTTCGCGGCCACCCGTTCGAAGGGTAGGGGACGGAGCGCGCGCGTCTACTTCGACTAGGCGCCAGCTTCGCTGCCATCCGTTCGAAGGGTAGGGGACGGAGCGCGCGCGTCTACTTCGACTTGGGCGCCAGCTTCGCTGCCACCCGTTCGAACGGTAGGGGACGGAGCGCGCGCGTCTACTTCGACTAGGCGCCAGCTTCGCTGCCACCCATTCGAAGGGTAGGGGACGGAGCGCGCGCGTCTACTTCGACTTGGGCGTCAGCTTCGCTGCCACCCGTTCGAAGGGTAGGGGACGGAGCGCGCGCGTCTACTTCGACTAGGCGCCAGTTTCGCTGCCACCCGTTCGAAGGGTAGGGGACGGAGCGCGCGCGCCTACTCCGACTGGGCGCCCGCTTCGCTGCCACCCGTTCGAAGGGTAGGAGACGGAATTCACAGGCCGCAGGGGACGGAGGGGGCCAAAGGACTCGACGACATGGCTTCGGCCCTGTGAAGCCCTTCACCATGAGAGGCTCCTGTCGTAGGGGTGGCCCCCACCTAAACCCAGCAGGCCTGGTAGGAGATTATAAGGCCCAGAATAGGCCATGTGTAATGACATAACTGCCCCAGGGGGGATAACCAGATGTAAGGGTATAATTGTGAAAGCACTCCTCAGGTGTATATATATATATATGAGTAAGCCATGGGGAGAGGCCCAGGCCATTACACTTATCTTCATCACTCTCCACTACCATCTCTCTCTCTGTTTGGTCTGTAGCCACAACACATATAGAATGAGACAATTTTAAATTCTCAATTTCAACAAGCAAGTTAGCACAAAAAAACATGTTCAGATTTTATATTTCTAGCCAAAGACTTGAGATTGCCTATCTCTAATCTATCACAATCAAGATCATGATGCAAGGTAACACAAGCATCACATCGCATAGAAGCATTTTATTGCAACAATTTATTTTCAAATTTCAAGCATACAAGAGAACTTCTTAATTCTTTATTTTTCACAAGAAATTCACCCTTCTTCATCTCAAGAATATTCACAAGATTATCAAAAGTATCAATTCTAGAATTTAGAAAGACATCATTCTCAATGAGTTTCTCCTTACTCACCTTGCTTGGCTTGAATCGAAGATCATTCTCGGAAAGCATCTCATGATTATCCTTTATGGTCACCCCACACAAGCCATCTTGAACTCTAAGGGCACCTCATCCCTGTCACAACACCAAGAGGAGTGGCCAAAATACAACATAACTTGCAATTAGGGCTGTAAACGAGCCGAGCTCGAGCGAGCTTGACCTAGCAAGCTCGAGCTCGGTAGAAACTCGAGCCGAGCTCGAGCGAGCCTAAGATCAACATCGAACTTTAAGCTGGGCTCGAGCTCGGCTCGAGTTTCTACCGAGCTCGCTCGAGCTTGGCTCGTGTAGGCTCGGTGCGTACCTGCGTGGCCGGATCCCAGTCGAGGAGGGGCGGCGCCGGCGGGTTGAGGAGGGGCGTCGGGTGGGAGAGGCGTCGGCTGCGAGGGAGAGGAGCGGCGGCGGCGGGCCGGGTCGAGGAGGGGCGTCGGGGGAGGAGAGGTGTCGGCTGCGGGGGAGAGGAGGGGCGGCGGCAGGCCGGGTTGAGGAGGGGCGCCGGGGGGACGAGGGGCGGCGGTGGGGGGCGAGGAGAGGCGGCGGCCGGCGGGGGCGAGGAGGGGGACCGGGGGCAGCGGCGGGGGAGAGGAAGGGGACGGGGGCCGGAGAGGGGGGCGGTGGCGGGGCGAGAGGCGAGGAGCCGAGGAGGGGAACGGGGGGAGGAGGGGCGCCGGCGGGGGGAGGAGGGGCGGTGGCGGCGACGGAGAGGAGGGGCGGCAGCGGCGGGGGGGCGAGGAGGGGGACGGGGGGCGGCGGCGGGGGAGAGGAAGGGGTTGGAGGGAGGAGGGGCGGCGGTGGGGCGAGGAGGGGGACGGGGAGGCGGCGGCGGGGGAGAGGAAGGGGACGGGGGGCGGGACTCGGGAGAGGGGGTCGGCGGCGGGGGGGTCGGGGGGCGACGAGGGGCGGCGGCCGGGGGGGCGGGGCCGCGGGTGGGGGCAGGCGGAGGCCCGCGGGTGGGGGAGAGGCATGGTCGCGTGGGCGTGTGGCGTGGGGGCCTGGGGGGCAGGGGTGAATTTGAGAGGAGAGGCGGGAGGGAGGGGTGGGCCGGGGGGCGGGGGGAATTGGGGAGGGGGTAAAAAATCCTAAGCTCGCGAGCTATTCGAGCTCGGTTCGTTAAAGCTCGCGAGCTTAGGATGAAGCTCGAATTCGGCTCATTTGGAGCTCGAGCCAAGCTCGAATCGAGTCTAGAGCGAGCCAAGCTCGAGCAGCTCGCGAGCCTCGAGCTTTTTTTACAGCTCTACTTGCAATTGTCATGATATGCCCTTTTGTATTTTCTCATAATTCAGTTAAAGAGTTCAAGGTCATTGGCCTCATCAAGGTCGTCAGCCAAAAAACCACAAGAAGATGAAACAAAGGACTCATAAGACATCACACTGGCTACCATGCTCATAATCGGTTAAAATCAATTAAAGAGCAAACCTCACTCTGGTCCTACTTGTAGGACTGGGAATGGCGACTAGAGTGGGTGAATAGTGTCGATCAAAATTTTCCCCCAAGAATTCTCTGAATATTTGCTCAAAAATCTATGAAGATCAAGAAGCCAAAAATAAAAAAATCACACTGCTACAGTGATTTTAGGCGTACGAACAGTAAGCACAGCACATGAATAGCACAGTTTATGGCACTGTTTCAAATCCAAACATCGATGAAACTTTTGATCCACAACTCTAAATAACTTGAAACTTAAACCAAAATTAGATCATAACCTTAAAAACTTATCACAACCAAATATTAAGAAAGAATTTAGGAAAATTGGGATATATTAGCTCTTGAACATCTGTTGCACCAAAACCGGGAAAAACCACAAATTTGATCCAACTCTCAAACCAAAGCTCCAAATCATTTAAACTTTAGTATACACCTTCTATAGGATGTAAAGAACATATTATAATCAATGATCAAGAAAATTGTTAGCAAAGTTCTAATATTTTTCTATTTGAAGAAAAGTTACACCAAAACCAGGCAAAAGATGAAAATCTTGATCTACTCTTGATTGTGAGTTGTTGATGATCTAGATGAACTTTGATGGGTTTTCACAAGTTATAGCAAACTAGATCATAGTACAAACTCAAGCCAAAATGCCCACGACACTAAAACCACAAAATCACCCTCTCTTGAGCCAAAACCAGGCAAACACAAGAACTTGCAACTAGATGAGTTGTTCGAGGTATTTTCCTCCGGCTAGTATTGCAGTCGAGAGTCTGACATGCCCTGTCATCATGCTGAACCCAACTAGATGAGTCTCACAATTGACTAGATGCGGTCACACCTTGCCGATTCCCGTAGTTACGTTGGCGAGGGTGCTCGAGTTTGACCATTAGATCGTGGAGTCTTGGCGCAATCCTTTCAGCGAAGTGGTCATAGCCCGGTGCCTAAGAAAGCTCTTGAGTTGGGTTCTTGAGCAAGTCATTGATCTGTTGAAGCTCTCGAGCCTCTACGAACCGGTACTGCCAGTCTCATTCTTCGAGCGATCTCGGGATCCTCGATCCCTGATGCTAGCTGCGGCTACCTCACAGGAGAGCGATTATTTCTAGAATTTCTCCCACGCTCTTGAGAGTAGTGATCGGGATCATCACTAGAGGTCTCCTCACCATCCTCACGAGAGGCGGGAGAGTGCGATCGGTGGGGAGCATCCTCAGGCCTTCCTCCGAAAGGGTGATGAGGATCTACAGGCAGGGTAAAGACCTCCTGTCTAAAATCTCTACTTCTGGGGGAGGGCCCCTCATCTGAAGAATCGTCGAGTGAGATTGCCTCGCAGCCTGGAGTAAACCCCGCCAGGTAGGGGAATTCCGGATTATAACTGTCCCCGGTCTGATCTGTTCCCTGTGAAAATATGGGGATGAACAAGAGCTCCTTGGCCACGGCGCCCGCGGGGAAGCTCGATGAGACGACGGACCTGGCGGGCGAGTTTGCTGCTGCCATCGCGTTGCATCTTGGGCGTGCAACAAGGAAAGAGAGAGGACTTTGTAAGTTGGAATCGGTATGCATGGCCGTACGAGGATTTTTTTAGTAGTCAAGCGGTTGGATGCAGATCATGAGGTGAGCTTTGGCCGGCCGGAGGTCATTAAGGGCTAATTAGGTTTCTTGTTAAGCATTAAGGAGGTTGCATTCACGACTGCTGGATTCATGGCCGTGTGCTATTGAGGCCTGAAGATCTTTGTGCGTGGGGTTAGTAGTAGATGAAGAAAGTGTTTCTTGCTGAAGCTCTCAGCTATGATGAATCAACAGTACTCTAATGATGAGTTGAGTCAGGGACATCGACAAGATGTGTCACCGTCCAAACTCAAGTAAGGTGAAAAGAAATCGGAACGTTGAGGAGATGTGTCACCATTCTGTATCAAGTATGAGTTTAGTAAGTCGTAGTTGAGACCGACTGCCTCAATGTTTTAGGATCTTTGCATCCGGATGAACCTGTGCCAGCTAAGTTGAGTTTCTACATGTAGCTTGCATGTAGAACGCTTCATATAGAGGCGTGGCTGGTAGTTCATAATGCATTGAGACTAAAACTAGAGTAAGTCAAGATTAAGGGGGAGATTGTTAGAAATAATCTTGACTTAGAGTTCAAGATGTAGTAGAGTCTGTCTCCGTGTGTAATTCAAGTTGAAATCGTGTCCAACTTGAAATCCGAATACGTATGCTAGTAGGAGATTATTAGCCTATATATTGAGGAGACTTATAGCCAATTTGAGAGAAAAGCAAGAAAAAATGGGAGCGAATAAGATAATAGAGAAATTCAGAAATTCTCCTATGTTCTCTTAGATTATTCGAATATGTATGTTTTTTCCTGGAATAAAGTTAACAGTTCTCAGGGACAGTTTCTTGCGATCTCCAAGCTTTAGCAAGTAGCAATTGGCCGCCTCTTGTTTTTGCCCCACACTTCGCTACTGCACCTAATCAGCTGAGCTCCACGTTTTATGCTGTTCCTATGAGACTTTCAAGTATGTGAAGGATACCACAATGTTTCGTCTGTCTCCACGCGATAGGTGGGTTCGTGAGGTCAGATGCTTGACTTTCAAGTATGTGTGTAATGTGCGTGCCTTGTAATTAAAAAAGAAATGCCATTTTCGAGTGCATGTAGCCCACGTCACTACAGACAGTGAACCTGACGTTATCTAGTCATATATACATCCAACCATTGTTTTGGTTGCTGGCACTGTATGTCGTTTTTGATAGTCAAGTTCAAACTCAATCACAATTGGACTGCATAAATAGTGATTTGTCTTTTTTATGCATAATTTATCTTTTTCATATCTCTTAAATGTTGATTGAGTTTAATCTTAAAATTTTACATGGCTATAAAATGTCACCTCTCCTATATATATAATTTTTTTTCAGAATTCTTGAAAACTCTTGAGCATAATTTGCACGAAGTTTACACTCAACTTGGGTGATCAAGCTATACATATATACCAACAAACGTGCGAATTTTTTGTGTATTCTCCTAGAAGTTGAACAGAACCTTACACAAAATTTGGAAACATAATACATGCCCCAAATACATAGACACAAGTAACTGCTCCAGCCTCCCATACATGCATGGAAGCATATATGCATACGTAGATATTCAAGCACTACATAAGCAAACCTGCCTATACGTAGGTGCCCGACCTTAATAATATATTGCACCACGGTGTGGAATTATGCACACGTATTCACCACATGTTCATCAATTGTTTTATGGATAGACCTCGATGATTGACTGAACGCCTAGAACCGGTATAATTTTGTAGTCGCTAAACCCAGCTTCAAGGAAAATCTTCCCCCACTCCCGTTCATCTCGCTCAATGCCATTGAGAAACATGATATATAGATCAAACATCACTTGCATCTCTCTATGCTTCTTGTCTGACGGTCCCGCTCCTATCACTATATCTATGATTATCACCTTTCCTCCTGCGCCTCTCGGGGGAATAGCTTTCTTGCAATTCTTTAATATCGTGACACACTCCTCGTCGCCCCAGTCGTGCAAAACCCACTGAAGCAATGAAACATTGAGAGTAAAAAAGAAACATGTAATATTAGTACGGAACATTGACAAAATGCTGACTTATCCCACGAGTTAGATATTAAACATTTTTATCTTTACTAATTCTGTTAATTTTTATATATCTTTATGGCATTTCATCTACTAAAATATTATGAAGTCAATTTGGACCACACATTCGACTGTGAGCTATCTTTCTTTGAGTAAAAGGCAGTCAGCTATATATCTCTCACAACTATAAAAAAGAACCGTCTATGAAAGCCTACTATCACAGACGGCTACTATAAAAAACCGTCTGTGATATGTGGCCATCACAGATGATTCTATTTTTGGTTATATTTTTTGTTAATGTGTAATTATTTATTGTTTTGTTCTGCCAAGTTCGCTCTGTGTGATATCCAATTTATTGTCTGATTAGTGGAAAACTGGAGGTGTCCAATTTATTTGTTTTTGTTCTAGTTGCAGTCGAAGCGCCGTGGTCGACGTGATCGAAGCGCCATGGTCGAAGTGTCGTGATCGAAACGTCATGGTCGAAGCGTAGTGGTCGAAGTTGTGGTCGAAGTGCCGTGGTCGAAGCGTCGTGGTCAAAGCCATGGTCGAAGTTCCATGAGGGAATTTCTCTGCCATAGGGGGGCTTCTTTCCTTTAGCTCCTGCACACACAAAATCAATTCCTCAAGTTACTACTGCACGCCCCAACTAAAAAGCCATGGCACTGACACAACAGTGAAAACATACATAACAATTCGATTTTGATACCTTCCAAACCAATTTGCTAGCGGAGTGCACATGCACGACGCCCTGCGGTGCCAGCCCGAACTCCGACTTCATGCCGTTCTCCTACCAGCATCAGAAAGGTCGCCTCAATCAAAACTCTAAACTAGATTTGTAATTCTTGGGATAGGAAAATTAAAGAAAGATAGCTATTTGGGATGGACGAATTCGTACCAGGGAGGAAAAGATGAGGCCATGCTCGTTGGGGACTCTGCGACCATGGTGGAGGATCAGGTACGTACATGTTGTGTTGGTTATTGGAGTGAATGGGGGAAAGGATAGGGGATTAATAAGGGGCGAGAGGTGGGAGGAGACCCGGTGCCTGCCATTCGATGTGGAGAGAATGGGTGGGTGGGATCGGGATCCTGGGGGAGATGCTGCGGATCGATGATGTAGCAGGGCATTATAGCAAATGGTTCAGATTAAAAACTGTCAGTGAAATGCAAGCATCATAGATGGTTCTTGTTAATAACCGTCTGTGATAATTGCTGATATCACAGACTATTTTTTAATCCGAACCGCCTATGATAATTTATAGACGGTTCTTAAGAATAATCGTGTGTGATAATTATGTATCACAAACGGTTCTAGTGATGCGCTTGTAAAACCGTCTGTGGTAATCTTAACATAGAAGTATAGCCTTTTTTTGTAGTAATCTCTACTCCCAATCTCCAACATTAAAGCATTATTAGTCTATTGCCAAATTGGCTTCATTTTTTCTTTTTCTTTACATTGTGGCCCAATCAACCTTTGTTTAAACAACAGGGCAAACAAGTTATATACATTCGTTAAGAGTATACCGACCATCAATTTTAAGAGTATTGTCTGTACAAGTCATGCCACTTAATGTTCATATATATTTTTTTTCAGTATTATCTAGATCTAGATCGATGTTACATCGCTTTATGTGCTAATATAATATTGTGCCATGTTCCTGACAAAATAATGATAATTATAATGTGCCATGCATATTTGGTACGACAGTTCTATATATATGCAAAGTACGTAGTCACATGTTACAGCAAAATATAATGCATACACGTATCAGGGCCAAACAAGAGAAACTGCCGGTGGAATGGTCTCAAACATGTCGCCGGCGATATAATGCACGTTGGTGCCACTGGGGGCCTTGGCGACGACGTGGGCGAGATCCAACACGCTGCATTTCACATGCGGGAACGCCTGTGAGATGGCTATGGCCGCTCCGCCGAGCCCCCCGGCGACGTCGAACAGGGAAGTTATACCTTGGAAGACGTCGCCGCATTCCCTGATGGCGATGTCCATGAGGAAGCGGCTGTCGGAGGCTATCCCGTTGTTGAAGAGCGCGTCGAAGGCTGCGTCGTGGTCGGCCATCTCCCATACGGTCTGGCCGTGCGTCATCTTGAAGAAGGACGGATCCGGCAGCTCGTGCTGGAACCATGTGCCAAGGCCGAGGAAGGGGGTGACAAGGATATTATGGAGCACAAAGGTCACGAAAGGAGTCAAGTTCGCCGAGCCGACCAGGAGGCGGGATGCCGGCGTGAGCCCGTAGATGGGCTCGCCACCGTCCGCCGGGTGCTGGACGCTGAAGATGCCGGTGACGGTGAGCACACGCATGAGTCGGCGTAGGCAAGGAATCTTGGACGGGTGGAGCGTGACCTTGGTGACTATCTGGGTGAGCGTGGCAGCGCCGCCGTGGTGGTGGATGGCATCGGGGATGCCGAGGTCCACGGCAGACTTGAGCGCCATGGACTTGAGGTGGGCGAAGGTGTGGTGCCAGAGCTCGAGCTGAGCATCGAGCAAGGCTTCGTCGGTGCTATGTTGGTCCTCGGCCAGTGCCATGGTGCAATGCTTCGATTTTTCTCTGTTATGTTTGGATGCAGGAACCATACTATGTCTATGTGTCTATATATAGACGCGTTGTTGATAATACATTAGTACGTATCAAGCAATGTATTCTCATACTCCGTATGATTTGACTAGCTACATAGAGGCATAACAACCCGCCTGACAACAGCTAGACCCGGCCGGGTCCCACGGCTGCCACTTTTCTCGACGCTCGTGTACCTCTAGTCTCCAGGTCCGATCCTCTCGACCGGCCGGTCTCGTCATCAGTCTCGATCGGCCATGATGGCGCTCGCACAGTCGCTGCTTTCGTTATTTGTTCCTTGTAGTAGGAATGATCGGCAGCTTTGTAGATAGAAATGATCGGCAGCTGTTGGCACGTCGATTCTACCAACAATACCGTTGTCAACTCAAGGTACCCAACGTCGGCATCAAAGACTAGTCGTTAGCCCACACATTTGCATCGAGTACCAAATTTAGCTCCTTCTATAGCTATATGACTTTTCAGCAATTATGTATCCGGCTGTTTGCTTCTTGCTCTATGTATGAACATATGATGTTTTAAACATTGATACGATCTCTAACGTATAAACTGTGTGAAAGCACTCTAGAGGTATGCTAGACACATAATTAATGTTTTTTGGGCTGTAATTTATGTTTTTTGGCTTTGGTGTGATCATTTATGTAAACAAACCGAATACCGATAAATCGTTTCAAAAAGACTGTCCTAATAAATCACTTCAAAAAACAATAAAGCAATCATGGATTGAAGCTATAAATTGTTAGTTAAAAAGAACACGGCTAGATGGTACACGGCTAGATGGTGCATAAGGATTATAGACAGGAAGGATGATGCTATGTTGGTCCTTGGTCAGTGCCATGGTGCAATGCTTGGATTTTCCTTTGTTATGTTTGGATGCAGAGAACCATACTATGTCTGTATATATAAACGCATTATTCATAATACATTAGTATGTACCAAGCAACGTACTCTCATACCCCGCATGGTTTGACTAGCTACATAGGGGCATTTTGGTCCTGATATACTCATCACTAAGAAAACTGTGAGCTGAACGGGATCTGTTTTACTATCTTCTTATCTGCGTCCCTTGGGCCCATGTAGACGCCTATGCCCAGGATTAATTATCGACGAGCGGTGGGAGGCGGCCGGCGACGACCTAAAATCAAGTTAGGTTTTTGGCGGTGAGACACAACGACGGAGCGGTGGGGGCGTTAGCCGGAGGGGCAGTGGGCCATCGGGTGGCGGGGTTGTATGATTAAGTGTGATGATAAATATCATCTAGTTATTTTTTTCTTAACTATTATCTAAATTTATAACTGTTAGATTAGAGATCCAACGGTCCCAAATTCGCTACCCTCTAAAAAATTCTCTCTCCAAAAAAGGGACCGTTGGATCTCTAATCTAACATTCTCAAATTTGGATAATTGTTAGAAAGAAAATATTCAGCTAATATCTAAACAAACGCATGATTTAATAGAGGCCGCTCGTTGGAGAGAGCAGAGAAGAAGTATATCGATAAGTGCAGCAGCGAAGGGGTCCGGCGCGTATTACGTCGTTGTCCGATTGATACTGGTGCGATGTTGGCTGTAACAGCTACAGCTATGTAAGTTATTCACGGGTAATCCTCGATGATTGATCGAACGCCAATTGGTCGAAAACACGGTAAAACGTATGGAAGCATCTCCATATTCGCGGAAATCCTTCCGCTATAAGGATGCACAACCACTACGCCCAAGCTCCATAATTAAAAATTTTCATCCATGATTAATACTTTCCATCTATGATTGATTCCTTTCCAAATTGATGCATTTTCGAATTAATGAATCTTAATAGGTTTACCTGATATATTGCACCTGCACGCATCTAAAAGCAATCTAACGACAGAGAGGCTTGGTGCCCGGGCACCATGGTGCCCCATTTCAATGTCATATATATATAGAGAGAGAGGGAAAATATCTTTTACACCCGGGTGTAATTACTCTCACCCCTAATATACCACCTAAACAAACTTAAAATACTCCTTTATCATTTTAGGTATACTCGTATACTAATTACAAGATACTCCAATGTGAACCATACAAAAAAATTATAAGGGAGACAATAGTTTTTAGCATATTTTATAAATACCTTCATATATACGCATAAAAAGGAGTATGTCTAAAAAATGTACATACCACCTTTGAAAAATTGTTCATACAACCTAAATGGTCTTAAATACTCGTATACTACACGTACATACCCTCCGTTACGCGAGATACTCCTTACGTTGTGAGATACGGCATAGGGAGTAATTACACCCGGGTGTAGAAAAGAGGCTTCCTATATATATATGCCGAAATGGGGTACTATGGTGCCCGGACACCATGATTTCAAATGCACCAATTTCATCTAAATTCGTGTATATTTTTTCAAATATCAGTTTTAGGGTATATACTCATCTATAACAATTCAAATGAAACGTATAGGTTTGAAAAAAATATACTCAAATTCAAAGTTTTAAACGAATTTAGATCACATACTTTGCTGATTTATATATACGATCAGCATATACCAACAATCAAACTATCATAAAAATAGGCAACTACAATTCGAAATTTAGTTCAGATTTGTTTGAACTAGTTAGTAAACTAGTTAAACTTGACATCTAAGAAATTTTAAATTTTTTTGCACACGATACATACCTATTTTAGACTATGGTGCCCGAACACCAAGGAGCACTTGTTATTTTTCATATATATATATATATATATATATATATATATATATATATATATATATATATATATATATATATAGACACACACACATATACATATATATAGACACACACGCATATACATATATATACTCACATATATATACATACATATATACACGTATACATACATATACATATATACATACACACACATATAGATTTCTTGAAAACTCTTGAACATAATTCCACAAAGTTTACACTTAACCTGGGTGATCAAGCTATACATATATACCAACAAACGTGCGATTTTTTTGTGTATTCTCCTAGATGTTGAAGAGAACCTCACACAAAATTCGGAAACATAATACAGGCCCCAAATACATAGACACAAGTAACTGCTCCAGCCTCCCATACATGCATGGAAGCATTTATGCGTACGTAGATATTCAAGCACTATATAAGCAAACCTGCCTATACGTAGGTGCCCGACCTTAATAATATATGGCACCACGGTGTGGCATTATGCACACTTATTCACCACATGTTCATCAATTGTTTTATGGATAGACCTCGATGATTGACCAAACGCCTAGAACCGGTATAATTTTGTAGTCGCTAAACCCAGCTTCAAGGAAAATCTTCTCCCACTCCCGTTCATCTCGCTCAATGCCATTGACAAACATGACTAATAGATCAATCATCGCTTGCATCTCTCTATGCTTCTTGTCTGACGGTCCCAATCCCATCACAATATCTAGGATTATCACCTTTCCTCCTGCGCCTCTTGGGGGAATAGCTTTCCTGCAATTCTTTAATATCGTGACACACTTCTCGTCGCCCCAGTCGTGCAAAACCCACTGAAACAATGAAACATTGAGAGTAAAAAGAAATATGTAATATTAGTACGGAACATTGACAAAATGCTGACTTATCCCACGAGTTAGATATAAACATTTTTATCTTTACTAATTCTGTTAATTTTATGTATCTTTATGGTATTTCATCTACAAAAATATTATGCAAGTCAATTTGGACCACACATTGGACTGTGAGCTATCTTTCTTTGAGTAAAAGGCAGTCAGCTATATATATTTCACTACTATAAAAAAGAGTCATCATAGACGGTTCTCACGATGCACATGTAAAACTGTCTGTGTTAATCTTAACACAGACGGTTCGACAGATCCGTCTGAGATGAGACATCCAGTGTAGCCTTTTTTGTAGTAGTGTCTACCCCCAATCTCCAACATTAAAGCATTATTAGTCTATTGCCAAATTGGCATCATTTTTTTTCTTTACATTGTGGCCCAATCAACCTTTGTTTAAACAACAGGGCAAGCAAGTTATATATATTCGTTAAGAGTATACCGACCATCAATTTTAAGAGTATTGTCTGTACAAGTCATGCCACTTAATGTTCATATTTTTTTCAGTATTATCTAGATCTAGATCGATGTTACATCATATCGCTTAATGTGCTAATATAATATTGTGCCATGTTCCTGGCAAAATAATAGTAATTATAATGTGCCATGCATGCACGTTTCAGGGCCAAACAAGAGAAACTACTAGACGACGTACCTTGAGGAACAGAGCGTTTGCCGGTGGAATGCTCTCAAACATGTTGCCGGCGATATAATGCACGTTGGTGTCACTGGGAGCCTCGGCGACGACGTGAGCGAGATCCAGCACGCTGCATTTCACATGCGGGAACGCCTCTGAGATGGCTATGGCCGCTCCGCCTAGCCCCCCGGCGACGTCGACCAGGGAAGTTATACCTTGGAAGACGTCGTAGCATTCCCTGATGGCGATGTCCACGAGGAAGCGGCTGTCGGAGGCCATCCCGTTGTTGAAGAGCGCGTTGAAGGCTGCGTCGTGGTCGGCCATCTCCCATACGGTCTGGCCGTGCGTCATCTTGAAGAAGGACGGATCCAGAAGCTGGAACCATGTGCCAAGGCCGAGGAAGGGGGTGACAATGATATTATGGAGCGTAAAGGTCACGAAAGGAGTCAAGTTCTTCGAGCCGGCCAGGAGGCGGGATGCCGGCGTGAGCCCGTAGATGGGCTCGTCACCGTCCGCCGGGTGCTGGACGCTGAAGACGCCGGTGACGGTGAGCACACGCATGAGTCGGCGTAGGCAAGGAATCTTGGACGGGTGGAGCGTGACCTTGGTGACTATCTGGGTGAGCGTGGCAGCGCCGCCGTGGTGGTGGATGGCATCGGGGATGCCGAGGTCCACGGCAGACTTGAGCGCCATGGACTTGAGGTGGGCGAAGGTGTGGTGCCAGAGCTCGAGCTGAGCATCGAGCAAGGCTTCGTCGGTGCTATGTTGGTCCTCGGTCAGTGCCATGGTGCAATGTTTCGATTTTCCTCTGTTATGTTTGGATGCAGGGAACTATACTACGTCTATGTGTCTATATATAGACGCGTTGTTCATAATACATTAGTACGTATCAAGCAACGTATTCTCATACTCCGTATGATTTGACTAGCTACATAGAGGCATAACAACCCGCCGACAACAGCTAGACCGGGCCGGGCCGCACGGCTGCCACTTTTCTCGACGCTCGTGCACCTCTAGTCTCCAGCTAGACCGGGCCGGGCCCCACGACTGCCACTTTTCTCGGCGCTCGTGCACGTCTAGTCTCCAGCTAGACCGGGCCGGGCCCCACGGCTGCCACTTTTCTCGGCGCTCGTGCACGTCTAGTCTTCAGGTCCGATCCTGTCGACCGGCCGGTCTCATCATCAGCTTCAAATGGAGGACTAGACCGTGGAGACTATGACCAGTTCTATTTTAGCTTTTATCTTCTGTTTTTGATTTTCTTTAGTAACTAGTTCTTAAATAAAGTGTTTTGTTTTTTAAGATGAGGTCTACTAATTAATTATAGTACATATTGTATCGACTTCATTTATATTAGTATAAATCGTACGCGAGTTTCTGTTACTCTATAATCTCTTATACGAATAGTCCAGAAGTCATAAACCACAACTAAAAGTCACTATATGCAAGCATGGTGGCGCTCGCACAGTCGCTGCTTTCGTTATTCGTTCCTTGTAGATAGAATGATCGATAGCTTTGTAGATAGAAATGATCGGCAGTTGTTGGCACCTCGATTCTAACAACAATATCATCTCGATTCTACCAACAATATCATCGTCAACTCAAGGTACCCAACGTCGACATCAAAGACTAGTCGTTAGCCCACGCATTTGCATCGGGTACCAAATTTAGCTCCTTCTGTGGCTATATGACTTTTCAGCAATTATGTATCCGGCTATTTGCTTCTTACTCTATTTATGAACGTATGATACTTTAAACATTGATATGATCTTTAAGGTATAAACTGTGTGTAAGCGCCCTAGAGGTATGCTAGACACATAAGGTATGTTTTTACGGCTGCGATTTATATTTTTTGGTTTTAGTGTGATCATTTGTGTGAACAAACTGAATGCCGATAAATCATTCGAAAAGACTGTCCTAATAAACCACTTCAAAAAACAATAAAGCAATCATAGATTGAAGCTATAAATCGTTAGTTAAAAAGAACACGGCTAGATGGTGCATAAGGATTATAGACAGACGAGGAAGGATGATGCTATGAGCACTATCTACTGATCCAGGGAATAGTGCAGTAGAATCACAGAGGAATCCGGATTGTAAAATCTGGGTGCCTGACAGGTTGTAACAGCTGCAGCTATGTAAGTTATTCATGGGTAATCCTCGATGATTGATCGAACGCCAATTGGTCCAAAACACAGTAAAACGTATGGAAGCATCTCCAGCTTCGCGGAAATCCTTCCGCTATAAGGATGCACAACCACCCGTGATTGATAAAGCTTACCCTCATATTGTTCTAGAATGTTAGGCCTTTCAGTGGAGGGCCCTGGCCACGTGGTGGTGAATCATCCTTCGTCCTTTGTTTATCTTAAAAAGTTTATACGTCATTTATTGTTGTAATGACGTAAGTTATACATGCACGCAAAAATTGTATTTCTTTTTCAATATAAGGCACATACATCACACATATGCAAACTATAATCATGTTTTTTAATTTATAATTTATCTCAAACAAATAAACGAAAGGAAACTGTCAGATTGTTCTAGAATGTTAGGCCTTTCAGTGGAGGCCCCTGGCCACGTCGTGGTCAATCATTCTTCATCCTTTGTTTCTCTAAAAAGCTTATGCATCATTTATTGCTGTAGTGACATAGGCTATACATGCACGCAAGAATTGTATTTCTTTTTTTAATATAAGGCACGTACATCTACGCAGACTATAGTCATGTTTTATTAATTTATAACTTACCTCGAACAAATAAATGAAACAGTTTCTTTGTTGTTTTTTCGAAGCGGTTTATCATGACGGTCTTTTCGAAACGGTTTATCTGCATTCGCTTTGTTCACATAAACACTTACACTATGACCAAAAACTATAAATTGCGGCTGAAAAGAACGCGCCTTATATGTCTAGCATACCTCTAGGATGCTTTCACGCTAAGTTCATATGTTAGAGATCGTATCCATATCCAAAATATCATTCGTTTATAAATAGAGTAAGAAGCAAACAACAGGATACATAATTGCTAAAAAAGTAATATTGCCACACGAAGGAGCTAAATTTGGTACCCGATGCATGTGAAAAATCTTAAGTTATGTGTGGATGGCAAATTGTGCCTGGTGTAGAACAGTGGCGAAGCCAGGAATAAAATTGAGGGTAGATGCCTACGCCCAGGATTAATTATCGACGAGCGGTGGGAGGTTGCCGGCGACGACCTAAAATCAAGTTAGGTTTTGGGCGATGAGAGACAATGGCAGAGTGGCGGGGGCGTCAGCCGCAGGGGCAGTGGGCCATCGGGTGGTGGGGTTGTATGATTAAGTGTTGATAAATATTATCTGGATGTTTTTTCTAACTATCATCTAAATTTTTAACTGTTAGATTAGAGATCCAATGGCCACAAATTCGCTGCCCTCTAAAAAAACTCTCCCCTCCAAAAAGGGATCGTTGAATCTCTAATCTAACGGTCTCAAATTTAGATGATTGTTAAAAAAGAAAATATCCGGATAATATCTAAACATACCCATGATTTAATAGAGGCTGCTCGTTGGAGAGAGCAGAGAAGAAGTATATCAATAAGTGCAACAGCGAAGGGGTCCGGCGCGTGTTACGTCGTTGTCCGATTGATACTTGTGTGACTTTGGTTGTAACAGCTGCAACTATGTAAGTTATTCATGGGTAATCCTCGATGATTGATCGAACGTCAATTGGTCCAAAACACAGTAAAACGTATGGAAGCATCTCCAGCTTCGCGGAAATCCTTCCGCTATAATGATGCACAACCACCCGTGATTGGTAAAGCTTATCCTCAGATTGTTCTAGAATGTTAGGCCTTTCAGTGGAGGGCCTGGCCACGTGGTGGTGAATCATCCTTCGTCCTTCGTTTATCTTAAAAAGTTTATACGTCATTTATTGTTGTAATGACGTAAGTTATACATGCACGCAAGAATTGTATTCCTTTTTTAATATAAGGCACATACATCACACATATGCAGACTATAATCATGTTTTTTAATTTATAATTTATCTCAAACAAATAAACGAAAGGAAACTGTCAGATTGTTCTAGAATGTTAGGCCTTTCAGTGGAGGCCCCTGGCCACGTCGTGGTCAATCATTCTTCATCCTTTCTTTCTCTAAAAAGCTTATGCATCATTTATTGCTGTAGTGACATAGGCTATACATGCACGCAAGAATTGTATTTCGTTTTTTAATATAAGGCACATACATCTATGCAGACTATAGTCATGTTTTATTAATTTATAACTTATCTCGAAAAATAAATGAAACGGTTTCTTTGTTGTTTTTTAGAAGCGGTTTATCATGACGGTCTTTTCGAAGCGGTTTATCTGCATTTGCTTTGTTCACATAAACACTTACACTATGACCAAAAACTATAAATTGCGGCTGAAAAGAACGCACCTTATATGTCTAGCATACCTCTAGGATGCTTTCACGCTAAGTTCATATGTTAGAGATCGTATCCATATCCAAAATATCATTCGTTTATAAATAGAGTAAGAAGTAAGCAACAGGATACATAATTGTTGAAAAAGTAATATTGCCACACGAAGGAGCTAAATTTGGTACCCGATGCATGTGAAAAATCTTAAGTTATGTGTGGATGGCAAATTGTGCCCGGTGTAGAACAGTGGTGAAGTCAGGAATAAAATTGAGGGTAGGCTGAATCTTTTGTAGAACTAAACTTAGTTGATATAAATATAGTCTTTTACTCTTTTGAAATTTCAAATTCATACAAAAATTACACAATTAGAGATAAACAACGAAAAATAGAGAAATACAAAGTAGGAACCTTAACAATAGAAAGCACATACCCAAAAATGTATAATTATTCTGCCATGAGTGCAGAGTAGCAATAAGTCATCTATGTATGAAACATATCAAAATTAATGATATAATAGAAAATTGTGAATGGCAATGAAAATTTAGATCATATGAAACATAACAAAGATAAGCTAATTTGAATTACGAGACAAATTTGAATTACAGGGCAAATGCATTCTATGGGACATCAATTGGTATGTGAAGCGCCAGATCGGCAATACTTTCATTTGGATTAAATTCTAGTTGAAACTATTTTGGTTGAGTTGTATTTTCATCGATTGGACGAGAATTACTTGAATTACTTGCGAAATAGTTACACAAGGTTCATTTCTCTATTATAGCAAAATCTAAAAATAAATTATTAATTTGTGTCAATACAAATCTATAAATCTATTAATAAATTATAAGAACTAAACTATCCATATACACTAAAAGTCTAAACTCTAAAATACTAAATTGAGAAGAAAGTAAGGAACTAAGGAAGAATATTGCTCACTTAGTGTCTTAGTTTATCAGTTGAGCCTTGAGGTGCCCACTTTTCTCCAGAGTCCAACTTGAGGACCAGCCAACCAGACTCCTAAATCGTAATCTCCTCCTCGCCGCCCCAGTCCAGCTTGCCTCGGTCACCCCGGCTCTGGCGGCTCGACTCCCCTTTGCCACCCCCGGTCCAGCTCCCCTCAGGCACCCCCCCTCCCGCGCCCTGGATCAGCCTCCCATTGGCCGGCAGCCTGGCCCTCGCCGCCAGATTCGGCTCCCTCAATGGCCCGACGCCCGGTCCCCCTTCTGCTCGCAGCTCGCCCGACGCCCGATCACGTGCGTCATCAGCCCTCTCTCCTCTCTGGAAATCAGTGGCTTTCAAGTTCCAATGCTAATTTGATAGGGTTTGGAGTTGGAGTTCGTATCTTGATGGGCCGATGAAATAGATTTGTTAGGTCACTTAAGGACAATGGGTTGACCACTTGACTAGGCATTTTTTATTTTTGTTTTCCTTTGCAGCTTGTCTCAAGGTGGTCGTCGCTCGCGCCGATCTCCCTGTTGTGCTCAGTAGCCGATGGGGTGTGTGTTGGGGGGTTTTGTCATCGAGAGAGGGTAGGCTAAATCCTAACTAAGCCTCCTCTTGGCGTCACCCCTGGTGTGGAAGGTTGAGTTCAGTTTTGTGTGTATAACAAAATTGCAGGGCCTGCACATATCTTGCTTTCTGGGCAGATCAAAAATTATGATTTGCTAGTCATTGATGTCTACTCAGAGCTATTTATTACCTTTTTGGGCCTCTGCTGATATGTCTGTCCACATGATGTAATATTGGGGCTTAGGTTAAGCATGCTTGTTGATATTTTCATATACTAGCCCTTTACTTGTTGGTCTATGCTGTATAGACAGAAGCATGTCACACCCTTTTGTTGTGCTCAAATGATTCCGTCCATCTCTTCCTTGGCCATGAGAACTTGAGCCAAAAGGACGTTGGCTTTGGCCTTTGGGTTCCTTCTACGCTTACGTGCTTCAAAGATACTTAATACATGCTCTCTGTCTGTGTGACAGTCATAAGAAGCCAGCGGTGACGACCAGTGAGTTGTGCTCCCAGGTATGTTGAACTGACTTTTTTCCCCCAGCCAGTTGTTCCAGATAAGCCACAGAAATATACATTGTAGGTTACAAAGCTAATTCCATGTTTTGGTCAGGATTTTTCTGTGTTCTTACCCCCCTTTCTCTCTCTCTCTCTCTCTCTCTCTCTCTCTCTCTCTCTCTATATATATATATATATATATATATATATATATATATATATATATATATATATATATATATATATATATATATATATATATATATATATATATATAGTATAAATAACAGAGGCACCATGGTGCCCAGGTTCCATGAGTGAAATTTTTCGTCTATGAGTGAGATTTTCCATCCATGATTAAGACTTTCCATCCATGTTAATGACTTCCTTTCCATATTATTGTACTAGCACGCATCTAGATGCGTGCTAATGCAATGGTATATAGTATATTAGACATGCTAAATCAATTATGGATGGAAAGTCTCAATCACACTAACACGTATCTAAAAGCAATTCAAAGACAGAGAGACTTGGGCTGCGATCATTGTGGCTTCGCTACAGTGCTGGAGGCTTATTTGACACTATTCATAAGTTTCGTCTTTTTCTGAATTTTTGGCTTTTTGTTGAGCTTTTTTGCCGATTCTTTTTTTCCCTGTATTTGTTTGTATTATACGTAATGGGCTAACATATTTTTTTTATTTTTAAATTTTTTTAAATTTAATTATGCTAAATAAGTCTCTGTCAGCTACAGTGCTTTTTTCAGCCATAAGCCACGAGCTTTTCGGCCGAACCGATCACCCCCTTGGTACCCACACACCATGGTGTCCTTATTATTTATACTATATATATAAAAGCTGTTCAATTTGAGTACTGTTTTGGCTTGATTTCGTGCAAAGAATCATGATCTTTACCTATCCTTTTGCAACTGTAGAACGCCTTACTTTGGTACGGCAACAAAGAGCGGAAGCTGCGAAGAAGCCCGAAGAGGAAAAAGCTGGTAATCTCTTGCTACAGCAACAAGTTTAGCTTTACCTTCATGTTCTTACTTGTGACACAAAATTGAGAGCTTGAAACTTGTAGGGTTATCTGCTTATACTGACGTTTACTTTTACTGTTGGCAGCCAAAGAAGAGAGGAAGGCTGAAGCACGCAAGTGGTGGCCAGCTAAACTATGAACCAAATTAGTGGCCAAGTCAGGAATAAAATAAGAGTGGGCTGAACTATTTATAAATCTAAACTAAATTGACATAAAATTAGTCTTTTACTCTTATAAAATTTCAAATTCATATAGAAATTATAAATTAGATGGAGACAAATAATGAAAAATAGAGAAATAAGAAGTAGGTAGCCTGATAATAGAAAGCATCATGAGTGCAGAGTAGCGATAAGTCACCTATGTATAAAACATATCAAAATTAGTGATATAATAAAAAATTATGAATGACAATGAAAATTTAGATCATATAAAACATACCAGAATTAAGCTAATTTGAATCACGAGATAATAAAAACAAAAGGCGGCATTTTTTTCCACACTCTATCCAATGTTCATATCATTTTCACGGCAGGGGGCTCGGCGGCGGTGCCTTCGAGGCACGTGTAGGACCACATCATCGCGGAGCGGCGGCGGAGGGAGAAGATCAACCAGAGGTTCATTGAGCTCTCCACCGTCATCCTCGGACTAGAAGGCTCATATATATTTCACTGTCTTTCTTTTTTTTTCTTTGATTGATTATCTCTTATGTAATTTTATGATTTTCACTACTCCTCTTTTTCTTCTTTAATTTTATGATTTACATATATTATTTCACTTTCTTTCTTTCTTTGATTGATTGATTAGCTCTTCTTTAACTTTATGATTTTCACTTCTTCTCCTCTTCCTCCTTGTCGTCATCTTCTTTAATTTTATACTTGTTATTAACCTTTCTGTTGTGGCTACAGACCAAACAGAGAGAGAGATGGTAGTGGAGAGTGATGAAGATAAGTGTAATGGCCTGGGTCCTTCCCATGGCTTCTCATCATATATATATGTACATGAGGAGTGCTTTTACGGTTTTACCCTTACATCCGGTTATCCCCCCTGGGGGCAGTTATGTCATTACACATGGCCTATTCTGGGCCTTATACCTTCCTACCAGGCCTGCTGGGTTTAGGTGGGGGCCACCCCTACGACAGGAGCCTCTCATGGTAACGGGCTTCACAAGGCCAAAGTCATGTTGCCGAGCCTTTTGGCCCCCTCCGTCCCGCGGCCTGTGAACCTGTCCAGACGTGACCCGGGGCTGCGCTGCGGCCGAAGCAGCTGCGTGCTCTTCTGGTCGTCCATGCGGTGAAGCGTGCTCGGCGCGGTTGCAGGCCTTGAGGCGTCGTGACCGTCCATGTGACGGCGGATTCCCGGCATCTGGACTTCCGAGGCGCGCGCATTCCGCACTCGTTGCGACCTTGCCGCCTGGCTGGGTGCTCTTTAATGATGATTGGCTTGCCAGGGGGCAGGCTGTCGCATCGTGCAGTGTGCCTTCTCGTAAGTGGAGCGCGCGACGGTTTCCGGATAGCATGCAGTGGAGTGTGGACAATTGCTCTTGCGCGCCTCTGGTAACTGCACCGCCCGACGCCTTGCGCTTGTGCTTCCGTCGGTTGGCATGCCTCCCTGCTGGCGACTCTTCGCCTAGCGAGGCTGAGTATAAATATGCTGGCGCCAGGGGTTGCTCCCTAGACATCCTTGCTGCACATCCCGTACCTGTTCATGGTTAACTTCTCATATGTAGGAAAAGCTTTGTGCACCTGTGTTTGATGACTGCGACGCCCGGCGCCAATGCTCGCGAGCGTCGGCGAGCCAAATACCGTGCCGTTTGTGGGAATACTTCACCGCTTGACGCAGAAATGGCAAGGCCTGACTTGCTCTCGTAGACAGATATGGAGTCATCCGTACGCTCTGCTCGTGCGAACGAGCATATGCTGGTGTGGCGACTCATATCTGCCTACGAGATCATGTCTGCTCTTGCCGCAACATTGAGCTTTGCCTGTTTGAGTTATGGTGGTCGTATGTGCTGTTCTCCGTTCTTGGCTGGCGCTGAAGTCGAGGTAAGCGCACGCTCCGTCCCCTACCCTTCGGACGGGTGGCAGCGACGCGCGCGCTCCGTCCCCCGCCCTTCGAACGGGTGGCAGCGAAGCTGGCGCATAGTCGAAATAGACGCGCGCGCTCCGTCCCCTACCCTTCGATCGGGTGGCAGCGAAGCTGGCGAACAAGTCGAAGTAGACGCGCGCGCTCCGTCTCCTACCCTTCGAACGGGTGGCAGCGAAGCTGGCGCCTAGTCGAAGTAGACGCGCGCGCTCCGTCCCCTACCCCTCGAACGGGCGGCAGCGAAGCTGGCGCCTAGTCGAAGTAGACGCGCGCGCTCCGTCCCCTACCCCTCGAACGGGCGGCAGCGAAGCTGGCGCCTAGTCGAAGTAGATGCGCGCGCTCCGTCCCCTACCCTTCGAACGGGTGGCGGCGAAGCTGGCGCCTAGTCGAAGTAGACGCGCGCGCTCCGTCCCCTACCCTTCGAACGGGTGGCGACGAAGCTGGCGCCTAGTCGAAGTAGACGCGCGCGCTCCGTCCCCTACCCTTCGAACGGGTGGCGGCGAAGCTGGCGCCTAGTCGAAGTAGACGCGCGCGCTCCGTCCCCTACCCTTCGAACGGGTGGCGGCGAAGCTGGCGCCTAGTCGAAGTAGACGCGCGCGCTCCGTCCCCTACCCTTCGAACGGGCGGCAGCGAAGCTGGCGCCTAGTCGAAGTAGACGCGCGCGCTTCGTCTTCTACCCTTCGAACGGGTGGCGGCGAAGCTGGCGCCTAGTCGAAATAGACGCGTGCGCTCCGTCCCCTACCCTTCGAACGGGTGGCGGCGAAGCTGGCGAACAAGTCGAAGTAGACGTGCGAGCTCCGTCGCCTACCCTTCGAACGGGTGGCGGCGAAGCTGGCGCTTAGTCGAAGTAGACGCGCGCGCTCCGTCCCCTACCCCTCGAACGGGCGGCAGCGAAGCTGGCGCCTAGTCGAAGTAGACGCGCGCGCTCCGTCCCCTACCCTTCGAACGGGTGGCGGCGAAGCTGGCGCCTAGTCGAAGTAGACGCGCGCGCTCCGTTCCCTACCCTTCGAACGGATGGCGGCGAAGCTGGCGCCTAGTCGAAGTAGACGCGCGCGCTCCGTCCCCTACCCTTCGAACAGGTGGCGGCGAAGCTGGCGCTTAGTCGAAGTAGACGCGCGCGCTCCGTCCCCTACCCTTCGAACCCCGCCGCTGGGCGGTGACTTGGGGCCTTGTGATGCGGTCCTGCGCTAGAAAGACTCCTGGAATCGCGCCGCTAAAGGTGAAATACGTGCTCGAGGAGCGCGACCCGGCGGCGGTTGACAAGGAGCGGCTAGCGGTGGAGGAGGGAGGCACGTTCTCCGGCAATCTGGGCCCCTCGCTCGTGACTGAGAAGACGATCCAGGGGCTTCTGCGCGCGGAAAAGTTGTCCGAGCACCAGGATGTACGACTGCCTGCCGCCGACGAGACGGAACCGCATCCCGAGAGATCGGAGGCGGTCGTGTTCGTCGCCTTTTTTGACGCAGGGCTCCGCATCCCAGCGATGGCTGTTGTGGGCGACGTGCTGCGGACCTTCGGGCTGGAGCTGGCGCAACTGACTCCGAACACCGTGGCCCGGCTCGCGGTGTATAGCTGGGCCTTGCGCTCGGGAGCGTGCTGGCCCAGCGCCTCGCTGTTTGCCTACCTGCACGAGGCGCGGCACCAGCCCAAGGACCGGAAGAACGGGACGGTGTCGAGCTTCGGCAGCGTCACCTTTATCCTTCGTCCATCGTGCAAGAGGCTCTTCCCCGCGAACTCAACTCGCGGGAAGTGGGAGTCATACTGGATGAAGCGGTGGTTCTACCACCGCATGGAGAGCGGGAGCGGCCTTGAGTGCACAGGCCGACCCATCGCGTTCAAGCCCTCGCCCGGCCGAACGCTCGATGATGAGGACAAGCAGAGGGTCCGACGGCTCGTAGGCCTGGCCGCCCGCTTCAACATGCGCGACCTCGCCGAAGAGTTCGTGATGTACGGCGTGGCACCGCTTGCCCGCGACTGGTGTCTCGCCGCCGAGAGGCGTCGAGACGACAATGGCTTGCCCTCGGTCTGCTTGCTGCCGGCGCCCGGCGATCTTCGTAAGCCTCGCTCGTGTCTGTATTTTGCCAACACAGAATGCGTTGTATGCTGATGGTCTTCTCCTTTGTTTCAGAGATTCCCTTAGAGAAGGCGGAGCAGGCCGCGCGCGTGTTCCTGGGGCTGTACACCGACAGGGAGCATAAGCAGCGTGCGGCGGCTGTTGCCGAGGCAGGTCTGGGGCGGATCAACCGCGTGTGCGAGGCTCTGAGCCTTGCCGCGCCGGACCGTGTCGCTCCGGACGACGGTGGAGCGAAGGAGAAGAAGAAGAAGAAGGCCTCGTCTCGGAAGAGGGGGCGCGGCGGGGCGCCTGCCGCTAGTGTTTCCGAGGGCACGGCGGACGCGGAGTCGGACTCGGCGAGGTATGCCGACTCCGGTTTGGGCGGCGCAGATGTCGAAGGCGAGGTATCTTCGGCGAGCGCCCCGGACGGCGGGTTTGCCGCGAGCGGCCGAAGGAGGGAAGCCTCACCGCCCGCCGAAGTCACGGAGGCGGAACCTGTGCAGACCAGCGACGCCGAGGTGGAGCCTTCGGCCATAGCCGCTGTGGTGCCGGTGGCGCCTCCCGCGGGGGCGCATGAAGCTGTGCTGCCTTTGCCGACGGCAACAGAAACCGAGGTGCCCCCTGCGGCTCCCGCCACCATGGAACTTTCGCCCCCGGGCGTGGCAGCGACGGGGGCTTCGCCAACCGCGGCTGCGGGGGCAGTGCCACTGCTGGATGCCCCGGCTAAACGGCCGTGTGTGCGGCCGGAGCTCCACCGGACACCACGGGGATTTGTCGTGGCCACGGGCATCAGAAGCCTGTGGGACGCCAGCGCAAGCGCCGGGGGCCTTGTGGCGTATGCACCTTCTGCCCCCCTGACGACGCCGTCCACCGCGCGGGGACAGCCGCCGGCCTCCCCGGGCGCGGAGGCTTCCGTCCGCGGCGGAACCATTCCTTCGGCTACCGAAGGTAAGGTGGCGGAGTTTACTCTGGTGTATGCTTTTATGCCTTGGAGTGGTCACCCGTATGCTTGTGCACAGCGCTGCTCATTCCGGAGGGGGAGCATCCGACGGAACACGGGGCCTCAGAGCACGTGAGTCCTGCGGACTTCGTGCCGCCTCCGGAGACGCTGAGGGCATGGCGCGGGATTGTGAATGACGCGGCCACGAGCGTCGACCCGCAAGTGCTGCAGGCCTACGGTGCGGGGCGCCTCGAGGACGCGTTCGAGGTGTCTGGGGTGAGGGTAGGTACTCATGCGACCACGCCCGAGTTTAGCTGAGTTTGCTAAGTCTTTTCCTTTCTACAGACACTCGTGCTGGGGCAGGCCCTGCAAGCGGCCTATGCTCGTAGCCAAAAAGCGCTCAAGGATAGGCTGCGGGCCGCCGAGGGGGAGCTGCGCGAAGCCTCTGGCGCCCGTTCTGCCCAGGACGCCCGCATCCGCCAGCTGGAAGCGGAATGCGCCGGAGCGAGGGCGCACGCCGAGGGGCTTGTTGCGTCGGCGCAGGAATCAGCCGCAGCAGCTGCTGATCAAAAGTTCGCGGCGGAGCGGGACGGGCTCCTGGAGCAGGTCGCCGCGCTAGAGAAGGAGAAAGGCGAGCTCGCCTTGACTCTAGCGGAGCGCAACCGGACGCTAGGCGACGCCTCGGTGGTTGCCTGGAACGCCATGCAAGCGTTGGAGAGCCATCTTCAAGGGCTGGTGGCGGAGGTGCCGGAACGCGCCTTTGGTCCGGAGGAGCTGTCTCGGACGCTCCGCTGGGTCGGGGATGCCGCCAACGTCGCGCGCGACGCGACGACGCCCTTCGGCACCCACTGCGCGTACACTTCGGCCTGCTTGGTGTGCGCGCTCCTCCAGCACCGCGGCTGTACGCATGTCGCCGAGCTGAATGACCCCCAGCTGGAGATGCCTGGCGGGGCCGGAGTAATGTCCGGCGCCGTCCGCTCCACTCGCCGTGCCCTTGGGCCCTTCTGCGACCGGATCTGGGATCCCGTCGGGGCGGAAGCTGTACGGATCGAGCTCCGGAAGTCGCTCTACGGGACGGGGAGCCTCGGCCAATTTCTGGACGGGGTCCCTCGACGCGATGATGGCGGCGCTGGGCCCTCCGAAGGCGCCGGGAACCCGCAGGTCTGATGCCGCGGCGCCTAGGTGTAGGCGTGCGTTGTACTGTCCCTTGTTTTTGCTAATGAAGCGCACACTTTCTGCATGCATGCTGATTTTCACCTATATCCCGGGCAGCTTCCTTTCTGGGGCCGGCTTCGGGCGGCCGACTTTTCAACCCGACGACGCCTTCGACGCTGGCGGAGGGCCGAAGATTCGCTCGACTTTTGGGCGAGCCGGCCTTCTTCGAGCGAGGCCCCGACTTTAGCGCGTGTTAAGGACGAACCCGCGGGGTAGCGACTTAGAGCGGCCGGGATGTTGGCGGACCTTTGTACATGTGATTTTTCCGGTAAGCAGACCTCCTGGCATTTTAAGTTGTGTGCTGTGTGTTGATGCCGCCGTTGGCGACGTAGCTGCGGCAGGGTTCCGTAGAATGGACAGTCCCCCGACTGACGTATGCGGGGGCAGACCCCCGCAGTTTGCCTTGCTTTATAGTCCGGAGACTCGCGCGTGCGGAGGCAGGCCTCGACGCCACGTCTTATTTAAAACCCGTGGACTAGTGCGTGCGGAGGTGGACCTCGACGCTACGTCTTCTTTATAGTCCGGAGACTCGCGCGTGCGGAGCCAGGCTCGACGCTACGTTGTATTTATAGTCCGCAGACTCTCGCGTGCGGAGCGAGGCTCAACGCTACGTCTTCTTTATAGTCCGGAGACTCGCGCGTGCGGAGCTAGGCTCGACGCTACGTCTTATTTAGAGTCCGTGAACTATTGCGTGCGGAGCTAGGCTCAACGCCACGTCTTCTTTATAGTCCGGAGACTCGCGCGTGCGGAGCTAGGCTCGACGCTACGTCTTATTTAGAGTCCGTGGACTATTGCGTGCGGAGCTAGGCTCGACGCTACGTCTTCTTTATAGTCCGAAGACTCGCGCGTGCGGAGCTAGGCTCGACGCTACGTCTTATTTAGAGTCCGTGGACTATTGCGTGCGGAGCTAGGCTCGACGCTACGTCTTCTTTATAGTCCGGAGACTCGCGCGTGCGGAGCTAGGCTCGACGCTACGTCTTCTTTATAGTCCGGAGACTCGCGCGTGCGGAGCTAGGCTCGACGCTACGTCTTATTTAGAGTCCGTGGACTATTGCGTGCGGAGCTAGGCTCGACGCTACGTCTTCTTTATAGTCCGGAGACTCGCGCGTGCGGAGCTAGGCTCGACGCTACGTCTTATTTAGAGTCCGTGGACTATTGCGTGCGGAGCTAGGCTCGACGCTACGTCTTCTTTATAGTCCGAAGACTCACGCGTGCGGAGCTAGGCTCGACGCTACGTCTTATTTAGAGTCCGTGGACTATTGCGTGCAGAGCTAGGCTCGACGCTACGTCTTCTTTATAGTCTGGAGACTCGCGCGTGCGGAGCTAGGCTCGACGCTACGTCTTATTTAGAGTCCGTGGACTATTGCGTGCGGAGCTAGGCTCGACGCTACGTCTTCTTTAGAGTCCGTGGACTATTGCGTGCGGAGCTAGGCTCGACGCTACGTCTTCTTTATAGTCCGGAGACTTGCGCGCGCGAGGGCGTCCCCCCGGTGCGTATTTTGTTTATACTCAGTCCCGTCACCTTGGCGACGGTGAGTGCACACGCTAACGTGCGTCTTTGGTTTATACTCAGTCCCGCCCTCCCTGGCGACGGCGAGTGCACACGCGAACGTGCGTCTTTGGTTTATACTCAGTCCCGCCCTCCCTGGCGACGGCGAGTGCACACGCGAACGTGCGTCTGGCCAAGCCGGCGCGCGCCCTCACCGCGTGCTTGCTTGTGATGAAGAAAAATTAACGGCAAACGGCGATCTTCATTATATCCCCGTTTGCACGGGTGAGCGACTACAAAGGGTGAATATACTGACCGTTTGCCCTTGGTGCTGCCGCAGCCTCTAGTCGCTAGGCACTTGCAGGGCCCGCACAGGCGCCTATGGACGACCCCACGGACCTCCGCGCTGTGGCGCCGGCTCTAAGAGCGGCGCTGGGCTTCGCGACGCGGGCATCTGGTGCCTGGCTCGATGCGCCGAGCCATATCCTGGTCGCCTCGGACGGTGATGACGGTCCGGGGACCCGGGATCTTCATGCACAGATAACCGTGATGTGGTACCGCGCCGAAGGAGTTGAGGATTGGGCGCCCCAGTATGGCATTGTAGGGATACGGGAGGTCGACCACGTCGAAGGTGGCATCTTCGGTCCGCACATTGTCGTCTCGGCCGAAGGAGACTTGAAGGCCGATCTGGCCCAGCGCCCGCAGGGACTGTCCCCCGAAGCCCTGCAGTGGGATTCCCAAGGGCCCCAGGCGGCTTCGAGGGATCCCCATCTGGTCGAAGGCCGCCGCAAACAATACGTTCGCGGAACTACCCCTGTCCACCAAGGCGCGCCCCACGTCGCATCCCGCGATGGTGACCCGGATGACCAGGGGGTCCTGATGAGGGAAGTCCACACCTTGGGCGTCATCAGGTGTGAATGTAACCTCGTGTCGCGCCCATTCCGGCGGTGCTTGCGCTGGATATGCCGCCACGTGATGTAGTCTTCGCGCGTAGGCCTTCTGCTGCCGCGCCGAGGCGAATTCCTGCGTAGAGCCGCCGGATATGACATTAATGACCCTGCGGTAGGTTGCGTCCGGGGCCTGCAACGACAGGAGGCCCTCCCGAGGTTGCTGTACGTGAGCTTGGATCCGCAAGGTGCCTTCCTGGGGTTGCATTCCCTGCGCCTGTACCTGCATCCCCTGCGCCTGTACCTGCATGGGGGCCTCGTATGGGAATTGGATGTGGGCCACCACAGGCGGGCGCGCCTCCGGGTTCCTGTCCCTAGCGACGCTGTCGCGGAGCGCCGCGATGGAGGTGCAGTTACGGGTATCGTGATTGCCGCGGCCGTGAACTAAGCACCACAGTCCCTGATGCTGGTCGTCGTAGTCTCCACGACCCTTATCGTCGCGGCCCCTGCCACGGCCGCGGCCCCGACCACGGCGCCCCCGGCCGCCTCGGCCCGCTGGAGCACCCTCGTCGGACCCGCCTTCGATGTCGAGGACGTACCGGTTTCGCCTTGACCTTTGCTGGACGCGCTTGGGCTGATCCGACGACTCCCTATGCGAGTCATCCCTGCGGTCGGGCGCGTCCCTGGACGACTCCTGCTTACGCTTTCCCTTCGAAGAGCCGCCCTTCGACGGATCTTCGGTTTTTGCCGAGGTTCCGGCCTGGTTAGTGTCGGAGTCGTCACCTTGCCTTCGCCACGCGTCTTCCTCCGCCCTGGCATATTCTTCCATCTTGTCGAAGAGCTTCGCCACCGTCTTGATCGGCTTCCGCGCATTGTACTCAGCCATCGGGCCCGGGCGAAGGCCCTGTATGGCTGCATTGACGATGGTGGTCTCGTTGACGTCCTTCACTTGACATCGAATCTTGGCGAAGCGTTTGAAGTAGTCCCGGAGCTTCTCCGAGTGTTTTTGCTTCACGGCAAAGAGCTGGTCCGCATCGACCCGGTCGACGTAGTTTCCTTGGAAGTTGTTGTGGAGGCGGGCGCGGAGCTGCTCCCACGCGTAGATGGAGCCCGGCTCTATGGTAAAAAACCAAGAGAGCGCCACTCCTTGTAGAGCGAGGGGGAGTCCCTTTGCCTTCGTGGTGTCATCTCCGCCCACGGCTTCGATCGCGGTTTCGTATACGCGCACGAACTCACGGGGGTCCGTGTCGCCTTTATACGAGTCGATGGCGCTAGGGAACTTGAAGTCTTCGGGCCATGCCGCCTGCTGCAGCCCCGCCGAGAGCGGGGACTCCGGATCCACGCGTCGCAGCGGCACGCGGCTGGACGTGGGGGCTTCGCGACTGTCCGCCCTTTCCGGCGTGGGCTCGGACGCGATTGCTGGCGCAGCCGGCTGACTTCGAGCCTCTTGTATATCTCTGACGGCTCCGCGAAGGTCCCCCAGCTCCCGCTGGAACGCGTTGAGAGCCGCCAGCAGGGCGCTTTCCATCCCCGGTGCGGGCGGGGTCGCTGGTGCTTCCGACGGGCGGGTCGGCGCGGGGACGACCGCATTGCGGGGTCCCGAGCTGCCGGTCGCTCCGTCGTGGCTACCTCGGACCGCCCGGTCCGCACCGCCGGCGAGGGTTGCAGTGGGAGCGGCGAGGTCGACTGTCGTCGCGTCGGCGGGGTCGGTTGTCGCCGCACCCGTGTCGACGTCTTCGACCGCCGGGTCCGTCCTCGCAACGCCGGTGGCGGGGTTGGTCGTCGCTGTGCCGGTGACGGGGTTGGTCGTCACCGCGCGAACGTCGACGTCTCCGGCCACCGCGCCTGCCTCGCCACCCGCGTCCGCCGCTGCCGATGCCGAAGCTCTGGTACCCATACGACGCTCCGGCCCGGCCGCCTTCTTTCCCTTCGCCGCCGCTGAGGAAGCTTTTTTCGGTGCCATCTTTTTCTTCGGTCTTCAGGCTTGTCTTCGTCCTCCCCACGGACGGCGCCAACTGTTGTGGCTACAGACCAAACAGAGAGAGAGATGGTAGTGGAGAGTGATGAAGATAAGTGTAATGGCCTGGGTCCTTCCCATGGCTTCTCATCATATATATATGTACATGAGGAGTGCTTTTACGGTTTTACCCTTACATCCGGTTATCCCCCCTGCGGGCAGTTATGTCATTACACATGGTCTATTCTGGGCCTTATACCTTCCTACCAGGCCTGCTGGGTTTAGGTGGGGGCCACCCCTACGACACTTTCCATCAAGAAGAGCTAGTTTTTCTGTGGGTTTATTAATCTCTCTCTTTCTCTCTTTATTTTTACTATATATAAAATTACCACCGGGGGAGGTAAGGCTCAAGCCTCACTAAGCTCCCCCGATGGCTACGCCCCTGAACCAGATAGAGGGATATGCGAGATCGTTTATAACTGAATGTTGGCTCCCTGTGACTGATATCACTTGAACTCCCTTTTAGGCTTTTACCGTATTTATTTACCGTGGGAGTAGATGCAGTACCTATGTAAAAAGTGCGAGTCTGTTATTTTTTTGGCTTATGACTATGACTTTTGATTGAAATTTTGAATTTTATACTGTTCACGACAGAAATTACGGAAAGAGAGATACTTACTTGCGATTTTGGCTAGTACAAATATTGGATTTTTAACGTATACTATAATTAACTTGTAGACCTTGTCTTGAGAAAATACTATGTTTAAAAGTTAGGTACTATAACAAAAATCAAAAGCCACAAATAACAGGCCCTGCTTGTGCTCTATGGCTACTAGTAGATCTGACGTTGGAGATGTAGAAACGTGGTGGCATTAACTTTTGCGAACAATGTCTTCATGCTACGGTCTGTGTTATGGTATCACAGGTTGTTGTTATAGGCCCCTTTTTTTATGCGGATGATGGATTTTGGTTACGGTAATAATTTTTGTTTGTATTTGTTGAGATGATGGTGAATGGTGAAGAAGTCGACATGGTTAACATATATGGTTTTAGACTGAAAAATCCGTTTGGAGAAATGGCTTCAAGAAAATGTCCTACTTGCTTCGGTTTCAAAAAATCTGAAGTCAAAAGACGTTAGAAAGAAAAGAGAAGAAAAGGATAGGACCGTACTCGCTTTGGTACCATCCGTGCAATATATCCGAGGACTGAATTGAAGCATCAATTTTTTTAGTTGTTGAATACGAATGTCTCACGAACGAAGACGTAACAATCGGGGACCTAGCGGTGAAATCCTATTTTTGACAAGTGATCTCGGCTCGCTTGGATGAGCTGATTTTCTAGGAAAGTAGCTTCTCGGTGTAAAACGGCACCGAAGTAGTGGTGTCTTGAGAGTACCATGTTAGGCTTGTAATTTGGTGAAAGCGTTCTACTCCTCTCGGAGCCGCTGTTACGTGTTGATTTATATCCAAGAATAGCCCTTGGCGTGGTGTATACAATCAGGAGATTACAATCCTCAGAATAAGGAAACAAACTAACCATATATACAAGTTACATTCTATTCTTATCTCTTTCTATATCTCTAACACTCCCCCTCAATCACAACTTATCAAGATTGAGATTGAACTTGAATTTCTGTAATTGGTGAGCTGACAGTGGTTTTGTGAATCCGTCGGCGACTTGATCACCTGTAGGTACAAACTGAATATCTAATTGTTTTCTTGCTACCCTTTCTCTCACAAAATGGTAATCAATCTCTATGTGCTTTGTCCTAGCATGAAAGATTGGATTAGCCGACAAATATGTAGCACCCAAGTTGTCACACCATAACTGAGCTGCTTGCGGTGCTGATATATGTAGCTCATTGAGCAAGGACTGAACCCATATTATCTCAGCAGTTGCATTAGCTAATGCTTTATACTCTGACTCAGTGCTGGAACGTGAAACCGTTGCCTGTTTCCTTGCACTCCATGACACTAAATTTGTTCCCAAGAATACAGCAAATCCACCAGTGGATCTCCTATCATCAGGACTCCCTGCCCAATCAGCATCAGAGAATGCACTCACTCTAGTTGACTGAGATTTTCCTATCCTTAACCCAAGATTGGTTGTTGAGCGTATATACCTCAAAATTCTCTTAACTGCAGTCCAATGTTCAGTTGTTGGTGAATGCAAAAACTGACATACCTTGTTGACAGAGAAGGCAATGTCAGGTCTGGTAAGTGTGAGATACTGCAGGGCTCCCACTATACTTCTGTACTGTGTTGAATCCTCAGACCCAAGTGGACTACCTTCATGAGCTGACAACTTCACTGAAGTAGATAAGGGAGTGCTAACAGGCTTACAATTTGTCATTCCAATTCTCTTGAGCAAATCTGTTGCATATTTCTCTTGAGTAAGAAGAATACCATCCTTTACCTTATTTACCTCTATGCCAAGGAAGTAATGCAGCTCTCCAAGATCCTTGAGAGCAAACTCCTGATTGAGATCCTTGAGTAAAGCTGTAGTAGCCACTTGTGTGGAGCTAGCAACAATAATATCATCCACATAAATAAGAATAAAGATAACAGTATTACCTTTATTGTAAAAGAATAATGATGTATCTGCCTTTGAAGCCATGAAGCCAAGATTACACAGCTTTGTACTCAGGCGAGCATACCACGCTCTTGGTGCTTGTTTAAGACCATAGAGTGACTTGTCCAGTTTGCAAACAAAGCCAGGATTATCTTTGTCCTCATACCCAGGAGGTTGTCTCATGTACACCTCTTCCTCCAGAACACCATGAAGAAACACATTCTGTACATCCAGCTGTCTAAGGCTCCATCCCCTAGACATAGCAAGGGACAAAATAATTCTAATGGTAGCAGATTTTACTACGGGACTAAATGTGTCCTCATAGTCTATGCCATACCTTTGCTTAAACCCTTTTGCAACTAGGAGAGCTTTGTACCGATCCAAACTCCCATCAGATTTTCTTTTGACCTTATATACCCATTTGCAATCTATGATGTTTCTTCCCTTCTTAGGTGGAACAAGATGCCAGGTATTGTTTTTCATTAAGGCCATATATTCTAGATCCATAGCATTTTTCCATTCTTTGTGCATGAAAGCTTCTTCTAGGTTCTGAGGTTCACCAGTAAGTGTAAAATAAGACTGCTTATCATACTGTATGGTGCCATCGGTGTATATTTTGTCTTTACGAATTCCACTCTGAAGTCGTGTGTTTGGCCGAGGCGCTGTTACTGTCGTAGGCACAGCCGATGATCCGGATGGTGTCACCGAGGACGCTGCTTCGGCTGGCGAAGAAGCTCCCGGTTCCCCCGCTGGCGAAGAAGCTCCTGGTTCCCCCGCTGCATCACTGCCAGGGGCTGCATGCATCGAAGAGGACGTGGCAGACGTCGGTAGGTGAGGCCCGGGAGACAGCGAGTTGACGCCGTCGCTAGCTGCATCATGTGCCGATCCCTGGGCAGATTCAGTGGAAGACACAGGCTCGGGCGACACACCATCCTCATTCGCCACTGCATCTATAGTTGCTGTCGGCACCTGTGGATGTCCTGCTATTTGCTCATCAACCGCATTAGTATCATCAGGATCATTAGCCACTGGAGTAAGCACATTTGCACCCCTAGAAACAGAAGTATTGGAATTGAGAAGATGTGGAGGCAACAAGATAATCTCCGATCGCAGGCGCGCACCGGCATTGGAATGTAGCTTTGCAAAAGGAAAGATGGTTTCATCAAAAACAACGTCACGAGATATATAAACACGGCCAGTGGAAATGTCAAGGCATTTGAATCCTTTGTGAGTATTGCTATAGCCAATAAAAACACATTGTTTTGAGCGAAACTGGAGTTTTCTAGTGTTGTATGGTCTAAGATTTGGCCAACAAGCACAACCAAAAGTTCTCAAAGAAGCATAGGCCGGTTTTAGATGAAACAGGCGCTCTAGGGGTGTGGAATACTCAATGACTTTGCTTGGGGTGCGGTTGATAAGATAAGTAGCGGTAAGGAATGCCTCATCCCAAAATTTGAGAGGCATGGAAGCATGAGCAAGGAGAGATAAGCCCACTTCTACAATGTGTCTGTGTTTTCGTTCAGCAGCCCCATTTTGTTGATGGGTATGGGGACATGAAACACGATGAGTGATGCCTATCTGAGAAAAGAAGCGGTGTAGTTTTTCATATTCACCACCCCAGTCAGATTGCAAAGCAACGATTTTCCTATTGAATAATCTTTCAACAAGATTCTGGAATTCATGAAATATCTGAAACACATCAGATTTAAATTTGAGGAGATAGATCCAAGTAAACTTGCTAAAATCATCAATAAAGCTGACATAGTACTTGTTGCCCCCAACAGAGTCAGATGCTGGACCCCAAACATCAGAGTAAACAAGTTCTAGGGGAAACTTTGACACACTAGAGGATGTAGAATAGGGTAACTGATGGCTCTTGGCCATCTGACAAGCATCACAAACTTCATGACTCATAGACTCTGCCAAGCATGGCAATTTATTATTGCTAACAACTTTTTGGACAACAGCTAAAGAAGGATGACCTAGCCGACTGTGCCATCTCGCAAGAGATGGTCTAATGGCTCCAAAAGCTTGTTTTGATGTAGGTTCCAAGGGATAGAGGCCGTTGTAACATCGTCCTCTAAGCAGAACATTCTTCGTTTGCCGATCCTTGATAAAGAAAAAATTAGGGTAAACTTCTAGATAGGCATAGTTATCATATATGAAACGATGAACTGAAATAAGATTTTTCATAGCCTTTGGAGCATATAAGACATTGTTTAGATGTAAATCACGACTAGGGGTGTGAATAGTGCTATGACCAATGTGACTAATGTCCATACCTGATCCGCTAGCTGTGTGGATCTGATCTTTTCCAGTGTACTTTTCACGGGTGGTCAGCTTGTCCAACTCGCCCGTGATGTGATCAGTTGCTCCAGTGTCCATGTACCAGTTTGTGTCAATGCCATATGAGTGAGTTGCAGCAGCGGCACTTTTTTCAGGAGCAAAGTCTTCATCGAACCTGTGCCAACAATCAACAACAACATGTCCTGTCTTACCACAAAGTTGGCATGTAGGTCGTTTGCCTCCATTGTTGGTGCTGCCGCGGCCTGCGCCAGAATTGCCGCCGCTGTCACGACCGCGGCCGCGTCCGCGACCGCGACCGCCTCCTCCGCCACGGGCTGGCGCTCCACGCCCACCGCGACGTGCCAAGTTGACTTGGTAGCCGGCCTGGCGTAGATTGTGGCGATTCTCGAAACTGAGGAGCTGGGAGTACAGCTCTGCTACCGTCACCGGTTCAGGCCTGCTGACAACAGACGATACCACCGGCTCGTAACTTTCATCAAGGCCGGCAAGGATGTAGCCCACCATCTCTTCATCATCCATTGATTTCCCGGTGGCCGCCATCTCATCACCGAGAGACTTCATTTTGGTGATGTATTCCGCAACGCTCATATTCCCTTTGGAGGTGGTTGCGAGTGCAATGCGCGTGTTCACAGATCGAGCACGCGTTTGCGTGGAGAACATCTCGTTGATTGCTCTCCAAGCTTGTGCAGCGGTGTGCATGTTCACCACCTGCGTGAGAATCTCCTTGGAGACCGTCGAGAGAAGGAAGCCGAGAAGCTGCTGATCGGCAACAACCCATTCGTCATACGCTGGGTTGGCTTTCTTCACGATCTCGTTCCCATCCTTGGTGTCGATCAGCTTTGCTGGAGCAGCAGTCGCACCGGTGAGATATCCCTCCATGCGGGCACCTCGTACAGCCGGAAGGATCTGCGCCTTCCACAGGAGAAAATTGGCCTTCATCAGCTTCTCGGTGACAACTTGACCGAAGAACGGATTGGCGGTGGCTCCGTTGAAGGAACTCGCCATGGCTCCACTAGATGCGATCTGGATGTTTGTGGAGGAGAGGCTCTGATACCATGTAATTTGGTGAAAGCGTTCTACTCCTCTCGGAGCCGCTGTTACGTGTTGATTTATATCCAAGAATAGCCCTTGGCGTGGCGTATACAATCAGGAGATTACAATTCTCAGAATAAGGAAACAAACTAACCATATATACAAGTACATTCTATTCTTATCTCTTTCTATATCTCTAACAAGGCTACGCTTTGAACAAGCGGAAATAGAAATTTCACATCTGATCGTTCGAACAATGAAAAGAAGAAAGGCGACTCTAAATAAGTTCTAAAAAAAGTGAGTTTCTTTGAAAAGAACAGTAAAAAACGACTTAAATAGGGAAAAGATAGCCAAAAAAATGCCCGAAGTTCATAATTCAAACGACTCCGCTGGGGATCGAACCCAGAATCTCTGGTTCCGTAGACCAGCGCCTTATCCATTGGGCCACGGAGTCCTTGTAATACGCGGTGAAAATTCATACTTCTAAGATAAAAGTAAAAATGCCCGAAGTTGCCGAGCACACAGAAATGTCGTGCTGGATTAAGAGTCCGTTGGTATTGGCTTGGCTTGTGCTCAATATGAAGCTCGGTTTTTTGCAGCAACTTTTTATCTCTCAGGCTCTTATCTCACTTTGAAAATAAAACAGAGGGTTACATATGTATTATCCACTTCACTCCTCTTCCTTCTATCTCATGTATATATCTCTTACTTACTTTTTTCGCCACTTGTTTTCTTCTTCTAAAAATCATTTTTTCATCTATTATTATTTATTTTTAACTAAAAACCATCTGTCGCAGTCCATACATACACCCCCTTGAGCCACCGTGATATGCCCGTCTGTGACCATGTAAGAGTACCTCCACAATGTATCCTAGCATCAAGTAGTAACTTTAGGATAAAAAGGATATTAGCTAAAGCTGTCACCTAAAATTCTCGCTCCAATACATAGCAGTATCAAGATAGATCCATAAGAATTGTCTTTTTTTTCAAATAACTTCTAACCTTTAGCTTCTAGAAGCCTATTTTTAAACAGAATGACTTTTCAATATGATTTCTATAAGCCATTTGTATAAGTTATTGTAGGAGCCACTTTAAACAGAGTGGCTTCTCAACATGAATATCTTTTACTCTATCAATTTCTCTCGTAATCAGTCAAAAAACATAAGCCACCTTACTTTTACTAGTAGTGTGCCCGTGCTAACGCTACGGTAAAATACAAAACAAGATAAAATTTGTAAAAAATAAAACGAACAATCAGATTCATCCATATTTATGTATAGTGCTCAATTCGTCAGGAGCCTGTTCTTATAGGTATCACACAGAGAAGCAACGGAAAACAAAGCTCTATGTAAAAAAAATATTTAGATAATATGTAGTACTTTCCAAGCAACCACTAACCAGTACAAACCACATCATCTGCAATCAGTAAGTTATATGTGTAATCCATAATGTACTAACACAAACTGCATTGTTTTGTATATATACATTTCAATTAATTCATCATTCCAGTAGACCATATTTCATATTGTCAGTACCACTTGCAAGGACATGCAAATCCAGTATTTCTACAATATTAATTATTATTATGGAGCCATTTACATATATGACATTCTAAGAGCGGAAAATTCAGAATTAATGCAAACATAAAAAGGAAGATGGGTGAACTTACTCCCATGGGTCATCGCCCAGAAGTAGGATGTCATCCTCATGATCCTTGTAGACAAGCTTCCAGCCAATCCTTATAGATGGCTGCTGTTGCTGCTGCTAAATTTGATTCTGGACAGGTACCTGAGCTTGGAAAAGATTGGTTTGAGGGAAGTAATTGGTTCAAGGGAAGTAATTGGTTCATGGACTGTTGTCGCCTCTGCAGGTTGCTAGCATCTTGAACTGTAGACAGAAAGGAACTATTGTATTGGTTGAGCACACACATCTGGTCGATAGACGATGTAGAGTGTTTAGAGTAAGTATTTTTTGCTAATTAATTGCATATACTAATATAGTAAGATGTGATCAACTAATTCGTTCCTGGTCCTTATTTTTTTGTAGCAAAGAATGGGTTCGAAGCACCAGACCATATCCAATTTCTTTAAGTCTCAGAACACTTAGAGATATTTTAGATGCAAATAAACCCATTGATTGTGATTGCTTCAACATGGGTGTTCGGACAGTTGCGTGCAACGAAGCCTTGTTGTGGTTAGATGACAAATTCCACTACATGGACCTCCAGTTCTGTGTAAGTTGATATAATTGTTCCCTTGTTGTATATATCATTGTTTACAGGTTAAGTTATTATTTAGCCAAACAACTGGATCAAGCAAACATCAGATATACTCGGCAACCTTAGCTTTATATAGGTGCCTTTTACCAAAAAAAAAACCTTAGCTTTTATATAGGTGCCTTTTACAAAAAAAAATCTATTCTGATCCGAACTCATACCCACCCAAGATATACTCGGAAGTCTTACCTAAAGATAGAATTTAACCTCTAACTTGTAAAAAAGAACTCTAATTAGATACAAACTCAAAAGGTTGCTATACGAACTCATAATCTAATCCTTTCTCCGGCGCTAATAGACTGACACATTAGTGATCATCTGATACAAACTGGCACCCATGAATCAATTTATGTTTCTCACTCAGGAGACCATACATACAATAAATGTAGTCCAACATATACAGTGGCGGATCCAGGAAAAATTTTAGGAGGGGCTTAACAAAAGCGATACAGCGACATAACTCCACTATGCCCCTCCTACACCATACATCCATAGCTAAAAATTTATGGGGGGCTCCAAGGGTCCGGTAGCGGTAGGGGGGTTCGAGCCCCCCCCCCCCCCGCCCCACCGCTGGATCCGCCCCTGAACATATATATGCTAATAAATGTGTATAGCGGCGTAGCCACAACTTATTATGTATCATGAGAGATGCTACAAACCACACAAGAAAGGACATTAGTAATAGAAATCTGAATTAGCTCTATGGCACAATATATAAGTTAAAGTTTTAAAAAATACAAGTATATCTCAAGCCCACATGTCAGTGTGACTCATTGGTATTTTACCGCAAACTTGGCCTGTGCTACAGATGCAAATGTACCTGCTATAATTGGATAGCGTACATATTAAATGATGCAACTGGGATATTTCAACTAAGCAAACAGACTCACCAGGCACCACTCAAAGAGACTGAAAAAACTGTCCCACAGGTCACGGAAAATACTGCTAATAATAGTTTAAGAACTGAACAATTAACAACACTTCTTGCTGGAAAATGCACAACATTTAAGTTTGCAATTCTGAAATTCGAAAGACAATATGAGATAAGTACTGGCTATAGCATGTCTTACAGTAAAAATTCAGTTAGCAGATTTGTTCTCAGGAGCTAAATGTTGACAAGATACCAAACTGTGTTATATACACTATGTAATCATGAGGTTAAACATCAGATCATGCTAACAATCTAACCTTGTGTGCAGTGCGATTGAGTGGCTGCAGGTCATCCAATTCTCCTGTAACAAATGGATGCTGCAAAAAAATGTTTAAGATGTCACATTTACAAAAATTATAACATCATCGTACACTTAAAACCACACAAATACCGCCAGCTACAATGCAGCAAATCAATGCAAAGATACCTTCAATAAATCTGATGCAGTAGACCTCAGCTTCGGTTCCCTAAAAGAAGAAAAAATAACCAAGGCACCAGATAAGAAATCCAGGAACTATAGTTTTCAATTGCAAGAAGTTATGTAATGCTTTTGAACGAATATTATCTAAGTGAAATAAACAACCAAATTTTCAAGTGCTGATCAACCAAATTTTCAACTACTTTAGTGCTGGGGTGATAAAATTTACCTCCTGATACTGTTGGCTCCATGGTGGTTTACCAGTAGCCATTTCAATGAATGTGCATCCCACACTCCAGATATTTGCAGAGCTGAGATATTGGAAGGGTAAGGATAAGGATCAACTCACAAAATAAGAACAAATAGAGAAATGGCATGATTCTAAAATATATTTTTTCAACTCACAATAGATTAATTCCCTACTTGGTACAAATTAGACATCCATAGAATCAATTGAAGACAACAGCAAGCAGGTATATGAAAAATAGAAATTAAAAAATTGCTGGTTATCTCGCAAGTCACAAGAATTACTGTCGCTGTTTGCTGGCTTGCTGCTCAGCTTGTTCTGTGCTGGACAAAATATCACATAACTAATCATTTACAAAATGGGAGAAGTGATTATTAACTCATACTGGCACAGTTTATGTAGCTCAGGAAGTACATATTGTTATTGAGTAGTGCTTTTACGCTCTCCAAAAAAATCTATTGTTTATATATATACATATAAACAACTAATTCTAAATTTTGCAAAATGAACAGACCATATCTCAGTTTGGACGAGATTTACAAAGATACATTGTATTTGCTGCAATTGACTTGCAAATATGACAGTAGCCAAACAGAACAACCTATGAAACGGATCCAGAGCTGCTAATTTGGGCACCTGGGATACAAACCCATATGCCAATAAACCTACATCCACTGAACCGCTTAAATCTAGGTAGCCAAGAACACACGAAAACAACACATCTGTAACCACCAAAATCATGGCCCTTCGTCGCTGGGGTGGGAGGGAGGGGAGGAGGCGTCGGCACAGGGTGGGAGGGAGGGGAGGAGGCTGCGGCGCGGTGTGGGGAGGAGGAGGCGAGGGCGGCGCGGTGCCGGAGGAGGGAGGGGAGGAGGCGAGGGCGGAGCGGCGGAGGAGGCAGGTGGAGCTCGGAGCGGAGCCGGGGTTTGGGGAGGGCTAGGGTTTTGGTGGAAGCACGCGACGCTTTTGATTAGGAGGCGGCGGCGGAGTGGAGGAGAGGGAGAGGAGGCAACGGAGCAAAGGAGTGGGGGGAGGAGGAGGCGGCGGCGGCGGCGCGGGGTGGGGAAGAGGAGGCGGCGGTGGTGCGGAGTGGGGAGGAGGAGGTGAGGGGAGCGGCGGCGCGGGGGAGGACGGGGGGAGCGGAGGGAGTGGAGGCGCGGGGGAGAGGTGGAGATGGGGGAGCGGCGGCGCGGTGGAGGACGGGGGGGAGCGGAGGGAGTGGCGGCGCGGTGGAGGACGGGGGGAGCAGCGGGAGTGGAGGCGCGGGGGAGGAGGCGGCGGTGCGGGATGGCAGGGCAGGGGAGGAGGGGCGATGCGGGGTGGGGAGGGAAGGAGAAGGAGGCGGCGCGTGGGGAGGGAAGAGGAGGAAGGAGGAGGTGCCGGCGCATGGGGGCGGAAGAGGAGGCGGTGCGGGATGGGGAGGGAAGGAGGCCGCGGCGGCGGCAGGTGAGGAGGGAAGAGATTCGTGGGAGGTTCAATGATGTGCATGATCCAGATAATTTTGGCCTTAGGATCTTCAATGAGTAAGAGAAGAAGACTTGAGGAGAGATCCAGGCCATTCATTTGTATGAAGTTGGATTATTTTGGTACACAAATCTGGGTGGACTTAGATTTGGTATGACTGTGGGGTGGTTGAGGGGGTGGATTTAGTAAAGAAAATTTTGGTGTATTATAGAGTATAATAATAGAGTAGGGTAGAAACATAACCTTCATTGAAGGCCATCTTGGATCCAGCGTAGGCGCATAGCCCCTTTGAAGCAACTATCCCCGCTGACGTGGCATCTCTCTCCTACGTGGTTGACTAGTATTTTGGACCAACGCAGATACGGCACACTAGTAACTTCCTTAGATTCTGCATCCACTGGAGTTGTACACTACATGGGGTATCCATTCAAAGCCACATTAACACAGTACCAATCTCCAGCAAAGCTCGGGGTCCAGATACTCCAATCATTTGGCCTGGCCTGACATTCCAGTACTACATAATCACAGGCAGATTAACCATGCGTGCTTTTTAATCGTAAAACTTAAGCTCCTGATACTGTTGCTACAGTCTATAATTCCCCTGTCATAGGCTCAAATTCTTTACAAGGAAATCGAAGTATCATCAGTACTGAAGTCATAGCCATGGACACGTATTAGCAGTTTCAGATCACGACATCAGAACAAACCATGCAACTGTAACCTCAGGATGCAATGGATAATTGCTGGATAGTAGTTTCACCATAAAAAAGTACTAAACCTTTTCAGTTTTCGCAACAGAAACCAGAGAGCCCTGAGGTAGGAGAAGAAAAAGCTCCAGCCTTCGGGAGTGAGAAGAAAGCAATTAATGGCTAGACTTTGTTGTTGCTGGTACAAAATGCTCTTGCTCTTGCACAAGCAAAGCCATGGCGGAAATGCCAGGTCAAGATGGATATAACCAAACAGTTTCAGGGAAGCCAAAAGGGTGTGCTTTGCTAGGTCAGATTTGGCCGTTCTACTTTACAATCAAGGCATGTTGTCTTGAACAGACGATGGCACCGGTGCCGGAATTCAATGCGATTCCATTGGATATTTGGATTCAACACGGTCGAGTCTAATGCTGAGTGCGTCACTCTAGTTGGGACTCAGGCTTTTTCTCTCGTCCATGATCAGGTCATGACTAACGCATACTTTTTCTTGAGTGGTTGATCGGCATCACCTTGCTTTTAGCGCACTTTTCTTTTTAAAATTATCGTCTCCATGACTCCATCCCTCTCTTTTTCTTCCCTACCAATTTTTTTGCTGATGAGTGCATTCTAGCTACTACACTCACTTCGGAGACAATGAACTGGGATCTTTCTTTTCTCTGAGAAATTCCGATACTGAATTCTCGTTCAGCAGTAATGTTTCTTGTGAAAAACAAACAGACGGCCTATATGTAGGTAGGGGTTTGTGCAGTTCTGTTTTTTTTCTCTGGTCTTAACTGCAGAAAACACGCGGGCTAGCTACCAATTTAGCAATTGTTCACACAGTTGATAGATCGATCACCATCCAGTATACATCTACGATAATAATTCAGATCATCACAGGATGACAAGAATAATCGAGGGGGAGCCACCCACGGCACAACACGCAAGAACTCTGCTTGAGACATCTCCATCCTCTGTACAGATTAACAACAAGCGAAGTCATCTACGACACCAACATTGCGACTACCATCTCAAGAACAGCTACAAGCGAACCAACAAAAAGAAAAGGAGAAGCAAGAAGCCCTCTCCGGCCGGTCGATCAGCCGGCCTCCGGCTTGTCGGCGGAGGAGGGCCGGCGGCCGTCGTCGAAGTTCTTGGCGTAGCTGGCGGCGTCGTACTGGAAGGTGATCATGGGCCTGGGGCTGCAGATGCTCTTGCTCTCCCGCACCAGCCTCCTGAGCAGCCGCCTCCACGCCCGCCGGTTGTCGTCGCGCCCGCCCCGGCCGACGTCGCGCGCGAGGAGGCGGAAGCGCGCGGGACTCCGGTTCACGGCCGGCAGACACGCCGGGGAGGCCATGCAGCCCGAGAAGTAGGAGGATTGGGTTGGCGTGGACGGCTCACTGTCCATGCCCATGGCTAGAGAGAGGGGGGCAGGGGGGGTGTGTGAGAATGAGAGCCTTCGAGGAGTTCGAGGTGGTTATATATGGAGTTTAGAGAGATGGATTAGAGGGAAGAGAGGGAGATATAAAAAAGCGAATTTCCAGAGAGTGTACGTGGTAATGCCGGTAGCCGTCCATCTCTGTACCTGCTAATAATACAGTCTTCAGCTGGTTGTATAGACACTTATAGCCCACTTATCAGCCCATTTATATAGTAGTTTACAGTCAGCTGAAGGCTGTATGACCCACCCTTTTCTCTCACAAAGTTTCTTGGTTCTTGTGCTTCAGCTGGCTGTAAACTTACAGCCCACCTCTCTTCTCTCTCCCCCTCTCTCTCCTCCACCTCAGCATACAGCCTACTAATAGCCTCTTATTATACTTGCTCTAATTGTGAGCACCGAAGCGTAAGGATCCATTGCTGTACTTTAGCATAGACATATGGCACCGCCTGCTTTTAAGCCTTCAGCTTCTAGAACGACGAACAACGCATGGACTTCTTAATTTCGATTTTTTTAGTTTTTTATCTTTTTAACTCTTTAGTTTTTCTTTTGTTTCTCTTATTATTTTGCATTATTCTAAAAGATATAATGATATTTTTTAATTTTTCTTATTTTTTAACCCCAAAAAAGGGTCTATTCTTTTTTTCTCTGACTTATGATCTAGATGTGCTTTATGTCTTTTAGCCTGTTCGTACAAGAGAATACGGAGTAACAGAAACTCGCGTGCGATTTTAACCGATATAAATAAAGTCGCTACAATGTATACTATAATCAATTTATAGATCCCGCCTTTAAAAACCACTTCATTTGAAATCTAGTTATTGTAAAAAAAAGCCAAAACGTAGCTTTTAGAAACTAAAAAGAAGAGACCCAAATATAACAGCCGCTATAGTGCACTTGCAGCCAGAAACCAGGCTTTGAAGTTTTTGGAGCGGCAGTCACATAGTAAATTAGTGTAAATTTTGACTTAAAATTTTGAATTATGTAAATTTATGAGAGGGTATGGAGAGAGATACCTACGTGTAATTTTGACCGATATAAATAAAGTCGAAACTGTGTTTATTACAGTCAACTTGTATATTCTATTTTGAAAAGATTTTTTATATAAATATAGTTACCGTAGAAAGTGAGGCCACGAGGCCAAAAGAACTCAGATTCTCAAGGTTGTTATTAAGATCATTTTTTTCTTTGAAAAGGCTATTAAAATGTTTATGCCTGTGGCAACGGCTCACGTAGCTTAGTGACGGAGGAAAAGGTTGCAGTGGATGCGGCTGTGGCTCTGTATCTGTGGGACCGAAGCTGCATCCTTCTTTTCGGAAACAAATAAATTGAACTGCTTTGGAACATATATGCGAGAGTGCATGGAGTAGTAGGTGTGTATAGGTATCACCCGGATGTTTTTTTCTCAACAATCATCCAACTTTCGGACCGTTGGATTAGATATCCAACGGTCTCTTTTTTTGGAGGGGGAGAATTTTTTTTGGAGGGGGGGTGAATTTTTTTTGGAGGGGGTGAGGAGAATTTGTGGCCCTTGGATCTCTAATCCAACGGTCACAAATCTGGATGATAGTTAGAAAGAAAACATCCGGATGATGTTTATCAATACCCATTTAAAATTAGGAGAAGTGGCCCAAATATTTTTTTTACTGAAGAAAAAGGAGAGCATTTTTTTATTTATCTTCCTTGCTGGAAAGTTGATCGCCTTATAATTATCTGCAATCGTTACAAGAGCTTAAACGCATAATTAGTCAGAGGACCACCGCAATTATGCAGTGCAACCCAGGATCACTGCTAGCTGCAGACCCCACGGTACACATATACACCCGATCGGTTGGGCTTCAGCTTCTGACTTCCGGCTTATTTTTCATTATTCATAAATTTCGTCTTTTTCTGAACTTTTGATTTTTTGTTGAGCTTTTTTGCCGGTTCTTTTTTTCGTATATATTTGTATTATACGTAATGGGCTAACATATTTTTTAATTTTTTTTAAATTTAATTATGCTAAATAAGCCTCTGTCAGCTACAGTGTTTTTTTCAGCCAGCTACAGTATTTCCAGCCATAAGCCACCAAAAAAAGCCCAAATGATCACCACCATACTGGACTAGTAGCAGAGAGTTTTGGCCTATATATAGCACTATTTGTATCTATATTTATAAAAATGACAATACACATACTATAGACAAAAATAGCGTTTTTGTCGTCTGATGACCAAATGACAATGTTCCAAAGTGGGGCCTGCCGTCCTGCCAGCAAACGGCAAGACTGTCGCCCCGCCACCTAGCCCACTTTGGTGACCTACTGTCCCATGGCCAGACGGTAGTGATTAAGCCGGCTTAATTACTTGCCCTAAATTTTTTTCATATTATTTGTTTAAATTTTCTAATATAGCAAATGGGTTCGAAAAATTATGAAATTTTATGTGTAGCCTCTTGACATAACGTACTTGACTGTGTAATTTTTTAGTAATTTTATCTACTGTGAATATTGCTCAAAAATTTGTAAGATTTTGATATTTGTGGGAGTTATTATATGTACCAAACGAGCCGCGCCCACCATTTGTGGGGCCATTTGTGGGGTGACTAGGTGGCAGGCTGCTGCCTGATCACCATGCGATAGGTCGTCTGCCGTCCGGTAATGGGGCGGCAAGTGATTAGCCCTCCAATTAGCTCTAATGACTGGTTTAGTTACATGTCTTTAAAGAATTTTTAGAGATAGCAAATGGTAATGAAAAATTACAAAATTTTTAGGGGAGCTTCATGAGGCAGCTTGCTACGTTGTGTAATTTTTTGTGGTCATTCTATTTATATCGATCAAAATCATACATAAATATCTCTTTACAAACTATTACTATTCATCAACTAAAACTAAGATCCATCCGTAAACACAAATATGAATGTCCCCATAAATAACTTGCGCTGTACTACTAGGTACTGACGTCAAACTCTTGCCAGCAATCGGAAATAAGATAACGAATGACTTTGCTCTGCTATCCGCTTCTCCACGTGACGATAGTAAAGAAGCATTGTAACTACAAGTTATCTCACTTATGCGTGGATCACAACAATATTTTCAGAGGGGGAGTTAACTTATGCCCGTGCATGCATGTGCTGATCTGCTAGCTCTCGCGTCGATGTAGCACCAAAACGTTGAGGACCAGTCTGCATGGACCGTCGTCCGTCGTCCATGGCTGTAGCTAGCTAGGCACCTTCATTGTCCAACAAACAGAATAAAGAACTTTGACCAAGGCAAACGAATACGCGATCGAGATCCGCGGCACGAGTCGATCGACATCGCCTCCATTCCCCAGAACCAGAAACTATTATGGTTGCCTTTTGTTTCTGAAAAAAGTTTCTCGTTATTTTTCAATAGGACAGTGCTGATATTTTCCCTTTATCAGAACAAACCTCAAAACTCTGTTGGAACCTGGGAGTTCGGTTCAATCTCCTGAATCAGAAAGGTGAGAGTGACTGAATACACCCACCACCTGAAAGTTCTTCAGAGGAGCAACGCATGATGTCACAGTTCATCATCTCTGGATCTTCTGAGGCTCTGTTCTAAACGGTTTCAATTTTTAGTGTTTTGGCTTTCGATTTATTTAAATTAGAAGATATTTAAAACGTGTCTGCTTCTAATTTTAACTTATTTTAACTTTGTTTTAGTTTTTTGCCTTTTCTTTTTTTTACCTTATTCTTTTGCATTGTAATGGTTTTTTTTCTTATTTTTAATTTTTTAATTGAATGACTTAGAAAATATTCTCGTAAATGGGCTTGTTCTTTTTGACTGAGGCTTGTGGCTTTTGACTGAAATTTTTGAATTTTGGTTGTTTACGGTACAGATTACGGAGAGACAGATACTCACTTGTGATTTTGGCTGATACAGATGTTGGGCTTTTAACGTGGAGATCGTTTAATTTATAGACTCCGTCTTAAGAAAATACTCCGTTTAAAAGTTAGGTACTGTAGCAAAAGCCAAAAGCCGGCCGGCTTTTGACTTGCCGAACAGGCCCATAAGTCAGAAGCTTAGAGTCTATTCATATTGGCTTCTGATTCTAGAAGTAAAAGCCAATACAAACGCCCCAATTTCTATAAGTATCAGCTACTACTATTTACTATTTTTCGCTTTCACATATTATAACATACTTTATATTTTATTATATCATAATTTCGTAAGTTGCATGATAATCTAAATGTTGTAGTACCTTTTGTTGCACTGTCTTTCTTATATAATGCACTGCTATTCGTCAGTCACTACTATTTATCAGCCACTTTTATCAGTTAATAATATTTATCAACCACTACCATTCATCAGTCACAGCTAAAAGATATCAGTAAAATCCAAGATAGACCCTTAAGCTCTTTGGAGCGGGGGATTTGCTCATGTGCCCCAAAGTTTAATGGCGTTTGCTCATTTGCCCCATGATGTCTCACTGACATGTGGGTCCTGGATCCACATGTCAGTGAGACATCATGGGGCAAATGAGCAAACACTATTAAACTTTGGGGCAGGGGAGCAATTTTTCCCTTTGGAGCGGCCCTTTAATAAGTCTCAATCACCGACGGAAACATAACAGAAAAAATTGTATTTTTGCCATCCCAAACAGTGGGCTTCGCAACTTTACCCTCCCAATCGTTGGTTTCGCAAAAATGTCATCCAAAACATTTGCTTCTTGTTTTCTTTGCCATTTTCTCTATTTCTCTCTTTTTCCTTTTTCTCTCCTATAATTAGCCACGCAAAAGGACAAATCTACCCTAAGATTCAAGAAGGCCACGCACGCGACCAAAGATTGCCCTAGTGCTGGAATCTACAACGTTTATACTGCTGATTCTTCTTTCCAATCGATGAAGAATCGGAACACCGGCTCAACACAAGATAAGATTCTTGCTTGCGCCTCTCATGAACACTGAATGACCTAAAGATTCAAGAACACTGCGCAAGCCGTTGAAGATGGAACCTCGTAAAGACGCGGGTAGTATGTACCAGCGCATCCGGCGGCGCTGCGGTCTTGCCTCCTCCTCCGCGAGCCGGCGGAGCTCCGGTTATCGTCGGCCGGCGAAGACGAGACGAGCCGCCTGGGAGAGCGTCAACAAGAGGGTCCTACCGGTAAGCGCGCCCCACATACCAGCGGGGCCCAACCTGTGGCCTCCGTGAACCGTCCGATCATATTGTGCGGTTCAGATCGAGGAGCGTAGTGCATCTGATGGGATTTTCCACACGGGACCCTTCGTTTTCTTTATAATTACTTACGATCGCGATGCTTATCCGAATTCTTTGTATACTCAGCTCTGTGCCCACTTTTTTTTTTTTGTGATTTTAGCCTCCTCCAGGCCATGAGAAAATCCGCACGTGTCGTGACGCGTGACATATCTCATAGCTTAGAGTAACTCCAGCAGTAGCCCTCAAAACAGAGCCCCTACTTTTCATTTGAAGGCTCCCCCTACTTTTGAGGGCCCTGTTTTCTGGGCTGCACTCCAGCAGGAGCCCTCAAAACAGGGCCCCTACTTCTCAATTCCCTCTATTTCCTCACACACTATATGCATATGTATGGGACAAAAGCACAATACACAATAAAATATTTATGATTTCACAATGAGGGACAATATTTAAATATATGAATTCAAATACGAATATTCAAATTTAAATTCAAATTTGTTCCGAATTTAAATTGAAAGCACAAAGTTCATCACATAACATTCAAATTTGTTCCGAATTCAAATATGAATTCAAATACGAATATTCAAATTTATTCCGAATTTAAATTGAAAGCACAAATATGAATTCAAATACGAATATTCAAATTTAAATTCAAATTTGTTCCGAATTTAAATTGAAAGCACAAAGTTCATCACATAACATTCAAATTTAAATTCAAATTTATTCCGAATTCAAATACGAATATTCAAATTTAAATTCAAATTTGTTCCGAATTTAAATTGAAAGCACAAAGTTCATCACATAACATTCAAATTTAAATTCAAATTTGTTCCGAATTCAAATACGAATATTCAAATTTAAATTCAAATTTGTTCCGAATTTAAATTGAAAGCACAAAGTTCATCACATAACATTCAAATTTAAATTCAAATTTGTTCAGAATTCAAATATGAATTCAAATACGAATTCAAATACGAATATTCAAATTTAAATTCAAATCTGTTCCGAATTTAAATTGAAAGCACAAATGTTCCACAAAAAACGAGGAAAGCTGAAAAATGAGAGCCGGAGTAGGGGGCCCCTAGGAATGAGGGCTTGGAGACCTCATTTGAGAGGCCTCCTATTTTTGAGAGCCAAGTAGGGGCCCTGCTGGAGTTCAGTTTTTTGCTCTGGCTCTCAAATATAAGGTTTGAGGGCTCAAGTAGGGGCCCTGCTGGAGTTGCTCTTAGAAGCCGCGGCCCATTTGGCATGTCCCGTAGCCTAGGAGCCGTGGCCCCCTTTGGCAGGACCATGCATTGGCCAATCTCTCCATGCAATTGGCTAATTACCGTGAAACATGCAATGCATGCTCCCGTGCTCCGGGGCCACGTCTCCTACTTCCGCACTCCTGGGTCGCAGGACGTGCCACGTATCGCATGCGGGTTCTCTTATGGTTTGATGGGAGCTAAAATCATAAAAAAAAAAACAAGAGGGCTAGATGTGCAAAAATATAGGCACAGAGCCAAATACGTAAAGAATTCTGTTAATCTGCGATCAAAATTCTTGTTACGTGAGGCAAGTCGCCGACAAATGGGCCCCACTACGGTGGTGGCTCGGTTGTCAGTGAGCCAATCTGTTACAGGCTCGCAGCAATTGCGTACTGGTAAGGAGAGCGCGGTGCTATCCTCGCTCGGGTTCCCATTCGCCGTCCGATCATATCACGCGGCTGAGATTACGGCTGGTGACGTGAGTGGGTATATGGATTTGGATCGCGTGGGCCGACCTCGCTCGTGTTGCTCTGTGTTCCTGTGGGCCCAAAGTTTGTGCCGGCTGTAACGGCCGCTTGGGCCGTCCCCTCGGAACATCGAGCAGGGCTGCAGGGCACAAAGCCCACTTCTCTGCTTGACACGTTTCAACTCCATGGGATCAAGATGCACACCCATTCACCAAGCACTTGGAACTAAATCTCCTGGTAGAGATTAGCGGCTGAGTCCTAATCATTAGCTATCGCACCTCATTAGATGGCACACTCCAATTGAAGCCAAGTCTATCCATCAGAGCTTGCAAGTTGTTGCAATGCATCCTAGTATATTGAGAGAGAGCCTTTTCACTTCGGTGACGAGGATCTCGTGCTTTGCTTTCGGCAGGAGATGTTCTTTTTCGAGAATCGGCTAGGTTAGTAAAAGATAGGGCGTGCCCTGTGTTTCTCTATAGTGATCGAGGAGATACAGCCATATGCCCATAAAAGGATTAGTTAACACACGTTTTAGGCCGAACATAAGAATTTTTGTAGAAATCAGTACAATGCCTTCGAAAACTCTATGGGATTCCTCTATTTTCAAATGGAGCCTTAGATGGGAGAACTGAGCAATCAATTGCTTAGGTTAGAAAGATCTCAAGCAATGTGTGTACAAAGTTTTTTTTAGCATTTATGTTTGTAATTTAGAAGTTGCACCATTTTCGGATCGTCGGTTGGAGTTGGGCATAGAGCAGTCTGATCTCTAGGTGATCGGTTAGACCGGCATGACTCTAGCTGTCTGACCGTCTGGAGGTTAGATCGGTGGCTGCTAATGGTTCAACCTCTAGGATTTGGTGATTTTCAATTTTTGGTTCCTTAAACTTCTTGGTTTGTGATTTTGGTGGTAGATTCTATTATCTGTAACTCATTTAAAAAGAGAATTTAAAATATTTAGAAAATATTTTTAAACAATATTATTTATCTTCTCTTGCCATCCGATCCACCTGTCCCCGTAGTGGATTTTTCGCACAGGGGCTTCCGGAGCAACGTTTTGGTCAAAACTTTGGTCGCCGTCAGAATGGACCGAGTGCAGAATGCATGGCTCGCCTCTATCAATCAGTCATTTTCCATACAAACACCCGTGACTCACACCTAAAATAATACTACAAGGAAGTAAGTTATACCTGAGAAGACCAGCGTACGCGCGCTGAAGTGCTGAACCCACCGGAATCTAGTGACGTATCTAGCTCATGCGACTTTGGCCTCGTCCATTTTGATTTGATTTTCTGACTTTTAATTTATATTTTACTATTTATAAACTTTATTCTATCTAGTTTTATTTTATAAAAACAGTTTTAGAAGATTAAAATTTAGAAAAACACTATAATAGCACTAGATACGTCTATAGTCCCGGGGATCCGTATTTTTTTACACCGGCTCGCAGCCGGTGTCCCGACCCATCCCAAGTTCCTGTTAAAACCCCACTTCGTCACAGGACTACGGGAGAATTCACTTGCCGGACACCGCAATGATTTGCACTAGAAGCTTTCAATGAAGACGACGAACGCAGAGCATACATGTCGACAGCAGCAGCTGCCTACGCTTTGACTTGGCATCCGCCGCGCGCGCAACCGAAGTTGGTCAGTCTACGGGCTGCCGTGCGTGCCCGTAATGGCTCCACCCGCCATCAGAACAGAAGCACCAACAGCGTAATCACATCCGATTCTTGACTTTACCCGATAAAGCATGAGCCTAACAGGTATACTATACTATGATACCAAATCTGAACTAACAAAAATCTTTTTTTTATTGTAACTAACATATCTCATCTCTGTTTCAAACCGCAACATCCAAACTGACGCAGTCGAGATAGCAGCCATGGAAGCGATAAACAAAGGCCATGGAGAATTGAGAGGAGCGCATCGTGGCGAGTTCAACGGGTGAGATTTAAAGCTGCGGATAAATAGTCTTCGTCTTGGGGGTTTCTGTTTCGCCCGCGTCCGACCCGCGTCTTTTCCCTCTCCCTCCGCGTCAGATAGCGCCTCCAAAAATCTCTCGGAAATCTCTCCGCGATCGCCTCTTCTCCGGCCCGTGTCGTCCGCCCGCCGTTGTTGCACCGCCTCCCAGGTTGCTTCCGTCGCGATTTTCGGAGCGTTTTTGCGCGGAGCATGCGCGTGGAGCTGGCGGGGCAGTCGCGCCTCTTCCATGTCCGTCCCGGGTGGCAGCCCGTCGCCTCCGGCCGATTCTCCCGTCCCGCCGCCACCATCTACTGGCACTCCTGCCTCGCCGCCTCCATCTAGTGCCCCTCCTCCTGCCCCATCGCCACCATCTAGTAGCACTCCGGATCCGCCGCCACCTTCTAACACTCCTGCCTCGCCTCCTCCAGCCCCGTCGCCGTCATCTAGGAGCACTCCCGACCCGTCGCCGTCGGCGCCGCCTGCTGTGCCGGCTGCTCCGCCTCAGAAACCCGCTCCACCACCGGTGACGCCAGCCACTCCGCCGGCATCTTCTCCTCCCCCGCAGGCGCCGGTGACGCCAGCTGCTCCGCAGGCATCTTCTCCTCCCCCGCAGGCGCCGGTGATGCCAGCTTCCCCGCCGGCATCTTCTCCTCCCCCGCAGGCGCCGGTGATGCCAGCTGCCCCGCCGGTATCTTCTCCTCCCCCGCAGGCGCCGGTGATGCCAGCTGCCCCGCCGGCATCTTCTCCTCCCCCGCAGGCGCCGGTGACGCCAGCTGCCCCGCCGGCATCTTCTCCTCCCCCGCAGGCGCCGGTGACGCCAGCAGCCCCGCCGGCATCTTCTCCTCCCCCGCAGCCGCCTGCAGCGCCACCTCCTCCACCAGCAGCGCCGTTGCCAACTCCGCTGCCGCCTCCACCAGTTACACCAGCACCTTCAACACCGTCCCCATCTCCGCCGGTGACACCTGCGCCATCAACACCATCCCCGTCTCCTCCAGTGACGCCTGCGCCATCAACGCCTTCACCGTCTCCTCCAGCGCCAGCTGCGCCGTCCCCGCGTTCTCCAGTGACACCAGCACCACCAACGCCGTCTCCGCCTTCTCCAGTGAAGCCAACGCCGCCAACTCCGTCCCCGCCTTCTCCAGTGACGCCAGCCCCACCAACTCAGTCCCCGCCATCTCCCGTGAGGCCAGCGCCACCAACGCCGTCCCCGCCTTCTCCGGCCGGCCCGGAGCCAACGACACCACCATCCCCGGTTCCACCGGTTGCGCCGCCACCAACAACACCATCTCCTTCTCCACCAGATGCTCCGGCGGCGCCCATACCGTCGCCCCCAAGCGGCGCCCCTCCCTCACCGCCGTCCCCACCATCACCTTCAACTCCGTCGCCGTCCCCACCTTCAGTGTCACCACCATCGCTGTCATCATCGTCATCGCCATCATCTTCGCCGTCGCCATCGACTTCATCCGGGACGGTGATCGGCGTCGCCGTGGCCGTCGCGGCGGTGGTCGTGCTCGGCCTCGTGGCCGGGCTGATCTACTTCTGCGCGGGGAAGCGCCGCCACCGCCAACGCCGCCGCCCACCGCCGGGTACGTACGTACACACTCATTCTCATACGCTTCACACGCTCTAGCCGGCCGGTGCAACGCCGAGGTAGCATTAGGGCGATACGTTACGTTGATCGTAGACACGTCGACGTAGGAGCGCGCCGCGTCGATCGTGTAGGCCGCCAGGCCGCTCGGGCCCCGCGGATTGGACGCGTCACGACGCGCACTTCCCTTGCCGCGCGCCGGTGACGTCAGGGGAGAGCACTTTAAGCTAGTGACTGGTGAGTGTTGGTGCCGGCGACACATGGCCGCGCACGGGAGCTGGATGTGCCGGATGGTTTGACGGTAGGAGAGGAAACGCGGACGGGTGCGTTGGAGTGTGCTTGCATGAGCGCGCATCATTGTTCCGCTTTCTCCTAGTGGGTGATCGATGCCAAGTTGCCAACTTGCCGCGTAAAAGCTGCTTGTCCATGAATCTGTGGATGAGAATGAAGGACTGCAAGTGCACAATCTAGAGATCTCTTGCGTCTTTGGTGTCATTATATTTTAGGTGGTGGTACCTTTCTGTTTAGATCATCTGCAATTTCTAAATTCCATTTTGTCGGTGTTTCGGAACAGTCCAATGATGTGTAGCACTCGACTCAGTTGTGGACAATTCTTTCGGTTTTTTTTACCGTCCTTGTGTAGACGGCTTTCCTCATTATTTTCTTACTGGAAAAAGTGAGAACTGTACTCAAATTTACTTACTTACTCTTCTTTGTTCTGCCTGTAATTCTTGATCATTTGGCTCATAGATTTGTTGTCCTTTGCATCAGGCGATCTCTACGACCCCGGGCTGCCGGGGACGTCGCACCAGCAATCGCACCCACGTCCCACATCAGCACCCTTGTCAGCTACGCCGCCAACGTACATACCGCAGGTGTTCACGTCGTGGCAAATCAGCGGCGGCTCCGACCCCACGCCACAGTCTCCGGCGGTCACCGGGGGCACGGTCTCGTACGACGACCTGGCCGCGGCGACCGGCGGGTTCTCGGACGCCAACCTGCTCGGGCAAGGCGGCTTCGGGCACGTCTACCGCGGCACGCTGGGCGGGCAGGAGGTGGCCATCAAGAAGCTGCGGCCCGGGAGCGGGCAGGGCGACCGTGAGTTCCGCGCCGAGGTGGAGATCATCAGCCGCGTGCACCACCGCCACCTGGTCTCCCTCGTCGGGTACTGCATCTACGGCGACCAGCGCCTGCTCGTGTACGAGTACGTGCCCAACAAGACGCTAGAGTTCCACTTGCGCGGTACGTACCTCGGACAATCATAATCGCTCTCGTTCGTGTGGCCTTGGACGTCTTAGTCGGTGGTTCTGACGTGAGAGCTTTGTTTCAGGGAGCGGCCGGCCGACGCTGGATTGGACGCGGAGGTGGAAGATTGCGCTCGGATCGGCGAAGGGATTGGCCTACTTGCACGAGGATTGTATGTTTTTGTGGCCTTGTGTTTGATTTATGTTTCGTTCAGTTTGGAATTTGCAGGCTTGATTTAGTTTGTGTTGATGAGACGATCCCTGGTCTTGATTTCAGGTCATCCTACGATCATTCATCGTGATATCAAGGCGGCCAATATCCTTCTGGATTACAACTTCGAGCCAAAGGTAAATGATTGAAATCACATTAATTACTTGCCGGTAAGCACATTTATCTCAGAATGAGCATTTCTTGTGCAGGTTGCAGACTTTGGGTTAGCCAAGATCCAACCCGGAGACGACACACATGTTTCTACGCGCGTGGTGGGAACTTTCGGGTAAATCGACCATTCCAAGCCTTCCTCGCGTGACTATCAACTGGTTGCTTTCAATGAATAGAACGCAGAAGGCAACGATGAAATTTACTCATTTTGCAGGTACTTGGCGCCAGAGTATGCGACGACTGGCAAGGTGAATGACCGGTCCGACGTCTTCTCCTTCGGTGTCGTGCTTCTGGAACTGATCAGCGGGAGGAGACCTGTCATGTCAACTGAGCCCTACAATGACGAGACTTTGGTTTCCTGGGTGGGTACCCTGAATTCCGATTCTTCCTAGTTACGAACTGTACTTGTCTTGTTTTTGTCTACATGTTCAGCTATCCGAGGTTAGAACATAGGACTATGCAGTATCATGTGTGAAACTTTTTGACATTTCTGCTCCATGACAGTGGTATGCACTATGCAGCTCTCCTAACACTTTGGAAAAAAGAACTTTATACTGCCAGTCCATTTCTTACTTGTCAATTTATCAATCAGATAGTTCAATAGAACATTACAATTTGTCCACCGATTATTACTTCGTGACTTGCCAATTTTATCTTCTGGACTGACTGACAGCATCGCATTTACCTTTTATTAGCTATCTTTAATTGCCTAATTATTTTGTATGTAAGAACTATCTAACTTTTGGTCTGGGTTTTTTTGGGGGTACAGGCAAGGCCTCTGCTGACAAAAGCTCTTGAAGAGGAAATCTTCGACGAGTTGATCGATCCAGAGCTGGACGCAGGCTACGACGCCTACGACATGCAGCGGCTGATCGCCTGCGCGGCCGCCGCGGTGCGGCACACGGCACGGTCCCGCCCTCGAATGAGCCAGGTGAATCCCTTGCCCATTCATCGCATTTTCACACTCAGAACGCGCAGCCGAGTCCTGTCTGCATTAAAGAATGCAATATGCAACGTCCAAGAAACAAACTTTCTCCAGATTTTACCAGCAACTGACAAGTAACTATGTGTTGCTCGAATGAACGAACAGATTGTTCGGTACCTGGAGGGCGACCTGTCCATCGAGGACCTGAACGCCGGCGTTGCACCTGGGCAGAGCGCGATGCAGAGCTCGGGCGGCACGACGGAGCAGATGAGGCGGTTGAGGAGGATGGCGTTCTTGACGGGGACCGGCACCATCACCGAGAACACGAGCAGCAGCTTCTTGAGCGAGCCGACGAGCGAGTACGGGCTGTACCCGTCCAGCTCGAGCAGCGGCGGCGACACGGGCGAGGTGGACACGCAGAGGACGAGCCGGCCGCACACGGGTTCCAGCACGGCCTCGGCCGAGGGGACGGGACCGCACTCCGGCGAGGCCATTGCCGCCGAGAGGATGAGCAGGCGCACACGGCCGGCACGCGCCGCCTTACCGTGACGCTTGTGTATTACAACGTACTGGAAAGTTAAAGTCTTATCTTTTGGTTTTACAATTTATTGGAGACACACATGTAGAAAGGGTAGTGCTAGAATTTTTTACACACTTTTTTCTTCTCTCTTTTTGTTCCGTTCTAGTTTACGGTTAGTTCTTCGATCGGTTACCCAAGGGGATTTCGCACAAATTTTGTTTCAAGTGCAAAGCTGCAAGTTCATGATAAAAAGAAAGCAGACGAAGTTGACGAAGTTACATTATGTCAGACCCGGATTTTTCAATCCGAATCTACTGTGTCTCACTGCACTAATCCCTGGATCAGTAGTTAGTGCACACAGGTACATTGCTGAACCATGACATACATCGCATAATAATGTTACGGGGTTGAAATACACCACATCGGGTGACTGTTTACATAAGGGCCGTTTTGGCCAAATGTCATCATTACAAACACGCAGCGGAATAATTAGCAAAAGTAGACCCAAATCCATAGGCAAGCGGCCAGTAGGGTAATGTGTACAATATATGCTACCAAGGTCCTGGCAACATAAATGTACACAACGCCTAAAGTCTACTTGTCTAGGCCTAACCACCGAGGCCTACGCCTTAATTATCGTCTTTGCTTCTGTCGACGTTGGCGGGGGCCTCCTCATGGGTGTAGTGTTCTTGAACTCCTGTTTCTGAATTGTATCGCAAGAGCGAGAATGAGCACTCCGACCCCGTGCTCAGCAAGAGAACACACAGAATGCAATATTTAACATGCCTGGCTAATCAAAGGATGGCTTGGGCTCATTTTATTTTGCGGAGAGTGCTTTTGAATACAATTATAGGAAAATCCCTGAGACCTAGCAATTTTAAACTCAAAACTTTTGTTTATAAAGTAAGTTGATCTTGTAATTAACACAGATTCCATCCACCATTACATGGCATCTGCGCCATATAGCATCTTTCAGCGTTATAGCCGCTTAACATACCACTGGGATAACTCCCAGGACAATTCCAAACCAGGGCAGTCCTTCGCCCTTAAATTTTCCCATTCCCAGTTTCCAATGTTTTTAAAACAGAACTATATCCAGTTAAGTTCCCATGTCTGCCCTTGACCGTGGGCACGGCTATTCGAATAGTTTTGACTCTGCAGAGTTTGTACACTTTCACCACAAGAGATGATCAACTCGTTGCCCCACACGCTTCCTTAGTCATGTGGTTGAGCAGACCCTCACAGTGACTTTTCAAAGTATCTAGCCCTTTCTCCCATCTCACATTATGGGTGACCGCCCATTTGCGATGGGTCCCATCTGTGCGCGGGATGTTTTCCCCAGACTCTAACGCAGCTCGGGCTTCTACTTCCCGCAACGTTAGGAAAGCGGGAAAACTTCACCCTCCACTGGTGTCCCTTCAGGCCCCCTTGCCATAGCATAACCCCATCAATCCACTACCAGTGAGATGAGTCCGGGGTTTCGATAAGTCTACTTAGCCAAGTTGTATTTTACAGACTTGTGGTTGTACTGTTTTACACGGGTTGACATGACAAGATTCAGTCCTTAAGGTTACCCGGATGGTTCTACCACATTTCACATTCTGTGCATCCACTGCACCACATACCAGCCCCCAAACCATCCATCCAGGTGTTTAAGCAATTTTAGGATTTTCCAGATGTAAAATATTGTGTCCACTTATTACAGTCATTCCATCCATGACCGACCCCAAATCATATCGTTCTTTGCAAGTGTTGCTTTTGGGGCAGCTATGTACCCCTGTTTCATCTAGCAATACTAAGCATCGCAATATTTATTTGGACTTACTGATAAAAAGCTATGATAGTATAAGTTTTGCTAAGGCGACAAGGTTCACGTGTCCAGATATTTCAACGGATCATTATAAGCAAGCATTACAGTAGGCGTATAGCTATCATTTCTGGAAATGAACATATTTTACCACATGAAATAACAGCATGCATGTTGATATTTAAAAGAAATTACTTTGCAAAAACGTAGGTTCAAAATGATCAAGGTGTTAACTCGCCTTGGTCACAGGAATCGGGTTCTTGATGATCTTGAACTCCTAAGGTTGCTGCCTCGGCTTCCTCCTCCTGAGCCTCGTATGCTATATAATCGTGCGAATACCAAAAAAAAAAGAAAAGCAACCAATCACTCAAAATATCACCAGAAAATCAAGTAAACTCCAAAAATTATGGTTCTTGTTCCATTAGATAGATATGAAATTTAGACAAATTTAGAAATTTGTTTCATTCAATTTGGAGCTAAAATGAAGAAGTTATAGCCAGTCAAAGTTCTCGGTTTTTAGTCAAATCCAAAAATAACTAAATTTTGACATGTGGGGCCCACTGTCAGCCCCCGATTCATTTTAATTTCCATTTTTATTTACTTTTCGGTTTTCTGTGCTACTGACATGTGGGTCCGGTTACTGTTCATGGGGTCCACATGTCAGTACGGTCCTTGCTTAGATGTCTCACTGACCGGTGGGGCCCGGCGGTCAGCGATGACTCGGGAATGCAGTGGCTGACAGGTGGGGTCCACCTGTCAGACCGAAATAAAATCGAGAAAACTCAACCCGGCGCTGCGGAGCCAGAGGCTCGAACGCGCGCGGCCGGGGAGTTGGGAGGGAGAAGAGAGTTAACGCTGATAGCCAAGAGAGCGGGGGAGGCTTTGCCTACCTCTATAGGGCAATTTATCCCCTTGAGGTGGGTCGGCAGCGGGGTCGGGCAGAGAAGTCGGGGACGACGGTGGCCGGCGGTGAGGGAAGGTCGGGGAGCTTCGGGTGAGTGTCGAAACGCGATCCTCGCGTTATGGTGAAGACGGTGACGCGGTCTTCAAGGGCCGAGGAGGTCCGGAGATGGGTCGGCGTCGAGCGGCAGCGGCGGCTCGGGGAAGCTCCAGGCGGCGGCGAACCACAGGCGACGAGGAGCTCGGACGAGGGCCGGGGAAGCTTCGCGGCGCTCTGGAGACGATCCTAGCTCAAGGAATTTGGCTCTGGGACAGTAAAACAGTGGGAAGTTAGTTCGCCGGAGTTGGGGGAGAAAGAGATCGCCGGTGGCTACAGGGCACGAATACCCGATTACCTTCGGATGAACGGAGAGAGCGGCGTGGGGAACTCAACGGAGGGTTTATTGCCTTATATACCTGCTAGGAGGGGAGCTGGCAACGGGCGGCTCCCGCGCGGTCGCGTCGGAGCAGGTGGCGGAGGCAGGGGGTGTGTGACGCGGGCGGCATTAATGCTAGGTGCACTGTGCATGACGCCGCATGCCCACGCCCGCGCGGTCTCCTCCGCTTTTGCGGTCTCTCACGCGCGAGGGGGGGAGTTGGGCAGAAGATCGGCACCACGTGGCCGGGCCGAAGCGACGGGGCGGGGAGAAACCGGGGGCGGTGGCGCCGAACCGTGGGCGGAGGCGGTGGATCCAGGGATGGCGTCGGCTCCGCAGGCTTTTCCACCATGGCGACGGGACGACACAGGCAGGCGAAGCCGTCGCATGCGCGCCACAAAGGCGCGCGGTGCTGTCCCCGCGCAGAGAGAGGAGTCGGGGCGAAGGGGGAAGAAGGCCCTGACAGGGCGGGCCCGCTGTCCAGCGAGAGAGGAGGGGGAAGGCGCGGCCGGTGCGGATGGAGCCGGCGCGCGCGGGAGGGCGGATCGGGCCACACGCGTGTCGGCTGATGGGAGAGGGTAGGCGGGTTTCCGGCGGGGATCTGGCCGCCCACGTGTCGATCGGAGAGGGAGGGCTGGAATTTCTATTTTCTTTATTGAGTTCTGGATTTTCAGAAAAGCCCATAAATTCATTTAGCCTTGGAAAAATATGTAATTACTTCCAAAATTTTCAGGAAAATTCACAGAAGATCTTTATGACATTTTCGACTTAATAAAAATATTTCCAACTAATGTTGGTATTTACTTTACTTGCTTCCATTGTATTTCATGCCATTGTTTTCAGATAATATTTTATGCCCTAAATCAAATTTCTTTCTTTGCTTTTATGGATCATCTTTTCAGATTCGTGTTTGCAAATTTTTGTCTTCCTTCCATTACTTGCATATTCCTTTTTAGGGTATTATCAATACCAGTCTTTCTCTTTTATTAATTCTTCGATTTTTGGAACCTCAACCAAATTCAGAAAAACATCAAGAAATCCAAATCCAAATGGAATATATTGCAAAAGTAATCCAAAAGCTTCCCATTTCTAATTTCAAATTTTTGGGCTGTTACACATTAGTAGCATGGAACCAGATGAGACTGGCTGGTTAGCTGCGTGGAACTTTCCTGTGTGTTCCATTTGTTTGGTCGTTTATCCATCTGTCCTAAGAGATGTGCTCCACACCATGTGGATAGTTTGCATCCACTAGTGTGCTTTCAATCACTATCGCTTGCTATGCAGGAGCGTTCGTATTCCCTTGATCCCTTCCGCTGATGTCTTTTTAACTAAAATAAATAGTTATGGTTAAAAGAAGTGGATTTCTTAAAAAAAAAGATAAGTGGTGTAAAAAGTGAGAAAAATATACGTGTATGAGTCGAAAGCGAGAGAAATAGTGTAATACGTATGTGATTTTATGATTTATCTGTAGAGCGAGACGGAAGTGAAAACAAATAAAAAAATCGTTTCAAAAAGGCAGGGGCAGGTGTAGATGTTATCTTCTGAATTAATACGAACGGGGCCTTGTGCGGTGGATCCAATTTTGCGCTCGTGAAGTCTGAAATTTACGCTGTACGCCATCCACATGAACCAGGTCGAAATATGAAAAGACGATGCGCGAGGTCACATGATCAGTAGATAAGTTACTTGTTCAAAATTGACAGCTAGTTTATATGGATAGACCAATGCCAATTATATAAGCATCTAGATCACAACTCACAAGCGGTGTAAGAGCAACGTACCCACATCTAATACTCCCACTACTTTTCAATTGGTCTGTTTTGTGCAAACATTCCTGTCTTGAAACAGCACTTACCGTGGTGTAAGTATACAAACAAATAATCAATCAGAAAAAAGTGCTTACAAATAAATTGGACCATTAAAAAAATATTTCTAAGGTGACTTTTGAGACGTTTATGTTTTCCTAAGTGTAAGTATCTGGCCCTAATATTTACTTACTGTCTACAGTATTCTCACGTTCCAAATGGACCCTAATATTTACTTAGTCTACAGTAAAATTCCCGGTGAATAAGCCGGCAGTGAGGAAGCCGGCCGACTTTTCGCAGCCGTTACAGTACCTAACTTTTAAACGGAGTATTTTCTCAAGATAAAATCTACAAGTTAAATGTAGTACACGTTAAAAGCCTAACATCTGTACTAGCCAAAATCGCAAATGAATATCGATCTCTCTGTAATCTGTACCGTAAATAGCTAAAATTCAAAAAATTTAACTAAATATTATAAGTCGTAGCTAAAAAGAACGTGCCCGAAGTTTTGTGTTGACGAAACTCGGAATCAAATTGCAGGGAAGTTCCGCTGTTTGGCCCAGCGCGTGGTCGCTACCTCTATACAGTCTCTCCCCTCCCAGTCCCTCCCGCGCGCGAGATCGCTCCCGGACCCCTAGATCCCGATGGCCTCGCGCCGCCGCACCCTCCTCAAAGTCATCATCCTCGGCGACAGCGGGTGAGCAATTCGGATCTTCCCCCGTTTTATGCGGTTTTGTCTCGGTTTCTTGCTCACCTTTTTGTTGTTTCCTGCGATCTAGGGTTGGGAAGACGTCCTTGATGAACCAGTATCCTGAGATTCGGATAAAGATACGCAGCATGCGCTAATTGTGTCTAGTTAGCTGTTTCGTTTCAGAAAGACGGGATTTGTTTTGTAGTTTTGTTCGGTTGTTTTGGTTTGTGTTTTCTTGAACTGTGATTTAATTCAGATATGTGAACAAGAAATTTAGCAACCAGTACAAGGCTACGATTGGCGCAGATTTCCTCACCAAGGAGGTGCAGTTCGAGGATAGGCTCTTCACTCTACAAGTAAGATTTTTCTGCCCTGCCCTTCGACATGTCATGCTCTGTGAGTAGTTCGGTTCCTTCGTATGAGCACCAGTCTGAATTGGTATGATCTTGATTAGTTGTTGAACTACTCTGCTCTTGTGTAAAAGTAGAGGAAAAGATGTTTCCTGTTGAACGTTTCTTTGTGTAGATTATACAATTGAGGTTTGCATGACTGATTCAATCCGCGTATGATCTGCAGCGTCGCTTGTTTTATGTAGTATGCTTTCACTTGTCAAGATCAAAGTGTGTAGTATTAGGTCCTTGGACAGAACATAGTTGGTTCAATTGATTTTATTTCTTCCTAGGTTGATGAATGTGCTGGAATTTACTTTGTATGAGCATCATGTAATGTAGTCTTCTGAATGAAAATAAATCCAGCACTTAATTTTACATGAGAACACTGCCAGGAAAAAGTGTACTTGCTTCAAGAATTTCTGTGCTTTCTACATTTTTAGAGACCAAGTGCCTAGCCGACACCCTTTTTCTTACACTTTACTAGGGCGTAAAATTATACTCTTTATCTTGGCATGATGTTGCTGGGAGTTAGCATAGAGCCTTTGATGGCACAGCTATATTATTTTGCCCCGTCCCTGCTCTTTACACATCCTAAGCACGTAACCCCTACTTAATTAGCAAATGGCACTGTTTTCACGTTAAGTCCAGGTATTCTAAATGCCAAACCATATCCTAGCGGCTCCTTTGTGTTTTGATTGATTCTTGTTAAAGCACCTTTGTGAATGGATGCGTAAGAAATCTATCTGTTGAGCCTTTCTGGTATCTGTAATGTTCCACCAGTACACTGTTATTCCTGTACTGCTTATATATGATGCTTAACCATATATTTGTTTGTAGATATGGGATACTGCTGGCCAGGAAAGGTTTCAAAGTCTTGGTGTTGCATTCTACCGTGGAGCAGATTGTTGTGTTCTAGTTTATGATGTTAATTCTATGAAATCATTTGATAATCTGAACAACTGGCGTGAAGAATTTCTAATTCAGGTGAAGTGTTTTTCATAATTCATTGACAGTCTATAATCATGTTATGTCTGTCTCACTTTGGTTGTTTACCCTTACAGGCTAGCCCATCAGATCCTGATAACTTCCCTTTTGTTCTGCTGGGTAACAAAGTTGATATAGATGGCGGCAACAGCCGTGTGGTAATCATCACTATTCACTATATGTTTTGCACTCTCGATATATACTTCCTTTGAATTCTGTTGGATAGTTTCTCTTCGATGGACTGTAATGGATATTCCAACTTCTCCCATTTTAGGTCTCTGAGAAAAAGGCGAAGGCATGGTGTGCCTCTAAAGGAAACATCCCATACTTTGAGACATCTGCCAAGGATGGAACGAACGTGGAAGAGGCTTTCCAGTGTATAGTAAAGAACGCTCTGAAGAATGAACCGGAGGAAGAACTGTAAGCACACTTACTCTTACTCTCTGTATCCTTTGTTAAAGTTCAGTGGCATTTACTGCAAGTGACTGTTGATATGTGACATGTCAAATACTACTAGAAAAGGGAGCACTGTAATAAGAGGAATAATTTTTGAAATATCAATAATTCTTTCAGTTAACCTTTGCTCCTGTCATTATCTACATTGAATCATTGAAAAAAATTAGTTTCTTTGATTTTTTTAGGCACATGCATTGTTTCTGTTTTGAGATGCTAATCCTTTCTGGTGGGGTAGGTTTGCATAGTTTTGGGACTAGCATCACTTGTCTGTCTCTATTTGCTTTTATTTCCGTCTATGCTTCGTTTTGGTAACTTATGGAATTGCGCTCTTGAAGGTATGTGCCGGATACCGTTGATGTGGTGGGTGGCAACCGGGCTCAAAGATCATCAGGCTGCTGTTAGAGCATGATGCACCATGAGGGCTGGGACCGTTGGCTATGCAGTAACCAAAGGTTCCTTTGACATTGCTGTGTTTCCATGGTTACTCAAGGACCCGTATTTCATTTGTGACATTTTCAATCACCTCCTATGTACCCAAGGAAAGATAGATGCGTCTGTCCTGAGCTGTCAATTTGTGGATGTTGTGCAGTTTATCAGTAGCGTCATATCTTGTGAATACAGAGCGAAATAAGAGAAGTGTAAACTAAAGTTTCTCCATTATGGTTTTGTATGAAACAAACTTGAATTTGTTCTCTGCATTGAAGCTACGTTTGCATTTTGCCCGTCCTTGAACCCCTTTTGGTAGGCGGAGTTCCATTGCAAGTGTTGTACTTGCAGCTCCATGTCTTGCTCTGCTCCAAATGGTTTATAAGCTTGAGCATGGTTTATTTTGTATTGTAGTTGTTGTTAGTTTATTTTGCATAATTAAATAAAAAAAGTTATATCAGCACGGATAATGTAAATAAATAAGGGGGAAAAAGAAAAGGCAAAAAAAGTAAAAAAGCTAAAAAGTTAGAAAATGACAAGAAAAACTTAAGATAGAAGTCTGAAACTGAGCTAGAGCGAGGCACTCTTTTTTTTTTGGGAGAGAGAAAGCTATTACATCCATCCACAATGTGTGAATGTGGGAGGGGAAAGTGACAAATAGGCGAATTGTAGGAATTCAGTGGTCACTGGAATTGTTCTCAAGACGAGTTTATTTTTTCCAAAAAAAAAGTGTTAAGAAACTTTCATCCTCCGTCATGCTGTCATCCTATGGATTTCATTTGAACTCCCCATATAATTTAGGGGGTATCCGGTACGAGAAACTGTTTGCCACTGTCTATACTCGTCTGATCGGTTGTTCGTTTGCGCCATGGAGAATAAGGCCAGGAGGAAGGAGGCTTCCGGCAAACAACGGAGAAGAGGCGAGACCGGTGCCGGCTGTGCACCGAATGAAGTGACATGGACCGATGCGCACGTGAGAACAGGGCCGGCGGACATGTCACAGACGCGGCCCGCACACGCCAACCGGACCAATCTCGCCGTGGCCTTCGCTCCTAAGCTAAGCTAACCCTCCCCCCCACGCTTTCCCCTCGCCCAACCACGCGCACAACTCCGCCACGTTACACCACAGCACTCTGCCTTCTCCGGTATATAAGCGCAACGCGCCGCGCGTAGCAATGGCAGCAACTCGCAGCTTCGCGCGCATTCTCGATCCTAGCTGTAGCTTGGGACGTACCAGCGTATGATGATGCATATGGCGCCGGCGGCAGCACGAGCCCTTGGCGCTGCCCCTCCCCGCGTGCTCTCCGACCACGGCTTCCTGTCATGTCCCAACGCCGACTCGACGACGGTTCGGCTCACGCGTAACAGAACCGTCCTCGGCGTGCCGCTGAGAAGCGGCCGGCGGGACGAGTGGGACACCGACTCGGGGGGCGGCCGGCTGGTGGACGAGGACATGGCCACGCTGCGGCGGCGCATACGCGAGGCGAGGGCAGCGTCCCAGTCCGAGGAGGTGGAGGGTGGCATCGATGGCAACGGCCTCCCGGCCGAGTGGACGGAGCTGGAGCGGCGGCACCACGGGAGCTACGTGGCGGGCGTCCGCGAGGCGGTCGGCCTCCTCCAGGCGTTCCTGATGAGCACGCGGCCGGCGCTCGGCGCGGGGGTCGTGGCGCTGCTGCTGCTCAGCGTGCCGGCCTCGGCGCTCCTCCTGTCCGCGCAGCTGATCCAGGCGGTGGATTCCATCTCGTCCGCGGTGCTCAACGGCAGATGATTGTGTGCGTACTATTTTTGTGTCGTGCGTGTGCGTGGTATAGTAGGAATCAATCAGCCGGCCGGAGCCCGGAGGGGTAGTTCGGTACATGAGCTGAGCACAGGATGTAGGAGATTCCGGCCCAAGAACCCATGCGGTTGCAGGTAAATAACATGATCTAGCGAGCGGGGGCTGTGTAAGTTGGGCAGGAGGTCGTCCCACGCGAAAAGAAAGGCCCGACCCAATCGGGGAATATACAGCAGTATAGATATAGATAGCAGTTGTCTGTAATACATCTCTGTTGAAGTATAAATGAATTGTCTATCTTTCCTCATCAGCTTAAGCTTTTTGGTGAACTGGTTGGTGCATAAAACTCAATATGGTATCAGAGCCAAGAGGTCTCGAGTTCAAGACCTGGTTGACACAATTAAAATAAATTAATTGCAGTCCACTTCTATTCCACGTATTAGGCCTAAGAGAGCTTACACGTGAAGGGGAGTGTTGAAGTATAAGTGAATTGCCCATCTTTCCTCATCAGCTTAAGCTTTTGGGTGAACTGGTTGGTGCATGAAACTCAATAATCTCTATATTATTTATAGATAGGATTAGATAGTTTATACAATAAATTGTTTATATAGTTATCTGTAGTGACCTTATACAACTACTGAGTTGTTTATATAATGATATACGCAGTAGAAAACTATCTATAAGACCGTTTGTTTAATAGTAGATAATATTTTTTCTCTCCTCTATATTATCTAAAATCTTATGTGACATAGATTTACAGAGAATTAACATGTATCACTGTTCATACGGTTAAGTAGGGGAGTAGGATAATGTACATGGCGAAAAGCGGATACAGACAACAGTGTCTATCAGTGTACTTGCAGAAGCCGTTAAGATTTCAATATTGGATGTGCACATGGCGTGAATCTACTGATTCCTGATCGATCGCTTAAGCACCCACGGTTCTAGCTAGACGCGTTCTGTTCCTCTGTTCCTCCGGTCACGAGAAAAAGGAGAGGCCCAAGCCTAATAGTACCTCTTGGTGACTTGGTACCATATAAATAATAACTGCAAACATTGCACACTGTAGTACCGGCAAACCCAGTCCATGCTTGGATGTATGACTCGATAGCTTCAGGTTCATTGCCCACTGCAGTAAAACCGGTGATCGATCGTGATGAGTTCTTTTCTTCAAGACTTCAAGGGCACATGGATCACGGACGTTGCCTAGCAGATCTTCAAATAACTTCCTTGGCCGCACTCCCTTCCACACGAAAGTACTCCCTCACGAGGCCAGGGCCAGCTTCTCATCTAGTTTCACATGTAACTTCAGTAGTAAGCACAGAGCAACCATGTGCTAGATAAGATACTCCAGATAGGTATATATAATAGTTAATCTTCCCCATCAGAATTAGTGCAACACGAACCTATATACAACCCTTTAGGGAAATGGTCGCCCATGCCAGAGGTAGAACACACGAACTCACGCGAGATAATTGGTTTTTTAGGACTCTAAACATTGGGCTTCGCATATTTAGGACTCCAAATATTGACTTCGCAAAATTAGTACTTATATCATGGACACTTTGATTTCCAGGGTATTATACCTTATTTATTACTTTGTAATCTTTTTTCTTAATACTTAGCACTTTTTTTGACCCTTATACCCCTCACGTACGCGTACGGGGAGTCCATCGGTCGCAGACGCACCTGGGAGTCCATCTCTCGCACACGCGCAGTCGGGCCGAAGACTACAGACGGCGCCGCCCAGTCCTGCCGAAGATCGCCGCCGAGAAAAACCGGACTGAGGAGCCCGCCGCCGACGCCGTTTCCTCCCAGTCTTGCCGAAGTCTGCCGCCGCCGCGATATCGCAGGTTGTAGGGCCCAAATCATTCTGTTTTTCAAACAAACATGTTCGGATTGATCACAATTTAGTCTGGTGGCGATTTGCGAGATTCTTTTTGCGCATTTTTCCCTGCTCGGAGAAGCATTTGGAGATTATTCTTGGATGGTGATGCTAGCTCTTTCTTTTTGTGTGCGTAGATGGATCATGGGTAGCCGGGAGGTGGCGATTAACTTGTACAAACATCAGGATCTCTTTGTTCTTAGCGACCATGCTGGGTTTTCCTTAGCCCATGTAGTTTGTGTTACTTGCAACAAGTATTAGTAAGGTTTCTGTAGAAATTTTTACAAGAGGAAGTTATTTTTGCAAGATTTTTCCTGTGTGCTGAAGTATATACAGATGATTATTGAATCCTGGCATGCGATGCAGGATTTTGCTATTCTGCTTGTGATCTCTTGAAGCCCTGCTCTCCGCTGCGCCAGCTGATTGTCGGCAGCAACTCCACCAAGACATCAAGGTGATCTTCAGTTTCCTTTCTTTAGTATTTTGCACTGCATTTGATTGAAATTGTGGAGACTCGAAATTGTGGCCGAATTCATGTTGATTCTTTATGCTGTATATAAGTAACATTCAGTATACTTCATTAGGAGTCCGTGAGTAACATATTAGTTCGGCGGCATGGAATCACCAGATGGGAATGATGATATTGCACAGTATTCTTCAGCTGTGGTAGAAGTTGATTGGGATAACTTGCAGATTGTGGAGACACATGATGATGAAGGGAGAATTGAAATGATTAATGAGGATCAGTTATATGCTATATTAGGCTTGAGGGATGAGGATGAGGGACGAAAGAAAGTTGTACAGGAGAATGCAAATGTGGCAAAAAAAGGTCAGGCTGTGGAGTGGCTTGATACTGAGGATGCTTTAGTTCAAGTGTCTGATGCCATACCAGATGAGGTAGTCATTACATATGATAAAGACCACCCAATTATGGACCTTGGCATGATGTACCCATCGATGAACAAATTCAGGTTGGCTGTGAGGCAATTTGCCATTAACGAGGAATTTGAACTAGGCACAGAGAAGTCAACTAAGAAGAAGTTTAGAGGGTACTGCAAGTCTAGTGAAGATTGCCCTTGGAGTATTGTTGGCACCCGGCAGGATGATAACCATACTATAAAGGTAATATTTGATTAGCTATATATTTTCCTTGGAGTTTTGTACGGATATTTTCCTAACTGTTTTGTTTGGATATAAAATGCAGGTGACTACTTTAAAGGATGGACATAATTGCATTTCAAGCAGCAGGGTGAAGACCATAACACCGTCTCAGGCTTGGGTCGCTAGCAAGGCTGTGAGTATCCTTAGGAGTACGCCCAACATGGGTGCTAAAGAACTCCAGACGAAGTTGCAAGATGAGTACTCTATCACAATCTCATATGACACAGTCTGGAGGGGTCGAGAAAAGGCACTTGCAGAAGTGTATGGTAAATGGGAAGAAAGTTTTGACATGCTATATAGATGGAAGGCTGAGGTTTTGAAGAGGTCACCTGGAAGTGTCGTGGAGATTGATATCTTGGAGGACGATGGTCATGTATATTTTCATCGTTTTTTCTGCGCACTTAAACCATGCATAGATGGATTTTTGGAAGGATGTAGACCATATTTGAGTATAGATTCCACAGCACTCAATGGAAGGTGGAATGGCCATTTTGCTTCAGCTACGGCGGTTGATGGTCTCAATGGAATATATCCACTTGCATATGGGTTCATTGCTTCTGAGACAGAAGATAATTGGACTTGGTTTATGACTGAACTTAAGAATGCCATAGGAGATCCTCCACTGCTCGCAGTTTGCACAGATGCTTGCAAAGGCTTGGAAAATGCAGTGAAGAATGTGTTTCCTCAGGCTGAACAACGGGAATGTTTTTTGCATCTTATTAAGAATTTTCAGAAAAGGTTTCATGGATTTGGAAGGATGTATCCTGCAGCAAGGGCTTACAGGGAAGAGGTGTTCATAGAACATATGAATAAAATATTTACAGAATCAAATGATGTATGGTTGTGGTTAAAGGAGTGGCATTCTCTGTTATGGTACAGGTGTGGCTTCAATCCTGATATCAAATGTGACTTCATCACTAATAATATAGCTGAGGTTTTCAACAACTGGATCCGAGACATTAAAGACTTGCCAGTTGCAGAACTAGCTGACAAGGTGAGAGAGAAGATCATGGACTTGTGGAGGAGGAGGAGGAGGATTGGAGAAAGACTACTATCTGGAAGGATTCTACCATCTATAATGGTTCAGCTGAAGGCAAATTCTAGAGGTTTGGGGCATTTGAAAGTTGTGGAGTCTGCCAATTGGAGTGCAGAAGTTTGGGACAACAGCAAAAATTGTGAAAGGCATATTGTGAAGCTAAATCAAAAGACATGTACTTGTCTTGAATGGCAGCACACTGGAAAGCCATGTCAACATGTTTTGGCTTTTGTAACAGCACAAAGGAATGTAAATCTTGAACAATTTGTGCATGATTACTTTTCTGTGGACAACTATAAGGCTGCTTATAGGAGAGAGATTGAGCCAATGACAGACAAGTCGCAGTGGCCACAAGTGGATCTGTCATTCTTTTTGGGCGCGCCACTTGCCAAGGCAGATTCTGGAAGACGAAGGAAATTGAGAATCAAAGGATGTCTTGAAGGTGGCAAGAAGAAAAAAGGTGCAAATTGTACTGCAGATGTTGCTGCTGCTGATACCGCAAATACTGCTGCTAGTACCACCAATGCTAAGGGGAAGACAATGATCAGAGGTCCAATGACTTGCAAAAGATGCGGACTGAAAGGTCATAGGCAAGCTAGTTACAAGTGCCCACTAAATGGAACCAAAAAAAGGTAATTCTTTGTTCTCTACTCAAAGCTTTAATTATCACCTAAAAGGTTTGAATATATTTTGTGTACTTAAATACAGGAAGAGAAAGCCTAGAAAGAATAGCACAAAAGCAAAACCTGGTGAACCTATCACCCCACAAAGGCCAACTAGAGAACAGATACTACAGAATAGTCCAGGCAGAGTCACTAGAAGGTAAGTACTGAACCTCTTCTCTCTTCTCTGTTGAGTAATGCACAAATGGCAAAAAAAATTTAACTAAATGTGATGACATATATATGTGCAGTCGCCTTGCCTTCTTGCTGGGAGAGGGAGGTTCTTCTTCTCCACAAACAACCACAAGTACTCCAGATAGGATGGCACCTGCAGCTCCACCAAAGAAGTTGACGCCAAAAAGAAAGCTACAAATTGGATGAAAGATATCTTATTTGTAATGTGATAGGTGGAATCACTTAAATTAGTTTTTGTGAACTCGATCAGTACTGTGCTTGTGATGTGAGCTATTAAGTTATGAGATGTGAAGTGCACCTCCAGTTTGCCTGTAAAGACTGGTAGTAAAATTTAAGTAGTCATTTGTCATAACAGGCTCATTCAAATTTTGCATCACTGAATGCCCTACAATATGCTTACGAGGTGAGATGGGGTTTTGCATCAATTGGTAACCATGGAGCAATTGGTCAATTACCACTGCTTCTCTTGAACAAGGATTAGGATTCAAATTTCCCACCATTGCAACCCTTTCAAGACACTGAGAAGGTGTAATTGGATTTTCTGGCATCCTATGACAATTAAGCATCTGGTTGCTCATTTGTGTTTCTCTGGTTGCGTAGGCCTGTCGACAAAATTGGCATGCTCATTTTGTATCTGATTCATAGAACTATTGAGGTCAAGCAATACTCCTTTTTGCATGTTATCAGCACACAATAACTGTGAATTAGCCATCTGATTGGCTAAACTGTAAATTGAGCTGGTGGCAGAACCCGCATGGCATGGCACCTGGTTTTCAACATTTCTTTGCCACGTTTACACAAATAGCTGGTGCGCCATATATTGCTATGTAGTTTCCTGTCAGGAGTAGCAACTTTGGATCAGGCAGGGCCCCCTATTTGGTGTCTCAGCCTCCACCTGCAAAATATCAAGGCACGCTGTGCCAACATCCGAATTGCAGACAGGCAGCAAGCAGCTTGCGTGTACGTGATTACGGTGGGCTCCTCAGTCCGGTTTTTCTCGGCGGCGATCTTCGGCAGGACTGAGCGGCGCCGTCTGTAGTCTTCGGCCCGACTGCGCGTGTGCGAGAGATGGACTCCCAGGTGCGTCTGCGACCGATGGACTCCCCGTACGCGTACGTGAGGGGTATAAGGGTCAAAAAAAGTGCTAAGTATTAAGAAAAAAGATTACAAAGTAATAAATAAGGTATAATACCCTGAAAATCAAAGTGTCCATGATATAAGTACTAATTTTGCGAAGTCAATATTTGAAGTCCTAAATATGCGAAGCCCAATGTTTAGAGTCCTAAAAAACCAATTATCTCTCAACTCACGCATATACGAGGCCAATATGTGGCAACAAGGTGTCCCAATCGGAGCCCCCGGTGGGCGGCGACGACGGCTAGACTAATCCCCTCCGGGCGGGCACCCGCGCATGCACTAATCATCGATCGCCCGATAAATCCGTCCATCTCCTCAGACGCGACAGCAACCCAAGAGGTCCGGCGAGATCGATCCGTACGTAGCAACAACCAAGCAAGCAATCAAGCAGCAGCCCTGGCTACACACTTGCGCACCGCAAGTGACAGCGGCGGCGGCGTCGTCATCCCCGTAGAGATACCTGGCACATCAGCTGCACGTCTGCACCCACCCACCCCCACACGCGTACATACACCACATACAACAACACATGGGTAGATCAGATAATATTTTTACAATAGATCATTTTAGTTATTTTACACGAATAATTCATTTTTTTACAGAAAACAAGTCACAATAACATAGTCATCGTGTGGCCTCACGACTAAAGCCACTCGCTTACTAGCCACATGACTGAGGCCCAGTCGTGCACTAGGCCAGTGACTGAGCCCAGTCAATTATTAGGCATGCGATTGTGGCCCGGCTGCGCATTGGTCCTGTGACGCGGCGGAGCCTAGTCATCTTGACCAAAAAGACTTACTTGCATTTTACAAATACAAAAATAATCAAATTTGATACTACAATACATATTATTAGTATAAGATGATTTATATTTTCATTTAATTTCGAACGTTTGTACATAACTAGAGCTAGTTGTCTACGTACCATATACTGAAAAGGCTAGAGTATGTAGGCAATTATCTCTGAAAATACAACATATTCTGGTTGCATCAATAAAAAAAGGTTGGAGTTAGAGTGTAGTCACTTTGGCCTAAAAAACTGAAAAGTTAGACCGAATCTGTAGCCTTCTAAGTGACAACACTGTTGCTCTAGTTTTTCAGGATGAAGTGACTGCACTATGAGAAGAGATGTACATACTGAAATGGCCATACAATACCACCTTTTCAGACTGAATTGACAACATATGCTAGCTTGTCTCAGTGAATAAACAACTTGCTGACCTATTTTGCAGCCAAAGAGACCTTCTCGTAGACGTGAGCGCACTTGTATTCACAAAAATTACTCCCTCAACACTACACCCTAACCGCTTATAAAACAGGGGCACACTCAGGCAACACTCTAGTCTTGTGCCTTTAAGCTAACACCTAAATTATATCAATGGCGAATGCTAGATCCTCATACGGGAAAGGAAAAGAGAAGGCAGAAGAACCGATGGACCCTCAATGGCCAAATTTTGGTTGAATGTTCTAGCTATCTACACCAAAGTCCATAGTGCATATCCCTTTGCTCAATTTGCCTTCCAGTGCAGGAACAGTAAGATTAGTCTTCCATATGGATATTCAACATATCTCCTTAAAATATCACTAACTTGTTATTTTATGATAGGGAAAACGAAGGTGCAACTTGAACTATTCACCGATTCAAGAAGACGATGACCTTATATCCTTTTGGCCTGGACATGTGGCTATAGTCAAGAAAAACGAAGAGGAGTACCTCAAGTGGAAATGAAAAGAGGAGAAGGAGAAGCTTTGCAAGTTTCAGGAGGAGAAGCGTAAGGTGGCATGATGTTGTCACTTCTCACCAAAAAGGTTAGAGATTCATCTTGTAGGAGTTACAGTGCGTATTGTTAGCATTCCCCCTATGTAGTGATATTGAATAGGGGAGGATGTGTAGTTGTAATAGTATGCCCCTTGTGTCATGCTGCCAACCAGGGGATGTAATACAAAAATTTGACACAAGCAATAACAAAGAAGAGCATAACATCGGGAATATCATAGCATGCAGTACTAAAGGAGACCCATGAAATACATTGACAGTAAGGTGCAAATGACTACAAAGTGGTACTATTGATCTCCCTGTCCACGGCCCTGTGCCCTACCCTGTACCCAACCCCTCTTGGACCGACAGGCCCTCGGCAATCACTGTTTGGGGCCCAAGAGGGTCAATCGTTCGGGCGGTCTGATGGTCCTCCCTCCTAGTGTGCACTAGGAGCAAGTGTGCCATATGGATCCACTGAGTGCACGGGCTACATAGGGGTGGCACGCCAAACAGTCGTGAGCCTCCAAACACATTGGCGACAAAGTTGTCCCACTAAAGGCCCTGCGGGGATGTGCCTCGATGTGTAGCTCCTTGCATCATGCACTGGTATCCACCTAGTTGGCAAAACAAGATAACGATTAGCTACCTGCATGTGTTAGTCTGAACATGCCAAAACTAAAAGTGATGTTGCCATGTACCTAGGGTGGGTATCATCATGGGATGGGGCCATGATGAGATGTCGGTGCAATGTGAGGTGCCCATGGAGTCACTGGTGCACCTGCGCAAGTTTGGTTAGTTGCGAGGATAAAAAGAGAAGTGCACATTCTGTTCAATGCATTACCTCATGTGGAGAACAGATACGCAACATGCATCGAGTAGGATGGTGGGAACGCTACCTGCCATGACAAGCTACTTGGCCAATCTGGTAGAGGAGCTGATGGCTGTCGCAGTGGAGGTGTCATGCCTCGCAGGGGCCCTTGAGGTGGACGTAGTGGAGATGGTCCCTCTATGTTTGGGAACTAGCGGCATGAGGCGGCCCCGTTGCTCGCTGGTAGATGCGTCCTAGGACCGTTGCGATCTCCTTCTATGTGACCTCCGTTAGTCCAGACGCGGTTCGATAGGGAGTGCGCCTCCCAATTGATGTCCATCCCCGATGTCGTTATATGAAATGCAAGAACAAAGTTAGTAATATGGGCAGACAATTTAATTGACAACACGATGAAGAAAGGTAGGCATGTACCACCAAGTTTAGGCTAACGACAGTGTGTGTGTGTGTGTGTTGGGGGGGTACGTGTCGTTGCCCCAAGACAGCTAAATGTGAGGTGGATTGATGATGCGAACCACATGAAGTCGTGTCAGGGGTGTGTACCACCACAAGTACTCCTGATACGAAGCTGGGTCCGAGGCCCCACCCACTGCTCAACCCAAGATTCATGCGCTGGCCCTAGTTCGTACGCCTACCCTGCGCCCCCTTCCTTGAGTGCCTGCCAGGAGTTCAAGTTAGTTACCAAGTGACATAAGATCGTGCAATGCATATTAAATAAATAGGATGAAACACTTATAAGTGAGTCATGGGCAGGACTAGGACTCCCAACAGAACCAGGATCTCCTAGTGCCATCCAAAAAGGCACATCACGTTATGCACGCTATAGTCCTCGATGTAGACATCGAAAACTAGCTTCCTCCAAGTGAACCAGAACGCGTAGTTTTTTGTGTAGTGGCTCGACAACCCAAGAGGTATGCGAGCATATAGGTGCACATGTGCATATGGCTCCCACCGCACCGTAGGTCCGTGGGCTTTTCAAAGGCCTCCGTGAAGTGATCGTAGGCATAGTGAACCTAAAGGTGGGCCCACTATGGCTACAAAGGAGAAAGTACGATGTCAAAATACAACTTGTAGTATGGTGAAAAAGTAGAACCTCCCAATGACATTAGAAATAAGCACTTACTCGCCTACGACACTAAAGGGACCCCATGGTGGGCCGGTTGATCTCGTTCGCACCGTACATCTCGTCTCCTATGGCACACAACATCATTGCACAGTGTGTGATGCCCAACGCCTTGCTGCTAACATCATACGCCTGCTCATAGGAACATCACCACTTGAAACACACAAGCCCAATTGGCACACTATATGCACGCATTGCCTCTTCACGACCCTTGTTTTTCTTCCGTACTTCTCGGCTTGAGATGTTGCTCTACCCAAACTTATGCGACTCGCCATGGCCTCAGGTCCCTTTCCGTAGCCTTGGTCTTGCCACTGGCTGCAACAATCATCAAAGCACATACACACCAAAGAACAAAGTAATCAATCCGAGAATAAATAACATACATTTGACTCTTAATTAGCAAAATATATGTATGAATCTACGCCATGACAAACTCATACATGGAAACTCTATAACTAACATCTGCACAGATTCCTACCATGACTGACACAACCAAAACCACAGGAAACAACTCAAAACCGACTTCTCTTAGACACTTCAACAAGGGTCTAACTGTGATCATCAGGCCAATCAGACCGCCCTAAAACATGCCGGTTGGACCACCAGTAGGCCGCTCACACTCCACTTGTTAGATCGCCACCCCAGTCCGATTTGACCACAACCTCCAAGCAGGTAGGCCACCTATCCAGGCTTGTCTAACCGGTGCATCTAGAAAAGCACAAGCCGAAATGTAGTTTAACAAAAAATCAAATTCAAACAACAAAAACAAAGCATAAGCAATATCAAATACTCATCACTCTCATAAAACCACAACCACATGGTATTACACAAACTCTGCTCGGAGTCCTTGCTCTGGGGTCAAACTGGCATAGTTGATCCCAATTCTAAGTACTACCAAGTAGGCAAGTACCAACTACTATTACTAAAATTACTCTTTTGTCTTGGATTTTTTATAGGTACGTTTTTTCGGCTGCGATTTATAACTTATAGTTTTTGAATCCTAGTTGTTCGCAAGAGAGAGAGAGTACGAAGAGAGAGATAGTCGCATGCGATTTTGGCAGGTATAGCTGAAATCGGTATAGTGTTTACTACAATCGACTAGTAGACCCTATTTTAAAAAAACACTACGTTTAAAAATTAATTACTATAGCATAAGTCATGAGCGGAAAAAAAACAAGGTCACTCTCATCATGTCCGTGTGCATTTGATTTTAGATCTTGATGTGAACACAAAGTATTTTAACCGCTCCGTGTTGCAACCTTGACTTACAGCTTCTGCCTGTGCTGTGCAGGTGCTCACGCTCCCTGCAAAGAACTCAATCTAAAGAACTCACGTCTCCGGCCCCGATCGGTTAGGCTTCAGCTTCTGGCTTTCGGCTTATTTTTCACTATTTATAAATTTCGTCTTTTTCTGAACTTTTGTCTTTTTGTTGGACTTTTTTACCGGTTCTTTTTTTCCCGTATGTGTTTGTATTATACGTAATGGGCTAACATATTTTTTATATTTTTAATTTTTTTAAAATTTAATTATGCTAAATAAGCTTATGTCAGCTACAATGTTTTTTTCAACCAGCTACAGTGTTTTCAGCCATAAGCCACCAAAAAAAAACCCAACTGATCACCACCGTGGTTTCCACGTTCCACCACATTTTCGTGTCTGTAGAATTTATGCTTACAAAATTCTGTCATCCATCAGAAACTACATGCCACTATCCGTCATCCTTGCGATACTCAACTTGTAACAAGCATGGATTGGAGTGAATTCTGATGAAGAACATCAGAGCAGGCACAATCAAACAATATATGTAAGTTACTTCTCAAATTCTTCTGTTAACATAAAAGCGTGCTGTGATAGATAAGAACACCATAATCAATCCGACAGGAGTAAATTCAGAGTTGATGATTTACACTGATAGTTTGAATGATAGTTGAATGATCCTAACCCTCAATAACACCGCGAGAAAGAGTATTGAATAGATACAGTTGAAGCTGAGCGTCCCTACTTGCAAAATGAACAAACCATGTGTCTCCGCCTTAGTTTGAGCAACAGCCAACTCTCTTTAGCACGGACACATCATCTTTCACGTTTATTTTCTCCCCTTTGCTTGGGACGGCCGAGCCATCCTCCGGGGCCTCCACTGACTTCCTGCTAACGATTTGGTATATCTGAGTCAGAACCTCTGCAAACGCATTGTCCACATTAGTGGCATCTAGTGCAGACGTTTCCATGAAGTACACGGATTCAGCCTCAGCAAACTCCTTCCCATCCTCAGTTGAAACAGCCACCAAGTGGCGCAGATCAGATTTGTTGCCAATTAGCATGACAACAATGCTAGAATCAGTATGATCTCGAAGCTCCCTTAGCCAACGACCCATGTTGTCGAACGTAGCACGGCGGGTGACATCATAGACGAGCAATGCGCCCACAGCTCCTCGGTAATAGGCACTTGTAATAGCACGGTACCTGAAAAGATACACAACAACAAATGCTACATTACTACAGACCTCTGTATACAACACATACAAAAATCACAAACACAAAACAAGGTAAAACAGTAAGAGAAGATAGGACGGGAGAAGATTTTCCTTCCTTTTAATTTTCTAGTGATGGCAAATGAGAACAGACACATCACCTCTCCTAGGATGTACTTCACGACATAGTTGGATTTCCCTATGCTAAGTGGCAACTCGGAGAGGGCTGAACCAGCCTGGATCTAGAGTACACACAAAGCCTGGATCTAGAGTACACACAAAAAAGTGTTGTTTTGGAAATGGAGAGCTTTAGAGGTTTCAATTCTTTTTAGCTTATGGCTTATAGCCCAGTACAAACAAAAGGGATAGCTTCTACGTCGTTGTTTCGAAATGGCTTATCGGAACAATCTTTTTAAATTAACTTATGAACATTTGGTTCGTTCGCACAAGTATTCACATTAGGATCAAAAGTTATCAGCCGCAGCTGAAAAGAACGCACCCTATAGCTAGTTATGACATTGCTAGATCTTTTTTTTGGCAACTAATCCCAGTATATTTCCCATGATTAAAGGCTTGTTCATATTGGTTTTTATTGATGGTTTTTTGTTGTAGCTGATAAATAGTAATAGCTTATAAAAGTGATTAATAGAAGTGGATGATAAATAATATTGTATTGTGTAAGAAAGACAGTGCAACGAAAGACACTACAACATTCAAACTGCCATACGACTTACGGAATTGTGATAGTAAAATACAAAATACGTTATAATATGTGAAAGTGAAAAATAGTGACTGATAAATAGTAGTGGTTGATAGAAGCGGCTTATAGAAACTGAGATGTTTGTATTGGCTTCTGCTTCTGGAAGCAGAAGCCAGAAGTAGAAGTCCATATGAACAGGCCTTAAATCAATAACTCCATTGATCAATCAAATAAATTTGTAAAAAACAAATATTTTCTTGACAAACTCCCAAAATCTACAGTTATTAACCAACTTGTGTTAGAGCTTTTTCTTGGCTGCTTTCCAGATGAGTTTTGGCTGCAAAGCAACCATTTTTCTGATTTAAAACTTCAACTGGCTGGCTTGAGACTGGTTAATTATATAATCTCAATCAGCTGATGTGGTGCTACAAAAACGAACAAAGCATCAAAGATAATATCCATCACTATTGCTGCTACTTACACTGCATACAACCTATGAACTAATGCTAGTCACGTACGATATTGGTGTCTATGTTTTGGGGGTGGGGAATTGGATATGGATATCTATCGCACGTGTATTGGTGCACGTCAAATTCTTCACAGAATGATGGGGACTACAAGATAACTTGTACCCAAAATCTTGCCTCAACTCAATATTGAACGAAACAGGGGCGGAGGGAGAGCGGTGCTGGCAGGGCCAGGCCCCCTCACGATTGGATAAATTTGCACTATAGCCTTTTATATTTTAATGAATTTTATTGTCGTTATTGCTATTTGGCTCTCCTTATCAAATGTAATTACATTGTATAAGTTATTTGGCCCCCTCATTTTTAAATCCTGGCTCCGCTCCTGGAACAAAATCCAGTTACTCCTCCGCTTTCTTTTATAGAATATTACATGTGCTACTATGCCCAAGAGTGAAGGGTTCATGAGGTGGATGCGCATTAGATATTTACCCATGAAATGTGTAACTGGATGTATGCTTATGGTGTAGGAGTGACATATCACAGGTGTCACATTCTTGTCTTGTAATCTGAAGTTGAATCAAGACAATTCTTTTTTTTCTCGAGAAAACGCAAAAGCTTTGCGATCATTTCAATAAGGAGAAAATAGAGTACAATCAACGCTAGCAATCAAGGCAATTCTGACAAGGAATTCCTTCTGACAAATACACAATTCTGGACTACCAACCCACAGACCCACTGTAACTTCACTTACTAGTCACTACTCCTTAGATATACTAGCACTACTGATTCCAGTTCAAGCTTATCAAGTCATCTTACATCTAATCTCCAAAAAAGAAAGTCATCTTACATCTAATCTCCAAAAAAGAAAGTCATCTTACATCTCCAATTCTCCCACAGTTAGCATTCGGCCATCAAACTTTCACCGATTTACTCTTCATATTAACATAGTTCAAACTAAAACAGTAACAGCACATCCCATATTTTCTCAAGGGAAAAGGCAGAAATAGAATGTAAAAGAGTAGAGGACAGTAAATTCCCCCCTGTGCACTGGCAAACAAGTAATGCATGACAGAAATTGACATCTTAACCACCAGAGATCGAAATTTGCCCACCCATCTACCCAGTAGAAACAACCTATGGACATCTGAACCACTCGACCAGCCCCAAGGTCCCATCTTTCCACTGAATCTACCAATGTTAAGATTCCCAAGTGATTTTACTCAAAAGGTAAATCGTAAATACATGGCAATCCCCCGGATCACATTTTCTTACCAAAATAACAGCACCAAATTTAGCTCACCAAACAAGCGAGAGCGCGAGCAAACGAACAACTGCAACCACCAAACAATCCCAAGATCAAGAAGGTAAAGAACAAATCTACACCAATGCACCGCGACAGACAGCAAGCAAAGAGCTTGAGGTTGAGGGCGGAGCGAACGGTACCTCTCCTGGCCGGCGGTGTCCCAAATCTGGGCCTTGACGACCTTGCCGTCGACCTGGAGGCTGCGGGTGGCGAACTCGACGCCGATGGTGGACTTGGACTCAAGGCTGAACTCGTTCTTGGTGAAGCGGGAGAGGAGGTTGGACTTGCCCACGCCGGAGTCGCCGATGAGCACCGCCTTGAACAGGTAGTCGTAGTCGTCCTCCGCCCTGTACCCGCCTCCCGCAGCCGCCATTTCCTCTCTCCGTTCTGAGGCTGGCTACTGCTGCTGCTGCTAGTCCTGGTTCTGGATCTCGCAGGAGTCGGGTGCAGTGTCACTATGGGGAGGGGAGCAGCGCCAGTGGGGAGGCACTGGAGGTCTGTGTTGGACGCGGCTCAGGTGCTGTGCCCCCTGCACTTAGCGCGGTGCAGGGGTGCGCCAGCACCCGCCACGTGGCGCCCAAAATTCAAATAAATTCTGAAAATTTCAAAAAAATACTTTAAAAAATCTGAAAAATTGTAAAAAGTACCTTTTTAAGTATAAAAAGTGTTTTTCTTAAGTACTTAAAATTTTTTTGATTTATAATTTTATTACAAAAAGTATTTTTTTAGTACTTAAAAATACTTTTTAATAAAAGTATTTTTACAAAAAGTAATTTTTACAATTTTTCAGATTTTTTAAAGTATTTTTTTGAATTTTTCGGAATTTATTTGAATTTTGGGCGCCACGTGGCGGGTGCTGGCGCACCCCTGCACCGCGCTAAGTGCAGGGGGCACAGCACCTGAGCCGCGTCCGTCTGTGTTTACCAGTCGCCACTGGCTCGAAGGGTGGTTGGTGTTTTACAACTTTTTTCCCTCAATTTGGACCTTTATTTGTGGGAAAATCCATAAATACCGTCCTTAATATGGCGGCTTAATGAAATGCCACCGATGTTGGTTTTGTTCGGAGAGAAATACTGCGTTTCTTACAAACACACTCGACACTGATGATAGCATGCGTGACGAGCGACGAGGAAGACCCATAAATTCATGGAAGGAGCATGTGGGGACGCTTCGACGGCAGAGTAAGATTTGAGGGGTAGGGTGATATAGCTAATCACGCTTAGTACGTTCTTGTTTTGCCCCCTGTGGTCTAATGTTGTTGCTATTAGCCAAAACCTGGGAGGCAATGGTAGATTATTAGGTCATGAATTGTGAATCGTGACTGACGTAAAATTTTGGATTATATGATGGTGGCTATCGACTAATCACCCATGTGCAAGCTTCAAGGATGTACAGGTGGCTTTGTTTGAAATAGAGACCCTTAGTTGGGCTTTTATAAGTTGATTTATGGCCTTTTTCTATAATTAATTTATTTTGTACTGTATTTACAGGTGATTTTTAGACGTAATTAATTTTTTTTAAAAAATAGACTAACCCAACACAAACAATACAAATAAACACGAAAAAGACAACAAAAACCAAAACACTAAAAACCCGAAAAAGATAAAATCAAAATTAGAAGTCAAAATCATAAATTGACTTACATAAAGCCCAAATTAACTTACATAAGCCCAAATGATCACAGAGGTGACACAAGAGTGTAGCTAGCTTTGGGGCAGGTGGGCAGCCATCCAACCTCGCCGACGGCACACAAATGATACAAAATAGGTTTGTGCTAATCACGCTGGTTATTCTCTAGTATTTCGCGCCAACTTAAGGCATGTGTTCGTGTTTTGCCACTTCACCTAGCTGCCAAATCGCCCCAGGAAGCTTCATGCTTAGTCTACTTTTGTCACAATAAAAATTGGTGTGATACCCTCATGTTTATGCGGTGTAGAGTGGCTCCGTCATTTTCTTGACCGAGGTTTATCGCAGGAGAAGGCGATTCAGGGTGAGGCGTAGGGCACTTGGCAGTGGTCTCGTGGTTGCGGGGCTGTGGACTCGTGGTTCGTCAGATGTCCGGCCGGTTGAGGAGTTGCTCGGCTCGGCAGTATCCGCGGTCGCGGACTCATCAATTCGTCACGTCTTGAGCCGCGGAGAGACGAAGACTACTACTGTTTACGCTGAGAAAAAATATTATACTTTGAGTTTATCTAAGATTTACATTGATAAAAATCTCAAATTTCACGCTAAAGGCTAGACTGTTATAGACCTAGATCCGCCCCCGATGGTCCACTTGAGTTGGGCATTGCAGTGTGCACCCAGCTGCAGTACCGCACCGCACTTTCCCCTGGTTGCGGACGAGTTGGTTAGACAGGAGAGTGACCTTTCGGGCATATTCTTTTGACCTGCGGCTTATGGTTTATGTCTGCGGTTTATAGCTTCTAGCTGTTCGTGAGAAATAGTACAGAGTAAGAAAACACGTGCGATTTTGATCGTTATAAATGAAGTCACTACTGTGTATACTATAATCATATTGTAGACCACACTTTAAAAAATATTCCATTTAAAAGTTATTTACTATAGTAAAGTTAAAAGCAGAAGCCGAAAAGCCTTCATCTCCTCGCCCCTCAACCAAAAAACAGTGCACCAACCGTCAATGTGCCCCTTTTTGACAGTCGTGCGACGATGTCGAGCCTCCGATCTAACAACTTTTTTGAGAGGTACAAGATAGACGCACACAACCCACGCACATATGCGTAGTGTTCCGTACACACACTAGGATCTAATTGAAAGCTCAACATCTTTTGAAATGCGAGCACGCGCTGTCCCACTAAATATGCATGCATGTGTATCTCCTCGTGAGAATAATATTCAAATAAACAATACCTTTGAGATAATGAGACAATCTGAGATCAAGCCCAGACGGGTGAGCTACACACCGACAGTTAGGGGTGCAATCGGATTGGATTCAGACGGATATTGTTCATACCCTATCCTAAACCATTTTTTTCCCGGATTCGGAGTTAGATAAGGTAAGGTTGGATATGAATGTGAATTCGGAGTATTTGGAATTTCGGATATGGTACTATCGGGACGGATATATAACGGTTTCGGATCGAAAACGGATAAAGGCGGATAATACATGCATATATAAAGAAATATATATTAAACCATACCATCATCACTTTAAGCATTCAATTAGCAATAAATTCATTTAGATTACTTAAGTACGATAGCCGACACAATACAAGTTCAACATAAACAATAAATCCATACATAAGTTCAAAACCCGATAAAATTCATACATAAGTTCGAAAACCGATAAATTTAAACGCAAGTTCAACATAAGTGAGGAGAATTGGTGACGGTTGGCTGGAGTGGCTGGACTCTGAAGTTAGGTTAGGACTTAGATAAAATCTAGACCGGTTATTGTCAATGATGGTTGATGGGTTAGGCCAATTGGGGCACTAACTTGCTTATTAGATATTTGGTCAGATAGTGTCCGATTTACTATTTACCGACACTATTCGATTGGATTTCTATTTTCGCTATCATATTCGGCAATAATTATTGGTACCGATCGGATTGCTGAATGATTATGGGTTATCATTGCCAGCTATATCTGTGTATTTTGTGTGGAAGATTCGGCGAAGCTGGGTCATGACGACGTCTGGTTTTCACTTGTTTAGATCCTCCCCCAAGTTAGTTGTCCTTGCTTTTTTTTGTGAGGTCTTCTCCTTTAACTTGATTATGCTGCATTGCGTTGTCTTCATGTTGAAAATAATACCATGTCTTTCTGCTTTAAATCACTTTTCATAACAATTTAACTTCTGTGAAAATATAACATAGATGTTTTATGGCTACTAAGATGGCTACGAGGGATTGGAGAGACCGAAGAGGAGGCTGGCAGCAGTACTAAGGTCATTCTCAGTGGAGAGTTTTATGGCGTTGTTTCCAAGACTGCCACATCATGTAAAATGAAATGAAATATGGATGAAACATCCATCCTCAATGCATAGTTTCATTCTATTGTTTTATAGAAATTTAATTTCATGACTCATATAAAGTTGGTAATCGTGCTAAGAGAGTTTCTCTCTCTTCTTAAAAATGTTGTCATATCATGAAAAATGCCTATATGGCAACCTATTAAATGCAGATGAAACTCTCACTGAGACTGGCCTAATGAGGTGAAGGAATGCGCCAGGGAGGGTGGATGCCTTGGGTTGGGAACCCATGCTGAAAACCGTGGCAGGAGTGTCAATGTGAACTTTGTAGTTGAATTTAAGAAAAGTGGTTGTTTCATAAGGAAACTTATAGGGACATGTATTATGGCCCTGATCAATTCGGCTTAAGCTTCTGGTTTCCGGTTTATTTTTTACTATTCACAAATTTCATCTTTTTTTGAATTTTTAGCTTTTTTGCCGGTTCTTTTTTCCCGTATTTGTTTGTATTATACGTAATAGGCTAACATATTTTTTATATTTTTTAATTTTTTAAATTTAATTATGTTAAATAAGCCTCTGTCAGCTACATTGTTTTTAGCCAATTACAGTGCTTTTAGCCATAAGCCAACAAAAAAAAAGCCCAACTGATCACCACCATATATAACATATACAAAATTGCTTATTATTTTATTGATTCTTTCAAATAAAACTTATAAACATTTAAAGACGTTGGATGTGTTTGACTGTACTGTGATGGGACAAATACCTACCTCTACAAAGCCGGGGGAAACGCCGCGCGGGGAGCCCCGCCACGTCGCCCCTGCCCTCGCTCCGCCTGCCGCGTGGCCGAGAGATTCTTCGTACGGTCGAGCGAGCCATTTTGCGAAAAAACCCCTGCATTTTCCCGAAATTACGTAAAGGTCCTCGGTTATCGCGAAAAGGTCCCTGCCAGTTTTTTTAGCCCCCTCCACTTTGCAGGATAGCGCCCTGCGGTTTTCTAAATTACGTTTAGGTCCCCAGTTTTCACAAAAAGGTCCCTACATTCTTGCGAAAAAACCCGTGCACATTCTTTGCTGGGTAGCGACCTGGGGTTTCCCGTAATTACGAACTTGCCCTTATTTCTTCCAAAAAGGCCCTCGATTTTTTTGCGAAAAAAGCCCCTCCGCTCTCCTTTTGTTGCGAAAAGGCCCTCGATTTTTCCCAGAAAACCCCTACGCTTCCTTTTCCCTGTAAATTTTTCGTCTCTTTTACTTCGGTCTACACGGTGGCTGCGCGTGGCGTGGCGCCACGCCTACGTGGCTAGTATTATAACGTGTACAAAATTGCATATTATTTTATTGATTCTTTCAAACAAAACTTATAAACATTTAAAGACGTTGGATGTGTTTGACTGTACTGTGATGGGACAAATGTACTGCATAAGTATATATTTACTGCAGTTTTATAAGTTCTTTGTCTCGTAGGGCATTTCATTGTTTTAGGGGTGTTTTAGCATGGATATTTAACTAGTAGCTAGTGCTCTTCTTTTTAGTTTTAAAAGCTATTTTTTATTTTTTTTACAGTAACTAGTTTTCAAATAAATATTTTTAAGATAAATTTTATAAATTGATTATAGTACACACTATAACGACTTTATTTTTATTGATCCAAACCATACGTGAGTTTCTGTTACTTCGTACTCTCCTACGGACAAACCAAAAATATAAACCGAAACAAAAAAAAAAGAACAGGTCAAAATTCTAAGTAAGACTCGCATCCAGCCACATAAGTTTCATCCAACGGCGACCGTCTTCTGACGGGGTAGCTGGCCCCTCAAACCCCCACGCCGGAGCAGCCTTGCCGGCGATGACGGCGAATCCGCCGCCTTTCAGGGCCTCTCGCGGTCAGGCAGGGGCACCGTCACACCAGCTCCTTCCTCCTCTCCCTCCCTCCCTTGCTAACGAGAATCCCTTGCAAACAGTTGTCGTACTTCGATTCGAATCGATTGGATTCGCTTCGATCCCGGCTTGCACGAGAGTTCACAGGGGACGCCATGGCTCCGCACTACCAAGTGCTTGGTCAAGCGACAGGCCGTGCCGTGAAATTTAGAGATCCTGTACAAAACTCTAAATGAGGCCTAAATCAAAGTACCAAATATAGCCAAAATAATGTATGTATTGCAGAGCAAATACGATATATCAAGAATAATACCTTTTGAACTCTTGATTTGCATAATCTTTACTTGAATAACATCATTCTCTTAGTGTTCTTTGAAATAAAATCTTCAATAATATGCTCATAATTAATCTTCTCCAGCAATCCACTCTCAAGTGCTATTGTAGCCAAACTATTAAGTCTTTCTTGTGTCATTGTAGAACGTAAGTATGACTTCAATAGCTTCAACTTAGAAAAGCTTCGCTCCGCTGATGCAACAGTCACAGGAATGGTCAATAAAATTCTATATGCAATAGCTGCATTGGGAAAACAATCATGCCGCTTTAGAAACTTAAGAATTTCAAGAGGACCCATATTTTTTTTTGGAATGAAATCTTGAAGAAACCTCAACTCTGTATATAGTTCATTGGCATCAATATCAGATTTTCCATCTCTTTTAAGGGCTGCTTCAAGATTGTCACAAGAAGATTTCAAGCTCTTATTATCCAATGACCGCAATGAGTCAGAAGTAAATAAGAAACCAAAATTCTTTTGGTAATCCTGATATTGTTCAAATCTCCTTGTAAGCGAGGAAATAGCTTGATCAACAATAGGTATAAAATAGTTGATTCTAAATGATTCCTCTGCAGACTGTGTGAAAAGATGAAATAGCTTGATCAACAATCCGGATTCATATTTTCTAAATCGATTTGCAGAAGACATGGCTTCAAAAGATGAAAAGAACAAAATTAAAATTATACAAACAGTTCTAGATTTTCATACGAAGGATTTAATTAGTACAATACAATTAGAATTTAAAAAAAATGAATACCTGCACTGCCGGCCGAACGAATGGAAGAACAATGGAGTGAATCGAGTGATGGTCTAATGGACGAGACGAATGGACGAGGCTTCCGCTAGATGAATGATTGAATCATTGAATGGATGAGCTGGCCGGCCGGTGCTCGGCGGACGGGCGGAGACGAGACGCAGAGTCAGAGAATACGAAATGCCCGGGGGCCTCGGAGCGACGGAGCCGAGAAGAATACGAAGCGCAAGCGCCACGCCGCCACGCAGTACGCACGTGAAGTCGCCGCACGGCGCTGATTTTTTGAGGCCCTACAAACTTGGGGGCCTGTACGGTTGAACCGTTTGCACGCCCATGGGCCCGGCCCTGTCAGGCGAGAACCTGATCGCCGTCGCTTCTGGTCACCTCGTCGCCATCCTGTTATCATGCGTACTTGCATTTGGCCTCGCTTTGAGAAATACATGCCCATAGTTTGCATTCTTAATTAAGACCTAATAATCTCTCGAAGGAGCTCAATAATTGCAATTTCAAAGATCCACTTTGGATTTTGGCTGGGAATGCGCAGTAGATTAGCAGCCCTAGTGTTTGTGAAAGACCAAGTATTCTCCTAGTTTGAATCCTAGAAACTAGAGGAAATCGGAATGTACAGTTGCCACCATACATACAAACCGCCGGAAGCGTAGATTAGAGCCTTGCGAATCTGGCTTCTTGGGTGTCGCCCCCATTTCGCAAAACTACAACGTCCCGATTACAGTAAGGACAGTATTACTGGCTTTGCTTAATCCTCTAACCATCGCACGCACGCGCGCGAACAAGAACACATGCACCTCAATGCACGCGCATTTTACCACTTGCGCAACCTGGCATGCACGTACAGCAGCTAGCTAAACCGACCACGACATGTCGACATGCCGATCAGCATTCGAATCAGCCTCTCATGGAGCTCAGAAACTGTACGAAAATTTTAGGAAACGCACTGCAAAAGCGCGTGCGACATGCGAGCCCATGCTGTAGCACCGTGCCGTTACTTCGCGAAGGCGGAGGATGCACGTCGATCCCGCACACAGAATACAAGGAATTTAGCGCCGTGCCGGGCGGCTGCTGGAGTGCTGATCCGGGCGGGGCAGCAGGTCGATGTACTCGAACCAGACCTGGCGGAAGACCTTGACGATGCAGTCGTGGTGCTCGTCGGCGTTGAGGGAGAGGTAGCACGCCAGCAGCCGCTCCAGCTCCTCCGGCCGCGCCGCGATCCCGCTGCTGCTCGCGATCATCTCCACCATCGACTCCCGGAACGCCCGCTGCGGGTCCCGCGTCCGCCGCACCACGGCGAACCTCTCCAGCTCCGGCGCCCGCCGCGGCGACCGCACCCGCACCCTCAGCGGCATCCTCCCGGAGAACGACCTTCGCCCGCTGCTGAGGCTGCGGCGGGGGTGGCGGCGACGGTGCCGCCGCCTCAGCCGAGCCGCCCCGGCGTCGGTGTCTGACGGTGCTGCAGCGTTCGGCTGCGCCGGGGAACCGGCGAGGGATAAGGGGATCAGGTGCCCCAGCGGCGGGACGTCACGGTCACTGCCGAGGGAGAAGTGGCGGCGGCTGCTGCAGTACCGGCGCACGGCGACGGCGTCGGCATTGTCGTTACTGACAGAGAGTCGCCGCGGGACGCCTTCGGCGGCGGCGGCGGCGGGAGAGCGATAAGGCGGGCTGGGCCGGCCCGGCGCGATCACCACCGGCGTCGGGCTGGTACGCTTGGGTAGGCACGAACGCCGTTCTTGAGCGCCGCCGTTCTTGGGCGCGGACGCCGGCGCGTGCTTGGGGCTAGCCTTAACAGACGCACTGGGCTTCGCGGTGAGCTTGGTGAGCCACGAGAGAGGGGAGAAGGAGAACGCCTTGCCCTTGCCCTTGCCCTTGCGCTCGCTCTCCTCTCCCCCTTGCCCTTGCGAGCATTGCGTTGCGTGCTGCTTCTTAATCCCCCATCTCATGGCTTCTTGCCACTAAGCTTCGTGTGATCGTGTCAGCTTGTGCGAGGCGTGCGAGCTTGGTATGCAGTGAATGGGAGGGAGACGAGGTCGATTTAAAGCGTGCAAGTTTTGGCGGTTAGGCGCCGTGCCGGCGTGCCGCTATTGGGACTTGAGCTCAAGCTTTAAAAATTTAAGTGCCTTGTCACTTCTCATCAAGGGGGTGCACGCACACACACACACACACTGCTACTACTACGTACTACTACTACTACACAAAAGGCAACATCGGAGAAAAGGAAAGTGAAACAAGCCGGCCGGCACGGGAGAAGAGGGAGGGAGACAGGCGTGATCGGAAGTTCATGTCTGCGTGCATGCATGCATGGGTTTTCGAAAGGCCCCGGCGGCTTCGGAGTCCATTGGCCCCATACTTTCAGATTTCAGGAACACACACACATGATTCGTCCATTCATTAATCCATACCTTTGTGTCATTGTGTGTGTGTGTGTGCTAACGATAGTCTCAACATTGCCAAATTGGCAACGCTGGAGCAGACAGGGCTGGTACTGACGGGGGCAGAGCAAAGGGACATATAGAGAGGAAAGGAAGGAGACAAGGCAGAGGCAAAAGTGGTTTGACGGCTGAAAGCTATGAGCTAAAACAAAGGGCGTTGGTGAGTGGGGGTAGCTACTCACTCGCTTTTGCTTTTTCCTTCAGTACTGCTGCCTTTTCCTGCTTCTGTTGTTCTTCGTTTGTTCGATGGTTTGAACAAAGTCCCGCCAGGTAATGGCTTTCGCAGACACCGTATCACCGGATGTTGCTATTTGGTGCGGTTGATAGTTGTTTTTATTGTGATTGATAGTTTTTAATTGAAAATAAACAGTAGCAATTGAAAAAATAGTTTTTATAAAAAAGGAATGACTCGTGAAAAAAACGAGTGAGAGATATATGTGTGAGATGAGAACAAGAGAAATAAAGTGCGTAATGCTCCTATGACTTCTTATCTTATCTTTAGAGCAAGACGATAGTAAAAAAAATAGAGATATTATTTTAAAAAAATGTTCATATTAACTCTATCTTCTTTGAGTAGAAGTTAGAAACAAAATTCAGTAGAACACGCTCACACGGCCTTGCTCCATTGCAGTTCTTCGACTCCTACCTAGAAACTGGTGAAAATTTCAAGTTTCTTTTCCATTGGGATGTGGCCTGCAATGCAATGTATCACTTGAAGCATGTAAAGCATCACTTGAACCGAGGTGTGTGTTGGTTTTTTTACCCCTACGCTAGCTAAGCATGCCTGCCCAGTTGCACCAGTATGTACGGCAGGTGATTACATTTCCATGCTTGTGCCTTGTAGGAGCATTATTGGTTGGTCTAAGGCTCCATGCAACTCTGTAGGACTGATGTGGTAATAGATAGAGAATAAATGATGCTTTCAAATTTTTTCGTAAGTATTTCTCGATCTTCACTCTAATAGCTACGAGAAACTATGAACATCAGAGATCAATCATCACACAAAAAAAATCTAAGCGAAAACTACGCAAAATGATCCTTGGCATGCCGGACTGACAGACCAAATAAACAGTACCCGGTTAGACCAGTGAACAGTAGCCGACAGACCGCCGTAGTACAATCAACATAGGAATAGTAAAAATAACACTATTTTAAAACAAAAAATATACGAAACTTTTGATCCGGAGATCCAAATGACATAAAACTTGGCATGCACCTTCTTAGGATGTCACAAACCTATTTCAATCAACGATCGAGAAAATCATTACTAAAGTTGTGACCTTTTTCATTTTGAAGGAAGGTTGTGCAGAAAACGGGCAAAAATTAAAAACGGTAAATATGACCTGCTCGTAGGTGAGAGATGTCCAAGATGTCTCTAGATGTACTCCCATATGACATATCAAATTAGAACACCAAAGAAATTGGGCAAAAATAATAGGATCAAAAAATCATTGGCGAAGACCAAATTAAACAGAAAAATAGGCAACTTCAAGAATTTACCAAGCCTGATACCTAGATAAATAGGGATTGATTTTCAAGGTATATTTTCATTACTAACTTGTCCTTGACATCCAACAAGAGCAAGAATTGAAGAGAGAAAATCAAAATCAACCAAATCAAAAACAAATCAACCAAAATAAGAGAGATAAATGGGAAATGAACAAAGTTGATATAATATTACTTGAGAATAAAAGTCTTACAGCCACTTCACTTAGAGGACAAGAAAGCAGACCACAACACTCACCCTTTTCAAACACTAACCCTAGAATACTTGGCTTCCATGAGCAAGGGTTGGATGGTTAACTAGTAAATATTCATCCCAATCCATTAAATAGATAGGCAACAATACCTTTCTAATCTTAGTGGATACTATCCACTTAACACATATAAGAAAAACCCGTTAACCCATATAATGAGATTTTACTCACACATACACTTATGCACGCTTTTCAAAACACATAAACCCGAATCTGCTAAGTTCTTAGCATTGATTTAACTTGATATTCTCAGTTTTTTCTTGACTTAAACCGCTCTCCTAAGTGCTGTGGTTTTGATCCAAGTTAGTTTTCGGTATTTTTGTCAACTTACTAGATACCTTTTCTTGACTTGGTCTTCATCTTCACTTGCAAGAAATTACCATGCTTGTCACGTATAGATGCACCACTAGCTTGCCTCGTGTTAGCAAGTCTCTTCTATTCCGGTTCCATCAAACCATGCATCACTTGGTTGCCCAAGTCACATAATGCAATACGTTGTTCGAATTTTTCTTCAATATTTTCATCTTTCTCATACCTTGCTTAAGCTCAGCCATCTTACCCTACATCCTTCATTATTCTGGGGCTCGACTTCCCCATGAGCATAGCCTTGATCCCTGTCATTAACTATGATTGACTCCAAATGATCCTACACATCCAAAGACAAAAAAATAGTTTTCAGGCATAAGTTCTTTATAATTTGGCCCACGTTAGCTATAACATGTCTCATGCAATACATATGCACTGACCTATGTCAAACCAACTCTTCACGAACCACAGTTTCCCAAAATTCCAAAATTAGTTGAGCTAGAACACCTTAGCTAGTTAGAGTGCCTACCCCTAGCCGGTCTAACCTCTACTAGCGACTGGTTAGATTGCCAGGGGGCCGGTCTGACCACCACCACTGGCCGATCAGACAGCTAGGTCTGCAGGACATCCAGAAAACCAGACAAATTTGCAAATTCAAACTTTCACTCTTTTCAAACGGCAATGGTTGTTCATCATAACATAATCCTGAATCTTCTCACATGGTCCTTCGAACTCTGAATTACTCGTGTGCACTCTTCATGAGATCAAGAATGTCCTGTCCTGTACCATGCCATCCGCGATACTGTAATTCATAGGCCTTTATTTGATGGTGTAGGACTGATGCCAGCAATCAGAACATGCTTAATGATTTTCGAAAATTTTCCTCTAGAGATATTTATAAATATTTAATCAAATAACTACGATAGTCATCAAATTCAGATCATATCAACGGGGTTATGTAAACCAAATCTAGAAACAAGAGCCATCAAAATCAGCTTCTTTCACAGCCCTGGTCAGGCCACTGTTGATGGGCTGGTCTAACAGCTGGCCGATCCAACTACCAGCTTGTGACCATTCACATCAATTGCTTGGTTGGATCACGAGTCTAGGCTAGTTCAACCGATCTCTTGTTTCTAGACCTGAAACCTCTCGGGATAAAACCTCAAATATGAAAAACTTGTTCAAATCTTATTCAAACACTTTCAAGTTTTGCATGAGATTTGTTCAAGGCAATAAGAACCAAAACCAATCAATGATTGCAAGGTTTTTGGGTTCAAGTTTACCAAATTGAGGGGAATCAAATCTAGCTCACAAGAACATCAAAAACCCTAATTCTTAAATTACTTTTTGCTCATGGGGATTTAAGACATGAGGCCTTCCAAATATGTTCTAACATGTCCTAACAAGATAATCCAAGTAAGAGATTGAGCTAGAACTTCTGCAAACCCGAAATAACAAATCTAACTCAAGAACAAAAGAAACAATCAAGAACACAAGCAAGAACATGATTGAGACAAAACTTTGATCTATTTTAGAGGAGGATGAAATTTATATGCTCATGGATGATTACAAAGTGTTGTCAAAGCACGACCCTTTCCTCTCATGATTTCTCACAACTATAGGAGACAAAGTACTAGAGAAAAACTAAACACTAGAATCCTTGAGGCTACCACCTCCTCCACTCCCCTCTAAATAACCATGTTATGGCCTAAGATCCCAGCGATGCACGCAGTAGGTGAGTGAATAGTACCGTGGGGGTACTGAGGCGTGCGTGAACAGTACCTGCGCAGTACTGCAGTGACACTACCTATTTTGGGATAGAATCTTATGTATGTCTTTATATTTAGAATAGCTATATGCATATCTTCATATTAGAAATAGTTAGATGCATATTTTTATATTATGAATAGATAGATGCATATCTTTATATTTAGGTAATATGGATATGATCTTATCTTTAATTGATTGGTTGAATTAGATTATGTTAGTATCCATATTATTAGGGGCTAACCTCGTTTATATAAAGAAATGAGCCATATCATTCATAATTAAGCAATGAACAAATAAATTTCCTAGCTTTCCCCCTCTTCTTCAATTAAGCTTCAGAGCCTTGGCGGCGGTATGCCCGACCATTCAAGGGCAAATACCCTACCCTCGATGCTTGGACCCATATCCAACCAACACTAACCATACCAAACCAGCACACCTCTTAATGGGTCCAACCCGTTAAGCTTACCGGGGAAATCTGTCAACCTCACTAACACTAGTTTGACATACTCATGCACGCTTTTCAAAATATTTACAAGACTCAATCCACTAACTCTTTAGCGTTTAATCCACTTGTCGAATTCAGCTCTTCTTTACCTAAACCACTTTTCCTTTGCACTTCTCCGTGCCACGCTTCCTTTCAGTGGTCCAACCGGTCTCCCTGACTGGTCCGACCATCAGCACTGGCAACAAATCTGAATTTTCTGAAAGTATTGCAAAATTCAACTCAACCAAAGTATCAAATATTCATTACAAATAATAATAACCAATACATTCCCGGGGGGATTCCCGGCCGCGCAGCCCCTCCACGTCGCCCCGCGCGCTCGGCCGGCCGGCGCGTGTCCAGCGAATTCGCGTACGGCCGGCCGAGCCACTTTCCTCGTATTTTTCGATAATTACGTAAAGGTCCTTTTTCCTCGCAAAAAGGTCCCTGGCAGTTTTTTTCACCGAATTTTTTGCAGGATAGCGCCCCGCGGTTTTCTAAATTACGTACGGGTCCTCGTTTATTACGTACAGGCCCTCGATTTTTTACGAAAAAACCCTTTGACTTTCTCATTTATTACGTACAGGCCCTCGGTTTTTTACGAAAAAGACGTTTGACTTTTTCAAAAATATATATGTGCCCTCGATTTTTAAAATTTTTTTTTACAAACTCCTCACGGATTATCGCCTCTTTTACTTTGGTACACACGGTGGCTGGCGCGGTGTGGCTCCGCGCCTATGAGGCTAGTATACCTTAGACCTAGTACATTGTGTCTCATAGGTTGCTTTGTGAGTTCAAAAGGTCTGTCTCTTCCTCTTCTCTTTTTAGCCTGTAGCAAGTCAGAAGAGAGCCTAGCCTGAATTCTAAATTGTGGCATTGGTACCATTCTGTTTCTGACGAAGCAAGAAGCAATGTCTGAATCCTTTTCGAATATGAGACTATTGCCTGGTAAGTGAAAGTGAAGCCAATTGTCAATCTTTCTCACATGAGAAGATGTATTAGACCGTCAGAATTCTGAACAAGTGAACAGTAGGCGAATTGGTCGAGACGTTGTGACTTCAGGTCCAAATGGCATTTGACGCCGTCATCTCGGTGAGCTTGCAAATATCTGAACTCTGAAATCTGAACATTTCGCTGTGCACATGGCTCCTTTGGTTCGTTCCTCTCCTACAGCATCCTTGATCCCAGGGGGGAGAAATCAAGAAATCCTTGCAGTTGTATGTATTTGTAGCATCTGTAGCTTTTCTTGCACTGAAACATTGGCAAGCAAATCTCCTACTTATACTGTTCAAAGATAGCAGTGTTTCTAGTGCTGTCAGTTTCTACTGCAATTTGAATTCTAGGAAGTGCAGAATTCGTCAAGGTTGCAACATTTCATATGTGTTGGCAATTTCTCCGCACAATACGCACATCACATAGCATGCTTACTTCCATGCAATGAACATAGTACGCTGATTTGAGCTATGGCCATGTTGTTTCAGTCCCCCATAAGATGTGGTTGGATAACGTGAACTTCAAATTATGCAGCCATTGTTCAAGCTCGAAAGAGATGGGAGACAATCTGATCAGTGTCCTGGTATATCTCTGAAATGAAAAATAAAGGCCAAGAGGAGACAAAAGGAGGGAATACTGTGGTCCCTCCAAAGTCCAATTCAGTGTTCAAAGTGGAACCCTCAAAGCTATTCCTATCCGCATTGCTTGCATATGATGGTGACTGTCGATTCTCTTGCCGCAAGTGTCAACTAAAGCCAATGCATTCACTTTCACTGGCCCATCCAATGCTTTTTGCCGAATATCTTAGGGCCTGCTTAAGTGTCTAAATGAAACAGTGGAAGTTTAGGCTTATTTCTCTTTCGGGTACAAGCCATATGATGTTCAGAAGAAAATCATTTTAACCTCTGGCCCTTCAGAAAATCAGACACATTCTCTCTCTCTCTCTCTCTCTCTCTCTCTCTCTCTCTCTCTCTCTCTCTCTCTCTCTCTCTCTCTCCTTTTCTCATTCAACACACAAAAAGTAAAGGAAAGAACAAAGAGATAGCTTGATGAAGTTTTAACCAAGCAATTAAATATGTCCAGAGATAAGTACACTATTCTGAATAAAATGGGTACAATTTTCAAAGAAAATACTATCCAAAACGAAGGCCAACAAAAAACGGGCCCACTGATCCTCACCTCATGATACAGCAATTGAGAGATTCGATCCGAAAAGCTCGACTCGTACATGCAACTTGCCTCTGGCTACATTCAGTGGCGTAGCCAGGATTTGTAGCTATAGTGGTCCATTGTCTAAAATTTATTTAACCGCTATAAATTTAACATGTCGGTACACAAGTATATGAATTACGAAATGCAATTAAGGTAAAAAGGACATACAAACTTCATAAAATAGACGAATATAGCTTTCTTAACATAGAATTGAAATATTACATACCCATAGTAGTTGAATAACAGTACGTCACTACTTCTTTTTCTTGTCAGGCCTGCGCCTTCTAATAGCCATGAAAGTGTTGATGATCTCTTCTTCACTCAATTGTAAGAAGATATCCCGCTCAATAAAAGTGACTAGACAATCATCCAGAAGGCTATCACCCATCTTCATGTTTCTGAAAAAGAGAGACAATATCACCACTCCTCTTCATGTTTTAACAAATCTGCAAGAGAATTATATAAAGTTTCAATTTACCAAACCAATAATCTAATACTGCAAAAAAAATATAATTGAGTCTTTGGCTTAGGCTTAGCAATTGAGTCTTCATCTTAGGATTTTGATCAGTACAAGTCCTTTAATTCCACCTCATCTATGAAACGCTTGAATCTTCCCATGTTTCTTCTATTCAGATTAATGTTCTTCTTGTCGGATGCCAAATAAATCAAATCCGATCACTGTGATTGAATGAAAATTTCATATTAAAAAAGGTAAGGCTTTTTCGTTATATAGAGCTCTAACATTTAGAATTTCATCTACAGTATTATAATCAAGGCAAGCAAAATTAATGGTACAGTTTTTGTCCCTTTTGGCCCCATTAACGTGAGAATTTTTAGATTTAGAGCCAATTTTTAGATCTTACAATAATCGTATGCAATGTATCTAATTGAACCAATTTTTTCATTATACATTAGATCAAATTGCAGCAGTATTTTTCTTGGTTTTAGGTATGACACTGTGAATGGAGATCCATGCAATCCAGGATCATCAAGGAAAAAAATTTTGATGTACGTACTACGTACCTGCGCCAATGCTCATGGAGTCGCCGCGCCTGCGCTCGCCGTCGCACTGTCGCAGCGTCGCCGTTTGGACTCGGGCGCACGGGGAAAAATAGAATACGAACGGGCGTCGGCGTCGGGCGTAGTCTGAGCGAGCGGCCACGCGATCTCTCGGTGATTCGGTATTTCGGTCTCACGCGAACTCGTTGAGTCTCTGGGCCGCGCGGACTCTACAAGATCACCGAACTTGAGTCCTGAGAACTCCGTGAACTTGAGTCTCGGTGATTCGGTATTGCCGTGCGGACTCCGGACGCTGGTCAGGTCTCTGGGCTTTGGCTGGCGCAGGGTGGTCCACGGCCCACAGGGACCACCCTGTAGCTCCGCCAATGGCTACATTGGTCACTGGCCAATATCATCTTATCCTTAGTACCTGTTGGAAATATGCTAACTTTTTAATACGATTTTTGGTATTATTTGTGAAGATACAATAATATTTTTTATTTTTTCTTAATTAAATATATCAGAAAAACCTAACAATCATTATAGTATCGTTTCAATCAAAACTAAAAAATCACAGCCGAATCACAGCCAAAACTAAAACATTAGAATAGGGGCTTACTCAAGTTGTACTATTGGATAGGACTTAGAGGCAAAGGGCATAGCCACTTCACGTTATCCCAATAAAATCAAAGGGGTATGCTGCCTGCCTCTGTGCCTCAGAAGATTAATGAGTTGGTGGCCGGTGCACCTTACACGATCTACTCTAAATAATTTTAGTTTCTAGTTTTTTATTTTTGATTTATTTAAATTAGAAATAGTTTGAAACATGTTGGTTTATAATTTTGGTTTATTTTAGTCTTTTGTCTTTTTTCTCCTTATTCCTTGTATTATCTGTGATGATATAACGTGTTTTTATTTTATTTCTTATTTTTTTAAAATTTTTAATTAAATAACTTAGAAAAAAATTAATAATTACTACTGTATAATTTTAGTTAAAATCAAAAAGTTTTAAGTTCTTTGGAGCGGCCTGGCTGAATAGCTGTTGGTTTGGTGTAGGTGTACTAGTCACATAGGCGTGGCGCAACGCCACGCCAGCCACCGTGTGGACCGAAGTAAAAGAGGGAAAAATTCGCAGGAAAAAGGAAGCGAAGGGGTTTTTTCGAAAAAAATCGTGGGCCTTTTCGCAATAAAAGGAGATCAGAGGGGTTTTTTCGGGAAAAACCGAGGGCTTTTTTGGAAGAAGCAAGGGCCTGTTCGTAAATACGGGAAACCTCGGGTCGCTATCCAGCAAAAAAATATGCAGGGGTTTATTCAAAAAAATGCAGGGATCTTTTCGCGAGGAAAAAGGACCTGTACGTAATTTCCAAAAAACATGAGGGAAGTGCCTCCCCCGGCCGTACGCGATTTCGGCCGGACACGCGCCGGCCGAGGGAGGCGCTGGGGCGACGTGGCCAGGCTGGCTGCCCCGGAACTCCCCCGGAAATGTAGTCGGTATGATTCACAAAGCATACATAGTCTTTGCATGACGTGCGTGCGTGCATTGCATGCATTTCTTCTTGGATAGAACGGGGTGACTAGGAGCCTACTCAGCACGAGGCTGACATGGCATGGACGGTCGTGATCTCCACATCACCGACACATCCGCACAGACGATGGTCCACGTGGCCACAGCTGCCACCGTCTACGTCCCCGGTGCCGCTGCGCCAAGCCTTAAGCCCAATTACTCCTTGCTAGCTTTCCTCGTCAAGATGATGGCAAATAGCCAGTCATAGGGTGATCGGTTCGGCTGAAAAGCTCGTGGCTTATGGCTGAAAACACTGTAGCTGGCTGAAAAAAGCACTGTAGCTGACAGAGGCTTATTTAGCATAATTAAATTTAAAAAAATTTAAAAATAAAAAAAATATGTTAGCCCATTACGTATAATACAAACAAATACGGGAAAAAAAGAACCGGCAAAAAAGCTCAACAAAAAGCAAAAAATTCAGAAAAAGACGAAACTTATGAATAGTGCCAAATAAGCCTCCAGCACTGTAGGAAGCCACAATGATCGCAGCCAAATAAACTCATTCTTAGGCTTCCGGTAGAAGGAAATCGCCAATTTCGTGCAAAGTTCCAGCGAAAAATTATATGTTCCAAACAAGATTTAGCAAATTGTCGTTTGATTCGATTACTAAGTGTCTTCAATCTCTTCCTCGCACAGGGAAAATAAATTCAACATCAAAAAAATTTGCCTTTCATTTCAAAGAGCTACAACGCTAATCACTCGACACAACCAAACGTATGGACAACTAGCCACATAGGCGTGGCGCAACGCCACGCCAGCCACCGTGTAGACCGAAGTAAAAGAGGAAAAAGTTCGCAGGAAAAAGAAAGCGAAGGGGTTTTTCCGCAAAAAATCGTGGGCCTTTTCGCAATAAAAGGAGATCAGAGGGGTTTTTTCGCAAAAAATCGAGGGCCTTTTCGGAAGAAGTAAGGGCCTGGTCGTAATTACGGGAAACCTCGGGTCGCTACCCAGCAAAAAAATATGCAGGGGTTTATTCAAAAAAATGTAGGGACCTTTTTGCGATAACGGAGGACCTTTACGTAATTTTCGAAAAACTCAGGGAAAGTGCCACGCGCCGGCCGGCCGAGCGTTGGGGGCGACGTGGACACGCTGCGCGGACATCTCATAAACCGCCGGACAATTAAGTCTAGGAATTTTAAATCCACACGCTGCAGATCATCGATTAACGCCCTACTCATTTTAGTTTAAGCTTCTGATTTCTAGATTATTTTTTTACTATTTATAAATTTCATCTTTTTTTGAGCTTTTGGTTTTTTGAGCTTTTTTACCGATTCTCTTTTTCCGTATTCGTTTGCGTTGTCCGTGAAGAGCTAACATATATTTTTCTATTTTTAATTTTTTAAATTTAATTACGTCAAATAAACCACCTTCAGATACAATATAATTTTAGTTAATTACAGTGCAATTTCAGCCATAAGACACTATTTTTTAGCCCAACCGAGCGGGCCTAACCCAAACCGTCCATCGCACGAGCCCGCCCGTTGCAAACCCTATCTGGAACGTCCATTCAGGTGGCAGCGCGACGCCAGCTGGCACCTGTGGGGCACGCCCTACCTGATACTGTCCATGGTAGGCAAGGGTTTACAATTGGTTGCTGCAAATATCCTAGTTCTGCAGTCAGGAGAGAGATTACAATCAAGTAGATGCAAATAGCCTCATTCTGCAGTTTGCTACGGCATTACAATAAGTTGCTGCCGAGAAAATCGATGTTCTTCCGCGTTTCTCTTTTAATTCTTTTATCCCAAGGCAAGTGAAATGCACGGGGAAATGCTGATGAAGTGCGACTGTGCGTGATATCAAGAATATTGGAGTCGAACCTACTGACTTGGTTAACAAAAAGCTTACAGTTATCCCTTTTTTTTGAACTTTTAATGTTGTAGCAATGTGAAGGCTGAGATTTTATTCATTATTTGAATTTATATGTAGCATCCTTATATATAGCTAAGTTATATCGAGTTTGTTCTTTAAATTCACTATTCCTTGAACTTACAGTTCTTGCTATTGTCAATGGTACTTAACCCCCCTTACGTGTTCGTTTTCGCTTTGAAATGATTCAACCCTGAACGAGACAGGTTTATCATTAATGCTGCCAGATCAATCATCGTCATGCAACATTAGTGTCAGTATGGAGGATACATGGCACAGCCGGTGATTGCATTGATGTCTATATGTAATACATCTACATGAGTTGGTTCACAAAATCACAAGGAATGAGACATCTTAGGGATACAAACCAAGATAAGTAACTATATACAGCTGTACATAATCCTATCTAACCGATTATAACAGATATCGGTTGATACATTCCAAATATAACTAACACTCCCCCGCAGTCGAAACTGGATTCTCCCGGATGTTGAGATTGGACCAAAAGTCAAACAAGAGTGGCGAAGGTAGTCCCTTGTGAATATGTCGGCAAACTACGATGACGAAGAAACATGCCCTTTTGTGCGTGAAGAGCCTCAACCCAAAAGGTAGGACGTAGGCTGGCTTGAAAATGAAGCGTGCGCATGACGTTATTAACCGTACTTATAGGCACGTTCGACCTTCCCATTTTGTGGCGAAGTGTATGGGTAGGAAAACCGAAGATGACTGCCGCGGTGTTGGGTGAAAGAACGCAGTGAGAAATTATTGATTTCATGCCTATTTTTGCACTAGATGGATTTAAGGGTGTGAGCGAACTAGGTGGCGATGTAGGCATGAAACGAGGAGAGAGAGGACTATGTGTTGGATTTGCATAGAGAGGAAATGTCCAGAGAAAGTGTGCAAAAATCATTGAAACACTTTTTGTTGGAGAGGTCCAAAGATCACAATGAATAAGTTTGAAAGATCTAGTACTATGACTTAAGGAACCAGAAAAAGCTAATCGAATATGCTGACCTAACTAGCATGCATTACAAAGGTTATTCTCATTTATTTGGCTAGCACATGAAATAGTAGATGACAGAGCCAGGTAATAGAGAGTGGTTGCCGGGGTGCCCAAGAAGGCGATGCCACAGGATGGAGGAGTCAGTGGAGAAGACAAAGCCGTGAGATGGTAATGACAGTGAGCAGAACGGGTAGAGATCGCCCGAGCTACTGCACCACAAAATCACGTTCTTTGTTGGCGAGTCCTTCACAGAGAAACCAAAAGGATCAAATTCAAAAGTGCAATTATTGTCAGTGGTGAATTGTTGAACATAAACAAGATTTTGACAATTTGAGGAATAACCAGGACATTGCATAAACAAAGCGGACGATTGGGTATGGTGGAAGGAAGAAGTGTGGGGCTAGTTTGGGTAATAGGAAGGATAGACCCATCACCGACCATAACGTGATGAGAGGCAGGGTGGGAGGAGAGGGAATGGAGATTATCGGAGTCGACTGACATGTGTGTTGTAGCGTCTGTATCCATGAACCATTCATGAGAGGCGGGCTACTGGAATGTCATCGTATTGAACACATTGATGAGGCTAGATGAGTCCCATGATGGTCTAGGAGTGCCCGATGGAGTCGCTCAGGGCAAAGGTGCGGCAAGCTTCCACAGTTGATGCCACTGTGCTGTTTGCTGGGTGGGTGGAGTCGCGGCAGGCCACCACAGCTGCTGTGGCATGTGTGTGGCAGCTTGCCATGGCTGCTATGGCAGAGGTGCAACAATGAGGCCCTATGGTAGGGGAGCACAGGGAGGAATGCCGGGGCATGGTCCAAGGACACCAGCAACTTGAGGATTGCTGCCACCACCGGAGGACCAAAGTTGGAAGGCTTTGGTCCAAGGGTTGTAGACGATCGACCATTGGGACGTTGGAGGTCCACTTTGGCCACCATTATCGCTATCTCTTTTGCCTTTGCCGCGCCCTTTCTTGTGCTTGTATCCACCACCATAGCTGCTGTTGTGGCTGCCACTAGGACACCAACCGGTGTGGCCTCCCAAGGGAGGAGCGACGTTGGTGAAGAAAGCAGATGCGTTGGAGAAGTCGGCACCGGTTTGTGATTTGCTGGACTTTAATTTCTACAGGATAAGCATTGATCTGACCTGGATGAAGCTTGGGAAGAGTGTCAATAGCAACATGACTGTAGCCACATTGTCAAACCTCGGGTTGAGGCCCTTGAGGGTGGTGAGGACGAGGGATTCATCACTCACAGTTTTGGCTAACATTGCCAAGTGCATTGGCCAGGGTCTTGAGCCAGATATAGTGGTCCATGATGGAGAGGTCTCCTTGCATTAGGTTACGGAACTTAGCATCATAGTAAAGTGCTTGGGTCTTTTTGTTGTCCTGAATCAAATCCTCAATCCGGGTCTAGGTAGCATAAGCTATGGCAGTGGATTCGGATTTCCATGAAGATGGACCCATAGATCCATTGAAGCACCATGTAGTTGAGGTGCTTACATTCAGCATTGGCATCCTTGGGTGGTGCAGTGGTGATGTGGTCATTGAGGGCAAACTTTCCTACGACCACAAGGAAGAGATCTTGCCACTTTCAACTCATTCAATGTTTAACCAATTAGTGAGTGTAATTGAAGTAATTTTGAAACGAATCAACAAGCCCCACTAACAAGTTTTTCCCTCCCTAATATCTTTATCTACACCAACACTCAACTTGTAGGGCTTGTAAAGAAGGCCTTCCAATTGGCAGCCGAGGTTGGCTATTCTTAAGGATGTTTTACTCACTCTGTTCTATAGAAAAAAAGAAGGCTTCGCCTAGTGTGATAGTATTGTTGGAAATATAGGTAATATTTTAATTTCAAATATCTCCAGGAGACATATATTATAAAATAATAATGATGCAAAATTCATAACAAACAACAACAGGCAAATCATATTGTACTTCAAATATACACAAAAATAGAATTATATTAGAGTCGATAGGTTATACGAACGACTTACAATGGAGTTGATGAAAAAAAAAGAAGCAGTGCAGAAATGTGCGATAGTGGAACTAGTCAACGTCAATGAAAAAAGACTAGCAATAGCACACGTTACGTTACTCAGAAACCTTATTGCCTTCCCGTGCAGGTACTCTCTACGGCAACAGCTCGAGGATAGCTGCTCTCCCTCCTTTCTAGTGCACACTAAGAAGAAAGGACAGCGAGGTTCAACTGCTCAACACTCCAACACAATTCATCATAGGAAGAAGACTATGTGAGAAAGGATTGGAGGAATTCGGGTTGTTCTGAGGCCGGAGACGATTATGAGTTTGGACGTCTCCAGCCTCCTTTTAAATGTGTGTCACTTATTCACAAGCAACTGACGACATTTAACTCAATTAAACCGAATTAATCCAGACATTTGAATTCGCATTCAAACAGAATTAAGAGAGAGATGATGGCATGATTCAGTGGAATAAAAGATGGATTTAATGTGCCAGTAATAGAACTACCGCAAGTCACGTGATTTTCACAGGAAAAGACATGAATACACATAAATGTGTGTGTTTAGCTGAAATCCTTCTCATTTTATCCTATACCATGTGTCATATATTTTATATAGTGGTAAAAGCTCCACCTTTTATATTACTCTCCTCCCACTTATCTAAACAACATGGAACTAAACTATACCATGCATTGGAATTTAGGAATGAATAGGCTTTTGTCTCATAGGTCCAATTCTAACGAGTATCACTGTCCTTCGTATTATCAACAGATTGTTCACACAACCTGCTGCTAGGGAGAATTGAAATTAGCATCAGCGAGGAAATCAAATGCCAAATGTTCACCACAAAAGTTGAACATGGCAAGCAACCAAACAAGCACCTAAAATCTAATCATCACAAGGAAGGTTTAACAACAGAATGTGAATACGGTTCGGAGGATGATTCTCTTGTTACTCTGACAAACAACATTACTGACCCTGTTCCTGCTGAACGCGAATACAATCGAGTCTATGTTGAGATCCTGACAGCGCCAAGCGTACAGCGGAACAGGATACACAATGGATTATGGGTACACAATACAGTACAGTACAACAGGGGAAGATGGGTACACAATACAGTACAGTACAATAGGGGAAGACTTGCAAGCATCGGCTCAGTCATAGGTGAAGATGTATACTTCTTCGAACGATTTCCTACAAAGCATTGTATGTGCATGCATTTCATTAGCCATTGAATGGAGAGCAGATAGTGTAGCAGGTAGACAAGATAAACAGAGGCTTACGAGGTTTTTCCAGAAAATGTAGGCTTGTAGTTGTAAATCAGGTTGTCCAGCACCTTGTCGGCAGGAGGCCTGTTTGGCGACTTGCGGGCTTGGCTGTTTCATGTCGGAGCGAAAGGTGAGATAAACATGATCCTCGTTCCTCTTTCATGTACCATTGCATTACAGTTTAGTTCTTGAATTATGCATAAAAATGTTCATGCAATGGAAGAGCACTATAGTGCAATATACTAGTAGGTTACAGGCTGAATGCAATAGAGGTTAACATCAGAAGGGGGAAAAAGTGAGCAAATACCAAGGTTGAAGGCTTATCACTGCCGCCATGGTAGGGATTAACATCTTAAATTGATTTGGAACAGGTAATTTTCCATCAATGCAGTATGGTTTTCATCAAGGAATGGTAATCATGGCCAATGCATCCATGAATAGTCATATGTAGTAGTACCTACTTATAATGAATACACAAAAGGTCCAAATCACAAACCTGACAAAATAGTTGGCAAAATTTTGAGTCACTCGTACTGCATCCTCACTGTGTGGAATCATTGGCTTACCCCACTCAAAAATGGCTTTCTGCAGTAAGTGAACAAGCTTATCATGGTATAAAGGCATCATTTTTGCCTAAGTGACCACAATCAGATATATCATAGCTGAGAATAATTTTAAAAGCAAAGATTTAGTAGCAGACTAATGTATAATCCTCACAAATGGCAGACAATTATAAGTAGGATCGCAAAATACACTTAGGATGTGTTTGGTTTGAGGGATGGGGTGGGATGGAATAGGATGGTTCCTTTGACCAAGCCTATCCATGTGTTTGGTTTGAAGGATGGGGTGGGATGGAATGGTCCAAAGTGGGATGAGCCTGTGCAAATTTAGAGAATATTCTTCTTAGATGCTGGACCATGTGGTGCCACCTTTTTTGTGGAATCATCTCATCCTATTCCATCCCATCCCATTCCACTTTCATCACTCCAACCAAACACACCCTTAAGCGGTCAAGCCTGTGAACAGGTTAGTGGATGAAAATTTGAATTTCGAACATGAACAGTAGCACTGCAGGCAGCATACCTCAGGATGCCACTGAGTGCAAGTGATCGGATATTTGTGTGCTTGTACAGTTGAGACGTAGACCTGATTTGTCAAATGAAAGAAAATCAGTTTACTGTACCATGGAAGGAATCGATGATCATTCACCCAGATCAAATACTTGGAGGGAAAAAATCCATTTTCTTCATCAAAGCTGTCTTATTTATACCATTTAATACCACCTCTGGATCAGGCTGGTTGAATCCAGACCAGTTAAGTGACAGGCGTAGGAAAGAAAGCCTTTTAAGAATAATTTTTTTATCATGTAGGGCCGTAGGGGGTAAAAAGATGACACCTTTTACCTCGCCATTTTCGTCAGGTGATGTTGTCAGAATCTTGAAGAAACTTGATAAGGCATCATTCTCTCGCAATCTCTTGGGTGATATACCATACTTTGACCAATTGAGAAATTAAACCATGTTAGGGAAAACAGGGAACTAAGGATAATCGTTCTGTATAAAAGGTGATATTCATAATCATCAGCCATGATATGGCTGAACTAAGTGTATCATGTAAAAGTTGACATGGAGCTGATGCCAACCTAGCATTTGACTTACTTTGTGATTTTGCATGACAAGACAACTGGTGCTGAGTTTCTTGATGAGATCTGGATCAAACCTGCAAATTTAGATTACCTTTCATTAGTCAGACATATAAGGGAGATTAGAAGCCACAAAGAGTCAAATAGCCAAGCTAACAAAGTAAGATAATATTTGTTTTTTAAATAGAGTACTAAAAAAATAATACCATGGATAAATGAGCATTATTTTTTAAATAGGCTAGTGACGGCATTTAGTATGCCTTTTTTTCCTTTTCCACTACGGGTTAAAATCTACAAGATATTGAAACTTTGGGACTTGGGAACATATTGTTGATGTAGGCCCTTGTGTTGCAGGGGGCCATCCTAGCTATAATATCTTCATCTGCAAAGCTAGCCAACTGCATAATTGACATTAATTTAATCCACTTTTACAATTTCAAATTTGAGAAAGCAGTAATGTAAATCTGAAATTCCACAAAAAATGGGGTATAGTGTGATGTTAATCTTAATTGTATTTTCTCTGTAAAGAAGAACCCAACTTGCATCATCTTTTAATATAAGTGGGACAAGAAAAAACACGCCTTTTCTAAGTGCCCACCAAGCATTAACAAATGAAAGGCTTGCATGAGCATGCAGCACCTACCTTTCAAATACTGATCCCTCAAGTGAAGAGTAATTGGGAAACTGAAGAGTAGATGCTTGATTTACAGCGCTGAATGTCTCCAAAATATTATTGTCCTAATACCATTGTAAACGAATAATTAGTTGCCAGTTTGTGGAAACAAAACAGGAACTTGGCATAGATAACACATAAGTGTTCGTGGCCTCTTCAGGGAACAGAACACTGCAGCCATTGCTTCACTGACTGACATGAGGCAAGAGCAAAGATATTCTTCAAGCTTCTTGCTCATCATTTTTCTTCCAGCAGATATTTAAGTTTGAGGTTGTTCTGATGAGTATAAGCAATCCAGATTATTTTTTGTATTTCATCAGCTAAACTTGCACGTTGACAATCTTGTTTATTATTTTAGAAAAAGTGAAAAATACCTTGCTGACGATCATGCTTACAAGCTCGAAACCAAGACACTCCGCAAACAACGGAAATGGAACTCCTGCATCATTCCTGTCCAAGGCATACTAGAAGAGAACAAAGCAAGAAAAATAACAATTAGTTCTTACTCTTTGGTTCCATTCTGAGCGAGCTAGGACAAATAAGATAGATAATATGAAGTTGCAAAAACGAGATGCAGTATGTTATAGCACAAACAACTATGGAACAGAAGTGATGAGCACATCTTTAAAATGCAGCAGCTATCAATTACAACACGATGTTAAATAAGTACCTTGAACACTTTTTTTATTGTCTCAAAATACGAACCATGCTTCTCTGAACCACCAGTAAATAGCACACCGTTCACCAAACTCAATTTCTGCAGTAAAAGGGACACAACCAAACTATGAACAAATTATCAAAGAGATAAGTAGCAAGTACTACCGTGCAACTGTGCAAGCAGGGCTACTGAGTAATTAACAGTGGCCTATTTCCATGAGATCATATGATTGCAAAATGCAAACAATATTTTTAGTAGCCAAAGAAAATGACAGGCTAACTGTTCCAACTGAAATAGATAAACAATACCATAGGTTGGTTAGACACTGAATGGTCAATTCACGACCCACCTAGCTTTTTGATTGGTTAGTCTCTCACCGATGACCTCTCCCTAAACATATCCCTCAACACTTCACAAATCCTAAATGATCAGCATCACCAAATGTTCAGGGAATTCAGCTGAAAGCATAATTCAGATTCACACTTCTCCTCTAGATCATTGAATGCACATTAAATCTCCATCCAACTCAAGCCTGATAGGCTCAAGGTACATAACAAGAAACTAAAATCCAATCCAACCGGTTCAGCAGCTGGTTGAACTCCAGAAGTTCTACATCAAACTAGTTAACAGTAAGCATTCACATGGGTTTCACTGAGACATAAGCGTTAACACATCATCATATCTCCTTGCTTTGCATTCTTGATAATCGAATGGTTTGTGGTAGAAAGGAATTAACACGGATAGATGGAAACATAGTCGCCTAGTAATGATCATTACATCTCTTTGCTTCCTATTCGAAAGAACTGATACATAGGAGTATGTTCCTATGTAATCGCAAGCACGTCACAAGTGCGTATAATTGCAAGCGCGTCAAAACGCTCTATGCAAGATTTGACACACGTAACATGCGACAGTTGAATTGACACAAGGATATGTGAGTACCGAGAAGGAGACCGAGCGAGAAGGGGAGAAAAGCAGGGGGCTTCTGAATTAAGAACGAACCTCGAGGAGGCGCTCCTCGGGCTCGTTGTAGATGAGCGGGATGACGCGGGCGCCGGCGGACTCGACGAACTTGACGTAGGAGGCGGCGATGTAGGAGGTGGCCGTGGCGTTGCTGATCCTCCCGGACGCGCCGTCTCCCGGGTGCGACACGATGCCGATCACCGGCCGGTCGTACACCGCGGGGTCCGGAGGCGCGGCGCAGGCCCTCACGCTCGGCAGTTGCAACTCGCAGGCCCTCTTGCTCGGCAGCCGGATGCCCGCCGGCGTCGCCGACGAGGGGGCGAGGAAGAGGAGGAGGAGGGCGAGAAGAGAAGCCATTTGGGCTGTCCGTTTGTGTGTGTGTGACGCGCGAGAGGGAGAGTGGTCTAAAGAAGCAAAAGAGAGTAATCAGCAAGATGGACCTCACAGCCCACGTGCTTACGGGAGTACTTTCATTGTGTTAATTATTTCGAAGTGTAAGGTGTCACACGGAAATATTTAATATTCCATGTTCTTGATCTGTTTACGGAAGGTAGAATGTGCAAATTCGATCTGTTCTGAAAACTTGCAAGTGACTTGTGCTTTCTGAAGTACAAATCTCTTTTTTTTTATTCATTGGATTAACCTATAATCTCACACACCTCAAAGCTAATTCAAATGCCAAGAAAATTGACATGGAGTTAACAAAAAAATCATGCAATTTTTTTTATATATTTTCTGTTAACCTGATTGTTAATTGCTCCTGCATGTGAGAACCCGCTCGAGGTGCAATGGTGCGCATACAACTTTAGGTGCTACTCGGTTGGATTGAAATAATCTGGTTTATAGTTAAAATTGTACTGTAGCTGATTGAAATTACACTGTAACTGGTGGTAACTTATTTAGCGTAACTAAATTTATTTTTTTGAAAAAATAGGTTAGTTCAACACGGATAATGTAAATAAATACGGGGAAAAAGAATCGGCAAAAAACTCTAAAATGCCCAAAAATCAGAAAAGATGAAATTTAGAAATAATAAAAGATAAAACGGAAGCCAGAAGTTCAAACCGAAATAAACGAGACCTTATGAATCCACTCATCTAAATTGAAATCCCACTTGTACCTTAAATTTGAAGCGCAGGGAATAAGTTTTGTCCCTTCACATCTAGACAAATTACTCCTACGTATCTGTAAGAGGTTGCAAAGATCCAGCCCCTCATTAGTTACACTAGAAAGGTTCGTAGAATTTTTGGTATATATGACACTATTTAAATCCGTATTTACAAAAATATCAGCATACATATGAGATTGGTAAAAATGGTACTTCTGATGCATAGTGACTGTGCGGTGGTGGCGTGGAGCTGACATGTGACGCCTGGAGCCCCACCACCATATGACAGGCTGCCTGCCACTCGGCCACCGGGTGGCCACGCGCCTGCCGCCTAGCCACCGTGCGCCTCCCAGCATGCCATCTGGCCACCATGCGGCAGGTAATTAAGTTAGCTAATTAGCTCCAAAAAATGTACTTCCTACAAGCAACATTCATACCTGATAAAATTATAGAAAATTACACAATGAAGTACGTTGTGTCGGGAGGCTGCACGTAACATTTTGTAATCTTTTGAGCTCATTTGTTGTATTTAAAAAAATCAAAGAAGTAGTAATATAAAATAATAATTAAGGCAGGTAATTAAATTGGCTTAATTACCTGCCATGTCGTGGCCAGGCGGCATGCTGGGAGGCGCACGGTGGTTAGGCGGCAGGCGCGTGGCGGCCCGATGGTGGGGCTCCGGACACCATGTGTCAGCTCCACATAGTTGTCGCTCAGTCACCTTGCGACAAAAGTGTCATTTTTGTCATTCTCACGTACATTTCTCACTTTTTATGCAATTCGGTTTGGTTATTCTCCTAATATTTCTCACTTGAAAGTGTTTGGATATCGATGTTTCATATTTAAACATAGCAATCTTGATAAATTTGAATCTAGATTCTTAGATGGCTTCTTTCTTACATATGTAATTCACACTCGAGGTTATCGTGTACTCAATTTAGAAACTAACAAAATTGTTGGGACATGTGATGTCACTTTTGATGAGGCTAGTCTTGGCACTAGACCCAACAATGCAGGTATACAGATAACTGACGCACCTGAGGACATCTTCTATGACTCTAACGACAATAAAAGAGAGTTCCTGAGTCACACTACGCCACATGTATCTACACCAAGGGATTTTATAGCTAGTGGCTCTACTTCAACCTCTCATGAGGTAGAGGCCACTATACCTATGATCATTCCTATGACTACTCATGAGGTAGATGCCACTACATCTACAATCACTTCATAAGCTTTTCTACATATTCAATGATGTCATCTCCCTGAACAAATGATTGGTGAGTTAAGTGAGAGAGTTCTTCGTAATAGGTATAACTCCAATGTCTCATATGCTCATTCTACTTTTGTATCCTCTTTTGAACCCTAAAATATATGTCACACTTTATCTGATGAGTCTTGGATTAATGCCATGCATGAGGAATTAAAAAACTTTGAGTGTAATAAAGTCTGGACTTTAGTTTCACCTCCTCATGGTCATAATGTTATTACATAGTGAGAATGGTGCTGTTGTTAGAATAAGACTAGACTTGTAGCTCAACGATTTACCCAGTTAGAAGGTCTTTACTTTGGTAAAACTTTTGCACATGTTGCTCTATTAGAAGCCATTAGAATTCTGTTAGCATTTGCTACATCAAAGGGTTTTAGACTATATTAAATGGATGTAAAAAGTTCTTTTCTTAATGGCTATATTGAGAAGGAAATTTATGTTAGACAACCACCTGGTTTTGAGAATCCGAAATTTCCTTATCATATCTACAAATTGTCTAAAATTTTATATGGTCTAAAATAAGCACCTAGCGTATGGTATAATAGGTTTAAATCATATTTGCTAAAAATGACATTCAAATAGGCAAAATAGATAAAATATTGTTTACTCTCAAGTATGGCAATAATCTTTTAATTATTCAGATTTATGTGGATGATATCATCTTTGGTAGTTTCTCTTATGCTCTTGTTTTCAAGTTTTCAGATACTATGAGCAGATAATTTGAGATGAGTATTATGGGAGAACTCACGTTCTTCCTATGCTTTCAGATCAATCAATCAAAGTTGGATACTTTTGTTCATCAAACTAAGTACAATCAAAGTTGGATACTTTTGTCCATCAAACTAAGTACAATCAAAGTTGGATACTTTTGTTCATCAAACTAAGTACACTAAGGATCTACTTCGTCGCTTCAACATGGAGACAGTAAAACCAATTTCCACACCCATGGGGTCTACGTGTTGGATCCTGACGAAGATGGAGAGCTTGTTGATCAAAAGGAATACAGAAGCATAATTAGCTCACTCTTGTATCTCACTGCTTCGAGGCCAGATATACACTTTGCTGTATGTTTGTGTGCTCGCTTTCAGCCTTCCCGTGTGCTTCACAACATCAAGCGGTAAAGCAAATTTTTAGATATCTTCAGTCAACTTTAGAATTTGGCTTATGGTACTCTTCCTCCTCATGTCTTTCACTTAGAGTTTATTTATATACGGATTTTGGGGTTGTAGAATTAATAGGAAGAGTATTTCTAATACATATCACTTTTTAGGCATATTTTTTGTTTCATGGGCTTTTAGGAAACAGTTGTGTGTTGCACTTTCTAGTTTCTACTGCTGAGGCTAAATATGTAGCTGCTGCTTCTTGTTGTTCACAATTGCTTTGGATGACAGTTACACTTAAGAATTTTGGCTTAGAATTAGATAATGTTTCACTTTTCTGTGATAATAATATGTTATTAGTATTACTAAGAATCCTGTGCAACATTCAAGAACAAAACACATTGATATTCGCTATCATTTTCTTAGGGATCATGTGAAAAGGGAGATGTTTTGAATTTCATTGATTCAGAGTCTCAAGTTGTTGATATTTTCACAAATTCACTTGATTCCTCTTATTTTGCTCGTTTACGGAGTGAGTTAGGTGTGTTGTATCTTATGAGATTGTTCTAAGGGGGACCATATTGTTGTAAAAAGTTTTAGAAGCTTTGTTTATTGTACCTGTTAAATAATACATCAAGTCCAAGTCATTAAAATCAAATGAGTAGTAGAGTTGTCTTTATTATATTTACTCATATGTTGTGTAGCCTTGATCATGACTTGTTAAAATTATTTGGCTATACTTGAACTAAAATATAACATGGCAGAATATTTTTATTAGATTGATTATAGATAATACTTTATGATGTTCATCTAAAAAGATTAGCTTGATTATGAGTCTTATTTTAAATCTTGGTTGTGAGGCTCGTATGTTTCATATTGCAATTTTTTTATGTTTACTCAAGTTGGCATGTTATAAAAAAATATATATGTGAGAAAGAGAAGATTAAAAAATGTATACTTCAAGCATACCATGGTTAAATAAAAAAAGCACACAAAAAGTGATCGAATAAAAAGAAGTATTCAAGCATGCCACCATTTAAAAGAAGTTTGCTACAAACATGATATTATGAAAAGAAGTATGCTACAAGCATGCCACATGCTTAAGAACTGAGTGTGGAGTAATAGATTGCTATATGAGACTGCTAGCTCATCTAGACTTAATGTTAGCTTCATATTTAGGATTTCACTTTTCGGTGTAATATCTCATTGTGCTCTTTCTAATTAGTTTAGTTATTGTTGAGATGCCTGTCATTAATATAATTTGCTTAATCATACTAAAGACCAGTTTTGACAGTGCTATATGATATATGATTTTATATAATCTAGAGAGCTCTACTCAAAAGATGGCTTGGTTAATCTACTAATTAAATGTAAAAGTGATTTACATAATCTACAAAGCTTCTAGATATTTACTCTCATTATTTCTTCTTAGAATTTCTCTTTCTCTGGAGTTCTTGATGATTACATTGCCAAAGGGAGAGAAATTGGAGAGAGTGGCAGAAAAATGAGAGAAATTAGATAAATTTGCTAAAATTGCATCTTTTGTATTGAGGGGTAGTTTTATGAGTTTTTGCCGACTACTTGTTGCTGTGTTCTGTCAAGTTCTTTTCTCTGCAGATTTGAAACTTTCTTTTTGTAAATTTTGCTTTTCTTTCAAAAAACTCAACTCATTCGAGAGATTTTGAGGTGTCGTCAATGTATTCATCGAGGGAGAGATTATTAGACCTTGTGGAGGTCATGAATACAATGATGATGAATAATTGATATTTAGGTTGCATTGAAATTTGCGTTTGTGAAAGTTTCGATCTTTGCTCTTTTGCGAGACTGGAATTGGTATTTCAACCACGGCATTTTGACCATGGCAAATTGACTACGGCATTTCAACCACAACAAAACAACCACAGTCGGTAGCCGGTAGGCTTTGACCTCCAATTGTGAACCGATCGTGAGCAAAAGTAAACCGGTCGTGAGCAACATTGAATCAGTCATGAGCAACAGTAAACCAATCGTGAGCAAAAGTAAACCGGTCGTGAGCAACATTGAATCAGTCATGAGCAACAGTAAACCAATCGTGAGCAACAATGAACCGGTCGTGAGCAACAGTAAACTGATCGTATGCAAAAGTAAACCGATCGTGAGCAAAAGTGAACCGGTCATATGCAAATGATCCAGTTGTGAGCGAGAGTGAACTAGTCTATGGTCATAGCTATAGTACCTGGTCGGTACTCGGTAGTCATAGACTTTGCTGATCAGTAGTCGAAGACTTTGTGATATGTAGTCATACACTTTGCTGGTCAGTAGTCCAAGACGTTGTGATCGGTAGTCGAAGACTTTGCTATCGGTAGTCATACACTTTATGATCGATTCTCTTAGACTTTTGCGATCGGTTACTGTAGGCTTTACGGTCGGTACTCGTAGACTTCGAGTGCTTCAATTCTAGTGATCTTCGAGTACTCTAGGTACTCGTGGTTTTCAAGTACTTGTTAGGCCAACGGTCTAACCAGCTTGACTGGCTTGTGCATGGCGGTCAGATTGGTCTTTCTGGGTGGCCTTAGACTGATTGGAAAGGTTGGATTTCAAGATCGTGGATGATCTGGATTGTGTTTATTGATGGTTAAGGGTGTGATATGCGTGTGTGGACTGATCGGTCAAGTTGGGAAGAACTTGTGCCGGGGAGAAAGTTATTTGGTCTTTGCATGTACAGGTTGGCGTGGAGACAATCATGGTCGGTGACGAGGAGGACCGGGACTAGGATGGGAAAACCTGAGGTCTAGACGTCGAGAATATCACAAGGTGGTAGGGCTCTCGCTGGAACATGTGGAGATCAAAGGGGTGGTGCGTGGAGAAGCTAAGGATGGTGTGGTCTTGGAGGCTTAACACGTGAGGATGGTGCATGGAGAAGCTACAGGAGGGCAGTCCTGGATGTTTCAACACGTGATGTGATTAAAAGAGTTATGGATAGAGTCCGTAACTTGGAAGGCTTAGAGATTACGGAAAACTCGTGTTTGGAAGGGATTTGAGTCCCTTGATTTTGAAAGAGATAGGATTTCGTGTCCGTATTTGATGAGGACACGCTTGGGGCGTTATCCTATAAAAGCAGGGAGAGGCTAAGGGTTAACGTAAGGCTTTCAGAAGGTTTTTGGTGGAGAGACTTGAGGATATGCTTTAGTTTTTTCTGGTTAGGGCTTTTAGGAGTGCTTGTGAGAGCACTTTATAAATTTATGAAAATCCAGCAATAAAGATCATCTTAAATCAATCTGGTTCGTGATTTGCTCGAAGAGTGCTAGTGATTGCAAGCTGATTGAAGCTTACAACAACTTGCAAAGGTATTCGAGAGGTGCGACTTCTGATGTTAAAGATTTCGAGTACGTATAAATCGGTCAAAGATGGAAGTATGAGCGGTCAAAACCTTCACCGACCTCCAAGAGATTACAAAAAGCGGATGCAATCATTCACCCCTCTAATTACAGTATTCAATCCTACAAGCTCGCCAAAATATCATTGCTAAATAGCATCCATTAGTTGTTAGCCTTCTTTGTTTTGTCACGGTATCAAGCTCTATTACAAACTTCCTTCCCTTTACTTAATAATTTACAAACTAACTCCACATCTCAAAAAGAACTTGCAGATACAAGATCTGATTATAAAGTAGTTCATATAATCCTGTTGTTTGGTAAATTTTGAGAACGTTAGTTCAGATTATTCTAAAAATTGTTCAGATTATTCCAGTGAATAGTAAATGTCCAAAGCGTTAAAATGGGAAGACTAAATTTTGAAGAGAGGCGCAGGCCTTTATATTTAAGCAGAGTGGGCAACATTTAATAAGCACAACAAAATGCATTTGGGAATTATGTGAATTTAATGAAAAAGAACTGTAAGCATAACAATACATAGTAATCTTTTACGCACAGCCAATCCATGTGGCCTACATATTAAGATCGAACCCAATGTTCATTATTTACCATCTTCTTTAACTTTTAGAATCCACTAAAAATTAAAGGATACATAGCATCACCTACGAAGAGAAGGGAACCCAATGTCCACACTACCCTACCAAGAATTCACCACCTTAATCCCTGCAAATATGAACAGTAACAAACCTAGTAATGTGAAGATGTATAATTTGGGTAATTAAAGCATCCTTCTACCTCAGTAACATTATGCAATCAAGAAACCACATGAAGTAACACAATGTCTCCTCACCTGATTAAGCATCCACTTAAAGCCAACAGTAGTAATGCACTCATTCTTGGAAGCACTCTTCTCACCTAGTTAAGAGAAAATTTATTTGTCATTAGACCACACATCAGTTAGATCAGTAGGACTATGCCTAGAACTGGAAAATTGTGCCTTAGAACTAAATCTGACATGTAACTTCTAATATTTTTAGAAAAGAACTAAAAATCTAGCATACCTATCGTTTCTTGGGTTGAATAAAAAAATGACATCGATCACACACAATTCATATCAATATATGGGAATCCACATAATTATTTCCCTTGTTTTTCACATTGATGTTAGTACTTTTTTTCTCTTGGAGTAGGGATACCCCCAAAAAGGATCATTCTTCAACAAAGTCACAAATCATGAAGACAAGAACTAAGTAAAGAAGACGGCCAAATGGCCCAAGAAACAGAGAGATCAAGAATGAGAACAAGCGCTTCTCACCGCAGCGACAAATTTAGCAAACTCCCCAACTCCGAATGGCAGTTTCTTGGCACCTTTTCTTTTCTTTTCTTCTCACACCAGCGATAGAGCTCTGAGGAAGTCGAGACACACGGCGGCGCACGGAGGGTCGGAGGAGGAGGGGGACACAACTGCACGTAGAGTCGGAGGCCTCTTGCTCGCCTCCTTACCTTAGTCGCTCCTGGCCTGTAGCACCCCACATAACCATATGGGATACCACTATGAAACATCATCGCCAAAGTGAAAAATAAATAAGAACAAAAGGAATCACAAAGAGTGTAGAACTTTATTAACACTTTAATAGAGAACCAACGGAAACTGGAATAAATATTTAAAACATGGGACCGGTCCACTTCTAACCAAATAAAGAATGAATGAAACAACAAAACAGTGGCAAACCACGATGCTGAAAACTCGAGTGCTCCCACCCATGCATGATGCTATCACTCCACTGGCCTTTTACCTGAGACTGCAAACAGCAAGCGTGAGATTTGGAAATCTCAGTAAGTACCCAACAACGGTCGCAACACAAGAGTAGAGACAAGTAATGCAACCACGTGAAATAAAGGACAAGCATCACAAATAAACAACGGGTACAAGATGAAAGCAACGAACAACTGATATCGGAGATACTGTCATAAATAGAAGATGGATATCATGGAGACTGTGTATTAAAGATAGTTGTTATGTGACAAATTAAAGCAAGTTATAGCAAGGGTGACGGCGACCTCATCTCACATACCCGGTTATACGAGAATAGCCAGGCACAACCTTGTCCTCGACTGTATAACCGCAGACGGGGTGTAATATCCTGTGTAACGAGAATGTATGGCCCCCGTACGTTACCAGGTTGGGTGGAAATGACCCCTATATGTGGGTAGTCCCGACATGATAACCCTTAGTTCTTTATTTAGCGAATTATCCATGGTATAATTAGGAAGTCATGAATGAATTAAGGTAAAGCTATGAGGGTAACGATTTAATACAATGAGACCGGAGAGACAGGATTGGTGATACTAGGTGATAAATTAACCGATACATCATGGATAGATTAAATAGTATGAACTTAAGGAAACTAAGAGATGGCAAGCGTAAGGCTATAATAAAGTTATGAAAAGTGAAAAGATGTGCTAGGGTTGAAAATGGAAAGACATAATTTCTGATATGAGGGCGATATGGGATAATAATAAGGTGATAGTGATATAGGGATTAACCTAAAGAGGTATTATAATATAGCTCACACAAGGTTATCAACCAATCAAGTTTTATTATGTGATAAGTGATTATTAGTCAGATTAACAGATTTAATACATGCATCGTTCATGGCTCAAATACAACATCAAACAATTATTGGAATATAATATTCGAAACTAAAACATAGCAGCCCTAATATCAAAAGAGTGTCAATAATTTAAATCTAAGTTCCAACATGTTCATATGCTACCCCATTAACAATTTAAGCATAGATTTTAGAACACTAATTAAAAGCATGAACTCTAGAACATTTTAACTGAACATCCTAATTAACATAGTAGCAGATGAAATAAAATAATCTAGAATATCATGGCATGCATACAATATTAAACGTCTATTAACATGCAAACATGAACAATATGATAATAACCAGACCACATTAGTGATATGATATTGACCAGATAAGATTTAGTGATATGCTAGTAGTAAGGTAACTTTAGCGATATAAAATTGGCCAGGTAACTTTAGTGATGTGATTTTAGCGATATGATATTAGTCAAGCAATATGAGATTAGCCAGGTAATTGTTGTGGTGTGATAATAGTTAAGCGATATGATATTAGTCAAGCAAGTATGGTTGACATGATAATTATACTCAATGACAAAGGTGACAAATAAACTAGAAACATGTGATTTGCGAAACAGAAAGGTCATGGCTGCGAGGTACTTGCCTTGAGCACCCTCGACGGACACACTGCCCGAAGGATCTGGAATGCGCAACAGCATGAACACTCCCTCAACAGCTGCTTGAAACCCCACGACCGAGCAACACGCCATTTAGTAGCACGAACGGTCGTTCGCCCAAACGGAACGCCCCTCAGCCACACGAAACGATGATCAGCCGCACAAATGGCCGTTCGGCCGAGCGAAACGACGTTCGGCTGCGCGAAACACCGATCGGTCGTGCGAAACACACTTTGCGGCACGACTTAAGCAAATCACCGCGCGAATATGTGTTCGGTTGCGTGCTCGGCCAACCGAACCATGTGACCGTGAAAACGGTCATCGGCCGTCACCCACCACCGCTACCGCCGACCGCCACCGCTGGCCACGACCGCTTGCCATTGCCGCCAGCCCAGCCGCCACCATCCGTCGGCTGTCGGCCGCCAGCCGCCTCCACGCCGCCGCTGTGCGTCACCGCCGCCTCACCGGGTCGCCCGCCGGCCGCCACCACCACTGCATGCACGCGTGCGGCCGCACGTAGCTGAGCCGCCGCCGCGACGCGCGCCCGACGCCGTGCCTCGGTTGCCGCCCGCCGACTGTCGCCACCACGCCGGCCCCCCAGCCGAGCACCGCTGCCGCCACGCGCCGTTGCTGCCCCGCGTGCCGTCGCCGCTGCTCCGCATGCTGCCGCCGCCAGGGGCGCGAGCGTGCGGCCACACGTAGACGCACCACGCCGTGCGCCGCCGCCGTCAGCCGCATGCACAGCGCACGGGATGAGAGAGAGAGGAGAGAGAGATGAATAGATGGAGGGAGGAAGGAGACGTGAGAAAGAGAGAGATAATGGGAGAGGTTAATTAGTTGGTTAAAATAGGGATAAGAGAGAGAGGTTAGTTAGGGATTCTTTTTACGGGTGCTACATGGCCACGCCGGCTCCTCGCGGGGCCAGCCAGAGGGTGGGCTCAGAAATCAACCCAGTTGCTCTGCCCTTAGTGGAAAAGTGGAAAACACCTCGAAATGCGCATCAGCGACACCCGCCTTGGCATGAGTTGCGCCCAGCCTTTTCAGGGTGGCCTCCCTCACTTTCACATCTCCGGTCCTCCTCAGCTGTGTTTGCAGGCTCGCATGCCCGAATTTAGACCAAAACAACCAAATTCAGAGCACGATGAGAAACACAAAAAGAGAGTAAAACAGAGACCGTAGAAATCCACACAGTACTGCTTACAGCTGTTGCATACGAGAGGGGACATTGCTTACCAGGTCATGGCATGGGCCTTGATCTTTGGGTGGTTCTCGAGACACACATCGCCAGAATCACGCAGGAACGAGAACATTTGGTTTGCAGCTGGTGCATTATCAAAGATCCTTTCATGTGACAAAAATGCATGGTTTAGTCTAGTGATTAGTGAAGATATATACATCACGAGGCCAATGCATCTCTGTACATGACATTTTCGATTAAGATAGAAATAAATAACTACACAACCACATCATAACAAGGTAGTAAGAACTAAGAACACGTAATCAGTTCAGTGAGATGATCCACGTGTATACCCTTTAAGTTGGATAAATCCTGAACAAGGCAAATGAAGGTCACCTGAAGAGGAACTTAAGAGCGATAGGTTCAGAGTCCTTCATGGCTTTCCATGAGCGAAGGACCAGCTCTTCTTGTGTCTCACTGAATCCCATTCTTTGCTGTTCTTTATTTATTTTCTTTCCTTTTTTGCAACGTTGTTCTTTGTGTTCTTGGTGTGATCGTCTAGTATGAGATCCGATCGTTTATATAGGCAGCAGGGTGGCTCTCTAGCATTAGAAGAAACTGGAAGCTCGTGCAATTATTTTAGATGTGGCCCTCGAACGTGTGGGCGGGCCAGAGACATCTGATCAGAAAAAATAAGCTAACCTGATGATTCCCTGAAGACATTTTGGCCTAAGAAGCACTAATATGACCCAGAATTGCCAGAGTTTTTGGTATATATGACGCTATTTGTATATGTATTTACAAAATTGGCAGTATGCAAATTGTATTGGTAAATATAACGCTTTTGTCGTCCGATGGCCGGACGGCAACGTCACCTTGCTGACACGTAGGTCTGCCATCCTGCATTCCCGCTAGCAGACAGCAGGTAGCCTGTCGCCCTACCGCCCCTCCACCTAGCCCCACTTTGTTGACCTGCTGTCCCATGGCCAGACAGCAGGTGATTAAGCCAGCTGCTAGCTAGTACGATTTTGATATTTGTAGGAGTTATTACATATAGCAAATGAGCCTCATTCACCATTACGGGGTGATAGGCCATCTATCATCGGTCATCGTGCGGTAGGTCACCTACTGTCTGGTAACTGGACGACAGGTGATTAGCCCTCCAATTAGGCCTAATGACCGATTTAGTTATATATTCTTCAAGAATTTTTAGATGTAGCAAATGGTCGTTAAAAATTACAAAATTTTTGGGTGAGCTTCCCGAGGTATCATGCTACATTGTGTAACTTGTTTATAATTTTTGCTTCCATTTGCTACTTCTAAAAATTCTTGGAGCAGCGCGTAATTAAACAGGTGATTAAGCACTAATGGTTGGGGGCTAATGGCCTGTTGCCTGGCCACTGTGCGGCTGCCCCACAGTGGCTAGGCAGTAGGATATTAGCCCCTAGCCATTAGTGCTTAATCCCCCCATTTAATTATGTGCCGCTCAAATAATTTTTAGATGTAGCAAAGTGGTGTAAAAAATTACATAAAAATTACACAACATAGCACGTTGTATCAAGAAGTGCCATCGAAAATTTTGTAATTTTCCAAGACCATTTGATAGCCCTAAAAATTCTTAGAGCGACACATAACTACTTAATCGTTTAGTTAAGTATGCGTTGCTTCAAGAATTTTTAAAGGTTACAAATGGATGTGAAAAATTACAAAACATATCATAAACCTCAGAAAGTTTCACAAAAAATTTTGTAATTTTTAGAGATCATTTGCTATATTTAAAAATTTGAATAAATATAAAATAAAATTATGAATTTAGGCATGTAATTAAGCCGGCTAATTAGTTTACTTACTCACCTAACGTTTTGTGGGTAGATGGCAGGCGCCTATCGTCTGCTGTCTACTGGTTACTACTGGCTATCTAATTAGTTTACTTACCCACCTGCTATCTACTGGCTAGACGACAGGCGCCTATCGTCTGCTGTTGTGCACTGCCTCCTGATGACCGGACGGCAGAAGCGCTATTTTTGTCAATACCGCTCGCATATGGTTATTTTTGTAAATACGCATTGAAAATGTGCTATATATGGCAAAAATTCGAATGGCCGAACCTGTACATGAGACATGCACGTACACAATATGGCGATACGGTAAGTATCGGTGCAATTTAAGTATAAAAATGAATGTTTTTAATTGTGATACGTCTTCAATACATCCCGATACCTTCTGATACATACGCGTACACAATATGGCGATACGGTAAGTATCGGTGCAATTTAAGTATAAAAAATAAATGTTTTTAATTGTGATACGTCTTCAATACATCCCGATACCTTCTGAGACGGGCTGACCATAACAATTAGAAACAAAGCCCATGTGAAACCAGCCTGGCCCATTAAGTTAGCTGATATCGGTGGCTCACGCGAGTGTTTCCTGACCTCGCACGACGAAACCCTAGAGCACCATCTTCGGCGATTGTTGAGCGGAGGCCGGCGATCCCCGGTGACGGCGAGTGGAGGATGGCGGCTTCCCCCCGTACCCCGGTGGTGTGAGCTCACGATTGTTTGCCTTTCCCCTGTGAGGAAACTCTAGAGCTCCATCGGCGATTGGTGAGGAGCGACTGGCGATCCCCAGTGACGGTGGCGAGTGGAGGAGGTGAGGTGCGAGGAGCGCGGGTTTGGGATCGGCGCAGGAGGAGGAACGTGCGCTTGCTTGCAATGGCGCTGACGAACTTTATCCTGACGGTGGTGGGTGTCGGCGCGGCGGTGATGTTGTTGCGGAGCGACGTGAAGCAGTCGGCGGTCATCTTCCGCCGCAACGTCCGCCACATACGCAACTGGCTCGAGGAGGAGTCCGCCGCCTCCGCCAAGTACGTTCGATTACTCACCCGCCCCTGCCCTACCTTTCTCTGCTCCCGCTTGTATCTATGCCCAGTCTCCTGTCGTTGAACCGTGCGGCTGATTTGATGCCCAGATTCGACTGGGTTTGAACTTCTATATGCGGGTTTTTAGTAATCCGAAGTGAGGAAATTGATTTTGTAGAGTTTTTGTCCAACCCTGTTAAGGCAATTGTGATGGAACTTGAGGGATCGGATTAGATATTAGTACCAGTAGCGGACTTGCTCACCGGTTTGCCAAATGCTGAGTTGCCGGCCTGCGGTAGCCTGCCACACTGCTGGTGAGAGATAGGAAAACGATATTGCGGTTATAGCGGGCTATCTTGGAAGCTATGATACATGTCGTGTTTTGCCGAAGGAGGACAGCGGTGCCCATGGGCCACAGGCTTGTGCATGTCGCCCCCAAAAATGCAGCTTGCTTCGACCAAGCCTAATGCCATGCTTGAGGCCACTTATTTGCAGTGGTTCATTTTCTTCGAAAGATTTAATTTGTGGAAGCAGAGCAACATTCATTGCTGCAGTGCACATTGCTAATTGTGTTTCGGTTTTGTCGCTTGAACGTTGAATAGAGATCGGTGGAAGTGGGCACTTGGTCTTTTTTCATGTTTTTTTAGCTGGAATGACCACTGGTTGCCATCACCAATTCACCTTGTATTTAGTAGTTAAGTAGCTGCCAGCCTACCATTGCATCCTCTATCTCAAAAAAAAAAGTAGCTGAAATTGCATCGCTGAATTAACAGTGAATGATCATTCCAGGAAAACTGGCCCAATCAATCATGACCACTGAATGCTGATGAACGCAGCAGCACATGGAGCTGGTTATTTCAAACACGATAATATGTCTTGTCCCAATTAGATGCTAGCAATGAGACGCAGTTTCCGCCATGGCATAGTATGAGTGTATGACAGCAAAATGCAACCATATCAGCACCACACAACAGAATCATCAGATTTGTAGGAGTCAGAAGAAACTACAGAGCCATTTGATCGAGCGATCAAGCAATAGTAGCTAGGTCACCCATTCCATTCAACAATCTTTGGGAGCAAACCAAAGTTAATAATTATTTTACAGTTTGAACACAGATACAAGCAAAGCAAACTAGAGCACAATCATCAAGAGAGTAAACTAAGCTAGCTAAGGCTGCTGCGTAGCAGCTGCACTTCAGGAATCAGATGCCCTGAAGAGCGTGAGGAGGGAGAGGAAGAGGTTGATGATGTTGAGGTAGAGCGCGATGGTGGCCCAAACATACTCTGAACACCTCCACCGGCTGACCGGGCCGGCCGACGGCAGGGGGGCGCCAGCCCCAGTTGATCCCCTAGTGGGTCCACCCCTGATTAGTACCAGGTTGCTTTGCTCCCTATGAATCTCCATTTTTTGATGTAAAAAAGACAATTAGATGTGTTTTCATCTGAGGTAGTAGCTCATTACTATATGAGTTGAGAATTCATCTGTCGTAGGTCACTACTATAAGAGTTGAGAAAGTTATCGATGTGTGTTCATCTGAGGTAGCTCATTGCTATATGAATTGAGAGGTGAATTTATTCAATTTATCCATGGGCCTGTTTTTAAATGAAGTAGCGATGAGATGTCCGTGCTGCACAAGAAGAGACACGTTACTTATCAGCGCTAGTTGTATTGTGTGTCCTATTTCACTTTGGTAAAATCCTCATCTGTGATTGTTAATTGCTGAACTTATCTTTCCATGCTCAATTCTATGGCTAAAATTAGTTCGCTCACCAGAGGATAAAACCTTTAGTATTGTTCCACTCTATTTTCTTGTAGATTGGTGGATATTGTTTGTATTGATGATAATGTAAGGTTTTTTCCAGATTCATTTTTTTTCAAGTTCTGAACTTGACATCTTTAAATCTTGGCTAGAAATTGCTTCTCTTCTTATATTATACTGCAAACTTATGAGCTCTTTCGTCCCATGCGGACTTGTTTCCGTATTTCTTCTTCATTCATGATTATCCAGCTAAGATTGCTAGATGGGGTTAAAATCTAATTTATGTTGGTAACAAAGTTCGCTTTCACACAGTTTTAGATGCTAAACTGCTAGTCCAGTTTCTGCTATAGTTTGTTTGTTTTGTGAAGAGCACATATATTGTTCTCTAGCATTACTGTATTTTCTTTTCTTTTTCTTTTTTGCAAATTAAGATGAACTTTAGGTTAACTTCATCAAAGCTGGCAAGATTATGATTGCATATGCTACGCACCTCAAGTCCTCAACTTTTGGACATCTTAAAACCATGTGTCTGTTGACAATGCCAATGAGAGTCAACCAGTCCCTTAATTTCTTTTGGTTTTTCAATCCTTATTTGGTTACCATTTATGTTGTTGGGTCTTGGATGTGTCCTGATATGAAGCTTGCTCATTTGTCCGAGGAGTTCAAGAGAGAATGAGGATGAATTGCACTTGCTTCTTCATTTTCATTTAGCATTGATGAAATTAGCCTTTGTATAACAATAGTATTGCTGAGCTTCTGTTCTGAAGTAACATTAGCAGCATTTGCAGTCTTGCGCCTCCTCCATGTTTGTACTATGTCAAAATGGTCCTAATGGTGTTCGGGCATTAGTAGTTTTCTTCTGTCATGCCTTCTGTTTCAGCCATTACATTTCCATTGACATGCATAATTGCATAGGATGTTATACCATGGTTTTTGCTGCTTTGTTTGAAGCTCTGTGTAAAGTCAACACAGAACATTGGATCCCACCTTCTCATGTATCTTCTTTTATTTCCACAGATCTGCTGAGCGGTCGGCACCAAAGGAGCTGGAGTCCTCCCAGGCTGCCAAGAAAGAGGCTGCACCAAAAGAGGACAAGCATTAGATGATCTTACGTGTCAGTGTGGGGTTTAGGATTCTGAAGTAGTACTTGTACCTTTCTTTTGTAGGATCTTCAATCTCGACGGGGATTTGACTCAGTAATGGGGGACATATGGACAGCTACATGTGGTTTCTACTTGTTTCCAAGGTAGGGTCTTGGGCATGAAATATGAGTCGTCTATCGAGGAGAGTTTGTAGAACTGAGTATTTCGCATTTCTGTTTGCTAGTATATTATGTTGAAAGTTGAAACACTACGGTTGAGATCAATCTACAAGACTACTGTTGTAAAATATGCGGTATAAGCATAATTCTTAATTTAATTCGAGTAATAATCATCATAAATAGACAAGCATGACGAACTTGACATACACATGACTTAATCAACGTACAATTATATGAATCTTGTAAGCCATTGCAAATTAAACATAAGCTCAAATTAAATGTCATATAACAGTTCATGATTAACATAAACTCAAGCGAATAAGCGCAATGAAATGCTAATATCAAAAACTTAACATATATGACCTCATTCAGCATATAATTAACAAATTGAATTGTTTTTAGTGCTCTCAGAAGGCTAGTTGTACAAGATTTAGTCTTGGTCATCTTCGTCATGATAAAATCTAATCTTGATTATATATGATAGTTATAGATTAAATCTTGAGCAAAATTAAATCTTGCTACTGCCAAGAATCTACAGATCAAGAAAATAGCTCATTGAACAGTGCGAAAATATTCCAGAAATCAATCTTTCATGCACTCACAGAGAGCACTATTGATTCAACAGATTAAGATGGTTCGACAGAGGTCAGAAGAGACTAAAGCAAACCAGCAAACAGACCTTACACAGAGATCAACTAAACATGAACAGCAAGTCCAATGATAGCAGAATTAATGACTAGTGAAGAAAATGTAGCAGATTTAATTGAATGCTCAAGATCAATCTACCATCACATCCATATATAATCTCAGCAATATGTCAATTCATCACAGAGCAATCAATTCATTGAAAATTCTTTGCAATCTTCTAGCTAATGATGCTCACAGAAAAGTGAAATATTTCAAAAAAAATCGCAAAGAATCAACAACTAATATACTCACAGTAGTGGTGATATTCGAAATCACCGAGAAGAATATGAAAAGGGACAAGGCACGCTCACGGCGCTGACCCAGAAAACCTAGTACCCCCTTATGCCGCTCACAGTAGAGTGAAGTAGACAGAGATACAATGCCCACTCCAGCCTCGGTTGCCGAAGTCGGAGACGAAGGTTGGGGTTGATGCCACACAAGACCACCGAGAGCTTCGGCCCAGAGCGCTCGCGAACAACAAGAATAGATCACAAATCTCTCACAAACACAACACAAGCCTGAGCCAAATCAACCTCTAGGGTTTATCCAAACCTTTCCTCTCGGCCAAATCAAAGAAAAGGCTCAAGGAAACTGAACGGAAAACCCTAGACTCGGCGATTTGCGCTCCACGCCGACGGCCACCAGAGGAAACCTGGCCGGCGACTCTCAGGACTCAAAACCGAAGATCCACTGAGAGAGATTTTAGATCGGAGAGGGGAGAGCTTACTCTTGCCTTTTTTTTCACCAAAGAGAGGAGAGGCGCCATTTAAAGGGGAGCGGGGCGGACGCCGACGGGCTGCAGCCACGGCTGGGGCCGAAGCACCCGAGCCGGTGGAGCCTCCTTCGCCGCTGTCGCCGCCGCAAGACCCGGTCGCCCGCATGACGCGGTCGCGCCGCTCGCGAGAGAAGACGAAGCGCATGCGTATGCGAAACGGTATGGGAGCCCGGTCACGGGAGGAGACGCAGTCTCCTCCCCTTATTGGTTTATTGCCACAGCTGGCCCACTGACATGTGGGCCCCACCTATCACTCACTCTCTCTCTCTCTTTTCTTTTTCAATTGGGAAATTACCAAATTGCCCTCGCAAAAGCCAACAACTACAAGCGATCATCTATGAGTCGTATTGTCTGACAGTGATCTGCATTGTTTCAGCAATTCATGCTTTTATGGCACCATTCACCATATGATTTTGATGTGAAATTAGCTCACCCCGCTTGGCTACCAAGAATCGAGTTGGTTTCTGGAATTAGATTCTAATTGGATTTGGATTTGATTCTAGCCAATATCAATTTCATTTTTTCTATCTGGGTGCCACTTGGAATTGGGAGGGGGTTTTCTAATCAATACTGGAAACTGCTAATTAAGAATAAACAAGTGAATAAACAAATAAAACATCAGATTTAACAATCACGCAAGAAGCAGAACCATGAACACCACGAAGTAACCATCCAAGCAATAATTTGATTCCCTGCACTGCATTGTGGCAAAATCACGAACACCAAATCCTTGCACTCAGGAAAATCACATCCAAGAAGCAGCAGCAGCAGCAAAGGCAAACGCTATTTGTCGATGAGAAGGTAGCAAGGGTGTGTAGCGCGTACCATCAGGTGAAAGCGCTGCTGTCACTCGCGCTTGAGGATGGCGACCTCCACATCGGCGCGCTTCTTGGTTTGTGACGCGTTGCTGGCGGTGGATCAGTCGGCAAGCCCGCCGTGGACGGATCGATGGTGGCCTTCGGAAGTTGAAGAAGACAAGAGAGGACGGTGGGAAGGGGAGAGGAAGCGAGGTGACGGGATGAATTGTAGTCGAGAGGCGGCGGTGAGAGGCCAGAGTCGAGCGGCAGCGTGAGCAGGCCGGAGTTGAGCGGCGGAGCGGAGGTGGCGGAAGCAGGGCGGAGTCGAAGAGAACGGCGAAGCAAGATGAGGTCGATGCACGACTCTAGACGATTGATGGGGTGGGAGCAAGGAATCAGTTCCAGTCGTATCCTGCATGTTTGGAATTGCGTGGAACCATTGATTTCAATTCGAGGTGGCAGGCAAACAATCTCAGCAGTGGAATCAAGTTCCAACTCTATATAAGTCTAAGCTCAATACCTGAGAACCAAGTGGGGTGTATGCGTGGATACTGTGAGATGAAAAGCCATTTTTGTTCGAGTTGAAAGCCAAACTGTCAGATGAAAGTTGTTTGGGTTTCGCATTTCTGGTGGATTTTGTTGATTTGGAAGTTTAATTTATTGTTGAAAGTTCGAACCGTGAAAGTGCAACCCACGAATTGAAAGTTTTGATCTGAAAGTTTTGAGTCGAGAGGGTGATGATTTTTGTTTGATTTTTGCCCAAATTGGAGAAGGGGAGGAGGGGGAGGCAGCGGGCACGCACGCGCACACGCTAATTAGTAGCGCCTACACCGTTTTATTCAAGATTGGACCATGGTGCGGGCGTGGGAGTTGGGCCGGGAGAGGAAAACGGGCCACGCGGAAAGGGAAAGAAAAGGGAAAAGAGGTGCGGGCTGAAACAGATTCGGCCCAAGAGAGGGAAAAGGTAAATTAAGAAAAACAGAAATTTTCAGGATTTCTAAAGAAATAAGATGGCATCTACGACGCACGAAAAACTCAGAAAGCGTCAGAAAGCATACAAAACAATTTGAAAGACTTTACGAAATTTTTTATGGAAATTTGAAAATGTCTAGGCTGTGACAGGTCCAAACTCTAAACAGTATAGAAATGCAGTTGGGGTAGAAAGAAGAAAGGATTAGAAGTTAGAGAGGAGAAAATTCACGTGGGCTCGAGTGGTGGTGGTGTGATTTCCAGCAAGGTCACCGTCCAAGGGTCAACACGACGGATGGGAGGTAGCGGAGTTGTGGCGGAGAGGTGGCGATGCTAGCGAAGAGAAGGGAGGGGTGAAGCAGCGTCGGACCGAAACAGAGGAGTTATGGGTCAGGGTGGCGGCGGAGCAGAGGGGAAAAGACAACGGTGAGAAGGCAGTGCAAAGAGGGGGCAGCGGAGGCACAGCAATGTGTCAGCGGCGACGGAGGCCAGATCTACAGTGAAGGAGATGACGACAATGCCTCCACCTTGCCGTCATTCAGTCCTGCCTCCCCCATAGCTAATCCACCTTGCCGCCGGTCGATCTCGCCTCCCTCGTCGTCGAATCAGTGTCACCCCTGCTTGATCCCTCTTCCGTCGCCGTCGAATGGACGTGGCACAAAAGAAAGGGGCAGTGTCCATGGAGCAGCGCCACCTCCTTCCTCGTGACCGATGTGTGCCACTACCTCTTTTTGCGCCATAGGGCTGGGCCATGCCATATCCTCCCTCATCACTGATGCTATGACAGTCGTTGACTCGTTGTGATGTGTTATGCTGCCACTGCACAAGCTGGGCCTGGAAAGGAAGAGCCTCGACAGCGACATGAGTGTCAGCGGAGAGGAAGAGTAGTGGTCTAGATAGAAGGTGGTGCGGGGATCACTAGCGGCACTAAATACAAGGTGAGGTCGAAAGGGAGGCAGGGAGCGAGGGGAGAAGGTAGCTTCTGCAAGGGGATCGGGAGAGGAGCATGGCACGGTTAGGGCACTAGGCCTAGAAAGCGTGCGGATGGTCGGCTGTGCCCTTTGAAGCGATCGGATATGCAGAGCTTATAGGATCTTAGAGAAATTCCAAGAAACTATGAGAGGTTTTCTGTAAAAAAGTATGTGTAAACCCTTAAGACGCTCGTTCAGTCAAGGTGTCGCTACAATTTTGAAAATTTTCAGATTTTTTTTGCAAAACCGAGGACGTGAGGGTTGCGAGGGCTCGCCAATTCCAACCGCTTTACGGGTGGCTTCGATGATTGACTGCCATGGCTTGTATCGTTGTATTTGTATGTGATCAATTTCCAAATTCATTACATTGACTTGACTCTGATCCATCCCAAGTGGCTACACGTGTGCAGTTTATTGTATGTGATCAATTTCCAAATTCATTACATTGACTTGGCTCAGATCCAACCCAATTGGATCAGAGTCCCAAAGTCCTAACATCTTAGTCGTATTTGGTGTACTCCAGGTAGGTTTAGATCTGGATTATTCTAGTTCTTAATCGATTTTATTTTAAGCTAACATTTGTAATCCTATAATGTTTGGCGCTTCCCACTTACAGTGGCCCCGGAGGCCATGGGACCCACCGGTCAGTTTCTCGTTCGTCCAAAGCCCCGTACTGATTGCATTCGCACCGGGAGGCGCAGCGCTGTATTAGTTCATCTCCTTCGACGCGATGCTTACCCTCGGTAAAGCATATTCCATTTCCCACTCACCGCTGTTGGCACTAAGGGCATGTTTGGTTCATGATCAAAAGTTGCTTAGCCACAGTTTTTAGGTAGCTGTTTGGTTCACTGATGTAACTGTGGCATGCCACACTTTCTTAGCACCTGGCCCCATACGTCATAGACTCAGTTTCTTGCCAAACTTTACCACAAGTGTGGCTTCGATTTTGTTAGCCACACTTTCTTGGCAGCCACATATTGCCTAAGTTTAGGCATGGCAAAATTAGGCATCAACCAAACAGGCCCTAATTCTTTTTTTTATCATGAATAGCTGCCGACTTATACTGAAGCTCTACATATTTGAATGGAGCACGTCAAGTTGACTACTTCAATAGGCTCGCACTAAGACTACTAATTTGATCTTTATCTATTACTTAGCATGTAAGAATGCGAGCAGTGGCGAAGCTAGAACAAATCGGAGGGGGGTGTGCTTGTCTTGTGAGTGTGAAAATTTAAGTTGCAACCATGGTAAAAATTCGATTATAGTATTGGTTTTTCATTTTTCTGTGGGTGCATCCGCACCCACAGCCATCAATGTAGCTTCGCTACTGAATGCGAGGGGCAGTAGTTATCCTCTTGTATGTCAGTTGTTTGATGCCTTAGTTATCCCTTTTTTAGGTCAGTACGTATGTCGGTTCTTGAAGGCCTATAAATTAGCACGAACACCATATACTGTAACCAACCTTGAGAGATGAATGAATTGTAGCATGAAGTGTTAAGGGCTATACTACCTCTCTGATTCTATTACCTTTACTCTGTCCTATTTCTTTCAGTGTGAGTATAATCCTCAACAACTGGTATCAGAGCTCTAGATTTGAGTGAGACGTAGCGAAGTAGCACAGCGTGTTCGTGTTATTTTTTGAAGTTGAGGTTATGGCTTCTAGTTTGAGCGTCAGAATGGCGCAATCGATGATTTCCGTATTCTCAAAAGAGAATTACGATATATGGAACATCAAGATGCGAACCCTGCTACTACTGCAAGGGTTGTGGAATATTGTGGAGAGTGGCTACAAAGAGTATGCTGCTAAACATGTTCTTACACTGGAGCAGAAGAAATTTCTGGCAGAGAACCAGATATAGATGCTAATGTCTTATTTCCAACTCAACAAGGTGTTGCGGAAAGTTTATTTCCACGGATTATTGATGCCAATAAGTCAGAGGAAGCTTGGTACAAGTTAAAAGAGGAATTTCAAGGTTCCGTGAAGGTTTTAGCAGTAAAGCTACAACCCTTGCGAAGATAGTTTCAAAATTTGAAAATGGAGGAGTTTGATAAGATAGAAAATTACTTCTTGAGTGTTATCGAGGTGGTGAATTAGGTGCACACCTACGGAGAAGATATTATTGATCAAAAGATTGTTGAGAAAATTTTGATCAGTTTCCAAAAAAGTTTGAGTATATTGTTGCTGTTATTGAAGAATCGAAGGGTTTGCCGACCTTCACAGTGCAATAATTAATGAGTTAAGAGTCTCATGAAGACAGAAGGCTACAAAGGGAAGGGAGCTCAGTTAAAAGCATCTTTCAGTCAAAATTGAATTTCAAATCCCACAATTCGAGAAATAATGGGAATTATGCAAGAAGAGATGATCGAAGGCAAGATATGCACAAGCAGTCGACCTACGATAAAAGAAAAAAATGTACGATTTGTTCTAATTTCTAGTGTGATATTTGCAACAAAAAAAAAAGTCTAGTCACACTATAAATAGGTGCTAAAAGAAGATGACTTATAATAAATGCAAGAGGCAATGTCACATTGCCAAATTTTGTAAATCCTGAGATGATAATTGGGCAAATTTCTCAAAAGAGAAGGAAAATACAGAAGAGTATTTATTCTTTACAACCCGTGTAAGAAGAAAAGAAGATATTTGGATTGTGGACAGTGGTTACACAAATCATATGGCAGCTAATCTAGAAATATTTCAAGATGTGGACTCATCGCATCAAGCGAAGATACGCATGAGCAATGGTTATTTAACCCAAGCTGAAGGAAAGGGTAGTATTCCTGTCCAAATGAAAGGTTATCAAAAGTTTGTTCATGATGTGTTGTTGGTACTTGATTTGAAGCAAAATTTGCTAAATATTGGGCAACTGCTAGAACATCAGTACACAATTTATTTTGAAGATATTTCTTGCAAAATTATCGACCGAAAAATGGATATCGTCTTATTGCATAAGCAGATATAGGTAAGAACAAGAATTTTTCGTTGAAGATGAGTTATCCAACTCAGTTGACTTTACAAGAAAAGGTTATTGATAAGTGCAGAATACCAACGACAGTTATATTGTTAGCCCAATCAAATATTGTAGTGGTTAAGGAACAGGAGCAAGGTGGCACTCCCATACAATATATATCAAGTTCAAGTTCAAACTTAAATTCCAATTTAGGCTCGAGTTCTAGTTTGAGTGCTAGCGAGCAATTGACTACGCCAAAGTTAGCTCTAAGATATGTTAGGAGCATGGTGGAGATTTACATGTCACGTCTTTTGTTGATAGTTGAAGAAATTATGAAGCGGAATGATTTGATAAAATTCATCAAGAACAAGATCTACAAGGTTGAGAAGGAAAAAGATTGGAGGCTGATAAATAAATCAGAAGCAAGAAAAGAAATTGTAGATAATAGAATTTACAGAGTGATGAGTACATGTTCGTTTGACGAGAATAATAGAACAGGATATGTAACTGAAATGACTGGAGATAAAATTTTAGCTATAAGATATTTTTATAAAGGTTTTGTTTAGAGAACTATTGCTAAAGAGATAAATTTCTCAAGAAAATGAATTAAGGGGGAGTTTGTTGGCACGATTCATTTTCTAATCATGAATAGCTGCTGAATTATGGCTGAAGTTCTAGATATTTGAATGTAGCACTTCAAGTGATCGGTTGGGCTTAAGCTTTTGGCTTCCAGCTTATTTTTCACTATTCATAAATTTCGTCTTTTTCTGAACTTTTGGTTTTTTGTTGAGCTTTTTTGCCGGTTCTTTTTTTCCCTGTATTTGTTTGTATTATACGTAATGGGCTAACATATTTTTTAAATTTAATTATGCTAAATAAGACTCTGTCAGCTACAGTGTTTTTTTCAACCAGCTACAGTGTTTTCAGCCATAAGCCATGAGCTTTTAAGCCCAACTGATCACCACCTTGATTCTCACCATAAACTGTAAAGTTTGACGTAAGTAATAGGATGTAAAATTCAAGTTGACTACTTCGTTAGGCTAGCAAGTGTTAGCTGGATATTAGTTGTACTGAGACTATTAATTTGATCTTTATCTATTACTTAGCATGTAAGAATGTAAGGTGTAGTACTTATCCCTCGGTTGTGAGATGTGCTAGCTAGGGGTGTAAACGGGTCGGGTTAATCCCGACCGATTCGGCACCGAATTCGATTGGTACCGAATCCGGAGAAAAAATATGGGTTAGGATATGGTAACAGCAATATCCGTCCGAATCCGATACGTCTTCAAGTTTGATTTCAGGTTAGTGCTACTATTTGACGTTTCATTTTCTTTTGCAATGGTAAAATAGAATCTTCCACATCAACTATTAAGTAGTAACATCAAGTTCTTGACAGTACGTCCTCCTACTCCATTTGTTGTACTGCATGCATTCCTTACAAACAAGTAGCCAGTAGGGGTGCAAACGGCTCGGGTTAATCCCGACCGATCCAACACCGAATCCGATTGATACCGAATCTGGAGAAAAAAAATATGGGTTAGGATATGGTAACAACAATATCCATCCGAATCCGACCCGTTTGCACCCCTAGTGCTAGTTATCCTTTTTTTAGTCAGTCTGTATGTCGGTTCTTACAGACCTATAAATTGGTATGCACTTCATTTGTTACACTCAATCTTGAGAGATGGATAAATTATAGCATGAAGTAATAGGCCATGAATAATAGTGTGATGTCAGTTGTCTATAAATTTTATCATGTAGAATATAAGATGATGTAGAGAAGAAAGAGAACATAGATAATTGAGTAATCTCTCATATTGTAGTCGACTATAACACGATAAATAAAACATATTGTATCATGAAAAAACTATCTATAGAGACAAAAAAATAAGTTATTATATGAGTTATCTTTAGTGTTATCTATAGATAATATAAAAGATATTATAGATAATAGTTTTTATTTTATTGTACATATCTTTAAGAGGTATATCACCCCTTTTCTATTACCTATACCCGTTGCTTCTGGTGTGAGTACTGACCCGGTCACGGGTCACCCCAACGTTCGCCACACGCCACCTCCGACTCCGCGGCCGCGCTACCGCCTCCGACTCCGACCGCGTCGCGCAGCGAGCATGGACCCCACCGACCAGTCGCCGGAGGAGGTGTACTCCGTGTGGGCCCTCTTTCCAGAGCCCGTCCGCGATCGACTCCGCGGCCTCATGGCCGGCCTCCGCGCCGCTTACGGCGGCCCGGCCTTCGAGCCGCACGCCACCGTCGTCGGCGCCATCCGCCTCCGCCGCTCATCCGCCATCGAGGCACTCCGCGCCGCCGCGGCCGGCGTCCGCCCCTACACCGCCCGCGTCGCCGGCGTCGCCCGTGGCGACTTCTTCTTCCTCCTCCTCGAACCCACCCCCGAGGTAAGCTTAGCGTCCCCTCTCCTCCTAGCGATTTCCTATTTTCGCGAGTGCCACTCGAGAGGTCGATGGATTCGGAGGTGTGATTTGCTCAGAGTTTCCAAAACTTCAATTGGAGTAGGAACCCAGAGAAATGTTTATACTTTATGCTCTAAATTGTCAGTAATGAATTTTCTGCTTTGCTTATACCAAATTCTCTGAATTTTCAGGTGATGGAAGCGAGCGATCACTGCTGTGCGCACTTTGGGTATCAGAGTTCAACTCGTGAGTACTAGTACCTGAAATTTTGCTTCCGAAAAATCACAAGTCGATGACAATTGATTCGTGGTTTGCATAACTGCAGCATACATGCCACACGTCAGCCTCTCGTATGCAGACCTAACAGATGAGGAGAAGGAAGCAGCAAGGAAGAAGGTAGAGGAGATGGACAAGGAAATATGTGGGCTGCAGTTTGAGATCTCTGAGCTTGCACTTTATAGAACGGATCTTGAGGATAAAAGCTTGGAGTCATGGGAATTGGTGGAGGTATGCCACCTTGAGAAGAAGTGATCAGTTTCCTCTAAGGGCATGTACAATGCAAGATACTTATATATGAATGCTTAAAGAGAGAGAATATAACCACATCATCAAATACCTATGCAAAAGTTATTTCCTCCAATGCAAACATCTCTTCCGTGGGTGTTTAGATGCTATATTATCTATTAATAGATATAGTTATACACATAAGCACCTACTAAGCATCGATGCTTATTTAAGCATCGGTGCTTCAAAATAAGCACCTTATCTATTTTATGTGGTAAGAAAAATTAGTTTTTCATTGTTAATCATCTTTCTAAGCGTCTGCATTGTACATGCTCTCAATCGTGCTTCTGCTGGAAGTTTGTAACTGCCCTTGTAGTCTTGTAGTGCTACTTTTTAAGCGCTTCATTGTATCTCCTGTAGCCCTTCTGCTTGGAATAAGGAAGTAATGTAAAAGGTTGGACCTATCATGGGTATTCCGTGGAAAATGGTTTGTGATTTAGATTGTGTTGGTTTTATTCAATAGAGCATGTTGAAATGCGAAGCAGGTGCTTAGAAATGAGTTGAGCCTATCTTGGGTATTCCCTGGATAATACTTTGTAGTGTGTACATTCACATCATCAAATATACTAATATCTGAGCTATATTCCATCAAGAGAAAGCTCTCGACTCTTGTATGCATTCAAAGTTGAAGATACATATAATGTTGCATATATATATATATATATATATATATATATATATATATATATATATATATATATATATATATATATATATATATATATATATATATATATATATATATATATATATATATATATATATATATATATATATATAGGTGGTACAGTTTGTTCCATATAGTGCACATTATTTGTGATGCTTCACTATAGTATGGCCATACAATGGTCTATAGTCGCTACTCGCCTGAAGAATTTTCTGGCTTAAACCTTCTTCCACCCGATCCAGCTTCCCTTTTGACAGTTGAAATATGTGGCAGCCACAATGTTGAGGTGGTACTGGTGTGCAAAGCTCCTGCTGTTGAAGTTGTGTCGCATGTCTGGTGCAAAAACTGTCCCCCTGCCTAGCTGCTGGAATAGCACAAATACCATCCGGTGGATACCCTGATCAACTCGGCTTCGGCTTCTGGCTTCTAGCTTATTTTTTACTATTCATAAGTTTCGTCTTTTTCTGAACTTTTGGCTTTTTGTTGAGCTTTTTTACCGGTTCTTTTTTTCCCCGTATTTGTTTGTATTATACGTAATGGGCTAACATATTTTTTTTTTAAATTTTTTTTAAATTTAATTATGCTAAATAAGTCTCTGTCAGCTACAGTGATTTTTTCAGCCAACTACAGTGTTTTCAGCCATAAGCCATGAGCTTTTCAGCCGAACCGATCACCACCGATCTTGGCTCTGGCCTCTCATAAAATACAAGCTCTTGGCCTGCAAGAGCATCGTAGCATTATGCACTTAAGAATTTAAAGGAGAATTCGACTGGGTGGAAACATCTGGTCAGGTATCTATAATGTAGTTTACTGTTCTGGGCAAATAGGAGTCTTTTAGATATAGATCTGCCTGATGTAGTTACTGGAAGTAAAACAGTTTCTCACCTAGTCTCCCTTCCACTCATCCACCACAACCGTACCCAATCTCATCTCCTCCTCGCCGTTGCCGGAGCGCGCCACCGGGCACCAGTGGTCGCAAGGAGGGCGGCGGCGGGGCTTTTCCCCCCTTCCCCAGCCCTGCTCGGTGGGGAGCAGTTCTTTGGCCGCGAGCTCCTCGGTAGCGGCTCCCCTCGCCGGCGGCGGATCCGACGCCCTGGTGGCCGAATCGGGCATCCCTTGGCCCGGATCTGCTAGGGTTCGGTAGCGGCTCCCCTCGCCGGCGGCGGATCCGACGGCCTGGTGGCCGGATCGGGCGTCCCTCGGCCCGGATCTGCTAGGGTTCGGTGGCTTCAGGCCTTGGCGGCGCCGCGGCGGGCTCCCGAGCGGCGGCACAAAGGCGGCCCGTCGGCGCGTGCGGGGTCGTGGGGGAGGCGTTGTCGCGCGCATGGAGCAGTGTCGAGGAGGTATGGCGGCGCACTGCAGCCCGCCCTGGTGGCGGTCAGCGCCGGCTGTGTCCACGCCGAGGTTGCCGGCCAGCGGAGTGCTACTCCGGCGTGCTGGCGCCTGGATCTGGTTGAGCTCGGGTACGGCGGCGGTGCTGGTAGCCGGGGCCCGGCCTGGGTCTGGCTGGAGGCCGGATGCTGCGGTTGCCGGTGGTGGTAGTTGGCCTGCGGTCCTGTCGTGCGGCAGGCGGCTCGGCTGCTGGGTTCGTGAGGCATCCCGCGGCGGCCGATGGAGGCTAAGCTGGCAACAGTGCTTGGAGTCCGGCGCGGCAGCGAATAGTCCTCTGTCGTGCCTTTCAGTCCAGGGAGCCATGGCGCGGTGTTGCTCGAGCGGGAAGCCATGGCGCGGCGTTATCGCGTTGAGATTACTATAGGCTTGTTCCGTGGCTCATGCCCCTGGATCTGCTCAGTGATGGCGCATAGGCGTTGCATAGTTGTTTCTACAGATGCGGACTATGCAGGAAGCGGCTCATCGTGGAGTTCAAGGGTGGCTATGCCATGGCCTTGAGGCGAGCAGGACCCCGGTGTGTTGGTGGCGGTCTAATTTGTGTCTGGGTAGTGCGTGGGGTGCTGTGGAGGTGTTGGCGAAAGCCTTGCCGGTGATCTTACCGGTCTCGACAACGATGACGCCTTCGGACGCCATTTTCCTTCCTGGAGGTGTTGTCATGGCACTCCATAGCCCTCATGTATACTGATCTCCAGGTGAAAACCTTGCCTCGGTGAGGCAGGCGGCGTCAGCGACCCTAGTCGCCTCCTTGGAGGCGTCGCCTCGGAGGTCCTTATTCACGCAAAGTAGACCAAAGTTTGGATGGCACAGTCGGATGGGGATAGAGACTTGATTGAAAGCAAGGATGGAGAAGAAGTTCTGAAGCTTAGTCTTTCTAGCTTTTTTCATAGTCCTTAAGCTCTCTTCCTTGTTGTTTTTTGCTCCTCAGTTTTGAGGCTTTGAGCCTAAGAGCTCGTGTAACCTTTGGCTGCATATATCCCACGTGGATATAGAGGTCGGATTTTATATCCTTTATCTAAAAAAAAGATATAGATCTGCATGTAAGCCACAGGGGTAACTTTTGTTCTGGTGTATGTTGGTTTCAAGCAAAACCGTATATGAGAAAACTCTCTAAAACTAAATATAGAAGATTGAGTGAGTTTAACTTATCACATTAAATTTTTAGCATGTTAAAAAGAAGAGTTTTTACTATCCTTGGAAGGTACGAGAAAATATTGGTACCTTATCATCAAATTACATATAAATTCTGGTATCTCTCGATAATTTTCTAAAGATAGTAAAAACTCTCAAGTTTTAAGTATAAACAATAGGAAAAGGTAGTTCCTAAGTATACCACTATATTAAGAGTCCTCTTGTTGCCTGCCTTAGTATTTTCCTGGTTTATTCAATTTTGAACATAGTTTCATTGACATGATTTTTTTATAACTACCAACAAAGGCATAAACAGGTAGGGTAAAACATACGCATACCATTTTACACTATCGATAGTCGTTCCTTGTTTAACATTAAGAGCTCCCAATTTTAATGATGGGCTAAATCGAAATTAACTTATACCTGATTTATTCGTAAGTTATTTTAACTAAATCAGAGGCCTTACGATTTGATTATGAATTTCATATTTTGTGGGTCCCTATTATATCTTCAGGAAAGCTGGTTTCTTAAAGCTTTTTCCTGGATTACTGTCGTCTGACAACTTGTGTAGATTCAGTTTTTGGTCCTTGATTCTTTGTAGCAAGTGATAGCCCGTTCTGTGTTGATTCTATGGTATTCAACAGGTTGGAGGAAACGGACGTAATGTAGCCTAATGTGACGGCCTGTGTAATTACCAAGGGGTAATTACACTTAAGCAACGAATTATTATTCGTTTATTCGGTAAAACACTGCTCCAACGAGTAATATTACTAAAGTAGCGCAGCAGAATAATAATGTAGATATTGTATCTTTATTACAACAGTTGTCACGCATGGCTATGGTCTTGATTACATTTATTTGAATACAGGAGATACGAGATATATACCCTATCACTCGCCTGCTCTGCTCAGCGGGACGTCTATTCGTTACAACCACCATATAGGGTGTTAACCTAACCCTGGTCCTCGTAGTAATCGTCCTCGTCCCCTGCGGTCTCATCGATGCCTGTGACTGTGAGCCCCTCATCCTACTTAGGGTAATCCCCGGTCAAATTTGGGTCTAACAAAGGAAGATAATAGCAAGGGTAAGTACTAATGTACTCAGCAAGCATTATTAGCAAAATGCATTGTATGACTTTTCTATTCGTTATCATGTTTCCTACTTCATCTTTGATTCTAAAAACTAGTTTATCAAATTAAGTGACAAATTTTAGTTTATGAAGAGACTAGTTATTACTCGGAGAGAACAAAGATCTCTAGTGACCTCCGTAACCTCTAATCCAGGAGACAAACATGAATCCATGATTTTCTTATGCACTGCGCAAGCTTGTGACACTACCCATAGATACTCTGAGTTCTCTTGAAACTAGGTATCCTGTATTTCCTTAGATGCGGTGCTAAGTCTAAACTACATAATGTTTTTTAGGTTACATTATTAAATCTCTACCCATCTATTCTCCACCGGTGTCTCGGGATGCTGACCTAGTCATCCACCAACTTTAAATAGTGCTAGTTAGGCTAGTTATCCCTTCACCCAACACTCCACCTGCGCTAATATATGCGTCTTGGATCCCCACTTCTAGACTTACGCTATCGGTCCTGAGTTCCTCCATCACCACTCACAATTATAATACATACCTGTTATGGAGGAAATAATAACGTGACAGGGTAACATTTTTCACCTGTCGAAAACAGAAAAATGGTTGGCACTTATAGGCCTCTTTTCCAAGTGAGAGTTTTGTTGATCCTTATGTTATATCCATATGTAAAAGATCATGCCTTCCCGCTCTTTCCTCACCAGGCCCCCTTTACCATCCTAATAAATACTTTTATGACCCAGCTGCTCCTCTTAGCTGGACTGCTTTCTTTTCTCATATCTCTTCTCTTTCATCTCTTTTATTCGATTTGGCTTTGAAATAAAGTTTTTAATGCGCATACATGATAGATGGCACATGAATGTAATTTTTACATTTGATTTAACTACATTGATGATCAAGAGACAAGATTGCTTGCATAATAGTAGTGACCCTCAATGTCAACGTAGCTCGGATCCGCTACTTCCGTCTGAATCGGTTCGCCTTCTGCATTTATACGCAAATGCAAGATTTAGAAAAGTATTTATTTGCGGTAGGGTGATACATATAATCTCCCTATGGTTAGTTTCCTCTGATCTTTGGAGAATTTTAATAGGTCTTATAAAATTTTGTTGAGCTGGTAGAGTTAGAGTTGATGCCTTCTCTTTGTTAACCTCCACGTCCTCTCTCTAATTCAGGCCGGTCCATGTCTGCCCTAACTTGCGCATCCCACCAGTTTGGCCCATTCCCTGGCTGGGCCTCACGCGCATGCCCCCACACGGACTCAGTCTCATACACACTCACACCTACACGCACGGCCATCACCCGCATGCCACACTGGAAATTTTGAATTTTATCGAATTTCAGCCAAACTTGAAAACTTGCCCAATTTAGAAGTTTTTCAGGCAAAATTGCTTACCCTTTTTCTCAGCTTTCCCTAGCCATTGGCGCATTTCAAGAAGTTGTCTTCACCCCTGTCATGCCCCCACTCAACCAATCTCCATTCGCCGCCGCCAGGACCAAACGTCGTCGCTACCACCTCTGCTTGGCCATACCCTCACCTACTGAGCCCTCAGACACCACCATTAACGAGATCTTGACTGCACGCCGGAGTGGCTAATGGCAAATTCCCCGTAGCCGCCACAACCCACTTTCTTAGCCGACAAGCTCGCCTGCTGCTTTTGACCATCATAGCTCACCGATCAAGTAGACACAGAGACCGAGGTGCCATCGATGCTACCGAACTCCTCACCGCCGCTGCGGAAGTCTACCGAAGGCTTCCAACCCCCTTGCGCCAACCACACACTGCCAACTGAGGAAAGCATTCACTACTCCGACCGCCTTAGACCGACTATAAAATCCCACAAACCCTCCCCATATCATGCATTAGCGCCCAACTCCACCCCCACTCCCCTCTTCCCTCCTCTGGCCAACGCCTCGCCAACGCCACCGCAGACCACCGGTAAGCCTCGATTATCAATTCCTAATAATGCCTATGACATTCTTCAATTGCTCTCGTCTATAGCACCCTTGAGCCCCCTACAAACCCTACCGAGGCTTCGCCTTAGCCTCTCCAGCCAACTGCCTCGCTGGTGACCAACTCCATTGCTCGGCTAAGCCATCCCGCCATGGACAGCACACCACAAAACCCTATAGCCCGAGCGAACCCCACCATGGCCATCCCCTTGCTCCAGAGATGCTCAATCTGAGCTTGCCTTCGCCGATTCGCCCTTCAACAACTCTTGAGCCATGGTGAAGCCCTATGAAGACCCTCTCGCTGCTGGCCCTCTACAGCACTCCCCGACCACCACCGAGCCATAAAATGGAACCCCGGCCCCTGCAATAACCCATCCATGCCCTTTGCTCCCCTCAGGAACCATCGCACACGCTGTAATTCACCGCCATCGTCGTTTCTCTGTTCGGGAACACTGTAGTGTCAAAATGAGGAAGGTGACACTGTTCATTATAGGCCTGGGCCACGCAATAGAAGCCCAAAGCACATAAACCAGTCGGGCAGGAGCCCAATACTGTAGATCACTGTTCACACCGATCCAACTCGCTACTGTTAGCAACCCATTATTGCAGGGGCGGACCCAGCGGTGGGTCAGGTGGGGCGCCAGCTCCCCCTACCGTTGGCCGGCCGTGTGTACCTCTCTCATCCTCTCTCATTCCAAGGCAGAACAGGTGTTTAAATGCTGCCCAACCATAACACGGTTGCCAAACTAAACACTGAATAGAAGCACACAGTCGTAGTAATTCAGACGCAAACGTATCGATCATCTATTTGTTGTACATCCAAGAATGGGAATATACTTATAATGACGGAGCTATATATCACAAGCCAAAATTAAAGAACAGAAAACTATAAGCTCACTTACGGCCGCCGCTAGTTCTGACCCGATGATCTTATAACGAAACTAACTAGAGGCCTAGAGCCGCGCGAGAGTCCGGAGGTCCACCGGGTGGACGTCGGACGGCAGCCGGGCGCTGTACGTCCTCTGGCCGACGAGCACGTTCGCCGCCTCCGTCGGGTGGAAGGCGTCCCAGAAGAGGTACTCGTGCCGGTTGGCGCACGGCGCCTGGAACGGCAGGCACGTCACCTGCCCGTTGTTCCTCCCCACCCCACAGCATCCGCTGTTGGTCACCTTCAAACCTGGAAATTAAATTTTTAATGATGCTCAAGCTTTTAGACAAATTGGTCGACGTATGAAACTCGATGGTACGTATCGTCCATGATCAGAGGCAATATTTAATTTGATTTTGGTTTTTACCGTGGGCTCCGGGGGACCTGAGGATGTCGTCGAAGATGCCGTAGATGTTGATGTAGGTGAAGTGCGCGCCGGGCAGCGTGTTGAACCGGTCGACCAGGCCGACGAGCTTCTGGTTGAAGATCCTTATGGCGCTGTTGATCCGCTCGACGCACGTGACGCCGTTGGCGCTCTGCTGCGCCAGCTCGTTGGGGCTGCACCCCACCTGCCCCACGCCGATGAGCGCCACCTTCCTCGCGCCGTAGTTGTACATGACCCGCAGGAGCTGGGAGTACTGGGAGATGAGCACGTCGGCATACTGCTGCGGGGTGTAGCGGCTGCCGGTGTTGTAGAAGGCCGGCATGAAGTAGTTGTTCAGGTAGTCGTTGCTGCCCATGCCGACGGTGAAGATGCACTGGCTCAGGTGCGCCGCGGCGGAGTCCTCGTCGCCGAGGATGTTCACCAGCTGCTGCACCGCCGACTGGTAGTTCTGGATCTGCCCGCCGAAGCTTATCCGCGCGCCCAGCTGCTGGCCGGTCTCTTCACGGATCCCGGCGGCGGCGGAGGCGAAGTTGACTCCGGTGAGGAGCTGGTCGCTGCTTGCACCGGCGAACGGGGGGATGAAGTCGTCGAAGCCCAGAAGCTTAGCTGCACGTACACAACGCAAACAGCTCGCGTCAGTACCGGCTGGAAGCCTGGAACGTAAGACTTTCCCCAGTTCGGCATGACGTTAGATATGGGAAAGTCTACCGTCTGGATCGTACATAATACGTACTAGTATTGGCAGCTTTTTACACACATGCATATGTGCAATTAACCATGCATGCTACTCGCCTGTAGGTTTACATGGTCCTAAGAAGTTTAGCGGTGCATTATATAATCGATCAGTAGGTGGGTTGGAGGAAGTCTCTACGGATCGAGGTATGATACTGCTGCTGGACCGGTGTGTACATTGTACACTACTTATCTAGCGATATACTACGTACACGAACTTCTTTTGAAAACAGGATATATATACCACACGAATTGCACAATATGTAGCATGAGAAGCTGCACGCCGAACCTCCTTGATGCAACTACGTTTCCATGCAAACACACATAGGCATTTTCCAAAAAGATGATTGCTGATAGAAACCATGAGCTAACGATGTACGGTACCGTTTTATGTAAATGCTGGTAGAAACGTCAGGCAGATGTAAGGCAACCGATCGATTGGTAGCTAGCTAGGGGCACAGTACTCTCCTGATCTCATCTCACTGTCGCGAGCCGTCGTATATCGTGTACATACTACTGTACTTTTTTTTTAGGTTTGTTGTTTATAGTTTTTAATTTTTGTTATAATAACTAACTTTCAAACGATATATCATTTTAAGGTATGGTCTATAGGTTGATTATAATAGGTACGATCAAAATCATATACAATTGTCTCTCTTCGCACTCTCTCTCACGAACAGCAAAAATTCAAAAATTATAAGATAAAAACTATAAACCACGGTCAAAAAGATACACCTACTATCACCATTACCGTCGTTATCATGAAAAACATTTTAATTGTGGACACGGCAAAACTACAACCACCATCGACCGATCACAGAGAGACCATGAAGAAGTAGCCATAGATATATATGCGCGAGGCTTACAGATGACATCGACGGTGGTCAGGCCGTTGCTGAAGCGGCCGGTGGGGCCGCCGGCGAAGTCGATCCCGTAGGGCGGGTAGTTGGCGCGCGCCAGCGACACGATGTCGTTGTTGTTGCCGTTGTCCACCAGCGAGTCCCCGAACACGAAGTAGCACGGCACCTGCGGCGACGCCCCGGCCGGCCGCACCGTACTCGCGCCGCCGGCCAGAGCCAGCAGCACAACGAGCGATCGCCAAGCACGCTTCATTGTCTTCCTCTTCCTCTCCTCACCAACTGCTAGTGTGAGTGTGAAACTGTGAGCAAGCTAGTTGCTACTAGTAGCATGGGCGGACCCACAGGGTATGCCGGGTGGGCCACGGCATACCCTGGGGACCCTGCGGCAAGGAGGTACCTCGTCCGCTGCCGGTGGCCGCCTCGTACCGCCACCGCGCGCAGGTGGGTTGGCTCGGGACTGCAAGCCTGTGGGTTTCGTTTGCATGTGCTTGGTTTCTTGATCGAGGCGACATGCGTGCTTCGTTTGCAGATTTGCGGGCTGGAAGGGAGGGTACTCGTGGCGTACGGCGGCGGAGGCGGCGCGACGGCGGCGTGGCCGTTCTTGCCCCACTCGCCGGTGCAGTGGCAGGTGAGCGGAAGCGCTGCCTTTTCTGCTACTTCTTTCTTTTCCCCACCTAATCTTCTCTTCCTTTTGTGTCCTCTCTTTCTTTCTTTTTTCTTTTTTGGTTTGTGAATGGATTTACGCTCATGGAGTTTTGGAGTAGAGAGGAAGAAAGTTTAGACATTATTCAACCCTTGCTCTTCTCCTTTATTTCTAGTTTTGATTCGGTTGTTTAGTTTTGTTAATCTGAAATTCGCATCGGAGCAAGTACGCCGCCATTGTTGTCCGTGTTTGTAGGAAGAGATAATCTGTGGCATTCGTTAATGATCAAGCCATGATGTAGTACTACTTGCTTTCATTATTTCATATGTGTTGTGCTCGGTGGAAAAGAACAAAGAAACAGAAGTTTCTTCTCAAATTTTCGTAGTTTTTAACCCTGATTCTTTCCGTCCAGGTCCCGACCAATCTCGTGAACGGCGGCGGGGTTCTAGACCCGAGGCTTGCTCTGCTGTGGCCCTGCGGCGGCTCTCAGTTAAGCTTGTTGAAACAAAGAGGTATAAAGTGTATGATATAGTTTAGATGCTTCTCAAATTGGTTTTGCTTCTATCAATGGCAACAGCAAGTGTTGAAAGGGCTTTTTCTACAATAGTTTTAGTGTTTCATTGAGCGGATATTTTCTTTGAAGTGGATAAAGATGATATAATCGAGATTTTCATGTCCTTTAGAAAGCGTAAGCCAAAAAAGTCAGACAAATAGTATTGTAAGTCTCTTTTATATATATTTGAGACTATTAGTATGATGTTTGAACTATTTATATTGTAATTTGTGTAAGTTTCTAATTTAATCCTTGAATTTAAGACTTATCATATTATTTAGTGCCTGTATATCGAATTGCGGTGTAAATTTTACAATTATTTACCGAATTGGCAAATGGTTTTATCGAATTTCATATTAAAATTTTGGTGCGGCATACCCTTTAGTAAAATTCTAGGTCCGCCACTGACTAGTAGTTAGGTGAGATGAGATCGCCTGCGACACATCACAGGGCTGGGGATGTGTGTTTTATATATAGGATTCATCAATCAAGCGGCAATCCTGGATTGTACTGGACAGGGTGGAGATTAGTTGGCCATTTGCAAGTCGCTCCTACGAAAGGCATGTTCATTTCAGCTTGTAAAAGTTGCTTTTTGACTTTTCGATAGTAACTACCTTTTAAATAGAGTGTCATTTTAAGACGAAGTCTATAAATTAATTATAGCATATACTATAACAACTTATTTATATTGATTAAAACTGTATACGAGTTTCTGTTACTTAATACTGTTTCTTACGAATAGTCCAAAAGTCGTAAACTATAACTAAAAAAACAAACTAAAAACCCATACCCTTATTTCTACGCGGCGGGCAACGTGCATGGGGCATAGACCGGTTAGTTTACCTAGCCTGCTACAGGTGTAAACGGAGAGGTGGATGAGGCACGAAGCAGATGCAGCAATGGTTGCTGGTAACAGATAAAAAGCTTTTGAGATTTCGTCTGAACACACTCATTGAGTCACTGTTCGCGTGCGTACGTGCGCCGTAAACCCTACCTACCAATTATTGGGATGCAATGTAGGGTAGACATATGGTATGGTATGTGTAGCTCTACGTAGCACCAGCTAAGGCCCTGTTTGGTACAGTTTCACCAACAGATTCATGAGCTGTTGTGAGTTGTTTTTTGCCAAACACCCTTTTTGCAAACAGTTTCATGGATGAAGCTCCTTAAATCATGCTCTTACAAGGAAATGGGATGGAGTGAAGCTGAAAATAGTAACTTTCACAGCTCTCTCCCTCAGGCTCGCAGTTCTAAGAACCCACTGCCCTTGTAGTTGACAGAAATTACAGCACTTTGCCACTGGATCCCCACGCCAGTTTCCTCTCCTCCCGTTCGCACTGATTTTAATTTTTTTATTTTTTTATTTTAATTTTTTAATTCATACTCATTCAAATATATTATTTTTTAATTCATATGACCATATACAAACATACAACTCCAAATGTTAGAACAAGTCAGGTAGACAGGGGCATCTTGGATAATTGCCCTCTCTCAGCCATGCATGAAGCTGTTGGTGAAGCTGTTTTGCCAAACAGTTTTTCAAAACAGTTTTAGCTTCACCGGTGAAGCTGCTCGTGAAGCTGAAACAAAAAAAACAGCTTCACTAGTGAAGCTGAGCTGTGCCAAACAGGGCCTAACTGTCGGTTAATTGATGAGTGGGTGATGGAAGTATGTTGTTCAGTTATTTTGAGTACGGGTGGAGTGGTTACAGCTTTTGAGCACAGCCAAATTACAATCTTTTCACTAAACGAGCCTTACTACAGTTGCGCAATAGTAAGCTGCCGTGGCATCACTACTGCATCTCTTGAATGGTCCGGACTCCGGGCCGAGTGCTTAGTGCAACTGCAAGACAGCAAGAGCCAAGAGGCGTGAAAACTGACAAAGTTCTCGTGCCCAGGGCTAGCTTGCTAATCTCGGACGCTGTTTTTTATCTGACAGTTTTGAACGCAAGCAGCATGTATGATGACATATGTAAAGGATTGTTTTGGTTTTGACGTCTATTTGAGACGTATGAATTTCACATAAACTTTATAAAACAGAGCAATACTACATCATTCCTGCCGGATACCTATAAAACAAAATCATGCGTTCCAAATGGTGCCTTCGATGGCTGTCACCGTACAAAAATGTGACTGTAATCGCCGAGTTACCCCTGCTAATAACTCGCCGACATTTCCCGTCCTGTTTACCGAATCTCTACCATGCATGATCTGCTCCTAAGTTATTGCTCCGATTATCGGCGAACGCCATCGCCCAGCAGACAGACTGTGAACACGGTACTTGGAAGCTTCGGAAAAAGCTGGCGATAAAACCGGAAGAGATCGGCCGATCGATCTGGCAGGGAGAGGAAGAGCACGACACTCCACATGCCGGCCGCGCGTCGCCAACTCCGATCATTTACGCCGCCGCGCAGACCCCCCACACTGGCCGTAGATTCTGACCTGCTCCACGCACGCGAATTCAATGCGCCGCTCGGGTAGAGATCGCCTGGGCTCGCTCTGTTCCACTGGCATGGAGTGAGGAGTCTGGAGTAATGCCCAACACAGTTGATGTCTGAGTAACCAACGGCAGGTAGTCCCAGTTTCGCAGCAAATTAGGCCGTAGCTTCCAATCTGCTGGTGTTCTTATTTGGCTGGAACGATTTTTGAATCCACCCTACAGTGCTTATTTTGCAGTTGTTGGTGCTGCTGCTGTGTAAATGTGTGCAGTGCGCAACAGAGTTGGTGTCCAGGTAACCAACGTCAGGTCTTCGTTTGACAGCGCGGTTTGCAAGCCTTTTTTGGTGGTGCCGCTCAGTTAGACTAAAATAAGTTGACTTAGTTAAAATTGCACTACAGCTGGTTAAAATTATACTATAACTGAAATGGTTTATTTGGCGTAACTAAATTTTAAAAAAATTAAAAATAAAAAACATATTAGCCCATCACGAACAATACAAACGAATATAGAAAAAAGAACCGGCAAAAAAGCTAAAAAAAACAAAAAGACAGAAAAAAATAAAATTTAAAAATAGTAAACAATAAGTTCAAAATCATAAAATTTAAATCAAAAAATGAGCAAGACCAAAGTTTCTACCTTCTTTGGCTAGCAATTGAATGAGGCAGTGTACCTTGTGACACGAAATGTTCACAGTTGTTGCTGTTGCGCACTTTCTGCATTGTGGGAGTCGAGTGAGTCTTCAGCAATGCATGCCTTTGTTCCTGTGTTAGAAAAAGGGCAATGCCAAATATTTTCGTGTGTTAGTATATGTCACTGTATGTCTCACTTACGTGTAGACCGGACCCATCGTATCATTGGCGTTTTCGCGTTTATCGCGTGAGGAATTTTCTAGGTGGAATTGCATCCCGGCGAAATGGTTTTTCTTGAGCATCGTGACCAGGGAAATGGGCTGCCCAGCCCACTTCGCGGATGGACGATGCCATGCTAGAGCCTATTTCGGGAAGCCCAGGTAATCTCGTTTGGGCATTGTAGCCGGTCGCCTGCTTGCAACTTCTTCCATTTTCCATTTCCTTTGCAATCTATTAGTAGGTCAAGCCCAATTCTCCCATGGAGCAAGTCTTTCAGCAGATACTAAGTGCTCGCTTATTTTAACTTAGACTTCTGATTTTTTTATTTATTTTTTATTATTACTAAATTTCATTTTTTTTCTAGCTTTTTGTCCTTTTCTTTTAGTTTTTTTGCCGATTTTTTCATGTATTCGTTTGCATTGCCTATGGGGTCCGTGATGAACTAACATGTTTTTATTTTTTTAAAAAAAATTAGTTACACCAAATAAGCCACTATCAGCTATAGTGTAATTTCGGCCAGTTATAATACAATTTCGGTCATAAATCAGCTTATTTCAACACAACCGAGTGAGGCCTAAGCAATGCACTTGCCAAACATTTTAGTCCCTATTTGAAACACATTTTTTCCCCGACTCATGTAGGTATTGGGAAATTTGTGAGTTCCTGATGAGGGCATCCCTAACACTTATACATCTTCTCCTATTGGTGGTTATGCACATACTGAGATGGACGTCATAAGTGAAGCTACAAGTAATACAAGTGCAGAAGTGCATGTTGGTCCATTGACTAGAGCAAGAGCTAAACTTCTAAATCAACAGGTGCTTTTGTTTCTTAATGAATCTATTGTTATTGATGAGAATTGGGTACTACCTCATGCAAATGTTTTGTGCATTCTCAGGTTTGAACATTGTGAAGCCTTTGGAACCGCGAGGGAGGAGAGGGAGGCCGGAGCCAAAGTTGATGAGGACATCTCTACTTCAAGTTTGAAGAGTCAGCGATGGAAGGAGATCAAGGATATGTGGCCGTCATCAAAAGAAGCACAAGTCCACGCATGAACAGTACCAGGCCACGCTACAGTGTCATAAACAGTGCGCGCTACAGTACCCGGCCTGTGAACAGTGTCACGCTACAGTACACAGCCCATGAACAGTGACGTGCTACAGTGCCAAGCCCGTGAACAGTGCCGCGCTACGGTACTCGCGTATGAATAGTACCACATGGAAATTTAGTGTTGAATAGCTCTCAGGCTGAGACTATATATTGAGGGGTAGACCCCCATTGTAAAGGAAACCAAGTTTTTGCATAAGATTGAAACATAGCTATTGTTTGTTCTTTCAACACCAGAGTTCATGCGAGGACTTTGAGAGAGAACTAGGCGATCCATTGTTCGTTCTGCAATTCAAGATCAAGCCGTCGTTCCATTGGGAATTGGGGACTTGGCGTTCGTCGCTTGCGGTCTCGCGACGAACAATTATCCGGTGTGTTTTGGGCGTATTCCGAAGAGTTGAGGGTTCGTGCATTGGCGCGAGTGTTCAACTAGCGACATCATCTACTTCGCATCAACAATCTACAGTTCCTTACTGAGAAGATCGGGACCCTCCCCGTATCAGTTCCAAACGAGTCTTACTACACGCTAGTGGTATAAAGCGGAGGCGCAGCCTCGGTCGTCCAGTGATCGCTCTCGCTCACCATCATCGCAGCCTCTCGGACGGTCGCATGCACAGCGCGCACGAGGCGCTCTGTTCCTGCCACAAATCCACCGTCAGAATCGTCGTCGCCTGCCTGTCTCACAGAACGAGGCTGCGCCACACACTGCGGGAGCGAGCCACACATTGTCCACGCCGAGCGCTCGCTTCTCCACCGCGCCGCCCGGGCGCGTGCGGGCGAACGAAACCCTAAAAATCCCCGACAGATCATTCGGCCGGGCAATTCGGTGATCTAGCTCTATATCCAACACGTCCATCTCCCTGGCCTGACAAAAGCATCGGTCGTGCCCGGGATATCTGCTGCCACGTCTATCCTCGGCACGTGGTGGAGCGGCATAGGCTCAAGTCCACGCCACTTGCATGCATGGCCTGACTGCAGTCTGCACTACCGCACGTTCCAGCTATTTATACCTCTAAGTAGCATCATTTGTTATTATACAAGAGATCACATGTTCAAATTTTACATTGACTGCTTTTCAGAAGAAAAAAATTAAACCTGTTTAGTCATCAAACTTTTCCCAGGAAGAGGGCAACTCAAGGAGCCCAGTCCCATTTTTATTCAATGTAGTAACTTCATATATAACCAGTGCTCCTTAGTGCCCGGACACCATATTCTAAAATAGATACGTATCATGTGCGATATATATATATATATATATAGGACGAGTGTTTCATGCACCTTGGTGCCTAGGCACCCATATCAATACCCGTTGATTTGCTTTGAGATTCGCAACGTTTGATGTGGGTATCTTCATATACCCATAGAAAAGTATATTTGAGATGTGTCAAACTCCGAAAAAAATTAAATTCAACTTCAGTTTAATTAGTTTGAATTATTTTTATGGTATATATTCACTGTAGTCGCATTGAACTCAAAAGTAGTTCAAACTAGTTTGAACTGAGTTCAAAACTTACTTACCATAAATATATCAAGGGTATAAAATATTTCCATACCCAAACTCAAAAAAATTATCAATCATACACGTGTATCGGACGGTTCTTGATGTGGGTGCCTAGGCACCCAGGTGCTTTATGTAATTTTCCTATATATATATATATATATATATATATATATATATATATATATAATCCTTTTTATGTGTGTATATGAAGGTGTTTCTAAAATATGTTAAAAAAACTATAGATTCCCTTACAATTTTTTTGTGTGGTTTACGTTGGAGTATCTTATAATTAATATATATAAGTATATCTAAACTGATAAACGAGTATGTCAAATATGTTTAGACAGTATATTAGAGGTGTGTGTAGCTACACTCGGGAGTAGAAGGTATTTTTCATATATATATATATATATATATATATATATATATATATATATATATATATATATATATATATATATATATATATATATACATATATATAACCTTTTTGTACTCCTTAGGAGTACATACTTCTACTTCCAATATACCACTAAAATGAACATGTTGTACCTCTTTATGACTTTCGGTATACATAAATATTAATTCTAAGATACTCAAATATGACTTAGTTGAAAACTTTTCATCAAAACCTTTTATTTTTGTTATATACACATTTTTGTACGTAAAAGAAGTACATACATAAATTATGCTATAAAAAGTGAAATTTGATGCATTTTTTTATGAAACACACTTTAGAATATCTTATAATCATTATTAGAATATGCTCGAATAGATAAAAAGATGTAATAATACCATTTAAGTGGTATATAAGAAGTGGGAGTACGTACTCCCAGAAGTATAGAATTATTTTAACACACACATATGGGCGTTCTAACGGGAGAGCGCGTGTGTGCACTGTGTGCGCCAATTTTCACGCAGAAAAGTTACTACCATTTATAGGTGAAATTATTATCAAATACAAGTAGAGTTACTACCATATTGTGTAATTCATCTACAAAAGAAAAATCAAATTATTTTAGGTACCCAAATTTATTTGGGTCCTTTGAGGTTAGTAACTAAGACTTTGGGCACCCAAATATCATTCTTTTTAGCGTCCAAAACAGAAGTGCTGACAAATTTAGCAATTACTTTACCATCCCTAGATTTGTTAAGCACATAACATGAATCGTAAATTTCAAAGGATGGGGTCTTACCAATGGACAAGAATTTTGCAAATATCCCACATCACGACACTTATGACAATCCTTGTCATTTTCGTTTACAAACCTCGTGGGCTTATAATTTGGTTTTTTTACCTTTTTTAGAATGAATTCATGGCCTTCCTTATTAAATGAGTACCTTTGCTCACTCAATGCTTGTCAAAGGTTATCTTGCCCTTGAAACACCTCTCCAAGCTCTTACTTACGTTAATGATTTGCTTTTTTAGTTCATTATTTTCAACAATAAACAAAGGATCACATGACTTAGCCATACAAGAACTAGAATCTATTTTAGATATACATTTTATGGCTAACAAATTATCACAAAAAAGTAGAAACACTCGTTTTAGAAATAATGTAAGGAGCAATTTCTAAACTAGGCAAGTTATCAAGTGCCACAAGGATCAACTAATAATTTAATGCACTTGAATACTATCAACTACCTCAAATGTGAAAATGGAGCAAATAAGTAGAAGAGAGTACAACAAGGACTCAAGGGTATTCAATGAGATCAAGAAGAAGTCCCTTGTTGGTAGGGGTATTTACAGCCTCCACCCACCAAGATGATCGTTGGAATCAAAATCCCCAAAAATCAAGAATTACGGTACTACCGCACCTACTATAAAATGGCTATTTGAGGTTCATTAAATGCACAGAAACTAGCAGTCACTTCAAATTCGGTAGTAGCACCCTCACAAGGTCCGGTAGTACCGCACCTCAGCTGCGGTAGTACCGATTTTCAAAGAAGAGAAAATGCTCCAAAACATAGCTCTTTGGAAATTAGTTACCGCCAACTAGATTTGGGTGCTACCGATTTTCGGTAGTACTTCCATCACTATGCGGTCATACCGATCTATGGTACTACTGTGCAACATATGTGGTAATACCAATCCAAGGAATCTTAAATGAGTACCTCTCTAGAAATTAACTACCAACATATAACAACCAATAGTACCAATGCAGCAGTAGTACTGTTAATATGCTTGTTGTCATACTGATTTTTCAAAGAAAATTTAGAGTGTGTTCAAAATGAGGTTCGAAATGCATGCATGAACACCTAATTGATCAAAGTGGCACAAGTTAAGCTTCAAATTACTAGCCATAACCTCTCTTTATAGTATAGTATCTATTCTATAAATATGGTCTTTTAATCCAAACATTGAGACCGGTAAAAGCTATAAGAGGTCCTTAAGCTAGAATATACCTTTACCTTGAGCTATATCTTGATCCATGTCGATCGTTGATCATCTTTGCATGCTTTTTCTATGATATCATCAAAATCTGAGACTAAATCTTTCAACCATCTCAATAAACAAGTTAATCTATTTAATCATTATCGTCATTAATTATCAAAATCATTTTGAGGGGTTTAGATGTTTTTAGCCTCCCGCCTCCCCCCTCCTCCGGTGGTCCAACCGTTCCACTCCGGTGCCCACCCCACCAGCCCACCTCCTCCCCCTCCTCCGGCGGTCCAACCGTTCCACTCCGTTGCCCACCCCCACCAGCCCACCTCCTCCCCCGTTCTATCCGTCGGTCCCTCGGTTCCTCCTTCGTCAGTGCGCCATCGAACAACCACCTTCTTTGTCGCTCGGCCGCCCCGTACCTCTCTAGCACTCAGCCCGCCCACACCTCACCAACACTCCACCCACCTCTCAGGCGCTCGCCTCGCCCCTACCTCTTCGGCGCACCACCTCCCCGCTCCCTATGTTTCCTCCCACCTACTTCCTACTCCCTTCGCCGCCCACCACCTCGGCTCTCACACTGTTGGGTCTAACGGGGTTGTATCGTGCTCACCTGTGCATAGGCCATGATTAGCATGGTATGGTACTGCGTTGTGTCGGATTGGCCTGTTGGGTTAAGATTGTGACTCAAACACGATACATTGTGTTGGGTTGGGCTGGCACAACCTATTTAGACATAGGCCATGTATAAACTGAGCTAATAGTATCGTACTTTAAATCGACATTATTAGCCTGTATTATTTGGCCAACTCTGCTCCTACTAATGCAACATATCTTTTTGCAAGTTGTCGGAGGGCAGAAAAGGGGCCATAGATTCGATCGTGATCTACTGATCTCACCGCTGTGACCTCCAGGCATAAAAACAACTTGTATGGTACGTGTGTGTGTGTGTGTGTGAGAGAGAGAGTGTGTGTGTGTGCGCACGCGGGTGCGCGTGTTTTCGCAGTAAGATCTGGCGAGATCGGATAAAGCTGGTGCATGCCAGTGGTGCAGGCCTGTAGGGCGCTCTGCACGATTGCCGAGGAGGATTTGGTTCCTGAGTAGATTGCAGGCACATGCACGCTGATGCTTTCCGTTTAGCCACGATGTGACGTCACCCCGGGGAAAACGGTGGCATGACCTGGCTGGGTCACTATCGTTTCTGCGTGAATTGATTTCTTTTAAATCCGGTTCAATCTGACGTGTCTTCTATGCTCTAGCATCCTGTTTTTCCTTTATAAAGGTTGTGTAGCGTTCATTAGTGAATGTAAGACTAGCAAGATGTATAGGTTGTGGATGTCTACGTGGCGTGTCGTTGTTCATTAGGATGTGTTACGAAATATGGTAAGAAAAGTATGTGTATGTGCATATTATTTTCGACGATGGCATGTCGTTGTTTATTAGGATGTGTTACGGAATATGGTAAGAAAAATATGCGTATGTACATGTTAATTTTACTTCCATAAAAATCCTACGAAGTGAAAAAGGAGCTGATCCGTTGGTATGGACGGTGCGACCACAACGCTCCACTATCATGGCGGTGTCTCTTTGCTTTAGATTGCAATTTTATGTTCCCTTCAATGCTTTTCTGTTGCCTGTGACAAGAAGATTCGAAATCCATGTACTGTACTAGTTATGTTATATATCTAATTTGAAAATTTTCACTAGGACATAGTTTTGTAATATACACCTACCACCCCACTTATTTTTGAGAAAAAAAAGGAATACGTGCCTTTAGGGTGTGTTTGGTTGCCTGAATCTCCTTCGTCCTGGCTGGGTGGATCCGTATAATCTGAGAAAGAGCATGTTTGGTTGCCTGTATGAGTAGATGCAGCCTGCATGAGCGGATGCAAAAATACGCCCTCATCCTGGATAGGTGGATACGCTCAAAATGAGATTCACTGGCCATCCTGGATGGGTTGATGCAGTGTATCTTATGCGGTCCCACGTGTCAGCCTCTCAGGTTTGGTAGACTGCATCCGCTCATACAGACAACCAAACAGCATCTCAGTTTTTTTTGCATCCGCTCATGTAACCTCACCAAACATCTTCTTTTTCTGAAATACGATTTTACTCAGTCTGCATCCACTCAGTCAGGATATACGATACAACCTCCATCCACGATCCAAACACACTCTAAGGTAGGTATACCTAGCTAGAACTTGATGCAGTCTGACAGATGTGCATGCTTGGGAGTTTTATCATGGTAAATGCTCAAGTACTGTAATGCTGAGGGCACCTATCTTTTAGTTAATTTTAATGTGTCCCCTCGTAAAAAAAACTGTGTCCAGTCAAAAATGAAGAGTGTATATACTAGTTAAAAATCCGTAAAAGAAATAACGGCAGCCACTTACATTCTTGGCAGTTATTATTCTTATCATTTGATGCTAAGCTGCACCTAACTTTGGAATCGTTGGTCTTTTCTGGTGGAGTCGTTCGGCACCTTCACCATAACAAAAGTAGGCAGTTGATGTACTGAATGTACATCCATCTATTATAGGCGATAACTCTCTTGTTTCGTGGTAAGCGAAAGGCCAAGTCCGATGTCATTTGATTTTTTTTTCTAGCTCTGGGCTAGTTCTTTCTATCTGGATGTACCAACTTGATGATGGGGTTGCTAGTAACATTAGCAGCTCTGGGCTAGTTCTTTCTATCTGGATGTACCAATTTGATGATGGTGTTGCTAGTAACATTAGCTTTATCAGTGCATGCTATCAGTAATCTCAGGTTCTACTATTTTCAACCTTGTCATCGTGCAGTCGAATGTCTACTGTGCCTCACGATGGACTGAAATTAACATCTGGATGCAGAAGATCCAGGCTAATTAGTAGCATGGAGCAGGTTTTTGGGTGATGCATGCACTGACTAGTATGAGTAGCATTTCTGATTTCTCCCGTAGGTAAAAAAAAAAATCGAAAGGCGCTGGCTAGCCCCTGCAAATCCGAGGGAGATACATTTGTCGGGTTGAAACCCCCCAAAGGGCAGACCCAACAACCGATCCATCACCTCACATCGCATATATTTTTTACCCTAGGCACGGAGAGGTGGTGAAAAAAGTCGACTGAAAAATCTTTGCTTCTTTTCGGTGAAGATTCATCGGCAGTGCACCTCGTGGAGGGCATTTTAATTTGCTGGTTCATCACTCACGGTATGTTGCATACTTGCATAGGGTTTTCCATCTCTGCAGTTAAGGTGTCAGCCGTTTTTGGTCGAGTAATTCTCGTGTATGAGTGTACGATGTAGGTGATGCAGTGTATGTTTAGTTCAAGATTATAATCCGAATAGTCTGCTTTGTTACTTGTTAGTAGGAAGGGCCTGTTTGTTCCGGCTTATATGAGAGCATAAATGGGCTAGCTTTCCATATGATCAAAATATTAGCTTGTAAGCAAGGTGGGAGTGGGGTAGGGAAAGCTTGATAAGCCAGAAAAGGCCACTCCTCCACAGAATCGAACTGCAATTCTTGTGTTCCAAATAGCTCCTCAATACGTGGGCTTCTGCTACTTACAAAGCTAGGATTCTAGGATAGGGCATTTGGCCCAGCTTCATCTTAGCTATAAGCTCAAGGGTTCGTTCGTATTGGTTTTTGCTGATGTCTTTTGACTGTGACTAATGAATAGTAATGGCTAATAGAAGCGGCTTTTGGCTATGACTGATGAATAGTAGTGACTAAGTGCATTATATAAGAAAACGAGCAAACGACGATGCAACGAAAGGTACAACATTTGGATCACCATGCAACTTATGGAATTATGATATAATAAAATACAAAATGCGTTACAACATGTGAAAGCGCAAAGTAGTGGCTGATAAATAGCATTGACTGGTAGAAGCAGTTTATAAAAGCTGAGACATTCATATTGGCTTTGGCTTCTGGAAGCAGAAGTCAGAAGCCGAAGCCAAAGCCAATACGAACATGCCAAAGTTAGACCAAAGACATGAATTATTTCCTAAGAAAATTAAGATCTCTAGATGTTCATGTAACGCAAGGAAGACAAGGCTAATACAATTAAGTTAGCTAATCCCAACCTATTTTTTGTTTTTCACCATTGTTTGGAATATCAACTCTGCTAACCTAACATTGTTTGGAATATCAAAGCCCTTAACCTGCATTTTAATCCTAAATCAAATGCAGCCTTAATGCAACTAACTCGGCCCCAAGTTTATGGCACTGCTTATTTCTGCTTGAGCTTCTGGTTTCTGATTTATTTTTCAATGTTCCTAAATTTCATCTTTTTCTGGTTTTTTGGTTTTTAAGCTTTTTTGCCGGTTCTTTTTTTCTTGTATTTGTTTGCATTGTCCGTGATGAGCTAACATATTTTTTTATTTTTAATTTTTTTTTAAAATTTAGTAACGTCAAATCAGCTATAAAACAATTTATTTTAGTCTAACCGATCGACACCTTTGTGTTCCACTCAACTTTTATCTACTAGTTCAAGAAATCTGTGTTCAGATTGCCCACTACGATAACATATCATAAGTTTAGATGCTTCACCTGGCTAGGTGCAACTCTATAAACAAAGTTACTTTAAGTAGCAAGAAAGCGCTACTGCGCTACCCTGATGCCAGTAGTACTTGACCCTGATGCGCAGAACCACGTTGCGGTCACCAATTCGTTACTTGCAATCTGGAAAAAAGATCAGTTACTATAGTACACGCTAGTATAATTTTAATGAGTCTAGTGATCATGCGTGTTACGTTGACAATGCTTGGAACTTCCTTTTTCCTGGAGCAAAAACAAGTGCTTTAAAAATAAGGCCTCTGAATGTGACTAAAGCCTATGGCATCCAATGGCGTAGCCCTTCGTCTCCTCCTTTTGATGTCCAGTATGTGGATGCTTCCAAAGCTATTCCTTTAATTGGTGTGCAATTCTTCTCGCATTTCCCCTGTGATGTGTGATCCTATCCAAATAATCGAAAGGAGGAAACACATTTGGAAAAGAGGATCGTTGTCAGCCAGCTCTAATTCCTTGGGAGCTAGGTTTTGCTCGATGCATGCATTCATCATGTGTTTGGTCACTAGCCAGACATGTATGCATGCACATAAACCAAGTTTTTGGTATATATGATAATGTTTTATATCGGTATTTACGAAAATAACAGTATTTGTATCGTATTTATAAAAATAACATTTTTACCGTCCGGTGACCGGACGACCATGCAGCAAAGCTGACTCGTGGACGTGACCCCGCCACCAAACGGTAGGCAGCCTGCCGCCCCACCACCAGGCAACAGCGGCCTGCCTCCCTATGGGCTGACGACATGTAATTAAGCTGGCTAATTACCTGTCTTAATTTTTTGCATACTGTTTGTTTTTATTTTTAAATATAGCAAATGAGCTCGAAAAACTATGAAATTTTATGTACATCCTTTCAACACAACGTACTCAAGAGGCTGCCTATAAAATTTCGTAATTTTTTGAGCTCATTTACTATATTTAAAAATTAAAATAAATAGCATGCAAAAAATTAAGGTAGGTAATTAAGCTGGCTTAATTACCTGCCGTCTACCCATAGGGCGGTAGGCTGCCTGCCATCTAATGGTGGGGCGGTAGGCAGCTCGCGCAGGCGACAGACACACGCGTCGGCTTCTGCAGCGTCGCCGCCCGACCACCGGGCGGCAAAAAATGCTATTTTTATCAATACGTCACACATACTACTAGTTTTATAAATACGAATGCAAATAGTGCCATATATACCAAAAACTCCACATAAACCTAGCTGCACTTAGACATGCATGCCATGAACCGGCACATAGTAGGAGCAGTACATATGCATTTGAAAAACGATCGGCGATGCACATCGATCGATCTCTCGAGACATAGATATGCCTGCTTAGTCACAAGAGCCTAAAAGGATTGCAAAAGCTCGTCATCATTTTTGCTTTCCCCTGCTGGCCTTTCCACAAAGCCGTTTTGATTCGCGGGCAGGTGCTAGCTTTACAACATTTTGTTACCTGCCAACTTCGACTTCACCGGCGGCTTTTGCCAAAAGCCCTGCCCTGATGTGGTCTCGGACAGATCCTGAATATCTTATACGCACGACCTTTGCTGGGCTTTTCCTTTATCTCAGCCTTTAGGAGAGCCTTACCCTGCCCTGCTGCGCGCGAATGGCTGGCAGATGGGCATGCCATTGCATTGGTGCTACGTACACTTGACTGCTGGTACATTAGATAGTGGAGTACTGCAACGCTCGCATTTAGTAATCGTTGTCTACGCCAAATGCATGCACGTACCACGTACTTTATTGGGCAAAGATCTGCGACGCTGACGCTTGGTGCCATTTGGAGCTAGCATAGTGCGCTGAGAGGAGTAAGGAGTACATACTTATCTCCTACCTACCGAAAAGTTGAAGCTTAGGCTCCGTTCGTTTCGATTTCAGCTTCTGGCTTATTTTTTACTATTTATAAATTTTATCTATTTTTAAACTTTTGGATTTTTTTTGAGCTTTTTTGTCAGTTCTTTTTCCCCGTATTTGTTTGCGTTGTCCGTGATAAGTTAGCATATTTTTTCTATTTTTAAAAATTTTAAATTTAATTATGCTAAATAAACCATCTTCAGCTACAGCGAAATTTCAGTCACTACAGTGCAATTTCAACCATAAGCCACAGCTTTTCAGCCCAACCGAGAGAAGAGCACCTAAAAGCTAGTTAACGTAGGAAAATCAAAAATTAGTTTTTAGAGATAAAAAAGCAGCCTTTTAGAACCCGATTCACCGGTTAAACATCTATTATTTGAGCTTAATTACAGTTTAGTTTCTGGGAGAGCAGAGAAGCATTGTTCTTCAGTCTATTGGAAACAATCGAATTAAACAGTACTTGATGTTAGGCTGATGAGCTCACGGGTGATTCTGAAATCTACATCCACAAGTCATGGAGATATGCACCCCCGACAGTTGCTGAAGCCATCACAGCTTTTCAGCCCAACCAAGAGGAGAGCACCTAAAAGCTAGTTAACGTAGGAAAATCAAAAATTAGTTTTTAGAGATAAAAAGCAGCCTTTTAGAACCCGATTCACCGGTTAAACATCTATTATTTGAGCTTAATTACAGTTTAGTTTCTGGGAGAGCAGAGAAGCATTGTTCTTCAGTCTATTGGAAACAATCGAATTAAACAGTACTTGATGTTAGACTGATGAGCTCATGGGTGATTCTGAAATCTACATCCACAAGTCATGGAGATATGCACCCCCGACAGTTGCTGAAGCCATCATGGCTAGAGCACTAGATGGAGCTGATGGTTTTGACTCGAAGAAGACTGGCCTACAGGGGGGGCTATCATGGTAAGACAAACGAAGGTGTTTCAACCGGAACAGCACAGAGGCATGCCTCGACATGTTCCTTATCAGCAGTCATAAGTAGACCTCCCGGTGCCGACTGGTCGCTCTCCAGTACCCAAATTGGCAAACGACCATGTAGAGTTGAAATTTGGACGCTCCTCGTACGAGAGAGAGAGAGAGAGAGATTTCTCAATTATCTCTTCCAAGTTTCAAGATATCTACATATCCTCTGTTGTTTCTGACTGATATCTATCTATCGCCCCCGGTATTTGTCTGTTCGCATGTGCTCCTCCAAGAGAAGCTAGCTAGTTCACGAATTTTAGTTTGAAAGTTCGTCTGGTTGCAGGTCGGCCTTTAACTGAACTGTTCATTTACTTTATGACATATTGGGCACCACTTTTGGTCCGTTAGTATTTAATTTCTAGGTTAGAATATGCCACTTTAGCTGAGCCAGATTTTGGTCGTCCAAACAAACTGTCAACTGCATTTGAATACTTTGTTAGTTGCATCTGATTATGTCACCTTTTATATTATTAGAAACACTATCTAAAGGACACATGAAGAAAGCTGAACACCTGGTGCATTCTCCTTTCGATTAACTAAAATTCTAGCCATTGCAAGTGGCAAGTGGCTATTTCAATATAAGTGGAGTAACATCGTTGCATATAGAAAAAAGCTAAAATAAACAAAACATATTGTGACACCCTTTCTCATGGCTGGCGGTATTCGCTGTCTCGAGGAAGCACAGGGAGACTCTCTCTCCATCTGCTCTCTTTGTTTTTGGCTATCTTATCTGGCAAACATTTTTCATCTAGCGTGAAATTATTTTTTTCTCAGAATAGCTGCCTAACATACTTAATTAGTACTAACAATGTAACGAAGCATGAGATGGAACGATTGGCATATTTTTTGAATTACGGCTTATGACTTTTTGCTGTAATTTATTAGTTTAATAAATAGTAATTACTTAGAGAAGTAAAAAACCAACATCCGCTGAAAAGCAAAAAAAGGGCAGTTGCAGCACCGAAGGTTGATTGATTAAGAATGGATTATTTTAGGGTATAAACCTGCAGACCTCATCCAATGGAAAAAAGTGAATGAGGAGAGAGAGGGGGCCAAGTTACATAGGCCCCGTTTTTATGTTACAGTTGATAGTTACGCTAAATAGTATCAATTAGTAGAAACTAAAATTAAAAATCAACCAATAGAAACTAAAGTTAAAAACCAACTAAAAGAAAAAAAAAACAGGACCATATTCCTCTGCGGTGACGCACACCGCACTAGGGCAGCCACTAGCCGCTTCGTACGCCCCACATCACATTTTCCGGGGGCAGGGAATCCACATGCAGTTTCCCTTCCCTTTTCTATTCTCGTTCCTATTTCTTCACACGTATAACAACATCTACTTCTTTCAGACTGCTGTCACGTGTAAAAAAAACACAAAAAGAAAGAACAGAGAAGCTTGATTCCCACGACTTGGCCCCAAACGGCGGCGTCGGGCCCGAAAGCAACGCCGTCTCTGCCGTGCCCCTGCTTCCTCCGCGCGTCAGATGAGAGGGAGGAGGCTGCGCGCGCGGGGAGCGGTGCGGAGACGGACGGGGAATATACCGCGGCGGTTTCGCGGAAATGCTCGCGAATCCGATCGATCGTCCGTCCAGCCGACGGCAGCTCGTGCGGTCGACCGTTCTGCGGACGGTGTGGGGGCATGGGAGCGACCGCTGAGGGCGACGGGTGGGCAGCGGACGGGGAATCCGGATCTTTTTTGTGGCTGGGACGGGTCGCCGGCGGGGGCTCGTCTCCTTCGTCCACGTCGCCTTACCGGAGTAGTCTTGGATAACAGGTGATGGTCCATGGACTAACTGTTTCGTCAGAAACCAGGATTTTTAGGATGAGTGTTCGAATTCTAGAGCTAAGTTATTCGAATACATCGATACTACAATACACTGTTTCCTCCAAAACACCGATACAACGATACATGTATATAGATATAATAAAAATACATAACTTATAGAAATTAATGATTTCTTGTGAGAAAATGGGCGACATAAGGCGAGTAAAATGATATAAATTAAATAACACATTATAGATATTAATGACAGTTGTATATCTTATTGATCCTGCTTTTTTTTTGCTCTTTCCCCGTCAGTAAAAACTGTCCATCTAAGAGAAAATTGTATGTTCCTTTCATTGAGCAAAACATAGCAAAAATTAGCATGTAAACAAAACCAATAAGGGTCCAACTAGATGCTCATTGCATAAGGTAAAGATTGTATTTTTATACATCTTATTAGAAAAAAAATGAAGAAACCAAATGCTAAGCTCCAGAAAGAATCGGAGCAAGAACAGAGTAGAGTAAGCAAAGCGGACCAAGAAAGAAAATAAATGAAGTGAGGCAGAGTACATCTAGATCTGAAGAAAAGACGATGACGATAAGTTAGACGTGCTGCTCACTTCCCGATACCACGCTCCCTCCCGGCTACCGCACTGCTCCCTTCTTGCCGCCCGCTCCCTACCTCCATGTTCGCTGTGCCACTGCCTGCTTGCCTGTGACACCTCTCTGCTCGCCCACGCTACCACACGCTCACCTTGCACCCCGCACCGCCTCACGCATGATTGTCGTCACGTCATGGCGCCACGTCCACGTCCGCCGGTCGTCACTCACCTCCGCAGCTTACACCTTTGCCCCCTCGCCACTTGAAGGCCAGATCCGCTTCCCACATAGACAGTCACAAGATAAGAAATAGAACAAATGTTAGTATTTTGTTTATATCTTTACCTCTTTAGGCCTGTGTGAGGAGGGTGAGGTAGAAAGAAAAATGGGTTTAATGTATTACATGGGTTGCGCATGATATATAAAGAGTGTGGGCTAAATTTATTTGCGGGTATAAAATATAGTTTTAACTCAACTAACAGTATATACATCTAATGTATCTATTATATACCTAGTATTTTATAAAAAAAAATTAGGTGTTTAGCTGAACACCCTTGCCCTCTATAAGATCCGCCCATGGTTTGCGCAATAAATAATCTCGGCAAGCTATTACGGCCAGGCGTGGATAGGAATTAGTGTAAAAAAACTCTCTGAGGTCGGCATAGAAAAGTACCACTCAGTTGAACTAAAAAAATAGTGGTTTATAATTGAAATTGCACTGTAGCTGGTTGAAATTACACTGTAGTTGAATATGACTTATTTGACGTAATTAAATTTAAAAATAGAAAATATGTTAGCACAACATGGATAACGAAACGAATACAGAAAAAGGAACCGGTAAAAAACTCAAAAAAAGTCAAAAGTTCAGAAAAGACGAAATTTACGAATAGTAAAAAATAAGTCAGAAGTTAAAGCCGGAATGAGCGCCACCGCTGCCCTCTCCACATGACGCCACCCCCTAGCACCGCCGCCCCCTCTGCCTCATCTCGCCCTCCGGCCATCACCTCCCTACTGCCTCGATGGGTTGTGCCTAACACGGCACATGCGAGGCCGATCTACCATGCCGAGGTGCTGATTTAAGCATAATGCGTTCGGTTAGGCTAGGCCAAGTTGACACAACCTATTTAGGTGTGGACCGTGGGATGTCTAGACGTATCGGACCAATAGTACCATGCTTCAAACTGATAGTTAGCTCAGTCCATTTGACCGCCTCTATAGCCCAAAACCCGTGAGAAAAGCAAAGTCAATTCTAGCTATTCCAGCTAATTCTGTGCATTAGTGGCGTCAGATCCGATTTTTGAGGGGTTCACATCATGCATCCGCGTGTGCTACACGCACATGTCTGATCATTTTTGTTTCATCTTGTTCCTTTTTTAAGAAAAGAGTAATCTTCTGATATCTGAACTTACCATCTGTATTTTTTAAGGATTTAAATCACAGCTCGTGATCCATCACAGTGACAGATTAAAAAAAAGCTATCATGACTATAGCGAGCTATCGCGAAAGCTATGCTAAGTGTTGCTGTTTACCATAATATATCTTTTTAGTATTTTAATTATGCAGTATAGTTAATCAACATATAATGCGCTAAATTTAAATTCAGAGTACACATTATATATGATCATTTTATATTAATCGTACAATGTGTAACAAAAAATAATCTATATAATTGTATAAATTTAGGAGATGGATTTGGATATTAACTATTATTTATTATTTCTAGGAGCCAATTTAATTAAATTTAAGTACTACAAATATGATAAAGGAGAAGAGCATAAAAACACAATTAATGTTTGGAAATTCAAAGAGAATTGACACACGTAGCATAGCGGAGCTATCGCATTCGCAGCTACAAAAATAACGGAAATAGCGGTCAATCTAGCGGCTATAGAGGTTGTAGTTGTGTTTACGGAATTCTTTTCAATCGCGCAGCGTTTTATGTCCGAAAAAGCTATAGCGGATCGAGCTATCGCGGGCTATTTAAATCACTGGTATTTTGTCATCCTCTGTAGAAACCAGATTTAAGCAGCCACTTTGTTAGACCGATTTAAATAGCTATTTGCTACACACAATTTTTAAGTCAGATGGTTCAATTTCATCTCGTGCCAATGACTACTATCTTTACCACTTCACGGCCTGAAACTAAGGGTGTCTTTGGATTGTTGCCCCGTTGTGTCAAACCAAAATTTTGACTAACCCTCATGATTTGACTATCAAATCATTTGCGTGCCTTCAAAATTTTGGCAAGCCAATGCAAAGCAAAATCAAATCCTCTACAAACAATTTGCTCACCAAGAATTTGGCTAGCCTTGATGCTGAGGTGAGAGCAACTCCAGCAGGGCCCCTACTTGAGCCCTCAAACCTCATATTTGAGGGCTTGAGGCAAAAATAGAGGTCCAGCAGGGCCCCTACTTGAGCCCTCAAATTTGAGGAGCCCCTCAAATCCCCCTCCCACCCCTTATTCCCAGGGGCCCCCTACTCTGGCTCTCATTTTTCTGTTTTTTCCCGCCTCGGTGAAAAATCCCCCGCCTCCGGCTTCTGCTCGCCCTCGCCTCCTCCGCTTCCTCGGCTCCTCCGCCCGTCCCCTCCCTCCCACTCCGCCAGGGCGCCTCCCTCCTTGCTCCTTCCCCCGCCGCCGCCCCCTCCCCTGCCGTCCCCGCCTCCCCGCCGCCCCCACCGCGCCCGGCTCCCCCGCCGCCCCCTTCCCCTTCCCCGCCGCCTCCACCCCCTCCCCCGCCGCCCCCTTCCCCGGCGCCTCCGCCCCCTCCCCTGCCGTCCCCGCCTCCGCCCCCTCCGCCGCCGCCTCCGCCCCCTCCGCCGCCGCCCCCTTCCCCGGCGCCTCCACCCCCTCCACCGCCGCCTCCGCCCCCTTCCCCGCCGTCCCCGACTCCCCCCCTTCCCCTGCCGTCCTCGCCACCCCCGCCGCCCCCTTCCCCTTCCCCGGCGCCTCCGCCCCCTCCACAGCCGCCTCCGCCCCCTTCCCCGCCGTCCCCGACTCCCCCCCTTCCCCTGCCGTCCCCGCCTCCCCCGCCGCCCCCTTCCCCGGCGCCTCCGCCCCCTCCACAGCCGCCTCCGCCCCCTTCCCCGCCGTCCCCGACTCCCCCCTTCCCCTGCCGTCCCCGCCTCCCCCTTCCCCGGCGCCTCCGCCCCCTCCACAGCCGCCTCCGCCCCCTCTGCCTCCGCCCCCGACTCCCCGCCTTCCCCACCGCCCCCTGCACCTGCCGGCGGCGACCCGAGCGCGAGGAGCAGCGGGCCCAGGCGCGATGCGGCTTCAGGCCGTCGGCGTGGGAGGGCGAGTGGGCGGCTGGTCCAGCCGGGCGGTGGCGTCGGCGCGACGGGCGCGAGTGTGCTCGGGGCGGCGCGGCGAGAGCGTGCGGATGAGGAGCCGCCGGCGCACGCGAGGGGCGCCGTAGTCGCTGGTGGCGCAGTGGAGCACGGCGCCGGTGCCAGTGCAGCCAGTCCCATGTGTCAGTGTGGTGGAATGGATTTGTCAGGAGTGGGTCCCATGTGTCATAGTGTGGTGGAATAGATTTGAGGGCTTTGATTTGAGGGGTGCTGTTGGAGTAGAAGCAAAAAAATTGGGCCCTCAAAAGTAGGGGGAGCCCTCAAATCAAAAGTAGGGGCTCTGATTTGAGGGCTCCTGCTGGAGTTGCTCTGACAACACCTGATTGATTGCATTAATTACACTCGGTTTTTTATTAACAAACTTCAAACGATAATATCCTCTAAATTATGTATCTGATTTATGATCCGTTTGCATTATTATATTTCTTGCGATTTAATTAACAAAACAAGATACATATTGGCTATAATTTTGTGCAAAACAAAAATGTCATATATGACCCACATCTCATACTTACATTTGAGAAAATTTTGGCAATCTTTATAGTTATTGGCATGGTTACAATCCAAACGTATCTACTCTATTAAAGTTCTGGTCATATCCTCACTCTGATTATACCTAAATTCTGATAGGATTGCTTAGGGCTTAAACCAAACACACTCTAAATCCTTAATATTTTCAGCAGTTACAGAGTCACCGAAAGTTTTCTGCCAAAGGACATGAAGTACACGTGCGTATGCAGATCTTGTGAAAAGACATAAATATCTGTGCGCAATGTTTTTTTATTATCAGCTGAGAGTAACTAGAGAAATATATGTCTACGCAAACCATATCACGGCTTCCTCAACAAAGGGAGTGAAAGGTCAAACAGGCCCACTTTGGGGGAGACAACAGAATCTCATAGTATGGAGTGCAAGCTCGTGGATTACACATTACTGAAGTCCTATTAGTGCATAACACGTACATTGCTTCGGCGATAATGGCAAATGTCCATACGTACTTTTTTTACGTCAGCGCTCCGTATATATATGATAAGGATGTAATAATTCTCTAATTATTACTTGTAAGTTTTATTGTGATAACTCTTTAGTCTTTAAGTCTATCTACGATCATATAGTCGTAACTCATACTACGACTACTCTTTGATCGTAAGTCTTTACGACTACATAGTCATAAGCTCTACTCCAATTACTTCTTGGTTGTAAGTTTGTCTACGACCATATAGTCGTAAGTTCTACTGCGACTACTCTTTGGTCGTAAGTCCGTCTACGATCACATAGTTGTAAGTCCTACTACGACTTGACTTTGATCGTATGTCTGTCTACGACCACATAGTCGTAAGTTCTACTACGATTACTCTTTGGTCGTAGGTCTCTCTACGACCACATAGTCGTAAGTTCTATTGCGACTACTTCTTGGTTGTAAGTCTTTCTACGACTATATAATCATAAGTTCTACTGCGATTACTCCTTGGTCGTAAATCTCTCTACGACCACATAGTCGTAAGTCCTATTGTTACTACTCCTTGGTCATAAGTCTCTCTACGATCACATAGTCATAAGTCTTGCTACGACCACATAGTCGTAAGTCCTACCACGGCCACTCTTTATTCATAAATCTTTCTACGACCACATACTCGTAAGATGTCCTACGACCTGGTCGTAGGATTTCCTACAAATAGCCTATCTATTGCCTTGCAGAGTTGCTTGACAAGACTGTTACAACATGCACTTACCTCTAATAACCGCACATGATCTCCCTCTGATAACAACCGTTATATGGCAAACCGCCTCCACGCCTCTCTGACAATAACTTCCGTTGGGTGCTTATCTTCCGAACCGATGATACGTCTTTTGACGTAAGACAACTCCCATCATTTGGTAAACTATATAAAGGATTACGTCGGAGAAGAGGGGAAAGGAGGTGGATCCAAGTAAGAGATAGTGCAAGGCATTTCTCATTACACACTTTTTAATTTTCCTCTTTGAGCAATAACAACAAAGGACGTAGGGTTATTATTCCCCCAAGAGAAGGCCTAGACCTGTATAAAAATTCTCGTGTTTTTCTTCTGCATTATTAGATCTTAGTGATAAGAGTTTCCTCCGAATTCTAATAAATCATACATAAGATCGGTATTAAAACACTGATAATATCAGTACAAGATATTGATCTAGTAGGCAGCAAACATATTCCTGTGCATAATCAACGGATTATATCAGCGCTCATAGTGAAAAAAGGGAAAAGCAAGCATGGATATTATTCTTTACCCCCAAAAAATTGAGACGATCGATTACGATTTACGACGTGTTTGTCCCTGTTTATATGAAGAAATTGTTCCTTGTAGATTTTTGTTCGCACTTGGCTGAGAAATTTCGATATTTGACACTGAATATGTGCGCATCTCAATTTTTAACTCCCAATTCGCACGCCTTTGAAAATTTAACCCTGTCACTGCGAATTCTTTTGATTCAAGGGATTCTCTTCATTTTCGCAGTGACAAGTGTCAAAATATAAAAGGAGAGAAAATGAGGAGAATCCCTTGAATCAAAAGAATTCGCAGTGACAGGGTTAAATTTTCAAAGGCGTGCAAATTGGGGGTTAAAAGTTAAGAGGCGCATGTATTCAGTGTCAAATATCAAAATTTCTCCACTTGGCTAGATCAAGTCCTCTGCCCTAAAAAGAAAGCTGAGTTGAACCTTCATGATGCTTTTTTGTGGCAACAATGAGATCAGGAGGAACACAGCAACTTGTTGTTAATAATTTTGGAACTGTTACTAATATCTTTAACGAAAGTCTGCCGTATCAACTAAACTTTTTTAGGGAGTATCACACATCTTAGTGGCGCAAGATTGTTATCGTTGAGTTCGTGGATTTATGGCCCGTTATCCTTCTTTAAAAGTAGTTTATTCTAAGTATTTTTGTTTGTTTTTTTGGACTGCAAATGTAAGGTAGCAATACGTGACAACTGTGCGTTTGCGGTAGCTGCGAGCATCTTTTCTCGACAGCTGAAAGGTGTAGGCTTCTCTCACGCACAGCTGAAAGCTGTAGGCTTCTCTCACGGGAACTGCATGGACCCGTGGACCACCCCTGCTCATGTCCTGCCACCTCAAGTGTTTAGGACCATCAACACGAGGACATGCGGCGACGTCGTATGACAATATCTTCTCGCCTTTTTAAGAGTCGATCGATCGATCGATTCTATCTCCTGCTGTCTGTATAAAAAACGATTGAAACTTCTGTTCGTGTGAGAACTAATTTCCTTTCTTTTTCCCCATAAAGCTTGTGTGCTAGCGCCGTTCCGATCTTGTGTCATGCATAAGGTTCTCGCTAGCTAGCCACCACATGAACGCATGGCTCGCGCCCTTCTGAGCCAAAGCGTAGCTTAGTATAAGTTTAGCTCTATGTAACGTATCCATTCTGCCATGTATCACGTCGAAGAAAATTCTATGGGACGGGGCCTTCGTTACCACCTCGTGAGGCTCTTTTCAAGATCTTGCTATGTAGCATCATCATCAATCTTAAAGCAATGTCCATCCGCCTCATCTCCGACACGCTTCGAGCATTTCTTTCCCCTTGCTCTCTCTCTCTCTCCTCGCATGGCCATGATGCGGCTGCCACAAGAGGCGTAGGCGACGCTAAGCGACGCATTCACGGACTGTTAGTTTTAGTTCTTTAGCTTTTAGGATCTCCTAGGTTAGATCTAGCAGGTTCTTTTCTTTAGGGTTCGGGTTCTTGAGGTAATACCGAGAGGGAGAGAGGGGTACTAACCGTCCGACGTAGAGGAGGAGGGGTTGGCCATCGCGGTTCGTCGGTGAAGCTCTGCGCACAGGCAGCGACGGTCGGGAAAGAGGAGCGGCGTCTCCCTGGCGGCCGGCGTCTCCCGAGCGGCGGTGATCTCCTTGGCGATGGGTCTTCCCGTCGCTGGAGCGCCCCCTCTTAGATCGGGTCTAGGGTTTTGTCGGTGGGTCTGGCGGCGGCACGGTGAACCTTGGTGTGCGTGCCGCCCCGGCCCCCACCACTATTTATATGGTGCTGGCGACAGGGGCCCACCAGCCTATTGGGCTGGGCGCCCCCGATCAGGGCGCGAACAAGGGGAGGGATTTGGCCGTTGGGCCAAATGCCCTGAGATCATTCTAACACGGACACCATGGGCAGTCTCTTGCGTGCGCTGGCCATGTCAGTGTTAGACCGACGAGCGCGACGACGGTGGCGTGGACCAACGAGTGCGTGGAAGCGGCAGCGTCCGGCGAGCACAGCGACATCTGGCAAGCACGTGACGGCAGTGCATGCGGATCTTGGAGGCGGCGGCGCTGTGTCGTGGCGGTGGCGTGGACCGACAAGTGCCATGTCTTAGTAGCCTCGGTGGGGAAGAGTTGGCTTGCAACGATGGAGAAGAGAAGGGTAAGAGGATGAGTTTGCTTCATGATCAGTGTTTTGACAGGTGGCATGATCTAAGATAGGGTCTCTAGAAGTGGGACTTGAGCCCCCCCCCCCCCCCCCTGGAGGATTTCTCTCCGTATCACGCCTGCATGCCTGGTTTACGTTACCTAGCTGCCTTTCTTCCTTGACGTGAAAAGCCATGTGACGTCCCCGCTTTCTTGGCAGGAAGAGATAAGAGCCCTGACGCTGCGTTGCGTGGTGCGTACGCTCTCACTCGCCAAGATTCCAATCCGGTGACACGGCGGGCGCTCGTTCTCTTCTGGAGCATTAGCTAGCGGATCCCGGGACCCAATCCTCCGTTTTTTTATGGTCACATTCGAATGATGATATGACCATAGGTGTTTGATCGCTTACACGGTTGGTCTTGATCAAAAGATGAGGAGGCCGTAAGGAGACGGGAGGGGAGGAGAATACCCAACAGAGCCAATACAATACAGGCCATCCATTCGAATGATACAAGCTAGTGCCGCGTCAGCTCACCGTTGGAAGCATGGAAAAGCCTATAGAAAACATGTATGACATATTAATATCTTGGTAACACACAGTTGCAGAAAGCCTAATATTATATGCCACATCACAGACGATTCCTTTAAACCGTCTGTATTAAAGACTATCACAGACGGTTTTAGTTTAGAACCGCCTGTGTTGCCGCCAGTGATAAAAACCGTCAGTGAAAGTGAACTATCACAGACGGTTTGTGGTTAAAATCGTCTGTATAAAGTATCACAGACAATTTTAATTTGAAACGTTTGTGATAATTCACAGACGGTTCATTATAAAAACTGTATGTGATAATTCCGCTATATTAATAGTGCATAGACCCGTCGACCTTCTCCGTCATAAATTCCAAATCTACGCTGTTGTGTTGAGCTGCAGGCGGGGCTTTGAGGCCATTTGGTGGAAGGAGATCGACTATTTGGCAAGAGTAATTGTATATCCACTAAGTTATTAGCTAGTTATGGTTAGTAATTTGTTTCTAATTGCATTATAATTTAGATCTAACTTTTGGTGAAAGTAGAATTGAAGATGGTTTAGATCTAGTTAGCTTGATGTAGAGAGAAGATTATTTACATCTAGCTACATATAACTACTTAATTTAGATCGTACATATATAGTATAGTAATTAATAATTGAATATATTATACTAAATTTTTATAAGCATAACGTAGGACCGAAGCTAGATGTACGCTGGGAACCGTGTGAGTGAAGAGTACATTAATGACGTTTTTGCTTTTACAAGAGCCGCCGAGGAAGATATGTTGAATAAGCGAGTGGAATATATGTACTGTCCATGTATTGACTGTGAGAATCTAAAGATGTTTAAGACCCGAGAGTAGATTGAAACGCACTTGATTCGAAAGTATTTCAAAAAGGGGTATGCACGTTGGATCAGTTATGGCGAAGAGTAGATTACATAGGAAGGTAGTAATAATGACATCGCCGATGAAGTCAATGATATGCCGCTGGATGATCATGTCGATTGTGGTTTCGATTCGGATAATCTGAATGATGACAATCTGGATTAGATGCTTCGTGATGTAGAAGGAAATTGTGATGATAGAGAGTATGTTAAATTCCAGGGCTTGATGGAGGACTCGGAGAAACATTTGTTCACGTGCTGCAAGTCAAAGTGCACGAGATTGTCAGCCGTGCTCGAACTGCTGAAATTGAAGGCAAGCAACAGTAGGTCCGATAAGATTTTCACGGCACTGTTAGGTTTTTTAGCGGACATACTTCCAAAGGGAAACGAGTTACCCAAAACCACCAACCAAGCCAAGAAGTTTCCTTTTCATTGGGAATGGAAGTAGAAAGAATATATGCACGTTCAAATGATGGTATCCTCTACTGTAAAGAGTATGCAAATATGCATGTATATCCGGTGTGCAACGTATCCCGATACAAGCGTAAGAATCAATCAGATGACGGCGAGGGAATAGAGCTGAAGAGAGGACCTCCTGCTAAGGTGGCATGGTATCTTCCCGTAATTTCCCATCTGAAGCAATCTTTTGCAAACCTAAAGGAGGCAAAACTGTTGCGTTGGCACTCGAAGGAGCGTAGGAAGGATGGAATACTAAGAGACCTTATTGATTTCACCCATTGAAAAAACATCGATAGGATTCTTACAAACTTTGGTGTAGAACCGAGGAATATAAAGTTTCGGATTGAGCATAGATGGAATGAATCATTTTGGTAACATGAGCAACCGACATAGCACTTAACCCCTAACCCTCAGCATCTACAACATTCTCCTTGGTTTTGTATGAAGCGAAAGTATATTTTGCTGTCGATACTTATCCAAGAGTCGAAGCAATCTAGAAATGATATTGATGTGTACCTAGCACCATTGGTGAAAGATCTAAAAATGCTGTGGATCGAAGGATTACATGTATGGGATGCCTACAAACGAGAGAACTTCACTTTACGCTCATTATTATTCTGCACAATAAATGATTATCCTACCTTTGCTAACCTGTCGGGCCAGAATACAAAAAGGACGAAAGCCTGTACTCACTGTTTAGATAATATCGAGATTGTGTGGCTGATGCAATCGCAAAATTGTATATATGCATCATCGTAGGTTCCTTCGGAGGGCTTACCCATGCCGCATAATGAAGAAATAACTCGACAGAGAGAACGAGGATAGTTCAGCTCTAAGGTATTTAAACAGAAAAGAGATCTATGATATGGTTGAGAATTTAGATATTGTGCTCGGAAAGGGACGTAATCAACGATCTATGAGAAGAATGTTTCGAAGAAGAGATCAATATTTTAGAACTTACCTTATTGGGAGCACATTGAGAAGAATATATGTGATAGCTTGATTGGTCTCTTACTGAACATTCATGATAAAACAAAGGATAGTGTCAACGTACGGCTTGACTTGGTTGATATGGACATCAGGCCTGAGTTAGTACCGACTAAGATCGATAAAGGACAAACTTATCTTCCCCTACTTGTTACACTCTGTCTAAGGCTGAGAGAACTGAACTGTGCTAGTGCTTGCATGGTGTGAAAGTTCCATATGGTTACTCCGCCAACATGAAAAAACTTGTTTTGATGGAAGATTTGAAGTTAATTGGCATGAAGTCTCATGATTGTCATGTGCTGATGACACAGATGCTCCCTACTGCAATTAGAAGCATTTTACCGATCAAGATCCGAGAGACAATCATAAGGTTGTGTTATTTCTTTAACATAATTGCTCAGAAGGTCATCGATCCTGAAGAACTAGATGCTCTGAAGGACGATGTGGTGATGACTCTATGTTATCTTAAAATGTATTTCTCTCTATCGTTTTTCGATACTATGATCCATCTCATTGTTCACATTGTGTGGGAAATAAAAATATGCGGACCCATGTTCCTACGAAGCATGTACCCGTTCAAGAGGTTCATGGGAATTTTCAAGTCCTATGTATAGAATCGATCTCGACCGGAGGACAGCATCGTCGAAGGTTATGCAACTAAAGAGGTTATTTAGTTTTGTGTTGATTACATGGCTCAGGTTGAACCGATATGTGTGTCTAGATCTCGCCATGAGGGGAGGCTCAATGGTATCGAGACCATCGAAAGGAAAGCAATCATTCTAGATATGAATACATATGCTCAAGCCCATTTCATGGTCTTTCAACACATGACTGAAGTGTCTCCGTATATCAACCAGCACAAGGGCGTGCTTCGGCAACAGAATCCAGTGTGGCCAGATGTTTGGATCACAAGACAACACAATAGTCGGTTCTACCAATGGTTGGAGGAGCGACTCGCTAGGAGCTCGTCAAGTGATATGCTGACATGGTTGGCAAAAGAACCAACATTTACAGTTGTGATATGGCAAGGATATGACATAAATAGGTACACATTCTATACGTAGGGTCAAAATGTAAAGAGCAATAACCAGAACAGCGGTGTCCTCATTGATGCGTTCAGTACATATGGGGTTGAGAAACTCCTACTATGGCTTCATAGACGAGATTTGGGAGCTCGACTATGTGCTTTTCAAGATCCTCTTATTTCGGTGCCGTTGGGTCCATCTCCCACAGGTGAAGGTCGACAAGTATGGTGTTACTACCGTTGACCTCAAACTTGTTGGATACAAAGCTGAACCATTCGTACTCGCTAACCATGTTGTTCATATTTTCTATGTAACCGACCGACAAATAAGAAGCATCACATAGTTCTTCTTGAAAAAAAAGAAGAATTGTCGGAGTTAAGAATGTAGTGGACGGGGAAGAATGTAATCAATTTGATGAGTTGCCTCATTTCGGAAATGGCATAAGGGTAGAGGAAGAACGTGACGAAAGTAGCTACATACGCGTCGATCATCATGAATGGCTAATTTTTAATAGAAATAAGCAAGTGGAATGATGAATGGAATATTTATGTGTCATATGTTCTGTCTTTCTATTTATATATGTATATGAGAATGTGTGATATATATGTGAATTTGCATATATGTATATAAGAATGTGTGATATATATATGTGAATTTGCATATATGCATATAAGAATGTGCGATATATATGTGAATTTGCAATTATATATATAAGAATATGTGATATATATATATATATATATATATATATATATATATATATATATATATATATATATATATATATATATATATATATATATATATATATATATATATATATATGTAAATGTTTAAAGTAAACCGTATGTGATGATTATTATTACAGACGGTTTGAGATAAGGAGCATTTGTAATGTTTTCTTATTATAGACGATTCTAGTAATGAACCGTCTAGCTAAGAACCATCTGTAATGATAAATATCACATATGGTTATTAAAAAGAACCATCTATGATGATAAATATCACAGACGGATATTAAAAAGAACCGTATGTGATTATTCCCCTATATATTTCGCACTAGAGTTTGTCCCTACTGTACTGGCTACTAACGTACGCCACCGCCTCGCCCCTAGCCCATCGCCCTCCTCCTCCTCCCTCAACTCCGATGGCCTTCCTCCTTCGAGGCGGCTGGTGGCCTTCCTCCCGAGCCTGTCGCTGCCTCCCCTGAGCCCATCCCTGCCTCGCCCCGAGCCCATCGCCGCCTCCCCTGAGCCCGTCGCTGCTTCGCCCTGAGCCCATCGCATGATGACCCTGCATTATTACTGACCCATAAACTCAGATGGCTCACGGAACCGTTTATGATGGCATTTTGTGTAGTAGTGACGAAGTGGAAATGTGAACAAACCATTGAAACATAAATAGAGTTATTCAACAAACAACTCAAGTAATAAAAGATAATAAGTTATTCCTTACCAATCAATCAATATCTAAAATGTGAAAAAGGAAACCCACGTCAAAAAATTTGTATAGCTGTATATTTAGGGACTGTTTGGTGGAGCTCCATATTCTCACTTTCTAATTTCTGCTTTGGTTTATCTGAGAAGTCAAGAAATCGATAATATTATCTGATGTAGCAGTATCATCTGCTCCTACCTGTAAAAAGACATGTAACATATGTTTCAGAAACAAATCAAATAAAGGTTGCACTAAAATGATTTCCTAAATGTCTTCCAAGGAATATGACAATGACAATAATATGTTTATTAAGCTAAATTATGAAACACGGGTCTCACTGATAAATACACATAGAAGTAGCATGAATTGGTGAAGATGTACCAAAACAAATTCTCCAGGGATGCTTAATGGTACATCAAACACAAAATAGCATGAAGTAGCAACAGGTTCATAACCACAAGCTATATCAAACATCTGACATCTCTATTCCAATGTTTTGAAGCACCACGATGCATTTAATCACACATTCATCAACCAGATCACTATTCTACGGATAAAAATAGATCTAGACAACCAGAGGTGACCAAATGAGCTGTGCCAATGAGGCTAGCCCGAAAGTATGGTATTGTTGGCCTAGCCTAAACATGCCATGGCATACCACCTAACGGATTGTTCTAGCTCAGCTTGACACGCCATGCTGTATTTCGACCTTGGCCCAGCAGGCCGGTCTAGCCTGACACGCATAGCATTGTGCCTAGCACTACATGACCTGTTAGAGCTATTTATTTTTGCATGATTTTTGTTGTTTTTAAATTCTATATGGTTCGTTTTTTAATTTATGTGATTTCATTATGTAGTTTTTTAATTCTATATAGTTTATTGTATAAGTTTGTATAATTTTATCTTGTAAAATTTTTAGTTTTATATATTTTTTGAATTGTTTATATTTTATTTGATTTTCAAGGTATGAGTAAATAGACCGACAGTGATCTAACAAGCTAATCGTGCTTAGACCGGCCCGACACAACATGTGAAGCTATCGGGCCAGCACTAGGGATGCAAACGGATCGAATACGGATGGGTAATGCCTCTACCACATTTGTTTTCATATTTTTCTCGGATATAGATACGAATACGGATACCTCAGATACGAATATAAATACGAATAATATCGAATACAGATGCAGAGCGAATACGAATCGAAACGAATACGGTCACGAATATTTATCGGAACATGAAAAACCCCTTAAACTATACATCCAAAATCAATGAAAACACATAAATAGTTTATCTTGTTAAAATATTCATAAAATCTAAACAAGTATAAGTATTTTTATCCACAATAGTCATATTGTTGTACATATTTTAAATCTTCAAGTGTCAGTTAATTTTTTCTAAAGTCCTAAATAATTCTTAATGGATTTCTACCATTTACATGTGACTAATAAATTAATTAAATATTTAAATTTGCATCAAAATGATTTAAACGGGAGTACATCAATTTAATCGGTACAAATTTTAATCCACCGACAATATTAAATTTATTTTTTAATAAACATAAATATTTACTAGTGGTGTTTGTAATTTAATATGACTAAGGAACCTAATGCCTAATGGTAATGGAGGCTTACGGCTTGATTGGGCTAGTGGGCTGGTGGCACGGGAGATGAGAGAGGCTGACTTGGGTTGGACAATGTTGGGCTGAAATCCCGGATATCCGTTTTCGTATTATCCGGATAATCCGTATTTGTATCCGTATTCGCCGGATATCAAGCCTACTACATTCGTATTCATATCCGACAAAAAAATCCGTATTCGTATCCGATCCGAGAATTATCCGAAGAAAATCCGATCCGACATAATCCGTATCCGTTTTCATCCGAATCGATCAGAAACTATCCGATCCGTTTTCACCCCTAGCCAGCACTGTACAGCCTAGTAGCGGGCCAGACGGACCCTTGCCTAAATAGACCATGCATGAGCCCGTGACTTGCCGGGCCGGGCCACTCAGGCGGCCACAGACCTCCAGGCCCCACCACCACCACGCTTCACGTCGTTTTAACCACCGTCTCCATTCCCATGGCGACTACACAAATCACAACTCACAACACGAGAGCCAACGCGTGCGCTCGCGGAGCCGGGAAGAAAGCCAAAGCCAAAGGCAAGCCATTACGACGGTTACGCCTCGTGACGCGCGCGCGCGGAGAGGGGGAGAGGCGTCGCCATTCGCCCACGCATCCCATGAGTGATGAGCCTGTTTGTGTCTCTGTATTGCCGCCGTGCCGCCGTCGCTCACCACGTGCGGCCGCCTAATGCTGCAAGCCGAGGCCGAGGCGGCGTTGTCACGCGGCGGGGGAGTCGCGCCGGCGCATGAGCTCTGACGCCGCGGGCGGCCAGCGCAGAAGCAGCAGATACTGCAGGGGCGACGCGGCGATGCCGACCTCTTCCTCCAACTCCCCCACCTCCTCGCCCTTCTCCAGCGACGGCGGCGCCGCCTCCCCGAACAGCATCGATCGCATGCTCCGGGAGCGCGGCCGCCGCCACCCCTTCTCGACGGCGGCGGCCCCCGACGCCATGGACACCGACGCCGCGGAGCCCGCCTCCGTCGCAGACTACGTCATCCAGTCTCCCGGGCCCGCGGCCGCCAACATGGACGACACCGGAGGCGCGTCCGCGGGCCACGCCGCGCGGCCGCCACTCGCCGGGCTCCGCAGCGGCTTCCGCCGCCTCGGGCTCCGCGGCATGAGGCAGCGTCTCCTCGTCGTTGCCAACCGTCTCCCCGTCTCCGCTAACCGCCGGGGCGAGGACCAGTGGTCCCTGGAGATCAGCGCCGGCGGCCTCGTCAGCGCCCTCCTCGGTAATTCCAAAATTTCACCCTTCTCCCAAATGTGATGTGATGGAGCGATGCATGCATCAGAATCCTGCGCTAGCAATTACATATATTTACATGCAAATTTACCTAACGCCGCAGGTGTGAACGATGTTGACGCGAAGTGGATCGGCTGGGCGGGCGTCAACGTCCCCGACGAGGTCGGCCAGAGAGCTCTCACCAGAGCACTCGCCGAGAAGGTTCGTCGCAATTTACGACAAATTTGATGTTGTCTGAACCAATAGAACAGTGACTTTTGTGACCACTCTAGTAATTGGAATCATACTTGTTAATTGATTGAACGAAACAGAAATGTATACCAGTGTTCCTGGACGAGGAAATTGTGCACCAGTACTACAACGGGTACTGCAACAACATACTATGGCCTCTGTTCCACTACCTGGGACTGCCACAGGAGGACAGGTTGGCAACAACGAGGAACTTCGAGTCACAGTTCGACGCGTACAAGCGAGCAAACCAGATGTTCGCGGATGTTGTATACGAGCACTACCAGGAGGGGGATGTGATCTGGTGCCATGACTACCACCTCATGTTCCTGCCCAAGTGCCTCAAGGACCATGACATCAACATGAAGGTCGGGTGGTTCCTGCACACGCCATTCCCGTCGTCAGAGATTTACCGGACGTTGCCATCCCGCTCGGAGCTGCTTCGTTCCGTGCTCTGTGCTGATTTAGTCGGGTGAGAATGCCTTTTGCTATTGTGATCGTTGTACCACTTGTTGAATTGCATCGTGGAAGAGAAAGTGTTTAACTGAGTGCCCTTTTGTCGTGCTGAATTTACGCATATGCTTATTTCGTCATGTTAGGCTATCAAGTAACTTTTGTGACTTTGACTATGCTCTCTGTGCATGTAAGTCCTAATGGGTCAAAAAATTCAGTGCGGTTTCAGTTATTTTCCATGTCCGTGTAATAAAGTTACTTGTAGAGCAGGTTAGAATTCAATCGAGCAACTTTTTAGTTCATACACTAGACAGTGAAGGTATAAAAACAGATGAAAATGGATGGTCTAATACTCTAATTTGACAGTCAGGAAACACATTGCTTGGTACTTCATTGAATGTTTAACAGAGAAAGAAAGCATTACTAGAGATTGTGATATTTCTGTGATGTCTTGCTATCAAGAAATAGAAATATACCAGTGCTACAGTATTGCTGATGTATTTTTCTTAGGTTGAGCTGTTTTTTCCTTGTTTGACTTGACTAGTCTCTCCATGAAGTTTAGTTGTAAAACTGTGTGCTGTTTCATTTTCGTTTATTTCTGATCCTCAGAGGAATTAGTTCTAAAAACAAACGAAGAAATTAACTATACATGGGGAATGCATAGGATGTGATCTCTTTAAAAGAAGTTATCAAATTCCAATAAGGGGAACACATAAGTTGCTTCATGGTTGTTCTCACTGATTTTCTTCAGATTTCATACATACGATTATGCAAGGCATTTTGTGAGCGTGTGTACCAGAATACTCGGACTTGAGGGTACTCCTGAAGGTGTGGAAGACCAAGGAAGGCTAACCAGAGTTGCAGCGGTACGCATCGAAATCTCTGTTTTTTATTAGTTTTTTATCTGACATGCTTGATGTTAAGGGTATTAGAGATAAGGTATTAGAGATAGAATAGGACTCTTATTTGTTTCCTTATATCTCTTGTACTCTCCTATATATATGGCCCATTGGGTCTCATATCAATACACACAATATTCATAACATGGTATCAGAGCCTAGGTTTCATACCTAGCCTCCGTTCGTCTTCCGCTGCCGCTGCCCCCGGGAGAATCGATCTCTACTCCCGGGGCGGCCACCTCATCTACGGTCGGCCCGGTCTCTGTCGCCGTCGAACTCATCGCCGCTGGATCCCGCCGGTCGCCCAAGCCCACGGCCATCGTCATGGTCGCCCGCCGTCGCTTGCATCGGCTCCCACGCCGGTGGATCTTGCTCCGGCGCCGGCTCCCAGATGCGCTGCCGCCTGCCCCAGATCCGTGCGGATCTGGCCTTCTCCGGGAGTCTCAACTGTTTCACCTGCTATTTTATTTATTTTTTCCATTAGTATTCTTATACCTTCCTTTTGTCATTTGATGATTTATGAGTTATTCCAAAGATTTTTGCGAAATGAATTATTGTTTTAACTCACTTGGCTGAAATCTTCAGTTTCCTATTGGGATAGACTCTGATCGTTTCAAGCGAGCATTGGAGCTTCCAGCAGTTAAAAGACGCATCAATGAATTAAGACATCGTTTTGCTGGTCGAAAGGTGAGAAAACACTTGTCCTTTACTTCTTGCTCTAGGATAAATTACGAATTTATCACTTCTTTTCCATGGATTATAATATGGATATTAGTTTACCCAATTATTTAGGTTCCATCTGATGAACCTGACAAAAGGTATCACTGTCCAATTTTTAATCTATAAACCTGCAAATCCAATTTTTTCCTTGATGTGGGCTCCTATGAAAACCGGTTCACAACAGATTGGCCACCATTCCTGTGATGTCTACGTAATATATATTTCCTGCGTTCAAACTTATTTTAAGTTATGTGATTTCTTTGGGAGCTAACATAGATTTTGAGGCTTTATGTGTGATGTGTTGTAAATTTGTAAGCTAGCACTGGAAATTTACAGTAATCCTATACTGGTAGCATTTAGATGTACCTACATATGAATCTCCATTGCAAAGGAGTTTCTTGGACTCTTGTGCGGAACAATTGCATCTCTAGTTACATCATATATGGCATTTATCATCAAGATTAAGCTTTGTCATGCATTAGAATAGAAGAATAAGGGAGAGTGCATGTTACATAGTGTTCTCAGAACTTCTGAATTGTTCAGGCAAACCGTAAACCCAAACTTGTTCAATAACCGAAGAATAAATTCCATCTCATCAGCTCGGAAGCTGCCTATTCAAATACTCTGAAATGGAAATTTGACAGTGTCTCTTACAGTCTTACCTAGTATTTGTTTCTTGCTGATGTGATAGATAATGCTTGGTGTTGACCGACTCGACATGATCAAAGGAATTCCACAAAAGATTTTGGCCTTTGAAAAGTTTCTTGAGGAAAACCCTGACTGGAATGATAAAGTGGTTCTACTTCAAATTGCTGTGCCAACAAGAACCGATGTCCCCGAGTGTATGAGCCCTTTCTGTTGTTTTTCCCCCTATTTACACTTGCTGCAACTCTGCAAGCATGTCTGCTGTAGTATATCAGATGGAAGTATGATTTCTTCACGTGCATGGGTTATCAATTTATCAGCTCACTGTCTTCTTTTTTAAATATCATTCCTCTTAAAAATTAGACAAAGTTGCAGTTTCGATAGCACTTTCTTGTTTGGCATAGGGAACATTTATTAGAGTACTTGTCTTAAGAGTTTTTGAGCACTTCATTTTTAGCGGTGTTGGTGGGTGTTTTTTTATATATATTTTGGGTCATGTTCACTCTCTTCTAATCATTGAAACAGAAATTCAGTCCCGCTGCATTCTTGTTTTTATTTTCCTTTTTTACTAAGAAAAGCTTTCAGTCAACATTTCTTATGATTGAATTGTATGCTCCAGTCACTCGTGTAATGCAAAGTTTTGAAAGTCTTTGTGTGTTAGAATGTCCTACAATTTTTGGGGATACTGTATCACTATCCTCTACAAGGGATTTTTCAGTAACATTAATAATCGTTATAGGATTAAGTGTCCTAAGTATAAATCAAATAACATTTCTTGCATGCATAATAACCTAATATGTATATTTGTCCTAGCTAGTGGATTCTATAGATCTTAATGAGGGCAGATTTTTGTCTCATTAATTCATTATTATTATTGATAAGAAAATAAGCCCCACTGATAATTCTTAGTTATTATTGCAGAACTTACAAGATATTATATATTGTCCTTGCTTTTAAACAAACAGTTAAAACAAATTGTTTCACAACCTTATTTCCCAATTTCGGGTCTGTATAACTGATCTGCAAATCTAACCTGATTATTTCTTGTCATTTTTATTAATCATAGCTTACTATCATGAGCAGATCAAAAGCTTACAAGCCAAGTGCACGAAATTGTTGGGCGCATAAATGGCCGATTTGGAACATTGACTGCTGTTCCTATTCATCATCTGGTTAGCTCTCTCTTTTCTTTCCTAACTTGAGCTTTGTGCTATCTTATTACCTAACTTACCTTAGTATCATCTTTGCATCTTGTTTTTTTGGAGTAGGCACACTAGCTCCAACTAACAAAATAAGTTTCTATTTTTTCTAATTTCATAGGACTCATATTTTTCTATTTGGATATGTCTAACTATCACTATTTCAATGTTACAAATTGAGCATGAAGATTTTGCTTCCCAGTTTTCCACTGCCTTGATCACATTATGTGTTGCATAAGAAAGGCTCTGAAGCAAACCGTTTCATCTAAAATAATGTGTTCTTGCAGGATCGGTCTCTTGATTTCCATGCCTTGTGTGCTCTTTATGCAGTCACTGGTAATTCTTGGCAACTCTCTTGACATTAAAATTTGGACTTAGTGGCAATGGCTATAGCTTCTATATCGTTATGCTGATCTGTGCTGTTTTAATAAAACTGTTCTATGAGTAGTTTAGTGGCTTTTGTCATATGCTTGAACTTTGCATTTCCTCTGTTTTGTTCAGATGTGGCTCTTGTAACATCACTGAGAGATGGGATGAATCTTGTAAGCTATGAATATGTTGCATGCCAAGGATCAAAGAAAGGAGTTCTGATATTGAGTGAGGTAAATGATTAATCATCATGATCGTCAATAATCGATAACTTCTAAAGTTATTCAGTCATGCTATTCATATGTGTGTTTTATGTTGTTCTCTCTCTCTCTCTGAAAGTATATGTGATTTATTGATCTTAGTTCATACATTTCTATCACTGCAATTTCAGTTTGCTGGGGCAGCACAATCTCTTGGAGCCGGTGCCATTCTAGTAAACCCTTGGAATATTACAGAAGTCGCGGACTCAATATATCACGCTTTGACTATGACACCTGATGAGAGAGAGAAACGACACAGGCATAACTATGCTCACGTGACAACTCATAACGCACAAGATTGGGCTGAAACCTTCGTATGGTGAGGAGCTCGTTTTGTAATTGTGATTTGTAGTTTGGTGGACCGGACTTTATTAGTTGGTTGGATGTTGCTCTTTGGTTATACAGTTTGTTTGCCGCGTTCAGACTTTCTGATGATCATGCCGTGCCTTTTCATGTAGTGAGCTAAATGATACAGTTGCTGAAGCTGAAATGAGAATAAGACAAGTTCCTCCTGTTCTCCCTAGTCGGACTGCAATTCAACAATATCTGCATTCTAAAAATCGTCTGCTCATATTGGTAACACCATATTTCTTCTTTCCTATTTGATAATTGCTACGAAATTTTTTATACTGGTTTTGACTGGGATTTTCTAGTGCAAAAACTGATCTATTATTATCTGACAGCAACTTCTATACATAGTCACTTTGAACAGCCTTCTCTTATACTCTATTTTTTTTTCTCGAACGCGCAGGAGAACTGCGTATCATTATATTAAGAAGAAAACAAAGGAGTCTAGACGACTCGTACAAACCCCTAAAGGGGGAAGGGGAAAAAAAAACAACAACACACACGGCCATCAATGCCAAATCCCACGGAGCCCTTTGGCTCCCGCCAAACACCACACACTGGCCTCATCTCTAATATTCTGCATTATAGTGTTATGGTGAGGTGAAGCCCCCTCAAAAACACAACTATTTCTATGCTTCCAAATCCACCATGCCACCAACACGACCAAAAAGTTGAAACCCTTGCGAATGACCTTAGGCACCCCCTGTAAAGCTTGATGCCACCAAACTGTGAAGATGCAGTCATCCACACCCGGAGCTAAGTGCTGCAGCCCAATCTGAGATAACACTGAAAACCACACATTCCTTGCAAACACACAATTAGTGAGCAAGTGCTGCATATTCTCCTCCTCCTGATCACACAGTGGGCAACGCTCAGGGTGATCTAATCCACGATGGGTCAAACGATCGGCTGTCCAACAACGATTTAAAGAGGCCAACCAAACAAAGAACTTGCATCGAGGTGGAGCCCAAGTTTTCCAAATTGCTTTCCACGGTTCAAACTCCACAGAACCCTCTAGAAAACGGCGGTAGGCTGATTTGGTTGAGAATTCACCAGAGGGAGACGGTATCCACAAATGTTGATCCTCTACTCCGGGAGTGAGTTCAAACCCGGATAAGATATCCCAAAGATGGAGATATTCTGAAAGAAACTCACTTGACCACCCGCTTGCAATGTCACGAATCCAAGAACCATCTGCCAGCGCCTCCTGTACAGTCCTTCGGTTAACAATTCTTTTTGGCACATGTTTACAGAGAGCAGGTGCAAGATCATGTAAGGATTGTCCATGCAACCATTTGTCACTCCAAAAAAGTGTTCTACTGCCGTCCCCCACAATAGATAATATTGAAATAGAGAACATAGCCAAAGAATTCGGATGCACTTGGATGTTAAGGCCAGCCCAAGACCGATCAGGTTGTGTCTTCTTAAGCCATAGCCACCTCATTCGCAATGCCCAACCAAGTACCTCCAAATCAAGAATTCCCAGGCCTCCTAGATTAATCGGCCTCTTGACCCGACCCCAGGCAACAAGACAATGACCACCTCATTCTTATACTCTATTGAACTTATTGTCTTCGCTCTCCACACCGCAATGGTTGTAGCCTTAACACTTCCCGTGAGGCCATGACACTTGATGGTCATGACATATTTGTGACATGTTTTTGGTCTATATATTCTAGAATATATGAAGCAGGGAAGGTTAAATAGTTTTGGTTATTTAGTTGTTACAGTAAAAAGTTTCACTTTCCATAAAAAAAATGTTAAGCATTAATCTATTTTTGGCCTTGCACTTTCAACCACTTTATGAAATGCATCTTAAAATAATGTATAATTTGTTTTCTTCATAATTTAATAAATTTCATTGCACTCTAACAAGTAAATATAGCACATTATATTTCCTGTTTACACCTGACTGAATGTAGGGTTTCAATTCAACATTGACTGAGCCAGTTGAATCCTCATGGAGAAGAGGCGGTGACCAAATCAAGGAAATGGAACTCAAGTTGCATCCCGAGTTAAAGGCCCCTTTGAGAGCCCTCTGTGAGGATGAGCGTACTACAGTTATTGTTCTCAGTGGAAGTGACAGGAGTGTTCTTGATGAAGTAATACTCAGACGAGTCCTGTCTTTTATTCTAGATGTGATCAAGTAGACTACTATATTTCTCATCAAAACTCATAAAAAATAAGATATCTCTTCTCTGTGTGCAGAATTTTGGAGAATTTAACCTGTGGTTGGCGGCAGAGCATGGGATGTTTTTACGCCCAACTGATGGAGAGTGGATGACAACAATGCCTGAGCATCTGAACATGGATTGGGTCGACAGTGTAAAGGTGTGCCTTTTTAATGAACAATGTCCTGTTATAAGTATTTAATGTCTACCTTCTCACATCATCTATTTTTTCCAGCATGTTTTTGAATACTTTACAGAAAGAACCCCACGATCTCATTTTGAACACCGTGAAACATCATTTGTATGGAATTACAAGTATGCTGGTAAGAGTTTAGGTTCCATGCATAGTTTTTTATTTCCAAATAAAAAGGGCTTGCATCGTAAAATCTTCAACACTATTTCCACCTGCCTATTGCAAAGATGTTGAGTTTGGACGGCTCCAAGCAAGAGATATGCTGCAACACTTGTGGACAGGTCCAATCTCAAATGCAGCTGTTGATGTTGTTCAAGGGAGCCGGTCAGTTGAAGTTCGATCTGTTGGAGTTACAAAGGTCAGTGATTTAGTGTGATGCTTCATGATGATCAAAAGTTTTCACCTTATTTAGCTAGTTGATGTTTTACAAATTATTCATTTTCTCTCTATAGGGTGCTGCAGTTGATCGTATTCTAGGCGAGATAGTTTATAGCAAAAGCATGGTTACTCCAATTGATTACGTTCTATGTATAGGTCATTTCCTTGGAAAGGTAATTCTGCACTGAGTTTATGATCGCATTTCCTTTTTATGTCTCGCTCATTTCAGCTTGAGCTTTTGGCTTCTGGCTTATTTTTTACTAAGTATAAATTTCATCTTTTTCTGAACTTTTGACTTTTTTGAGCTTTTTTGCCGGTTCTTTTTTCCCGTATTTGTTTGCATTCTCCGTGATGAGCTAACATATTTTTTATTTTAAAATTTTTTAAATTTAATTACGCCAAATAAGCCATATTCAACTATAGTGCAATTTCAGCCATAAGGATGTGTTTGGTTGGAGGGATGAGGTGGGATGGGATGGGACGGGGATGTGATGAGATAGTTCCACAAAAAAAGTGGAACCACATGGTCCAGCATCTAAGAAGAATATTCTCTAAATTTGCACAGGCTCATCCCACTTTAGACCATTCCATCCCTCCAACCAAACACACAGATAAGCTTGGTCAAAGGAACCATCCCATCCCACCCCATCTCTCCAACCAAACACATCCTAAGTCACTATTTTTCAGTCCAACCGAGCGAAGCCTGATGAGTAGGACAATGAGAACATAGTAAACATTTTTAATGAATAAATTAAAGATATGGAACTTCTAAAAATATCATTTGTTTTTTACAGAATGACAGATAATATCAATATCAAGTGTTTCTTATCCCCCAAAAAATATGAATATCAAGTGTTTTTGCTGAAGAAATTTATCTTGTATGGTGAGATGAAGGGAAATTGAAGGAACTTTGGATTTGTTGTGTTTAAATATGGTGCTATTTATCTGTTGTTTGGAACGAACTGTTATAGGGGAAATAGATCCCAAATAATCTCAAGTACCCTGGCTATTTTATATAAAAAAAGGTGGGAATGGGTCAAATGAAATTTCTTTGATAGTCTATCTTCCTGTCTTTTACCCACTGCAACAAGGGTAAAATACCCACTTACAAACCATTTTATCTGAAAGCAAAAATCATGAATGTTCATATCAAATGATAATATCAATGCTGTTATGCAAATAAAAACAATGAGACCCTAATGGACCAAAGGAAACGTACTTATCAATGTACCATTGTAATAATACGAAGTGAGGCTAATAACGCAGAAGTTCAAACCAATCAACAAAATCCTTGCGGATATGTAGCAGAGCGAACTTAGGGAGTGCCTAATCTTTGGCTTTGTTTGATAACATTTTTTTTTCAGGATGAGGAAATATATGTCTTTTTCGATCCTGAATACCCTTCTGAATCAAAAGCAAAACCAGATGGTGGCTCAGTATCTCTTGAAAGGAGGCCGAACGGGCGGCCATCAAATGGCAGGAGCAATTCCAGAAACTCAGAGTCAAGGATAGAGAAAGCACAGGCTGCATCCGAGAGGTCATCTTCATCGCATCACGGCACCCCAAATAGCCATCATGACTGGCGTGAAGGGTCTTCGGTCCTTGATCTGAAGGGTGAGAATTATTTCTCCTGCGCTGTTGGAAGGAAGCAGTCCAACGCCCGTTACCAGCTTAACTCATCATCAGAAGTCGTCTCCTTCCTCAAAGAGATGGCAGAACAAACGACAGCTCACGCTGGACTGGAAGCCAGCACGGCTGATTACATGTTCTTGGATAGGCAGTAAATATTCCAATCACCGGACTTCACCAGAGAAGAGTTAACGCCCAAATATATCCATTTCTTTTATGCGCGCCAAGAGTTACACCCGTAGCTGTTCGGCGTAGTGTACAATTCTGTACAAAAATTAAGCTCATGATAAAACTGCGAGCCGGCAGGAAATGAAAAAGGGAAAGGGTTTGGAGCATTGAGAATTCCTCCGCAATTGATGGGATTTTTGAGACGCGTGATAGACTTGATGCTCTGTCAAATCTGAAGGTGCAACTGCTGAGATCCAAAAAAAGTTTGGTGAAATCATGAATATTTATTTTGATTATATCTGGACATTGACGGTTTTTGGTTTTTGCAAGCTCGCGGTTGCACTGGTGCTTTTGTTTTTCCCCCCGTTAGACTGGCTTGAGATTTCATTTTTCGAACTAATTACTAATTTGATTGGTGATAGTGATAATGGCTTCATCTCCAACACACCTTCACCGTGAGACCACATTGATAAGCATGCCAAGTTTAAACCAAGGGGATTTACCTAGTTATTAGACACCAGACGCCAAAAGTTTATACTGGTAATTTCAATGATGAAAGTCTAGAGCAAATGCGAGACTGAAGGGAGGTTTGATGCAGCTCCTGACGGAATCAAATCGCACAGGCAAAGAAAGCTATATAAGCACAGGAAAAGAAAGCTATATACTAATGCAGTACATGCAAGCAATGAGCTATGCCCATCAGGGAGCTCATTCCAGGGTGACTTGATGCGTGGGGCTTCCTAACCACATTCCTGCATTGCCTGGTCAAGCATCGGGCCTTCACATGCTTGGTTATCCATTGGAATAATGCAGTTTTGGCATTTGTTATGCGCTTGCTTCCGTCACTCGACAATCTCTTCTCCTACTCTTGCACTCAAGCTCTACTCCTAAAATCGGGCACAAAATGATTCTTGCAATCAAAGGACTCGCCAGGTCCAATTTTCCAGTGCTTCTCGAAAACCCAGAGAGAAATTTTCTCTGACGCTGACATTTCTCAGTTAACACAAACAGCACATAATAAATCGACAAAGTCTCACTTAAAACCAGAAAACGTCATGGCAATTTGCAAGCATTTTTGGGAATTAAAATGAAGAGTGGCCCCTACGTCACGTCAGGGCCCCAAGCAAACTCCCTGACACGGTTCTCTTACAAAATTGCTCGCCTATTATCACAACTAAATTCCAAACCAAGACCAATGGAAGAGTTCCAAGAAGCCGACGTCTTATGGCCGGAGGAGACACCGCCGCCGTCGCGAGATCAGGTGCACTACCTGCCTTTTCCGGAGCTGCACGAGGCCACCTCCGTCTTCTCGTGGGAATCGTTCAGTTACCAGCCTTCCTCGTCGAGCTCGACGTCGAGCCCGCAGCTGTCTGACCTTTCCGACAGCTTCCTCGACCCGTCGTCCACGGCTGCCGGGCATGGCGACGTGGCGGAGGAGTTCCAGGAGGCGGACGTGCTATGGCCGGACGACGACACGGAGGGGGAGATCGAACGCGAGGACGGAGGGGAGTTCTGGTGGGTTTGCTGCGGTTTCGGAGACGCCGGCCGCCGCGTGGAGTCTGCTGCTGCCGGTAAACGTGCAGCGTGGAGGCCTTTAGCATCGTCTCCGATTGATATCCCCGCCCGAGTCGCCGCTGCTCGTTGTCACCCGACGATGGGCGTGTTGGTGCATCGCCGGTAGCGTGCATTCAGCTCATCGATGTGTGTTTTTTTGTTTGGAAATGGGGTATTGTTGTTATCTTTTTTTTCTTTTTTGCTTGTACGTAGTTCGCTTGTTTTTTATGGAGCTACCGAGGAATGATGGAGGAAACGTTGAATCTCTCGGGTAAATGAATTACTAGAGAGAGGTAATTAGGATTTAACAGCGAGAGTACAGTGAGAAAAAATGTTATTAATTTTTCTTTCCTTTTCTTTGATTTTGATAACAACAGAAAAAATGTATGTTCTTCCAAAAGAATCGAAGAGATAGTTATGTGATGGTTCGAAGGAAATGTGTTCCTGTCTTGCTCGGATGTGACGTTGACAGAGAAGCATAGGATGCACCAAACTTTTTTGGCAGAGTTTCGGCATTTTGGATAATTTATTTTATCCGATATTCATATTCGAAAAAAACATGAATATAATAAATAAAATTCGTATTTCAAAATGTTCGTATCCGTATTTAAGAATGCTCGTACTTATATTCGTATTCGAGAGTATTCGTATTTATATTGTTTCTATCCCTGTCGATCTCTCTGGGGATATTCTAGGAAATAATTTTCTGATGAATCAAGATTCACAAACAAGAAGTGAAAATTACTTTGTATAATTTCTAACTCTATGCGCTACATTGCTAGGTCGTGTAGACGTGTAGTCATGTTATATAAATTTATTCTACCGAGATTTGTTACAAAAGTATTAGAATATTCACATTCGACCGATCTAAGTATATATTCGATTTGATTTTGAATTTGTTATGATATTCATTTCGTATTCGCATTCGAGAATGTTCAAATTCGTATTCATATTTACTTGTAAAATAGAAATTTGTATTCGTATCCATATTCGTTTTAAAAATATAGATTCATATTTGAGACTATTTAATTTATATGGGAACCGGTTCTATCCCTAGCCAGGACTGCTTGCAAACGATGAATATGAGATCTGTCTACTTGCATGCAGGTTAGGCGAACAACCGAAGCGTCCTACCTTCCACACTCGTGTAAATAAACCTAAAAAGAATCGCAGGAAGGGCCTTTGATGTCAAATGATTCGTTAAAGATGCCTAACCATGACGTATACATACGGTGCGACATTGTCACTCTTGGTACACAGAATACATCCGATTAATAGAGCACGTAGTGTACATTATTTCCATGTTTTCTTTCTTCCTTGCTGAGAGCAAAAGCTGTGGGCAATTGGAGTTGTTACCTATATCGTCTCATGAAGACTTTTTCATCGAGGCCAAAAACCATATATGTAGGTCAAATGTACTAGAATTAGAATTTGTATGATCTAGTAACATGTACTGATGATCATGCAAGTACCCGGTCATAAATATTAGCCTGACTCTATAATACGCACCTATAACGTGATCCACGCCACTACAACAGTAGAGCCGCCGTACTCAACAATTGCACGCCAGTCAGTTGCTTCCGTCTTCTTTAAGCTTTTACATAACATGCACGCACATGCGCACATGTATACACACGTATACGTATAAATGTGTGTGTATATATAGGAATGTTCTTTTCTACTCCCGGGTATAATTACACCCTATATCGTATCTCACAACGTAGGGAGTATCTTGCGTAACGGAGAGTATGTACTTACAGTACACGAGTATTTAATGCTATCTAAGTGGTATTAATAATTTTTAGAGGTGGTATGCACATTTTTTGACATACTCCTTTTTATGTGCGTATATGAAGGTATTTACAAAATACGCTAAAAACTATGAACTCCCTTGCAATTTTTTCGTGTGGTTCATATTGGAGTATCTTATATTTAGTATACGAGTATACCTAAATTGATAAAGGAGTATTTAAAGTTTGTTTAAGTTGTATATTAGAGGTGGGTGTAATTACATTTGAGAGTAAATTGTATTTTTCCTATATATATATATATATATATATATATATATATATATATATATATATATATATATATATATATATATATATATATATATATATATATATATATATATGATGCTGAAATAGGGCACCATGGTGTCTGAGTACCAAACCTCCCTGCCTTTAGATTGCTTTTAGATGCGTGCAAGTGTAATATATCAGGCAAACCCGTTAACATTTATTAATTCGAAAAGACATCAATTTTGAAAGGAAGTCATTGGTTTAGCATGCTGAATCAATCATGGATGAAAAGTCTCAATCATAGAGTCTAGGCACCATAGTGCACCTGTTATTTATATTATATATATGTATGTATATACACGTATATATATAATACATATATATTTTTTAAGTTGTATAATAGCGTAGCCATATGTGTATATATATGATTTTAGGTTGCAGTTTTTCCTTATATATATGATTTTAGGTTGCAGTTTTTCCTTCTTTCAATTTTGCTCTCGATGTACTCAAGCCACAAACTCAGCTCAGCTGGTTCGTACTACACTGCACACCGATGTTTTCCTTGTTGTATATTATTGTTGTCTCACTACTACACTGCACACCAATGTTTTCCTTGTAGTATATTATTGTTGTCTCACTTATTAAAACACCTAAAAAAATTCAAACCATTTTGAATTATTTTTAGATTTTTGCTTGAATTCCAAATTCCTTGTAATCCCCCTTAATTTCTTGATTTCTTCTTTTGCTAACCACCTTCCCCACTTGCTAGCGCCCTCTGAGAATCCGCCTCCCCACCGCCTCCCTGTTCTTTCCCCTCCACGCGGCTGCACGTCGTCGCCTTGTTCTGCGGCCGCACCTCCCCCGGATGTTCACACCTCCTCTGCCAGATGCTGACGCTGTGGCCCCACCAGTCAGTCGCTCACCTCTTCGTCGACTTCACTCCCTTCCCCCTCACTCTGCGCGTTGTTTGACCCACACTCGCTCCCGCCGCAATCCACTGCTTTCCTCGCCCGACCCGCGCACCCTCTCGTACTGTCCTTCGTCACCCTTCTGCGACTTCAGTCAGGGCCGTAGTACCCCCTGCCAACTCCTCTGCCAACCCTTCCTCACTAGCAGCACATTCGCTCCCTCTTTCCTCCACGCGTCAAAGCCACCGCCATCCTTCTACTGCTCCTACCACCTCTCTTCTTCCTTAAAGCCCAATTGGCTTCACAAAGAGCTTCATGCCACCCCCAATTGCTCATCTAAACCGCTCAATCAACTTCTCACACACCATAGCCTCCCCGTCGACTTCCCCTGAGTTCGGTAAGCCATTCGGCCAATCATCCACCTCTGACCACCATAATTCAATTCCCTGTCACCAGAGCATCCTTAGAGCACCATAAACACATAGCTGAGCTCATATTTCTAAGAGTATTTCCCGAGTGTCCTAGCGCCGTGAGTTTCCGTCGGCCATGGCACCTCTCCCGTAGACAACCCAAGCCGGGAATCCCCAACTAAATTTCCCACTGCCGCCAGATTTCCCTTGCCTCATAGATGGTTAAACTGGTCTTGACCTCGCCAAAAGTTCGTTGGAGAGCCTCTGAACCATAGGGGAGCCTGTGAACATCTCTCTTGCTACTAGCCTGCATCCCTTGGTTTTCCGCCCTCCAAGCCCCAAAAATGGATTCCCCATCCCCAGAAAAGCCCAACCATGTTTTTCCTAGCCACCGATGAGCCTCGTCGATGTTGGACCGGTGAGTCGGTCACTCCCTATTTTTCCACCGGGGAGAAGCAACCAGAGGTAAAAGAATAAGCTGGGGCTATGCCGTGGCCCAATCGTAGCCATTTGCGTGCGGTTGATCAATGGCCATGGGCACGTGTGCGCATTTTAGCCCAGCTAGCGTAGGTGCTATAAATTCAAACTCCATTAAGTTAGTTTTGGTGATAATGATAAATCTAATTACGAGACTAACTTATTTATTGATTATGATATTGCTTAGTTTCATTTGGATGAAAAAGTGAAAATCATAAGAGGTATGCATTCAATATCACATTCTTATATCTTAGTGCATTCGTTGGATCTAAAATATAAATTGAACTCCATATATAGTCAAACTTGAATATGTGCATATGTCTTTAATATATATTCTTGTATGCACACATTTAGGAGAGTTCACTCTATGTTTTGAGATTTCATTAGTATTGATCCATGTTCATCTTTCAACACATATTAAGTATCTTTACTTTGAAACATATTAATGGGTATATATAGCTTGTGTAGTTCATATATAATCATAATTAGGTTATTATCTAGTTCCTCCATTATGTGTTAATGGTTGAATGATCAATGACGGCCGAATGTGTAAGTTTTACTTTGAAATCTTACTCTAGAGTATACAATTATTGTGTATATGTTGTATACTCGTAATTCAATTTCTATCTTATTATTTATTGAGATTGTTATGAATTACCTAAAAGGAAAGATTGTAGAATCTAATCCCTCCATTATGAATTAATTGCAAAGTTTGGTAATTAATGACGATTGATTTGTGGACTAACATTTTTCATGAGTTAGATGAATAGGTTAGGTTCCATAAATAAGGATGACTTGGCATAACTTCATGTGTTAAATATCATCAAGTCAAGATATGAGATGGAAGATGGCTTTATATGTTGAAGGCCATCAAGAAGAGAAGATATGTCATGAGTTGATGCAATTCCAAGAGGAGATGATCATAAGTTGATCATCAAGTGTCAAGTGAAGACCCATCATGTGTTGATGGAGTTTAAGTGAAGGATGCATTATGAGTTGAGACCTGTGTGGTCAAAACCAATGTAGTCGAACTGACTTGATTGATACAACGTGGTCAAAGATCGACGTGGTGGTCAGAGATCTATGTGATCGAAGATTGACATGGTTGAAGATCGACATGGCTGAAACCAATATGGTAGGAGACCAGCATGGTCAAAGATCTGTATGGTTGAACCAATCAACATGGTCGGAGACCAGCGTGGTTAGAGATCAGCGTAGTCGGAGACCTATTTAGTCGAACCGGACAATGTGGTCAGAAACAACATAGTTGGAGACCATATGGTCAAAAGCAGACAATGTGATCAGAGTCCTGAGTGGTCGAATCATTTGACATGGTCGTGGACTAGTGTAGTCGATCAGTGGAATTACCGGCTCTATGTCAGTGGTACTTCTGATTTGCCAGATGACCAGCTTATGTAGTGATATGTTTTTTCTAGAGAGACACCTTTGTGGAGTCTTCTCGTCCCCATGGTTATCGGTAGTTCCACACGAGTATAGCGATACTTTCGATGATCGGTAGTACTGGTCTTTAGCTGGTGGGACTACCAACAGCATGATGTAATGGCTAGTTTTCTGAACATTGCAAAGGGGAGTGGAACTACCGATTGTATAATGGCGGTACTTCTGATAATCCTATTTTCTCAGGTGTTTTGCTTCCAACGGCTAGTTTTATGGTTTGGGTATATATACCCCTTTGTGGCAGATTGGAGAAGAACCTTTGGTACTCTATTTCACTCTTTTGAGTTAGTGTGAGGTCCTCCTCTCAATTGTGCATGTGTTGTACCTTGTGTGTAAGGAGGAAGGCTCTAGATTGCATGTGTTGCATTTAGAGGTGAATTTAGTATCCATTCAAACTTGTGCATTCATTGCACATGGTGATAGTCAAGCGAGGGGCTTGACTTATTGCTCTTGGAGATTGCCGACTCCTAAATGGTGTTAGAGACATCGTGCACGGTGATCTTCTCAAAGAAGGTTGTGAGAAGACCTGGCAAAGTGTGAAGGTTGGAGCTCACCTACCCGGAGTGGGAAAAAGCTACCACTAGTGGATTTAAGGTGATTGACTTAATTCATAGAGCCGGTTCAATTTGTTTTGGCTTACCTTAACGTGAACTAGGGGAGAATGGCAAGTCTCCGAACACCACAGTAAAAAGCAACCGTGTCATTTGTGGTTTGTTTTCTTGTACTCAATTTACATTCAAGCAATTTATATTTATAGAATTAAATTGATTGCTTGTCTTTCTAGGATTACAAACCTTGGCATAATCTTAACTTGTTGATGCACTTGGGTGGCCATAATTGATTTATGCGTTTTTTGAGCTAAACCAAATTGAGTTAAGATTCCACATTATATACTTGATTTAGACAAATAGAATTTGATAATAATTGGAAGAGAATTTTTTAATCTGCCTATTCACCCCTCTAGTCGGCCTCCTCGATCTTACAGTCACACGTTAGTGGGCCGAGTCGGTTTGCCCGTTTGGCTATTTGAATTGAAAACCCCGCCCTCCTGCACTGTTCATCATGGGTTGGCACGACACTGTAGATACTGTAGCAGCTACTGTTCATCTGAACCCTAATTTCCAAAATACCACCAATTTGATCATTTTGACGTTACACATCCATTTTTGACCTTCATTCCACCAATCCAAGCTCCAATAAAATTCAAACCCACTTTATTTGATTTGTATTGCATTTTATTTTATTATTTTATTTTATTTTATTTTCCTAGATTAATGAAGTTTAAGCACGGACTTTATGTTATTTTATGTGTTTACGCTAGCTCCCGAGTACTCCGAGGCGACCGTGCAAGGATCGGATCCAAGCATCGAAGTGTACGAGACAGAGGAATTTGTTGAACAACAAAGCAAGTTACATACTTTTGATCATATTGAAACCCATGGAATATAAATTATTTACTTACAGTATTTGCATTATTGTTATTTGCGCAATATTATTTAATTAAAATAATTGTTTAGAATGAATTGTAAATTAGTTATGTCCTAACACTGAAAAATACCCTGTTTAATTTGTGGCCATATTCACCTTGACAACGTTAGTAATATTTAAATTACTATATAAATAATTGTAGTTTGGCTCATCTAAAATTTTATACTACTAAGTGACTTGGGTTTTGACCGGTAGATTTGTTTAAACAGTTCTAGGGTAAAGAGGCGTAAGGAGATTCATAGAAAGCCATTAGATGGTTAGAGTTTATGACCTTACCCTAGGGTGAAAGCTTGAGCAGTTAGGTGGCGGTGTCGTCGAGCACTGCGTATTTGTATTGTGGATGGTAGCCTCAAGTAAAAAGTAAGGACTGGAACCTTATGATGAGTAAATGACACAGTAATTGCTCAACTGGAAGTGTTGACTTGTCAACCTCGGTCTAGTAACTGCTCAACTCGATTGAATATCTACAGGAGGCAGGAGTTCAGATGAAGGGTAGTTGGCATGGGAATAGTAAAACCATACCTAACAATGACAGGTACCACTTAGTATGGCCAGAGTGTTTAGGCCTGGTAATAGATACCTGGATTTGAGTGGGGATCTATCGGGTAGATGTTATATAAAGAATTGAGCAGTGAAAAGTCTTATTTTCTTAAATTAGTCGCACGCTAGTTAAAGTGTGTCTATTACATGATATTGAGAGTTTGAGAAATCTTGTAGATAAAGTTGGGCAACTCTGCAGAGTGAAATAAATGGTATTCAAATATGCCATGCTTTCGGTAAATAAAGTTGTGTTTAATAGGTGATTTTAATCCGAGTAAGCTAAGTAATCAAGTGTTGAAATCCTCCTAATCATGATAAGTTTTTGTTTTATGTTTTCTTCTTTATAAATGTTTACAAATAAAATTGCATCCACACTCTCATTAATAAAACCAATATGTTCCCATCCATTGGCAATCCGTGCAAATAGATAATGTAGGATTTAACTTTATGACTTATTGGGTACAATTGTACTCATTATTTGTTAAACAATAAATAGAAGATCAATGAGATGACGATGAACAAGCTATTGATGAAGATCTGGGAAAACCCTTCTTCATCGGCGATCAGTAGTTTTAGGTCTTAGCCACACTCAAGTATGTCTGTGGAAATCTCTTTTGTGATATAAGGTAACTTTGAGGTTGATCGCCCGCTGCATTCAAAACTAGGCTGTTAAATCTTATTTCTGTAATAAAGTTTGTTACTTTTGTTGTAAGCATGTGCTGAATTGATGCTCAATTTTGTACTGTACTCCGCAACTGAACAATCCTGCGCAGTTGCGGGGATTACTAGCGCTTCTAAAAATGGAGACGTTACACTTACCAGATTTGGGAACCAAGCAATGACTACTTGACTAGCCTGTTCTTTTCAGCTTCTAAAAGTTGCTTTTCATTTTTTCTACTTAACTAGTTTTTAAACGAAGTATATTTTTAAGATAAGGTCTACTAGTTAATTGTAGTACATACTGTACCGACTTTATTTATATTGGCAAAAAATTGCATGTGAGTTTCTGTTACTCTATAATCTCTTGCACGAATAACCTAAAAACTACCGGCCGTAGCCAAAAATCATAAGTTTTAGCAAAAAAACAGACCTGTAGGACATGATAGGAATATTCAGAGTGATTACTCCATCGTGACCTAAACCTGAGGTCCACTCTCTACCAAACCTCCGCAATTTCAAACGGACGCATCCAAGAGGCATTTTGGCTAACAAGTGGATCCGATCGAACGCAATTCAATGTAAAGTCATAGTTACTCCAAATACACGTCCCAACTATTAATAGTCCAGCCAGCAAAGTACTCCCTCAAATCCTACCAGTTATATCTTTATAAATATTTAGATTAATCATACAAAAGTACACACGAGTAGACTTGTCTAAAAAATGTTTTTTGACTAAGGCTTTGACTTTTGACTACAGCTTTAGCTTTTGACTTTTCTACAGTAACTAGTTTTTAAACGAAATATTTTTTCAAGATAGTCTACTAATTAATTATAGTACATACTATATCGACTTTATTTATATTGGCAAAAACCATATGTGAGTTTTTGTTACTCTGTAATGTCTCATATAAACAGCCTAAAAGTCACAAGCCACATCCAAAAGCCATAAGCCTCAGCCAAAAAGAATGTCTCATATAAACAGCCTAAAAGTCACAAGCCACATCCAAAAGCCATAAGCCTCAGCCAAAAAGAACTGATCTATATACAATACAAATTGTTAATTAAGGTTGTATTTTGCTAAAACGACACTTTATTTGTGACCAGAGGGAGTATTAGGTGGCTATGCTAATGATGATGAACAGAAAAGGAAATAATAAACAGAGTTTAAATTCCACCAAAGCTCCATCAAATTAACATGAAATAGCATGGTTAAAAAGATTAATTAGCTTTGTATCCAAAAGAGAGAGGAAATATGAGTTAGCTAATTGCAACACCATGGCCCCATGGAACAGCTAGCTTGCAAGAGTTAGCAAGCGCCTGCCGGCCTTGACCTCCACCATTACGAAACCGCGAAACCGCACGCGTGTGCACATGCAGAGAAAAACCGGCGCGCGCGCCAACCAAACCATCCCATGCACGCATGCCACCATTTTCTTTTCCATCCGCGTGACGCCATCGTTACTCGCGAGTGTGCTCACTGTCACCTCATTATAATTAACCCCTTGGATTCTCATTCCTCCCCTATATATACGTCGCCGCGTGCAGATCGATCGCCAACTAGCCCAAGAATCCACGGACGTGATCATCTCCGGCGCTGGCCATGGAGGAGTTCCAAGAATCCGACGTTGTATGGCCGGACCAACACCGCGACGATCACGACCACGGCCAGCACCAGCAGCGGCACCGGGACAGGCGGTCCGTGCACGTCGACGCCGCTAGCGCGGCGCAGCAGGTGCACCGGGGTACGGCGCGCCCGGGCTCGTCCGCGCCATTGGGCATCTCCGTAATGAGGTCGACGGAGCCGGCCACCGCATGGGTGCGGAGCTACGATAACGACGGTGGCGATGGGCCAGCGTCGGCGTCGTTCGTGCCACCACACGAGATTGTGACGAGGCGGCGTTGCTCGGAGGAGAGGGCGGCCTTCTCGGTGTGCGTGGGGCACGGGCGCACGCTCAAGGGCCGCGACCTCCGCTCCGTCCGCACCACAGTGCTCCGCATGACCGGCTTTCTCGAGGGCTGAATGTCTCGCTCGGTTGGGCTGAAAAGCTATGGCTTATAGCTAAAATTATATTGTAGTGATTGAAATTTTACTTTAGTTGAAGGTGGCTTATTTGATATAATTAAATTTAAAAAATTTAAAAATAGAAAAAAAAATACGCTAGCTCATCACAGACAATGCAAACGAATACGGGAAAAAAGAACCGGAAAAAAAGCTCAAAATAAAACCAAAAGTTCAAAAAATAACGAAATTTATGAATAGTAAAAAAATAAATCAGAATCCAAAAAATTAAGCTCATCGCCGTGTTCTGGCCAGAACCGTGAGTACTGTAATGCCCCTAGCTAGCTAGTCGAAAAATTTTGCGTATCAGTTAAGTCGCATGCAGTAGGTATCGATTTTGTGCTTACATATGTATATAGTGAAAAAACTGCACATTTGCACGGTTGCACCGTGGCAACAATGCAATGTGAAATCCCGAACTAACTCGGTCAATTCGACGTGTCTTGCATTCTAGAACGCAATAAAAGAAACGGTTTTGTTTAATTCCATTTTTTTCTCTTTAGAGATAGGCTATGGTAATTAACTACTAAGTACCAGAAGAGCATATGAAGCCGCACCGAGGAGACAGCCGTTCTTGTCATGTTTGGACTTTAGGATCTGCATGGATATCTCCATCCCACACTTAGGTGTCAGTTTACTCTGCGACTGCGACACCACCAAATGGTCCATACGGCACGTTAGATGGAATGGGATGGAGTATCTACAAAAAAAAAAAAAGTGATGTGTTTGGGTTTGGATTATACCAGCAGCACCCGGTATTACTAGGGGTCGTTCTCTTCTTCCTGCACTACCTATTGACTTATTGCTACATGCTATATGTTTCTTTCTCTCTTTTTTTCTAGGACATTGAAAGACCATGTGAGAAAGATCTATGATGTTTGGTGATGACCCATTGTTAATATTTGTGGAGTAAAATTTCACATTTATGAAAGATTTAAAATTTTCTTTTAGTTTCAACTCTTGGTAGTCTGACCAGCTCAGCAGAGCCGATTTGACTGGTCATGCTCAGCGATCAGACCGGTTGGGCACAGCGGTCTGACTGGGGTTATGTGATTTTCGGTGGTAGTTCTGGGAATTGGTTTTTTGGCAGCGTTTTGGGTAGTTTGGCTCTAGGTTAGTGCATTCATGTTGCACGAATCATGTTTGAGCTAACGTAGGTTAAGTTAAGAACGTATGTCTGAAAATATTTTTTTGTCTTTAGATGTGCAGGGAAGCTTCAAGTCTACTATGGTTAATGACAAGGACCGGGACTACGCTTATAGAGGAGCCAAGGTCTAGAACAGGAAAGGATGCCGGATGAAATGGTTGAGCTCAAGCATGGCATAGGAAGACAATAAATGTTGAAGGGAAGGTTTCAACGGGTTGCACTAAGTGGCTTAGTCGATCCAAGGGAAACGTGGTCTAGTAGAACCGGAATGAGAGAGAATTGTTGATGCGTGATAAGCTATTGGTGCACCTACTCATGGCAAGCATGACGATTGCTTGCAAGGGAAGATGAAGACCAGGTCAAGCTGAGGGTATCTTGGTAGTTTGCCAAATATCGTAAATTTCATTGGATCAAATTTGTGGTGCTTGATAAAACGGTTTAGGTCAAAAAGATGCTGAGAAGATCAAGTGGGTCAAAGGCTAAAGACTTAGTGGGTTCGGACTCATGTGCTTTAAAAAGCGTGCATGAGACAAGTGTAAGTGTAAAACCCGTGTTATGTGGGATTAACGAGTTTTCCTTAATTGTGCTAGTGGATAGTATGTATTATGATTAGATGTGAGTTAGTTGTCTCATCTATTTAGTGGATAGGGGAAGGCTTGCATGCTAACCATTTCAACCATTTTAGAGTTAGGATTAGGGTTTGAGAGAGAAGAGTGATTACTGTTGTGTGCTCTCTTGTACTCCTTATGAAGTGGCTATAAAATCTTTATTCTCAAGTAGCAATATAATTATGTTTGTTTACCTCTCATGATTCCTTCTTGTCTTGGTTGACTTGCTCTTGTTCTTGTTGGTTCTTTACTCTTCTCTCCCCTTCTTGATCTTTCTATTTCAAGGACATGTAAGTGTATCCATTTAGGCACTATGGTTTGCATGTTCTCGAAGTTGCCTAGTTTTGCTTGATTTTGGAGCTCTTCATGAGAAATCTTGATGTGAGGGTTTTGGCTTCGATCTATCAGTTGTTTTGTTTGCTGTGATATGTGGAAACATATCTAGAGCCATCTTGTCTAATCTTAACCCACGAGCAAGTTGTATCTCAAGTTTTTGATATTTGCTCAATTTTAGTGCAACCTTGTACATTTTGAGGAAAGGTTGGGACTTTGGCCAGGATTATCCTAATCCTTAGATGAAATATATTCCTGAGACTCTTAGCAAGGTCTGTACAAAGTTTGATCTCATTTGATCATAGATTTTGGGTTTTGTACTAAAAGTGATTTGGATTTAGGCTGATTTTTGTTCTAGAATTAGGGGAGCAATCAGACCGCTCTTGGGCCTGGTCAGACCACAAGCTTGCCGCCGGTCAAACCGCAAGTCTTCGTCTAGTTAGAATGGCCAAGTGTAGTTTTTGTGCTATTTATTGTTTCGGGTTATTGCTTGGCTATAGGTCATAGAATCTGATCTTCTTAGCTCTGTAACTCTGAAGTACAAGATTTATAGTACTTAGGAGAAAATTTGATAAAGCATTATTTACCCCGTCTGTTACTATTTGTTGCTATTTGAAAATTTGAAGTACAAGACGGTCACGTAGCCCACGACTAACGCTGCCATGGAAACAACTAGTTTATCCTTTCCGGCGGTGGCATAGCTCAACAGGATTCCTATGACGGCTCCCCGGTGAACCCGGGCAACCACCGAGGGTCGCCGTGTGGTGGCTCCGGCCCTGGTATAGGCACAGCCGAAGTGCCTTTCAAGGATGGCAAAATTTTGGTGGTAGCTCGGATAGCGTGTAAAAATAAAGAGCATACTGGGGTAATCCCCCGATCAGCACCTGGTTACCAGTTACTAGATCAGACTATGGGCATGTTCTTTTCGGCTGCGGCTTATGGCTTTTGGCTGAAATTTTTGAATTTTGGCTGTTTACGGTACAGATTACGGAGAGACATGTACTCACTTACGATTTTAGCTAGTACAGATGTTGGGCTTTTAACGTGTAGATCGTTTAACCTGTAGACCCCGTCTTGAGAAAATACTCCGTTTGAAAGTTAGGTACTGTAGCAAAAGCCAAAAGCCGCCGGCTTCGGAGGAAAAGAACAGGCCCTATGTGCTGATTAGCTCCTAATCCGTGGGCTGAACTCAAGCATATGAATTGCGTTGGATGATGTCTGAACTTTACTTGTGTTATCTGTCTCAACTATATTCAGAACCTGTTCTTTATGGCTGCGTTTTATAGATTTTGGTTAAAATTTTTGAATTTTATTTATTCGTAATAAAGATTGCGGATAGAGATACTAGTATGTGATTTTGGCAGGTACAAATGATAGGTTTTTCATGTGTATTATAATTAACTTGTAAATTCTGTTTTAAAAAATACTTCTTTTGAAAGTTAGGTATAATAACAAAAATCAAAAGACGATTTCAAAAGCCAGATTGAATAGCCCTCGTTGTGTTGGTTGAGAATGTAGTACAATTGTACTCCAAAAGTAAGAATTATTTTCTATAGTATTCAGGCGCATCAGAGTGCAATTGGCCAATAGATCACTCCGTAGGCGTTGGTGAATGTCCGAAGGTGTTTCCATTGCTGCAAATGGCATTGTTGGCAAGCACTCTCATCCAGGATAAGATCAAATTTTAAGTAATTACCATCGCAGGACGCAGAGACGTGAACAATATCTCTTCCACGGGTTAAATACTAATACGTCAATAAGTTAGTAGTACTAGTTTGTCTATACTAATCCTCTAAAAAAGAGCATGTTAATAGTATTTAGCCAGGAGTAGATAACGTGCGGAGTGCAAGTACTTATTTATTTATTTATTGCGAAGAAGAGTGCAAACTCTGATCCACGGACCCGAGAGCTAGCTAGCCGCTGATGAGCGAGCCCACGCGTTTGGTCCTGGCCCGGAGGCCGAAACGCCACTAGGCCACCTTGCCCCGTCCGCGCGGCTAGCCCACCTCCCACGCCGAGTCACACCTCGCGGCAAGCGCTTGCCGTCGTCGTGGGCTCGCACCGCGAGCCTCTTCGTTTCGCGAGCTCGTCGCCTCCCTCCCTCATCGTTCACGGCGTCCTCTCCCGCTCGCGGGAGAGCCCGACGCTTCGCAACGAGAGATTATCGCTGGGCGGCGGCGGCTGCGGCTCGCGCGGTGAGTCCCCCGTCCCCATCTCCTCCTCGCCTCACCGAACTACACTGCCATCCACTGTCTCCATCCCCGCGCTCTGGTCTCTCTCGTTGTCCCCGCCGTTGTAGCCAAATCCGAACGCTCGAGGTAGATTTGTGGAGTGGTGGTTTGCGATTTATTTCTCAGGTATTTTCGGCGGGTTTTATTTCTGTGTGAGATGCTGGGATTTTTGGTTGGCTTTGAGCTGTGTCTGACTGTCTGTGTTGGGGTGGTGATTGTAAGGATGGTTCGGTTCAATGTTATTGTGCTGTGATGGATTTGGGAATGAGATGACATCCGGAAATCTGAATGAAGTTATCAAAAAATATAGTCCAGTGAAACAACACATCAACAGTGGGCAGAGGACGCTTGTTACTCCTCAAGAAAGCAGCCAAAGCTATACTACCACCTTGGAATTAGTAGTCTGTTCGAAAGGTTGGTCCAGAGAGAACCAAGGCGAGAATACCTCCTCGAGAGATGTTGGAAGACCAAAAGATAACTCTGCAGAGGATCAGAATCTGGGGCTAGAACTACACGAGGGAAGAAAAAAAAAAGCAATACTGCGGAGGTTAAAGAGGAAAACGGGCAGATGAGTTTCTAGTTAAAGACAGGCTAGAATTTGGACTGCTCTTCAATTTGCAACTCGGGCCATGATTTCGGTGCCATACGCCACACTACATACCTGAAACTTCGGCTTGGTATAGCTTCATGTTGGGTGTCAAGACACCATGAACTGCTAGTCAACTAACTCTTTCTCTCGATCATGCCAGTCCACTAAAGCTTTCTCTCGATTTCTTACCCCACATGTTTGTCGTTTTACTCCTACGGAGAGCTTGGTTTGATTTCTCGGACCCACGCTAAGAATTCTTATATTGCTTAGGATGTTCTGTACTGATATTGCAGGTTAAGGTTCAACGATAAAACCGAAAGCCCGAACTGTAGCAACAGCAGTGCACTGTTATGAGAGAGAATGGAAAAGGTTACTGTGCTACTGTTTCATTATGCACTCATTGCTGATCTCTCCTTTTAAAATACCGTTAAATCATGTTCTTGTAAGATGTGATGTAGTACCAACCCTAGTGTTATGTGAACTGAAGATGGCTTTGTTCTATTTGGAGTTGACTGTTATTGGTTATGTACTTGTGTCGTTGGCTGTGTATCTAGATAACTAGAATGCTCTTCTTATCATGCAAATGGGCAAGGTCAGTGGCACTCCCCGATCTTCGTACATGTTCTGTTGTTTTTAAGGAGATATTCTTTTTTTTTGCTACCCTTTCTTTTTCATGCTTTCCACTTGTCCCTTTATTTGCGTCTATTTTCACTTGCAGTGTAAACTATGTTGTACAGCTTAATCTTTTGGTAATAATAACAGTTCAGCCCAGTTAACTCGATTGTAGTACGACAGCACAAGATCTTAAAATGATCTGAGACAAGCTTGGCTGCTTGGGTCCTCTGTTGAAAGAAAAACAGAACTGCACTGTTTGAAGGACTGTGTGTCATTAAACCAAATCAAGCCTTCTGTACAACCGGATAGGTAATCAGTGGGGGGTGAATGGTGTTTTTAAATTTTTTTCTCTAAGTAAGATTCACTTATCCCTTTTCTCCGATAGCTACAAGGCTATGAAGATTAGAGTTAAAATTCCACTTGAAAACTAAAGAAATAATGTTGAACATAGCAGGAAAAACAACGTGGTCGAAGCCACTGTGGTCGTAACCGACATGGTCGTAACCAACATAGTCAACACCAGTGTGGTTGAAACCCACGTGGTCGAAACCAATGTTGTCGATGCCCAATATGCGGTCGAAAGGCCAACGTAGTTTAGGACCAGTGAGTAGTCGAAAACCAGTGCGGTCAAAGACCGATGTGATCATAGTTATGGTCGAAGACCAATGAATGGTCGACACCTCCGTAGTCGATGCCTAGAGTGCAGTCAGAAAACAATGTGGTCGAAAACCAATGTGTGGTCGTAGCAATTTAGAATGTGATCAGAGTGATCTACGACCATTGAGCGATCAAAACTAAAGTGGTCGAACTAAGCCGAACTTCCACCAGTGAGGTCGACAACCAGTGAACGATCAAAACCACAGTGGTCGGGGAACAGGAACTGCAGTACTGCCTCTACGAGGCTTGTAGTACTACTGTTTTCAAAGGAAGAACAGGGGAACTGGGTTTTTGAGCCCGACCACAAGATCCAAAATTCACGTAACTATTGATTAAAAGATCTAAAAACTATGAAGCCAGTATACGCATGTTTCTTAAAATCTCAAGAAGCAGCGTACACAACCGAGATCTAAAAACGATGAGCAAATTTTGCTCGTGGGTAGAGAATATCTAAGAAGGCTTTGAGCACGATCCCACATGTCACAGTAAGAAAGAACATCGAAGAAATCAAATCGAAACTCTTGGATCAAGAAAAGATTGAAAGAGAAAAGAACAAACTCAACACAGAGCAGTCATATGGCTAGCATGGTCGAAGACCATTCAACGCTCATAACCGACTGCGGTCGTAAGTAACTCGAAAAGCAGTGGAGGCGCACGACCACACGATCTATGACCATCGAGCGATTTAAAACAGGTGCGGTCATAAACGATTACAAGTAGCAGAGAAGGAGCATGACCACACGACTTAAGACCATTGAGCGATAGAGATCAGATGTGGTCATGAACGACTAGAAGTAACAGAAGAGGCGCACTACCATCAGATCTAAAAACATCAAATCTACTGATTAAGAGATCAAATGGCCGTGAAACTTTGTACGCAAATTGGTTAAGGTTTCAAGAGACTACTCCAATCTTGAATCGAAAAATCCATGACTAAGATGAGACCTTTTTGCGATTTGAGAAAGCGTGCACAAAACCGAGACCTTGAGATAAAAGTGATGAACAAACCATGCTCGTGTGAAAAGAATAGCCAAGATGGCTTTGAGTATGATTCCACACAATACAGCACGTCAGATCATCACAAAATCAAGTAAGAACAACCTCTCAGATCAAGAAGAGAGAGGGACAGAACCAAAAAACACAGAGAATGAACCAAACCAAAATAGAGCAAACTCAATCAAACAAAAGGTACATAAAAGATAGATCAAAGATTAATGTATTGCTCGCTTGAAATGATTGGTTTTATAGCCACTCCACTCAGGAGGACAGAGCTCTAAACCTAGAGCACACACCCACTCTCTAATCTAACTCCCATGGAAGAGAGGAGGAGCTAACCACCAAAAGGCTTAGCCAACCTTTTTAAACGCTAGCTCTTGTCTCCCCTCCCCTTTTATAGGATCACCAATGAATCCAAAACCTAATGGATCCTCATATTAGGCCAAATCGAGGATAACCCGTTAACCCCATCTAACACCGGATTTTACTTACGCATGCTTCTCAAAGCGGCTTACACCATTAACCCATTAGTGAACCAACACTTGATTCACTTCACATTTTCAGCTACAAGACCTAGACCACTTAGACCAACACAGTGGTTTTACACACCATCACTTTTTCGGTATTGGACAATTTACCAAAATGCCCCTCTAACGCCTTCCTCGAAGCTTCCTACTTCTTTTGCCACGAAACTTCACCTATGATTCGTCATTTTCTATGTGGCCCCAATGACTTGTCGTCAAGCCTCTCACACGTCCGGATCCCACCGAACCATTCTCGCTTGCAAACGACCCAAGTTACTAGGCGCACCACGTGCTTCTCCTTGCGCATGACAACACCTGCTATCCTTGACCGCACAGGACCTTGGCTCCTCTCTGAGTCTAGTCCCGGTCCACCTTGCCGTTGCTCGTCATGTCCACCGCCGGTAGCTCTCGCTCCGGTTTCTTGTCGTCCCGACTTGCAACCACCCTGTAAGTCTCAGTCATTTTCGACGTCTCCCTGACCGTTCTAGACCTCAACACCTCCTATTCCTAGTCTCGGTCCTTCCACACCTCACCATAACCTAGCTCCGAAGTCCTGCAACCAACACCAACAAGCAAACCATCACGTAGCACCGCATGATACATAAAGATCATCAATTTGCACAATCAAAATATATGCACCTAAATTACTTATTCTAATCTTAGAACCAAGCAATAACCACACATGCACCCTCACAAGAACATCCTGGTCAAACCCTGACCAAAACCCCAAAAGTTCATAGAACAACCTCAATCCATCGACTGGTCTGATACGACTTACGAGTACTTGGATGCTTAGGGGATGAGGTACTCAAAGCTCATGAGTTCCTACCAGAGACCTACGACCACACAACAGACCACTACGACTATCAAAGACACAGGCTACGACTACCACACAGATCGTTACAACTATCGATCACACTGGCTATGACTTCCACAACTGATCGCTGCAACCACTGCTCACATAGGCTACGACTATCGATTGTTACGGCTTACGACTACCGATCACGACCAGGCAGTACGCTACGACCATCGATCACCAGGCTACAACTATCGATCACACATGGTCGTTCAGGCACTAAAGCTTTCGACTACCCCATGGTCGTTCTGCCGACCACCAAGTCGTAAATAGCAAAAGCTCCGGTACTCGCAGATAGCTGAACTCGAAGACCACGAAGTCGACAGATCAAGAAGCAATCTTTTGCAAACTTCTCAAAAACCAAACTCAACCTCCACACATACTCTAATCCAAAAATCAATTATTCATCACAATCATAAAGTAACCTTCACATAGTCTCACACCTGCAGACGCAATTCGAGCTGTCCCTGTAGTTGAATCTATACGCCATTCTGGAAGCCGTCCTTTGCTAAGGGAATGTCTTTCAGGTAATTGCGCCTTGTTTAGGATTTAGGAAGTGTATTGTTTTCTTGGTACCATGCTCTGATGACGCTTCCTTTCCCAATGGCCTGTTCCATTTCTTTCAATGGATGGTATGGAATCCTATTCACAAATTTCACAAGACACGGAGTTCGCTTAGCTCCGAGCTATGCCGCCCCATTTCAGCGGAGCATCCGTCTTTTTCCACATCAGAATTACTACATCACGACGAGGTTAAGTTCTCACGAGCAGCAACTTGTGGCCATCAAGTTTCAGGTCTCTCTCACACATGATACAGTACAGTTTCAGACGAACGGCATGCTGCTCAGTTACTACGGGTGCACAGACAACAGGAGCACAGGTGAGTCGAGCCGAGCATGCATGTCCCTTTTACTGCTCTTTACGTAGAATTGCCCACTGCATTGGATTCTTCCATGTTTGATAGGAGACAGTGTGGCTACGGCTCGTGAGCCGGTGACTCCAGCAGCGGTAGTTGGGCGAGTGAGATCACAACTAGAAGACGAACTGGGTGCTGGATTTCTTCACTGCTCCGCAGGCATCATCAAATTAAAGGGTGTCTGGTTCGAGAACTGAGCGTTGGCTCAGCCGGTGAGGTTCCCGCTCATCTCACACACGCGTGTAGGTATAATCGGAAAGCATGTATCTGTTAGTGGTATACCTAAGAGGTAATAATAAAAATAATTATATTACTTGTAGTTTATGGCTTTTTAAATAATATGCTATTTTATCTATTCAATAAATATCTTTTATATTGATCAATAATTATGTAACTTATTTGTAGATCTCTTTATTTATATTTTGATGTTATCTTAAATTATACCTGATCTTATATTATTATGTAAGACAATTATAATTTATAGATCAACACATGTATTGATTGACGATCATGTTTCATGAATCATGGATATATGGATATCAGATTAACAATGTAGACACATATTACAGAACATGGTGTTGGATTGACCTATCATAAGACACTGTGGGAATTATTATATCCCTAAGTGTTATCAGTTGGTCTCATACATAATGCATGTAAGAGCCTTAGACCTAAGATCATTATAGTTTGCTACATATATAATAATTTACTTAGTGGTTACCAAATACTACTCCGTAACTAAGTGGTCATAAATGTAGATTTCGTGTTTACTATAAAATATTCGGAGTAATGTGAGCGATCGAGATGAAATTTGCCCTGCTATATAATGAGAGAGATATCTCTAGGCCTATCGATGTGGTTGGATTAAGAAAGTGCATGGACATACCGAATGTGGTTGAGGAGTCAACTGCAACTGAGTAATTCACTATAGGTTCGAGTGAAAGATCAAGCTATTATAGGATGATACGCTTCTCGCCTTAAATTCGATCTTGTATCATGGGGTAAATAGATCAGTATATGAGCACTATATAGATTCGTCCGATATGGTCTTTATGTATATTTAGGAGTCGCTATGTTCTGCTAGGGGCTGCTACCAACTTGTGGACTGGAAAGGAGTTTTCGAACTACGACAGAATATACATTGAACCTACAGAGTCACATACTTAACGGTTGGAACACATCAGTTGGGACTGGATCTATCGCTAATGGGCCAAGTGGACTTCGCACCTTGTTGGGCCGCTAACGTAGGGTTCCACCAACGAGCTATATTAAGAGAGGCATGGGGCCAAGGGAGGTATCCTGTACACACCCATAGAAACTTTAGCCGCCACCTCTCACAGGCTCTACCGTGCACGCTGGTGCTAGCACACCAGTGTATGGCATTCCTCCCTAGACGCGTGAACTTTAGTAGAAGTGATGGTGCTACTGCGGCGTTGATCAAGACGATCGTGAGGAGAAGACGGTTGGCTCGTGGAGATCGACTACCGCTAGGGGACGATCGGCTTCCAAGGACATTAGATGATCAACTACTTCCACTACACCGACACGCGCTATATTAAACCGACCTGCTTCAACTTTTCTTTAATTACACTGCACGTCTAGTTGTAAAGATCCATGATCTCTTACTCGCATGGCTTCCTAGTCTACACAATAGAAATTTTAATTTGCGCTAGTGTAACCTACCCCATATCCCAACAACGGCTGCTCTCCATGAGGTACTGGATAAATCCATGATGTATTCAACAATCTTCGCTCTAGACCTAGCGTGTATTTCAGTAGAGCGCACATGTATGTGTGCGTGTGGTGTGCAGTATGAGTGTGATGTGCGTAAGTATACGTCCTCTGTTGTAATCTCAAAAAAAAAGGTGACTAGTTTTTTTTCTAGAAAGGTGTTTCTGAATGCTTGACCCAAGAAATCAGATTGGCCATGGGGCAGCTCGACCAAGGTCAATGGTTTGGCCGGCTGCTCAATGGTGGTCAGATCAAGTTTGTCTGAAGGTATCCGAGAGGTTTTGGATATTTGTGGAAAATGATCATAGATTGAGTTTTAGAGTCCTAGGTCATTGCATTTATAGTGCATGAAGTATGTTTAGACTAACGTAGGTCATGTTATGAAAAACTTATATCTGGAAATGATTTCTTGGTCATTGATGTATAGAAAGTTTGGAGGCAACCATAGTTAACAGTGTGGATTGGGACTAGGCTCGGATGAGTTGAGATATATTTAAGAAAGTTGGACGGGATGGTTGAACTCAAGCAAGGCACAAAGAAGATTAGAGATGTTGAAGAGAAGGTTTGAGCAACTTTTCATCGAAAAGTGTGGTCGGTGCAAGTGAGGCGTAGTCGAGGGGAATCGACACGCTGTGACTTGTTGATGTGTGAGCCATTGGTGAACCTGCTAAATCTTTGGGTGCTCTTGCTTGATGTGACCCGCGGGAAGTCATCTAGAGTTATCTTAGCTATGCTTAACCCACGAGCAAGTCATATCTCAAGTTCTTGAGTTTTGTCCAGTTTTAGTGTAACCTTACTTGTCTTGAAAAAAGGTTAGAATTTTAGCCAAGATCTATGAGATCTTTAGATAGATTAGGTTTCTGATATCCTTAAAAAGGTGTGTGCAAAGTTTCATATTATTTTATTAGGCATTTTGGAGTTTGTACCATTTATGGTTTTGGCTCTGACTGATTTCTAGTTCTAAGAATAGGGGTACGGTCCAACCGCCCCCAAGCCTACAGTCTGACTGGAAGCTAATCAGACCAGTCATCTCCGTTTGCTCCCTCATAGCGGTCCGATCGGCTCAGAATAGTTGAACTCCGTTTGCTTTCGTGCTTTGTGAGTTCTTTGTTGGTGAGCAAATATGATCTTTCTACCTTTCAGTAGCTAGTGGAGTGAAAGTTTTGAAATACCTTTTGAGAGTTTGAATTTGACGACCATATCGGGTCCAACAGTCAGATGTGAAATTGGTTGCGCACTTGGTTTCTTGATGGTCAAAGAAAGTTTAATGGCCCCAAACTCACGAAGGCATTGCCCTGCTCTCCTTTTCTACCAAGTGGGAACACCACCAAGTTCTAGTTTTCAACTTATCAAAACTTTTGGAAATTGGAACTGTCGAAAGAAATATAGCTTGGACCCACCATACATGATTGCAATATTGGCCTCTAGTACTCTACCATTAACGTACATCCTAAGTCCTGAATAGATCCATAGGGTTGACGTTCTAGCCCTTCATCTTTGTCCTTCGTACATACGGTATGTCGGTATCAAACTGTCAATGGTAGAGCTGATGTCGATATGTAGCTAAGTGGTTCTATACTTGACGCAGACTCTTCCAAAATGTACCATAGATGCTATATTTTTGCCTTAATCCTACATCTGTATTAGAAAGCTAACTAAATCTACGAAATAACTAAAAAATGGCGCGCACAAATGCTACTCCTACTCCAATGAATCGGAAAAGGAACCGTCGTCCTAAGCGTTGGTACCGTGAGGAGACCAGAGGGAGTGAATCCAGCGATTTGCATGGTTGGCTTGTAGGCCACGAGCCCACACAGAGACGAAAGAAGGAAGATACATTGAAGCGCACTCCAAAGCGAGAAGCAGCAGTACGCGGTGCGATGGAACGTTTGACGAAGGGATTCTCCTCCCCACTGGCCGTGTTCCGGCAGTGGCAATGATTAGTCCGGGGGAAAGCGAGACTTTTGGTGGCGACCGCGCAGCGCAGGGATGGGTCCCGGCCGAGATTCAGAGATGCTGTCGGTCGCCGGTGGTTGGTGATGTGGCCACCGCCGAGTCGGCGGTCATCTCACCGCATCCGCCACGACACTACCGGTGGGGTGGGGGAGACGTGGTACGGCCGGACGCGTCCGGCTTCGCTGCAGTTTTCCACGGCTGATCGATGCTTTCTCCACTGCCATTACCGTGCCGAGTGTGCAGAATTGAGTGAGGGGCATGTTTTTTTCTTATGATTATTTACTGTGGTTTATGATTTTTAGCTGTTTGTATGAGAGATTATAGAGTAATAGAAACTCACATGTGATTTTTACCGATATAAATGAAATCAGTAAAACTAGTAGACCCTATCTTGAAAAAAAATACTCTGTTTAAAAACTAGTTAATGTAGGAAAGACGAAAATAGCTTTTAAAAACTGAAAAAAAAACAGGACCGAAGTATAGTCAGTACTATTTGTCGGGGTCTATCATCTTGCTTCTTGCATGAGAAAATTGATGGTTTCTTGTGGTTTTAACGAGCTTGCTTCAGTAAAATGGTAGTATAGTACACTAGTACATTTGACTTACTTAAGCCAACAGAAAATTAATAGGTGGTTAAGTATGCATGTCCCCTGCATTATCGAGACGGATCCAATGTATGGGAATCTAGGCAATTATTTTTGGGTAGTAAAATAGCAGTACCATTTTCAAATGGTGAATGCACTCCTAGTTTACCTAGAAATCCGGATGAGTCAGAGACTAAATTCTTCTACCTTGTAGAGAACCCGACACCGAGCAAATTGTCCTGCCATTTGATGGAAATCCTCATACACTTGCGCGTCAGAAAAAAAATGTGATAAAGGCGGTCTAAAAAAAAAAGAAAGCGTTATAAAGGTTGACCAGACCTACTTGAGTCGCGTAAACGAGTATTGACTCGTTGAATGGGCAAAAGTCCATGTCATATGATCGTGGTGAAACCGGAGCCACTTACGAGCACTTCTTTTTTTTCCCCATATGATTTTCCTTTCCTGATTGTGGCCAACAGTATCATTTTCATTTTCAGAACTTTTCTTCCCTTCTTTTGGGCTGCACGCAATCGGCGTGCAACTTTGTGTGCCGTGGACTGAAGGCACTGGTAGCACACATTTTGCTTTCGTGACCGTCGAAACAGGAATTGGATGATGCCCCCTTTCCGCGTTCATCTTTTCTTCGCACATCTAGAATCTGGGGGTATATACGAGCACTGTTACATTTTTTTTGTTCGTTGTAAAATGCTTCGGGCTTTGTTCAGCTTTATTTTAGAAATCTTGAAATTTAGATGGGACTATTTTTTATAACATAGCACAAGAGATAGGAGTACTAGATTCATTGCAAGAAGAGTTCTTTTGGGTTGTGGTTTATGTTTTTTGGCTATTCGTAAGAGAGAGTACGGAGAGATAATCATGTATGATTTTGGCCGATATAGATGAATTTGATTTAGTGTTTATAACAATCGACTTGTAAATTCCACTTTAAAAAATATACCGTTTAAAAACTAGTTACTATAACATAGATTGAAAGTCATAAGTATTAAAGGAACTAGCGGAGAAAGAATGCTAGCAGGCTAGTACCGTCGCTCATCGAACATTTTTTTAAGTTCAGTAGTGCTCTGTCCTCTGTGTATTGTTGTTGTATTGATGTTGTTGTTTATGGTACGGTTGTGTCCTCACTAGAGCACTAACGCAGAATTAAGATGGAATTAATTTGGGGAGGGATGTCCTGCAAAAGCATTCATTTTATAAGATCGTTATTAGTCCTGCACTAAAAAATTCCAAAGAAATGTCACACTATTCCCACCTTTGTTGTGTTACTGTTAAGTTTAGCGTGAGGAACCACTTCTTAGTATAATATTCTTAGTATAATAGTAGAATTGTGGGTGTAGGATTTTACTCATCAAAGTTTAATTTTTTATGTCCGCCTTTATACACATATGAGCATAACTCAATAAAAAATTTTATACGGTTGTAGATTTATCTCAACCTTCGTATTTCTAGATGTATACTGAAATGGCACACCATGTAGATGCGTGTGTGGTGTACAATAACGGTATGTGCGCGTGAGCTACCTTGTAATTGAAAAAAAGAAGTTTCGTGTACCACCCTACTGACTTTATGAGGCTTGCTCTCCAGCGGAGATGCTGGACGACGGATAGACTACAGCGGCGAGGTTTGCCGAATCAAGTCCCATGCGCCTTCTGCTCGCAAGAACAAGAAACTGCGGACCACATTTTCACGAGCTGCGTAGTTCGTCGGGAGATTTGGTTCATACTTGTTTTGTCGCGTCGGCATGCAAACCCTAACGCCAGAGAGAGATTCTCAGCTTCAGGATTGGTGGCTTGCAAGTCGGAAGTGTTATAAAACGCTGATAAAATGTGATCTGAATTATTTGTCATGTCCTTGTTGGACAATGCGCTAGACATAGCGCTAAGCAGTACATACGTCAAGCTGGAATTTTTTTAAAATAATTAATTTTTAATTCTGAATTACACTAATATACCTGTGTTTTTTTATTTTACAGAAATGGTCATTTGTCGCCGTATGGTTGGGCGACATGGGCAAGTCGCTCAACCATTAGGCGACAAGTGGCCAAGTCATTGGGTCATCTATTTTTGCTGTGTATTTTATAACAAATTGCGTGTCCAAAAGGAGAGAAGAAAGGGTTTTGACACGCTAGTAATGCTTGGGACAGACTTTTCAAAGCAGCTTATCGACATTCGGTCCATTTGCATAAGCGCTTATGCTAAAATCAAAAACCATCAGTCGTAGCAAAAAAAACCCACCGAAGCAATCTGGCCCACCTATCACCAAGTTCATCATCGCCAATGCACTTGCTTCCATGCCTACAAAAGGATGCACCATGGCAGTGGTGACATCGCTCTGTGCCTTCTCTATCATTGGTGTTCGCAGGGTAAACCAACCATGAATTGCAGAGTCACTGCTTGCCAACCGTTGAGCATGAGCAAACGTGGTTGCGAACTTGGCAATTGCAATCAAGGGCGTGTCTGAGTGACAGTTGCACTATGGTTTGCCCGTTTGCTTATCATTCTTCCCTTGCTATTTTTTCTTCTTCGCCATCTCATGTATCCTCCTCCTCAACAGCGCGCCATGCAACTGTACTGATGCTCTCCTATTTCTTGTGCCCTTTGTAACTTGACTAGGCTTCAAGCATTCGAGGTGGCTAAGGTTTGGAAGAACATGCACTACCAGAAGCATCTATCCAACTACAGTTAGGTAAGTCCCTTGGCTGCTGATATTCGTTCTGTTTTGTGGCCATGTAACTATTCTGAATTGGTTGTAAAATTATAGGCAAACTTTGTGGTTGGTTCATAAGCAAAACTTGTTTTGTATTACATTCTCTTTTGTGTTTGTGTTGATTTATATTGTACAGAACATTGATCAAAAAGTGTCACACAATGGGTAAAAAATAATGTCATTAGGTTGGTCTAGCTTATTCATGCTCAGAGTGCTTCCATTTGATGTTCACTTTGTGAATGGGAGACCAGCAGTGAGCAGTGATGTCTTCATTTGCATTATCTTTTTTACTGTGAGAATTGATACAATTCAATTGTTATTTCATAGAACTTTATCTTCTTAATATTGAGTTTTCTATAAAAAAAATTGTCAAAAAAGAAAATATACATTCTTTTGTTATCAAGATCTGTCCTTTTGTAGTCAAGATCAATATCTTTCCAGCATGCACCTTTCTTTACTTGTAAAGAAACAAGGAGCTTGCATTCAATTTTCTAAAATTAGCTATTTGATTCTTTATTATTTATGTGGAACTTTAAAATGGAAAAAGAAAAGAGATCAGTGAGGAGGAGAGATCACAAAGCAGATATCACAGCAAGCAATGCATGAAATTGGTTGGTTTCTGATGGCTATTTCAGTCTGCATTTCTTGGCCTTCTAAGGCTTATGTTATTCTAATGAGTCTTTAGCTATCCAGCACCTGTCTATTATTTGAACCTATTAGATGGCCCATTGAAAAGTTAAAAAGCTATCCAACATCATGCATCAACGATAGAATGATAGGAAGGCTATATCTAAAAAAACAATATGAATTATTTGAAGGCTATCTCAAAAACCATGTACTGAACACATTTATGATTTCTTTAGTTTATATACATTAAGCACATTTGTGCAAAATTTCAATGACAGTTATGGTAATGTTATTGGTGTACTTCGCATCTTTATTAGTGAAACAATAAATATGACTAGCTAAATAACTTCTTCCTATTTGATTTCTTTACTAGCATGTACATTTATGTTTTAGTTGATGCACACGTGCAAGAGAAAATTGATATTCAATATACAGTTTAGAATTATGTTTGATGATATATATATAACCCTCTTTTCATATTTCTTTTGATGATACATATAACATCATGTGAATAGTGTCTCCTGAGTATACATATACGTGGGTGTATTCAGTGATTAAAGCGTATACCTGTACTTTGAAGGCTTTTGGGTCTTCGTCTTATCTTAGACATGTGTATTAAACGTACCACGGAAGATGTGTGATAATGTACGTGTATAAATGTGTATTGTACTAAGAAAAACCGTTTTGAGAAACGGACAGCATCGTAGAGAGAGAGAGCATCCATCCCAGTGACCCAGTCCCACACACCGAATATATCATCGTCTAATAGGCTCCTTCCCTCTTCTTATTCCCACTCCTCCCCGTGCAGTGAACCCCTCGCTATTCCCTAACACCATTACACCAACCAACAATGGAAGTAGCTGCCCCCAAGCAACTCTTCCCCATGGCGCCGCAAGACCCCAACTCCCCGTCCTCCTCCACCTCCTCCTCCTCCCCCTCCTCCGCCGCCGCCTCCCCCTCCCATCGCACGCAGCCACTCCCGCCGGCCTCCCCCAAGCCCGTCCCCCGCACCATCGACACCACTCCCTTCCCCACCACCTTCGTGCAGGCCGACACCGCCTCCTTCAAGCAGGTCGTCCAGATGCTCACCGGCGCCGACACGCCGTCGTTCCAGAGGTCAACCAAGAACCACCACCACAGCGGCAGCGGCGTCGCTGGCAGCCAGTCCGGCGTCCCGTGCCGGCCCAAGAAGCCGGCTTTCAAGCTGTACGAGCGCCGGAGCGGCCTCAAGAACCTCAAGATGATCGCGCCGCTGGCGATGGCGGCGGCCGCGGGGGCGTCGCCGAGGAAGGCGCCGGAGGTGCTGTCACCGAGCGTGCTCGACTTCCCGTCGCTGGCCCTCAGCCCGGTCACGCCACTGGTGGCCGACCCCTTCTACCGGTCGCCGGCGTCGGCGTCCCCGGCGGAGGGGGAGGAGGCCGCGGAGCGCACGGCCATCGCACAGAAGGGGTTCGTCCTGCACCCCTCGCCGAGGGGCGCCGAGCCGCCGCGGCTGCTGCCGCTATTCCCTGTCACGTCCCCCAGGATGGCCTCCGCCGCCGCCGCCGCGGCGCCTTCGTCGGAGTGAACTTCGCGCGTTGCGGCTGCTAGAGTATATGACTACTGCTCACGCAATATGTATTGTTTCAAAACCCGTTCTCGGTGCTTGCTGTAATTTTTGTTCACTTCTTGAGCGATGGCTCACGAAGAAATGGAAAGAATCACTCTTGAGCTTCTCTGATCTTGATCAGTATTAATTGTGCCTAATTTACTTTTTAATCTCTATTTGATGTCATTAACTCTGTTCATTTCCTTCGGTTACTTTGCAGAAATCTTTCTCCTTGCTTTCTTTCATGAAACCAACACGTCACTGATCTGGCCTCACTTGTCAAGTTAGCTCAAAGCCAGTTGTTGTTAGATACCATCAAATTCTTGAAACTTTCAGTACCAAATCTAGCAGTCTGACACAAGAACGAAATCTAACATTGATGCACACAGCAAGCAGAACTCGCCGGGATGAAGATTCTGCAAAGTGCAAAACTTTCCTGACGAAGAGTCATAAATATCACGGTATCGAACTTAATTTATGTTGTTAAGAAATACTGAAAATCTTAAAAAAAAATTACAGAACTCCTAGCATCAATTTGGGTCAGGAAATGGCGTTTTCATCCAACAGCATCAGCCAACAGTCGTTAGACTGTCCAGTTGACCATTTTGCCACGGGAGGCGTCGTGCGCCGGCGGCTCGCGACCGATGGCCGGCACTCCCAACCATCGGTGCACTTTAGTGAAAAAGTAGGTAGGCAGGTTCGGACGCTCAGTGGTACATGGGATGGGCAAAAAGCTCTGAATTCTGGTAGTAGTACAATAATAATGTAAAAGAGAGTAGTCAGGTCTCGTTTGAACGTAGAACACATGAAATTCCGTAAGAAATATGTTTAAATAGGACCTAAAATGGAGAAAGAAAAATAGAGAGGCTGTTCCACTGAGGCTATGGCTATGGGGTCCACCGTCCACGTGGTCGACCGTTTAGACCAGCTGTCTGTCCGGAGTAGAATACTAGAATGGAAGCAAGGAGGATAGTGGCGTGCAGGGGCAGGAATACGTTCATCCAATGATCCAATCGACGCCCTTTCTCACGTCTCGTTTTCAAACCAAACCCCCCCCCCCCCCCTCACCTCTCCCTCCCGTCTCTTTCCAACGACCCGTGATCCGTCCTCCTGCCATGGGGCCACCGTCAGCACGAGCTGCTTACCAATTCACGCTCTACTACTACCAGCAGTAGCACAGACTAAGGCCCTGTTTGGAATGCGGGAATTTTTCCCGATTCCTGCGGGAATTGAACTGTTTCCTGCAAAATTTCTGTGAAATTCCTCTGTTCCAAACAGGCCCTAACAGAAGACTGGTTCAGTTTCTACCATTTCATCTCCTAATTCATTACTTCATTTCCCTGGGATTAAGATTAGATTTAAGAACCCCACAGAGACTTGGATGGAAATGCTAACAAAACTTAGGATTGCAGCGCACAATAAACTTATGTGGGTTCTATCTCATTATATGTGACAAGAGTTACAAGTTGATTCAACTACAAATTGGAGATTGATACAGATAAGAGAAGATAAAGGAATGTTTAAACTATATTGCCGTATCAACTACAGTTCGACCGGCCGACTACAATGAGTCAGAGTCCTTATCTGAATTTGAACTAAATTCCTAAAACTCTATCTATACAGGCGGCGAGAGGGTTGTTCTTCTGACAGACAGTCTCAATCTCAACCAGGGACTAGTTTGAGATTATACCATAATCGAAGAAACGATGCTTGAGACAGTGCCTTCGTAAATATGTCAGCCAATTGATCTTCATAAGCTATGAATCGAACCTCTGGTGCTCCTACTGTTACTCTCTCTAACAAAATAAAAATCCACCTCTATATGCTTAGTACGTGCATGAAAGACTGGATTTGCAATAAGATATGTTGCTCCTAAGTTATTGCACCAGAGCAAAGGAGGTTGATTCTGATAAATTCCTAGTTCCTTCAACAAAGACTGCAACCAAATCAATACAGTTGTTGCATTGGTAATGGTTTTGTACTCGCTTCAGTGCTAGACCTCAAGACGGTGGTTGCTTTCTCGCATTACATGAGATCAGGTTTGGGCCAAAGAAAATCGCAAACCCACCCGTTGATCTTCTGTCATTTAGGCATCCCACCCAATCAGCATCCGTGAATGCACTCAAGAGTTTTGACTTCGATTTCTGAATATTCGTCCCAATTTGTTATTGTTACTTTCAGAAACCGAAGTATCTGTTTTGTTGATTTCCAATGTATATCTGTAGGTGATTAAAGGAATTGGCACACCTTATTCACCGCAAAGGAGAAATCTGGCCGCGTCAACATTACATACTGTAAGGCACCCATGATGCTTCTGTACTGGAACACTTCTTTCTCGGAAAGTGGTTTGTCTTGCTCTTTGGATAGTTTTTCAGAACTCGACATTGATGTATCTGTTGGCTTGCATTCTGTCATATTAGCTCCCCTAAGAAGATATGATATATACTTCTTCTGAGTAAGTACCAAATTATCCTTCTTCCGTGTGACCTCAATGCCAAGAAAATATTTTAATCCTCCAAGATCCTTGACAGGAAAATCTGTAGTCAGCTGTTGAACTAGTTTGTCTAAGGCCAAAACACTGGAAATCGCTATTGTAATATCGTCCACATACACAGTGTAATACCCCAATTATGCATAATGGAAAATGATAGCATTTAAGAGCGTAGTTTGCCGTCAGACCCATCGACCTGTTTGGAGCGTCGATTTAGTATCGCGCGCAGAGGTTCCCAGACCATCCCAGGACGGTCGGCACCGTCTAGAGAGCCGTATAATTAGCGCTCTCAGAGGTTCCCGGACCGCCTAGGAATAGTCGGCACCGTCTCGCGACGTGGGTATTCATCATCCGGCAAAGTCTAACCTTACCTTTTACCGACTTACCGCTGCAGTAGAGACCCCTAGACCAAAAAGCCCTTAGGGCCATAGCCAGCCTAGGCAAAAAGGGGAGGGGTAGAAGCGACATTTCGCATTGAGTGTGATAGCCATGCCTCTTAAGTGGACAAGACAACACACAGCCACTGCACCACTCCACTTTTCTGCCACAGGCTCAAGAACAAAGCCAACCGAAGCACACCCCTCCACTGCCAAGGCCGAAAGCCCCAAACCACAAGCAAACCGCACCACAGCAGGGAGAAGGCAAGGAGGAGAAGATGGAGCCGAAGGAGGAGGAGCAAAGGGGCGGCCGGCCGTGACGGCAGGAGGCGGAACCACCTGAACCTCGACCCCATCCACGCCATTCCTTTTCCTTCTAGCTCGGCAATCAAGTAAGCTCGCCATAGCACACAGCATGTGAAAGGTAAAATGCGTAGAGGGTAGAGCAAACCGACGAGTAGTAGCAGTGGCGCTGTAGGGGAGTGGCGGAGGAGGCGGGAGGCGGCCGTTGGCCGTGCCGGCCGGGCGGTGGGGCCCAACGCTCCATCACCACGCGCGCAGGAGGGAGGCGACGAGCTCGGGGCCGGCGTGCCGAGCCCGCCGTGCGCCGTCGCGCCGCTCGGGGAGAAGCCGGGTGCGGTCGGCTGCGCGCTAGAGAGAGAGGACGGGGAGAGAGAAGGAGAAGGTAGGAGAGGAGGCGGTGTAGAGGAGGAGCCGGCGGCGGCCCGGCGGCCGGTGCACCCACGCGCCGCCGCGTCGCCCAGGGGGGCCCGGCCGGTCGGCTACGCGCGCAAGGAAGGGGGAGCCGAGGAGGCGGAGTAGTAGGCCGGCGGAGGGAGCCGTGGCCGGGAGCGGCGGCGCCGGCAGGCCCCCGCGCGGCCGTGCGCATCCGCGCCGCCGGAGGTTGCCCGCACGCGAGGAAATGAGAGGGAGTGGGGGAGGAGAGGAAAGTAGAGGGGGAGGCGGCGGGAGGGGCCGCTGGCGGTGAGGGGGGTCGCCGGCCGGCCTTGCGCGCCGCCGCGCCGCCCCTGTTGAGGCCGGTTCGGCCGAAAGGATGGGGGGAGAGAGAGAGACCGTGGGAGAGGGAGGTAAGGCCAGTCGGCCGAACCGGTTGGGAAAAAAAAGGGAAGAAAGAAATAAGAAAAGGAAAGGAAGGAAAAGGAAAGACAGAAGAAAAGAAAATAGGGAAAGAGAAGGAAAAAAAAAGAGGAAGAAAAGAAAAGAGGAGAAAAAGAAAGAGAGAGAGAAAAAGGGGGGTTCAGCACCTGCGCGACAGGTCCCTCTAAACTCGTGCGATTACACCCGAGGTCGGGATACGAGCTTAGGGATGTTGTTCTCCGTTGAAGCTTTGGTTTCTGTTTTGCCGTTAAGGTGGATTTATTGCTTGCCCAGGTGGAGGCCCCGAGTCGACGCCGTCCGCACGTCGTTCCGCTCCGCTTGGTTAACAGGCAAGTGCATGGTAGAGCGGTAGACCTGAGTTTATGAATATGCAATGCTTACTTGTTGTGAAAATGTTTATATGGAAATGCGATGATTGCGTGATATCTATGTGGAAATGTGATGTTTACATGACATAAAGTTGCATGGTAAAAGATGGTGATGATAATGGAATAAGGTGGGCAAGGGTGCTTGCCTGCTAATGATGTTAACGATGAGCATGACTATGACAATAGAACATGCATTTGCATTATGTGCACTCAAGAGTGAGGGCGGTGAGAAAGTCCCTAGCTACGAGTAAAGTTAGCGGACTAATCCGGAGTGCTCTTGAGTAAGACCTACTTCGGTAGGCCTCCACGGGAGTGGAGGGGTTCCCGTGCCAAGGTGGGCGGGCCCAGATGATGGGTGAACATCGACGGGTGTTCACTCGGCAATACCGGTATTCGCATTATGATGAGCAAAAGTGCATGTAGAGCAGAGATGCATTGCATTGCATTGCATTCATGATTTGGCAATGTGGAGCATGAAATGCATGTGAAGTATGTACGATCAATGTGGGGACTTGAGAATGGTGGCACGAGCATGGCTATGTATGCAGAGTGTGATGGTTGGGTTAAATTGTTTTCATGTTGTGTTAATGTTTATCGTTCTATTATGTACTTGCTGAGTCTTTGGGCTCACCCTTGCTTTGTTTGTTTTTTTTAGGTGTTCGTTGAGGACGCCATGTTCGGGGCGGGAGTAGCACATGAATAATCTTCACTAACTAGCAGCACTCCCTGTATCCCCTATTGTCAGTTTAATTTAGTCTCGGCTAGACTGCTAGAGTAAGGGTTAGTAGAAAAATTTATGATGTACCTATTCACTGCTACCTAAAATGAATTAGCAGATGTTTTAAACTTGATATTGTATTGCAATGATGGTAGCACTCTAGGCCCAAGGGATGGGCGGGGTGTTACACACAGTACACACATCACTTCTCCTTTTCGGAAAACAAACAGTGAAGTATCTATTCTCAACGGGACAAAACCAAGTTTTTATACCTTCAAACTCAAATGTGCATAACATGCACATGGTTCCTGTTTTAAACCATATAATGCTTTTTCCAAATTGCAAGCATATCCAGGATATTGTTGACTCTCAAAACCAAGAGGTTGATGCATATACGGGCCTGTTCTTTTTGGCTGCGGCTTGTGACTTTTGAGCTGTTTGTATGAAAGATTATAGAGTAATAGAAACTCACGTGCAGTTTTTGCTGATATAAATAAAGTCAGTAAAGTATGTACTACAATTAACTAGTAAACTCTATTTTGAAAAAATACTCCGTTTAAAAGCTAGTTACTATAGAAAAACCGAAAAACAGTTTTTAGAATCTGAAAAGAACTGGGCCTATACTTCTTGCAAAATTCCATGTAAAAGCATTTTGAACATCAATTTGCCGAACACTCCAATCTTGTGACACAACCATAGATAAGATGAGCCTTACAGTCGTATGTTTGACTATAGGATTGAAAATATCATAGTAATCTATGCTTTACTTTTGCTTAAAACCCTTCGCTACTAGACGAGCTTTGTACCTGTCAATCGGCTCATCACGCTTTTGCTTCACCTTGAATACCCATTTGCAACTAATGGCATTCTGTGTCTGTCTAGAAGGAACAATCTTCCATGTCTAATTTTTCATCAGTGCGTCGTACTCAACATCCATAGCTTGCTTCCACTTTGGTTGAGTTAAGGCTTGAACATGTGATGCTAGTTCAATTACGGCAGAAAACATACGGTGATTGAGAGAGCACCTCACAGTGCCATCCATGAATTGCTTGGGCTGAGAGATGTTATTCTGCAATCATGTCCGTGGGCAATGTTGATCCCCCTCATGATCTGCATTCGAATCAACACTATCAAGCATAGGTACCATAGAGGAATCTGTAGAAGAATCATGCACTGGAACAGAAAGATCATTAGTAGCATCAAGAACGAAGATCGACTCCTACATTGACATCAACTGTTGTTGGTTTAGACGGAACAAGAAGAAACAATGAGCACTCAGAAGGAATGAAGAACACAGGTGGCAGCAAAATAGTAGTAACTTGGTTAGGGTTTTGAAAAGACGCATGATCAGATTTTTCAAAAAAAAAAAGGAATTGAGATTCATCAAACATGACATCTCGAGAGATATACACCCGACCTGTTGCCCGATTAAGACATTTGTATCATTTGTGCTGACAACTATAGCCAAGGAAATGCACAAGGTAGAACGAAGCTCCAATTTTCTAGTATTATAGGATCTCAAATTAGGCCAACAAGCATATCCAAAAACACGAAGCAAGGAATAATCTAGTGCTTTATTGAATAGGTGATCAACAGGAATTAAGTTGCCTATCACATGACTAGGGAGCGATTGATCAAATAACATGCCGTCAAAAATGCTTCATCCCAAAAGTGAACCGGCATAGAAGCTTGTGAAAGCAAGGCTAACCTTGTTTCAACAATGTGGCGATCTTTCTTTCTACTACACCACTTTGTTGGTGAGTGTGAGGACACGGCACCCAATGAGACATCCCTACCAAATTAAGGTATCGATGAAGTTTTTTATATTCACTGCCCCAATTAGACTGAATACAATGGATTTTGGTGCCAAGAAGATATTCAACATGTTTTAGAAATTGAACAAAGATACGTTCCACATTAGATTTATGCCTAAGCAAATAGATCCAAGTGAAACGACTGAAGTCATCAACAAAACTAACATATATTTATATCCTCCAATAGACATAACTGCTGGTCCCCATACATAAGAATGAATAGGCTCAAGAGGCTCTAAAGATTGCCTACTAGACAAACTATGGGAAAGCTGATGTATTTTGGATTGTTGACAAGCATCACGCACCAAGATGTGTTTATTTAGCACACTAGATAATTTATTTGATTGGATAATATCTAAGGCAGTAGTTGAGGCAGGGTGTCCAAGGCGCTGAAGAGGAGTTGGAAGTCATTATCTAGATGGATCAGAGCCTGGCTCTGATATCACTACAAAACTGTTGCAGCGCACAATTAACCTCTTGGGTTCTATCTCATTATATACAAGGGTTACGAGTTGATACAACTACAAATTAGAGATTGATACAGATAAGAGAAGATAAGGAAGGTTTAAACTATATTGATGTATCAACTACAGTTCGGTCGGCCGACTACGAGTCGGAGTCCTTATCTGGATCTGAACTGGATTCCTGAAACTATCTGTACAGCCGTAGAGGTGCCGAGAGGATTGTTCTTCTGACAAATGCAACCTCAAATGCGCGTCGTTTTCAGAAGGAAGAGACAGGAAACTTTGCCTTTCAAATTCGTGCAAGTTAGTCAACATAGTGAACTGAAAGCAGTGAAAGTTTCCCTAAGATGCTCGAGCTGCTCCTGTTGACTTGTGTGTACACTAATTGATGGATTACTGTGCAGTTTAGTGACACATTCTATCACTCCGACATGAGCACTTGCTCCACCAATCCCCCCATGTTAGATTATTAACGTCTTTACACTGTTCCAACCATTGCTTTCCCGAGTTGATCATTCAACAAGCAGCCACTAAAGTGAGTTTAGAGGCTAAGCGAGGTGAAATGTCGACTTGCCATCAACTCGATCGAAACCACGTCGATTTCGTATAAGTAAAGAAAGTTTCATACGCGTCTGCATCCATCTATTTGACTTTTATATGCCAATTGCTTTGTACAATTGTACTTGGCCCACGTCCCTCCCTTGCCGTCGCATTTGATCGATCATCGTCGGCGATCGTTACTCCTCGGAGTGAATTTAATTACAAGGAAATGACTCGCAATTGGCTGGCTTTTTCATAGATAGTGACCCGAATGGTCATTGTCTTAGTCAAGATGGTTAATGATTCTAAGGAGCGGTTCTTGTCCTCGGTTAAGCAAATTTCTTACCGCTGTTGTGGTGAACTGAAAGGTCAGCAAAGGCTGCACGCACGCCATAGACCGACGTCAGAAAACAAAGATAAGAAAGGAAGCCTTACAAATTATGATCCGATTGTAACATATACAATTTGGAACTTTAATAATGGCCAATGGCGATGCCAAGGAGGTTGTGAACTGCCTCGGTGTCCTCCTTGACTTTGCGCAGGAAGCCAGGGGTTGGCAACTTGGCATATGAAATGAATACATCACTATTTTCATAAAAAAAATGCATCTATTTGACATCAGAAATCATCATCACTATTTTCATACAATACATCTATTCATACATTCATATGTGCACACACACAGAAACTAGAGGCTGCTATGATGATTCTATCAGATCTGAGTACTTTTAAAAGGGCTGCCTCTCTCTCTCCATTGGTTTATGTGGGAGGCAATATACTGCTCTCACACATGCATGCATATAAACATACACTCAAGTACTTAGAATCTCACTATTGGCAATGACAACTTCTTGTTAAGCGAATATTGCTACATATGATGATGATATTGTGAGGTCCTTAATCGTCATGCATTAACCTTAACCCTAGAACTGAACAAGAACACCTAGGCATGGGAGTTAGGGGGACTCACGGTCGCCGATGAATGCCATGAGCGAAGACCCGTGCCTGCTTGATGCAGGCGTGAGGAAGAGTCGGTGGAGATCGCCGGGGCACGGGGAGTCGCCGGCGAGGTGCGGAGGGTCGTCGCCTTCTAGGACCTGCAGTAGTGGTCGACGGCCTTCCCGTTGCCAACAGCACGAAGTAGATCGGTTCTTTAGGGTTTGTATGGAGTTTTAGCTCTCACGGGAATCAACTCAATCACGGGAGAGGCCGGACTCCAACGTTTATATTGCGCTGTGCAACGGGGGACCGTAACCCTAAAACGGTTAGCCCCCCCGATCAGGGCGCGTAGACGTGGGTGACACCCACGTCTCCCTCTCTGGCCGTTTGGCCTAGATCAATATCCAACATTCTCCCCCTTGATCGTAAGGCTAAACATCATAAGCCCTTTCTCAATAAAAGTTCACACCAAAGTAATGTTTCACAACAGTCAATTAAGTACCGCTGGACATCAGTACTTATAGTGCTCCCTTCTATATCGATCGGATAACATAACTCTTCATGGGAGTTGGTTACTTTATATGGTCCTCTTATTCCAGGATCACAGGCTCTCCATTAAACCCATGCCGGCAACATGATCACGAAAATTATTGGGTGGTAAGCCTTTTGTGAGCGGATCCGCAAGCATAAATTTAGTTCCAATATGCTCAACCTTAATTGTTTGATCCTGGACTCTATCTTTCACAACATGATACTTTATGTCAATGTGCTTGGCAGCTGCACTTGACTTGTTGTTACTCGAATAGAAAACTGCGGGTTGATTGTCGCAGTACAAAATGAGTGGTCTAGAAATGCTGTCTACCACTCTCAATCCCGGGATAAAGTTCTTAAGCCATACAGCCTGCCCGGTAGCCTCATAACATGCCACAAATTCAGCCTGCATTGTCGACGATGCAGTAAGTGTTTGCTTTACACTTTTCCATGATATTGCTGCTCCTGCGAGGGTGAAAATATAACCTGATGTGGACTTCTTAGTGTCTTTACACCCCGCAAAATCAGCATCAGAATAACCGACAACCTCAAGGTTATCGCATTTTCTATATGTGAGCATGTGACCTTTAGTGCCTTGCATATAGCGCAGGACTTTCTTAACGGCTTTCCAGTGGTCCGGTCCTGGATTTGACTGATATCTGCCAAGTATCCCGGTAACAAAAGCTAAATCAGGGCGCGTACATACTTGAGCATACATAATACTTCCGACAGCAGAAGCGTAAGGTATAGCCTTCATCTGATCAGATTCAAAGTCATTCTTTGGGCATTGAAATTTCCCAAACTTGTCGCCCTTAACAATAGGAGCAGGCGAGCCAGAGCATTTATGCATATTGTATCTCTTTAGTACTCTGTCAATGTATGCCTTTTGTGACAAACCTAATGTTCTTTTGGACCTATCTCGGTGAATTTCAATACCAAGAACATAAGATGCTTCACCGAGATCCTTCATATCAAAATTGGACGAGAGAAATCTTTTAGTTTCCCGCAGCATGTCCACACTGCTGCTGGCCAATAATATATCGTCCACATAAAGAATTAAGAAGGTGTAATTACTCCCCTGAACTTAACATAAGTACAATTATCAACATCATTCTCCTTAAATCCAAAATTCCTTATGACTTCATCAAATTTAAGGTACCATTGCCTAGAAGCTTGCTTCAGGCCATATATGGATTTCCTTAGCTTGCATCCCAAATGTTCCTCGCCTTCCACAACAAAACCTTCCGGTTGTGTCATGTAAACGTCCTCATACAAGTCTCCATTCAGGAATGCAGTCTTAACATCCATTTGGTGCAACTCTAAATCAAAATGTGCTGTGAACGCCATTATGATTCTAAATGAATCTTTGGTTGAGACAGGCGAAAAGGTTTCATTATAGTCAATGCCTTCTCTTTGTGTAAAACCTTTCGCTACAAGTCTCGCCTTAAACCTTTCGATGTTCCCTTTGGAGTCACGTTTTGTTTTGTAGACCCATTTGCAGCCCACTGTTTTGGCTCCATTAGGAATTTCTACTAAGTCCCATACACCATTATCGCCCATAGACTTAATTTCATCTTTCATAGCATCTAGCCATTTAGATGAATCCTTATTCTTCATTGCTTCCTTATAAGAGTTAGGATCATCTGCCTTCCCAAGATCATCCTCATTCAAGTAAACCTCATAATCACTTGGGATAGCAGATCTCCTCACTCGTTGTGATCTCCTGACAGGTTCATTAGTAGGCTCATTAGGTTGTTCATTAATTGTCACAGAGGGCTGTGAAGGCTCAGCATTAGGTATTGCACTTGTATTTTCAGAACCCTCAACAGAAGGAGTAGCCACAGAATTAACTGGAGATGCAACAGGAGTTGCAACTACAGGATCAACTATGGGCACAACCACTTGGGGCACAGGAAAATCAGTCTGTCGGATTACCGGTGAAGCAACATAAATCCGTTTCTCCTCAAGATCAATTTTCCTGGGCTCCAAGTCCCCACTGATGCCATCATTTTCCAAGAACACAGCGTGTCTTGTTTCTACAAATTTTGTGGTACGATCTGGACAATAGAATCGGTACCCTTTAGACCTGTCAGGGTAGCCAATAAAATGGCAACTCACAGTCTTGGGATCTAATTTCCCAATATGTGGGTTAAATATTTTAGCTTCAGCTGCACAACCCCACACATGGAGGTAGTTCAAACTAGGTTTTCTCCCAGTCCATAATTCATAAGGTGTTTTAGGCACCGATTTACTAGGAACCCGATTGAGTATATGTGCAGCGGTCTTTAATGCTTCCATCCATAACTTTACAGGCAAAGTGGAGTAGCTCAACATACTTCGAACCATGTCCATAAGTGTGCGGTTTCTTCTTTCCGCAACTCCATTTTGCTGGGGATCACCAGGCATTGAATACTGGGCGACTATACCATTTTCTTGTAGAAACCTGGCAAAAGGACCAGGAATCTGCCCATAAGTTGCGTGTCGCCCATAATACTCTCCCCCACGATCCGAGCGCACTACTTTAATCTTTAGATTGTGCTGATTTTCAACTTCAGCCTTAAATATCTTAAATTTATCAAGTGCCTCCGATCTCTCTTTAATAGGATAGATATAGCCATAACGTGAGTAATCATCAGTGAACGTAATAAAAGAATCATAGCCATCCACTGATGTCACAGGGAAAGGACCACATATGTCAGTATGAATTAATTCCAAAATTCCTGTGCTTCGAGTAGCACCTTTCTTTATTTGCTTTACATACTTGCCTTTGATACAATCGAGGCAATGATCATTCGAATCATTAAAGTCTAAAGGGTGGAGAATTTCATCTTTAATGAGACGTTCAATTCTCCCCCTCGAAATGTGGCCTAAACGACAGTGCCACAATTTCGACGAAGTTTCATCAATTCGTTTACGTTTTTTATTCTCATCACATACATTCATGGATATAGGAGAATCTTGCAGGGATAACATATAAAGCTTGTCGTGTCGGATGGCACGGCCAACATTATCATTATTGAAATAAATCAAACACATTCCGTGTCCAAAATTACAAGAATATCCATCATTATCTAATAATGAAATGGAAATTAAGTTTCTTCTCATCGAGGGAACATAAAGAACATCATTAAGTTTCATTACAAAACCATTATTCAAAACTAAAGAAACCGATCCAATAGCTTGAATTTCGGCTTCCATCCCATTAGCCACTCTAAGGCTTCTTTCCCCTCTGAGACTTCTCAACATATGGAATCCCTGCAAGGAATTCGTAACGTGCACAGTGGCACCAGAATCAATCCACCAAGAATTTATAGGAAAATCAGCATAAAATGCTTCATCAACAAAAGTGATTTCATAAGTACCTTTCTTGGCGAGCCATTTCAGCCATCCAGGACAATCATCTTTGAAATGGTCCTTCGACTGACAAAAGTAACATTCACCACTTTTCTTCTGTTCATTTGAGCTCCCAGGTCCTGAAGCATTTTTAGGCGCCTTAGGATGCTGTGGGTGTTGTGGCTTCTGTGGCTTCTGATAAGGGGAGTAGGTTTGCTCCTTCTTTCCCTTTCCTTTGTAGCCACCTCTATTTCTAGAGGGACCAGCCTTATTTGATGAGCCGACTTGATTCACAAAATCAGTAGCCCCCTCAGCTTTGAGCCTCTCTTCCTCCTGTGAAACATTAGCGATCAACTCGCTCATGGTCCACTTGTCCTTAATGGTGTTGTAGTTCACCTTGAAAGCTTCAAATTGCTTGGGAAGAGACATCATAATGTAATGGACAACAAAACCATCAGAGATAGCCATGTCCATTGTCTTAAAGTCTGGCAGCAATATTGATTATTGTCATAATGTGCTCACGAACATTTCCAGTACCATTGTACTTGGTGTTCATGAGCCTGTGCATCAGTGTGGTAGCATAAACTTTAGAGGACCCTTTAAAATGATCCTCGATGGAGGACAAATAGTCCTTTACCCTTTCCTTTTCAGGGATTGCTCCCCTTATTGCCTCACTGATGGAGTTTTTCATCACAGCAAGTGAAACACGGTTAGACCGCTCCCACTTCTCAGCATTAGCTTTATATTCCTTCATTTTGTCATCATAATTGTCCTCCCCTTCAGTAGGAGCGACAGGCTCATCGAATCTGAACGCGTAGTCCAGATCCAAGAGCTGGAAAGTCGTCATAAGCGTAAACTTCCATTTCTGAAAGTTACTACCATTAAGTGGCTCAATGGCATTTACATGAGCGGAAACAGAAGCAGCTGAAAAAATTTAAAATTTACATTAGGAAAGCGCATAATTAATTTGCATGAAAATTAATCTTACGTTGGTATGATTAACAACATGCTCATAAGAATTTTTCGCATCACCGTTGGGCAGAAGCGAAAAATTTAACATAATTTATCGCATGCAATTACAATTAACGTTGGTCAAAGAGTAATAGCATGGCGAAAAATAAACATAAAAATGAACATAATTGATTACATGCAATTACAATTAACGTTGGTCAAAAGGTAATAGCATGTAAAATTAAATACAGCCCTCCAATTGAATTTCCCGTTGGTTCCATTCAATTAGGGACAGAACATTACGCAGCGGAAAAAGGGCATAATATTTTTCAGCAGCTTAGCAACATTATCCGTTAATAATTTCATAAGAGACATCATTAATTAAACATGAGATGTACCATAAAAACATGAAATATATATACTGAAAATAAAACCCAATAGCCTGAAAAATACATCATAAATTTCATGTATATATATACCTAAATATATGCATGAAATACACAAGATATACATGAAATAAACACTGAAATATATATAAAACACATAAAGTTATGGCTGCTGGGCCAACAACACAAAAGCATTTTAGCCCATAAAATTCTGGGGGGGCCCGCGAGCCTTGCGGCTCTACCAGCCCATCAGGGCGCCGGCTCCTCAAAACTCCCTCAGCTCCCCCCGCAAGATCTCGGCCATACACCAAAATCCGATGGCTCGGAGAAAAAATCGCGTGAACAAAACCGCCGGCGGCCGGCTCCCCTCAAACCCTAATTTCATTTGCCCCTTCCCCTCCCGAAAAACACTGGCACAGGCGGCGGCAACCCGCGCGGGGCGACGCCATGGCGAAGGCGTGGCGGCGGCGGCCGGCCCTGCTCCCGCGGAGCGGCGGCGGAGCGCGCGGGGCCCGCGGGGCGAGCGGCAGCGCGGGGCGGCGGGACGCTCCCGCGAGGCGGATCGGCAGCGCGGGGCGGCGGGACGCTCCCGCGAGGCGGATCGGCAGCGGCAAGGCGGCGACGTGCTCCCGGGGCGGAGCGACGGGCGGCCCCGCGGGGAGAGGCCGCGGCGACGCGCGCGCACGGCGGTCCAAGCGGCGCAGTGCGGCGGCGGCTCCCACGGTAAGCCCGATCCCCTCCCCTTCTTCCCTTTTTTTTTTTGATTCTTGCCGCTGCCAATCCGAAGATGGTTCAATTGGTTTTGGGGATTTAAGGGTTCGGGGTTTGGGATTTGGGGATCTCTTTAGGGTTTTTGCATAAATTGATCGATTCCCCTCCTTCTCTTATGCTACCCGAGCCAATAAGCTTTAGATCCGAAAATTGATACATGAATCCGAAACATGAATAGCAGCTAGGGTTCTAGGAGACTAGGGCATCGCTCTGATACCAAATGTGAGGTCCTTAATCGTCATGCATTAACCTTAACCCTAGAACTGAACAAGAACACCTAGGCATGGGAGTTAGGGGGACTCACGGTCGCCGATGAATGCCATGAGCGAAGACCCGTGCCTGCTTGATGCAGGCGTGAGGAAGAGTCGGTGGAGATCGCCGGGGCACGGGGAGTCGCCGGCGAGGTGCGGAGGGTCGTCGCCTTCTAGGACCTGCAGTAGTGGTCGACGGCCTTCCCGTTGCCAACAGCACGAAGTAGATCGGTTCTTTAGGGTTTGTATGGAGTTTTAGCTCTCACGGGAATCAACTCAATCACGGGAGAGGCCGGACTCCAACGTTTATATTGCGCTGTGCAACGGGGGACCGTAACCCTAAAACGGTTAGCCCCCCCGATCAGGGCGCGTAGACGTGGGTGACACCCACGTCTCCCTCTCTGGCCGTTTGGCCTAGATCAATATCCAACAGATATGATGTTTATTTGTATCATAATATGCTGAGCACCTCTAGTCCATTCACTCTTTTGCTACTGCTGTTATTGCTATCTATATTTGTTTTGTTTCCTTTGGAGTATGCTGTGAACTAGCATTTTCAGAGTAAGGCATACATGTTAAAAGAGTTGGGATGAACATACTGAAGTGATGACTTATTCTATCTTCTTTTAATAAAAAAATTGGAAGGCTACAACAATGTTTTTTTGTTTCTTAAAAATTGGTCCATCATCAAATGTTTTCCTTTGTTAATATTTCATGGACTATCAGACATGTGTTTCTCCTACATATTCATGTATGTTGAATGTTTTTGTTCCGTATAACGCACGGACACTCAACTAGTACTGGCTGAAAATTAAGTTTTGTTGCAGGGAAGGTAGAGGGAGCTTCCTGGTACAAGCTAAGCTTTTGGCGTCCCCTCCAGAGGAAATTGCAGGGAAGGCGACAACAGCTCTTAGGTCCCGGGCAGTAGTAGTTCATTGGGTGGTGCTCAGTTGAGTTAAATTTTTATGATTTATGTCTAAATTTTTACTGTAGCTGGTTGAAATTATACTGTAGCTGATGGTAATTTATTTAGCATAATTAAATTTAAAAAATTTAAAAATAGAAATAAGGGTTAGCCCAGCACGTATAATACAAATGAATATGAGAAAAACCACAAAAAAGCTAAAAAATTCAAAAGACAAAAAAAAACAAAATATAGAAATGGTAAAAAATAAACCGAAAGTCAAAAGTCTAAGCCTGAACGAGGGGGCGATCTTCTGCTGTTACTACATTGCAAGCTGTCCGATTGCGCTGAAAGTCCACAATGTTGGTAAGGGACTTGATTACGCGCCTTTAAGAGCAGAATCATGCATCTTATGTGCACTACTTTTGGCGCACATTATGGATCGGATTAGATAAACAAGTGCGTTTAGTTGTTGGGTTCTTGGGGGATTGGCGGCACCTGCTCGTCGGTCGCTTCAGGTGAAGCTTCGTTCTTTCGCAGGCTCGCAGGACCACACGCGAGCACAGCACGGAGATTGTACTCCCAAATCTACACATGTTCCTTCTCGCATTATACATAGCTGTCGTCTTATCTTTTTTTCCTTTAGAATTATAATACAGCTGATCGTCTTATCTTTTTTTCTTTAGAATTATATATAGCTGATCGCCTTGGCGCCTTGTGTAGCACCGGCGCACACTGTTAGAGCAAGGCTAATAATACAGCCTTCAGCTGGCTGTATGGACACTTACAGCCCACTTATCAGCCTATTCATATAATAGTTTACAGCCAGCTGAAGGCTGTATGACCCACCCCTTTCTCTCACAAAGTTTCTTGGTTCTTGTGCTTCAGCTGGCTGTAAACTTAGGGGGTGTTTGGTTCCACGCCAAACTTTGCCACGCCTTGCATGTGGCTGCCACAGAGAATTAGTTGTTGTTTGGTTTTTGACTAAACTGAGGCAGCCACAAATCTATTAGTTCATCCCCATGCAAATTCACGCCACAAGTGTGGTGGCCTTTTTCTTCGCCACAATCTCTGGCGACGCCACAGACCGCTTGGCTAGCAACGGCTGGGAACCAAACATGCTATTACATCCCACCTCTCTTCTCTCTCCTCCACCTCAGCATACAGCCTACTAACAGACTCTTAGGCCCTGTTTGGTATAGCTTCACCAACAGCTTCATGAGCTGTTGTGAGCTGTTTTTTGCCAAACACCCTTTTTGCAAACAGCTTCATGGATGAAGCTCCTTAAATCATGCTCTCACAAGGGAATAGGGTGGGGTGATGCTGAAAATAGTAGCTTTTCACAGCTCTCTCCCTCAGGCTCGCAGTTCTAGGAACCCACTGCCCTTGTAGTTGACAGAAATTACAGCACTTTGCCACTGGGTCCCCACGCCTGTTTCCTCTCCTCCCGTTCGCACTTCTCTACCGTCCGCACTGATTTTAATTTTTTTATTTTTTTATTTTTTTAATTCATACTCATTCAAATATATTATTTTTTAATTCATATGACCATATACAAACATACAACTCCAAATGTTAGAACAAGTCAGGTAGACAGGGGCATCTTGGACAATTGCCCTCTCTCAATCATGCATGAAACTGTTGGTGAAGCTGTTTTGCCAAATAGTTTTCCAAAACAGCTTTAGCTTCATCGGTGAAGCTGCTCGTGAAGCTGAAACAAAAAAACAGCTTCACTAGTGAAGCTGAGCTGTGCCAAACAGGACCTTATTATACTTGCTCTTACGGTGATACGATACGACGCGCACTGATGCAAATAGTGGGCCATACTTACTGCACATAATTTGCTTACCCCGTGAGAAACTACACTCCCAACGAGGCCCAGCACTGCAGCCTGCGCTGCTCGCTGAGGTTTTCTTTGCGAAAGGAGGCCGCACGGGCCGGTCTGCTGGAAGCTGCCGTGCGGCGTGCGCGCATGATCCAGCACGCTGAGAACGGCCCACCACCCACGCGGCGACCCGTGCTGCTCGTTGAGATTTGCACGGGCACAGGGGGCCGGGCTCCCGTGCCACTCGCGCTTGCGCACATGAGCGACGCGCGGTGCAGCCCGGCACACATGGGCCGGTGCGCGCGAGGCCACCCCGCGGTCGCGTTGCGTGCGGATGGGACGCTCGGCACGGGAGACGCGGGACGTGCCGCGCCGCGGCATCCGACGATGCGGCGGAGCCGGTTTGTCTCGTTGGGGTGGGGGCTCGTTTTACCCGATATTTATATCCAAGAAGACACTAATGTCATAAGTAAAATCCATATTTAAAAATATTCATATTCATATTCAAGAATATTCTTATCCGTGTTTGAGAATATTCGTATCTGTATTCGTATTCGATCCGTTTCTAGAATCCATGAAAAATCCGTACGAATTTTATGATTCAAAATTTGAATTTATGCGGTTTAAAACCAGTAACTAGTAAAAAATCGATGAAAAATTGTCAAAACCGCTAGGAATCCGTTTTATTCGATATTCATATCCGAGAAAATACGTATTCGTATTTGAGAATATTCGTATCCGTATTTAAAAATATTTAAATTTATATTCATATTTATTTTAAAAATATAAATTTATGTTCGTATTTAAGACTATCCAATCATATCCCTTCAGTTTAGCTGGATCTGGTGCCTTTCGGTTTCGCGGTCGAGTGTGTGGGGGTCACCACCCCGTGGCCCCGGCCGGCTGGGCCCCATGCCAATTAGACACTCCGCGAGGCTTGAGGCCCACGATGTCCACGGGACAACGGGAGGTGCCCCACGCGACGCAATAAAATACCACGGCACATCCCAATCTCACACCAAACTCGGCTTGGAGCCTTCCGGCACGCCAGTATACCAAAATTTTCCGACCTAAAGTCGTCTCAAATAATTGGGCGAATATACCTCACCTCGCAGTCACCGGTCTCCCCACCGTACAATATACACGTATACTGATGTACTTGTTTCCGCGGCCAAGAGGAGCATATTTGCACGCTCGAGCCTGTGACTGTGATTCTTAGGGCGTCTCCAACAGCTGGCTATTTAGTTAGTTAGATCTGATATGGCAAGGAAAAAGTAGGAGAGAGAGTAGTCACTAGCGACGAGCAAATAGCTGATCTATTTCACGTAGTTTAAGAATATGAGAGAGGAGCATGTGGGTCCAACAGTATAAAATAGTCTTTGCTTTTGTCTCTCACCTCCACGTCAGCTGACTATATAGCTAGTACTAGCTATTGTTCCCGGTGTGGCGGCGATGAGAGCGTAAAAGCTTCTCCGTTCGGTAAGCGATTAGGCCATCTTCTATTAGCGTCTAAAAGTTGTTTTTATGATAAATAATTTTTCTAGATAAAATCTATTAATTAATTATTGTATATATATTATAGTAATTTTATTTCATCGATTGAAATCACACACATAAATATCTATCTTTTAGGTTCTCTATGTCGTTAATGTTTATGATCTGAAGCCCAAACTAGTACGAGCAGACACGCCCGGCTCCGTCTCCGATTCCCGCGATTCCATTCCCACCACGGGGCGGTGTCGTCGTCTTTCCCGTGCGCGCGTGCGTCTGTTACATTCTTATCCCCTTTTTTATTTTTTTTTTCTTTTCTCTCTTTTCTTCAGTTCTTTTGCTCCCCATTATCTTGATTTGGCTCGTTTGTTCCATTAGTCAAGTGGCTATGATGATTCTTGTTTCAATTGGGAGGGGTAATTCCTTTTGCCATTTGGATTTGATTTGATTTGATTTGGATATGGGTTGTTGCGTCAGAGGGAGGGAGTGGCGTGGAATGATCTTTGAATCCCGGTAGCCGCCAGAATGATTGCGTCTGCTTGGGAGCGACGTCTCTTGCTTTCCCTTTCCTGTGAGTTGTGACGGTCTCCGCACTCTCTTTATCTTCCCCCGGTCGCTGAGACATGTACGGCCCCATTGCTTGGTTCATACTTTTCCTATCCCAAACCGGTTGCTTTGAGCAACTGGTCTGCCTTTTTCTTTGTCGTTTGGTAGATTCTGCTATTTTGGTAAGCTCAAGATGCAAAAGGAGCCATATTTATGTTTCTTTCTTGATTTATTGTATTAATTTTGAGTATTTCCTTCCAAAAAATTTGATTCAGGAGGAGGAGGAGGAGGCAATTGATGGAATCTGGTCGAATTGCGCGTCAGAGTAGAGCAATCGAGCAGGTAGCATGCATTGGGTGATTTCAAGTCCCTCGGGAAGGGATCAAATGTGGATCCTGTTCAATGTTTTGTGGAGAATTCTAGTATCAGGTTCTTGGATTCTCATCTAGGCTCTTCTGATTCAGTTCTTGTTGCAAGTTGCAACACTACGGTATTCTGTTCACGGATCTGGGTAGCTTAAGACTTTGAGGAGATGGATGAGGAGGACTACTCTTGGGTGCGGCGCACCAAGTTCTCGTACTCTGTTGTCAGGTCCAGCTCCGGCAGGGAGCAGTTTGGCGCATTCGTTGAGCAGTTTAACCGTGGTACTGCATTGAAGCAGAAAGGATTCAATTCAGAGCTCAAAATTCCTACACTTAGTTTACAACCGAGGGCACAAGGAGCACTCTCAAACTCTGCAAGGCCGTCAATTCCGAGGGCAAAATCAGCAGTTTCCCAGGCAGAACGGAAGCTGATAGACGTGTTTTCAGACGGCCAATTGAAACAAAGGGGGGAAATTATTGATTGCTCATTGCAAGAAACATCGGTGAAGCAAGATTGCAAGGTTGAACCGAAGGGAAACGGCCTAAGCTTAGATATTCCCAAACGACATGTGGTCCGGACTTTCAAGAATGAAAGCTCAGACATACCGGAATTCTCTTTCCACTCTGAGGAGCAAAGCATAAGGTTGCAGAAAGTATGCTCTAGTCCAGCTCCTTTCTTTTCAAAGGATGCAACACCAGCTAGTGATTCCAAAGTACGAAGTGCATCTGTTAAGTTCATGGGTGGTGGATCAAAGCCGAAAAGGAGAGCAAAATCCCCTGTCCCCACTCGTGTCATCTCCGACGTTTTTAAGGAGGCGAAAGCTGCCACTAAGAGGTTCTCCACTCCACAGCGGCAAAGGAAATCTAGTTCTCCACGGTCACCACGGCCACCGGATGATAGTCCCCTTTTTGGCTTTTCTTCTATGAGAACACCGAGCAAATTGAAAACTAGGAGGGCCTCTTCCTGGCCAAGGAACTTTGACAATGGAGTGGCAGCAAAGGTTGCTGCATTGGAGATACTTGAGAGATGGACAATCGACCGCTCTCAGTTACTCATTGGCCATAGATTTGCATCAGGAGCGTATAGTCGTTTGTTCCATGGAATCTACAAGGAGCAGCCGGTTGCTGTCAAATTTATCAGGCAACCTGATGATGGTGAAGATGCAGAATTGGCTGCTCGACTTGAGAAGCAGTTCACTGCAGAAGTTACCATTCTGGCACGGCTCCATCATCGTAATGTTATTAAGGTAACTACATGAATTTCCATGTAAAATTTTGTTATGATGTTTTCCACCTAGGCATTGCCTGTGAATTTGTAGAACTCGAGGTAGCAATCAGAGGGGAGGGGGGTAAATGATGCCTTCAAATTTGACATCCCCAGATCATATCCTAAAATATTAGCTCCACCAGCTACTGGAAACTAGGAAGATCCCAATGTTTACACCGTGTAGATCCACCAATGGCTCACGCATCAGCAAGTCTCTTTGTGTCAATTTTCTCCGACCATGAGTCCATGCCTCATTTGCACTGACTGCACCATTCGATGAATCGTTGCTCGAATATTCCCTTCAACATTCCTTGACTTCACCTGTGCTCTGCTTGAGCCTAACCATCCTGCCCGGCTTCCTTGACCGCATCTCAACTCATCCCCGAGCTTAGTCCCGATCTATGCCATTGACTATGACTGCCTCCAAGCACCCTGTACATCAAAGACCAAGAAACTATTCCTGGGCACAAATTCTTCATAACTTGACCCACATTAATCCAAACATGATTTATACACCATGAACGCAATGACTTAGACCCCAAAACTCAACCCATGACCAAAACTCACAAATCCCTCGGATATTTTAGACACTGTCGATCTAACTGCCATTGCCAGACTAGTCGGACCGCGTTGGTCAAACTGGTCAACTCCTAGTAACAACGGAACCAATCAGACTGCCAACCAAAGGCCGGTCTGACCGCTCGACCAACTCCGGTCAGACCACACCCAAAATTTCTTGCACACACAAGCGAACACCCCTTTGAAAAATAACTACCACCAACTAGATTCTGATGGTACCACAACCCCCGTCCGATCGCCAACCTAATCCGGTACTACGGCGCCCAGCCAGTTAGACCGTAGCCACCTTGCTGATCTGACCCAAGGTTGGAAAAACTGGAACCGGGTCAAATCCCGCCAGGCGGGCAGTACCGATATTTCGAACATATTTTGAACATACATGCAATCATACTAGTAGTAGCAAGTTAAGCCTCGTTTGAAACAAATAGATCTCGTCGGTTACGATAATATTCTATCTCGACTAGAGCCTACACCGCATCCTCGGGTGTGTTAGCTATTCTTTGAATTGCTTTTGTCAGTACATTGACGAGGGCTGCATTCTTACCCAAATCATATGGTTTGTGGCTCCGCGGGTTAAGCAACGATGATGTTCAAACACACATAGTCTATTAGACAAAATATAACAAATATGCAACAAAATGTGTTATGATTTAGAAAAGTATGTACTTGCCTGGAACGATGTGGGTGCGTTGCTTAAACATTGCAATTTTTCTATTAACTAGCTCTATAATACGAGCATAGGTAGCCTCATCTTCTTTTAGCACGGCTTTACGTTCAAATTGAAGTTCATATATTTTTGCAACCATTCTTGCCACTGTTGTAGGTTTCTATTGGTCTACAAATCTCAGTAGTCGATAAATCGATTCTACCACTTGAATGATCCAATCCATACTAGACCACCACTGTCTACTTGTGAGGCAAGAATACATGTATTCTCCTTCTTCGGTCATGCACAAATGGTTGGAACTCCACACATTTCATATCATGCACTTCATGAACTTGTCTTTTCTATCTCAAAAACTCTTCAAGAAAACAAATGGCGTTCCAAATCTTGTGACATTTGGACAAACTATCTATCCTCCAATTTATTGTCGCATTTCATTATGTAGACAATTGTGGTTGTATAGGAACCGACAAATCCTCTTAGTCGCCTTGACAACTGCAACAACCTCCTTGAAATTACCGATGTCCTTCAACATGAGATTCACAGCATGCGCTGTATAGGGCTGCCAACTAGAGTTAGATATTCTTCAATTACCAGTTGACATGTTTTCTTGTAGTTTGCATCATTGTCAGTCACAATCTGCATAATATGTTTAACTCCAATTTCTTCGACAACTTTACGGATCTCACGATACAAAAAAATCCACATTTTGTACGTCATCGGTCGCATTCACTGACTTATGGAAAAACATTCTTCCATTGCAGTACAACATGAAGTTAATTATACTCATCTGTGTAGGTCCTGTCCAGTAATCACACATGATTGATATATGCTCCTGTCTTCTTTGAACTCCTGTACATACTCCTTTATCTCTAGTTCATTAGCATCAAGATATGGCCTATCGATTTCATGGCCTCTAGATGATGGAACGCCTTCACCAAGTTCTTGTATAACCATGATGGCAGCACGAAAATAAGGACATTCTGCCTTATTTCTAGCAATGTCATTACTATGGAACCACTTAGCCCAAACTTTCCCAAGTCTTGACTTTGCTTCTTTTTTAAGCGTTGTGTCAATGCGGGGTTGGAAGGGTGCCCGACTGCGCAAAATATCAGAATCAACTCTCATAGACTTCGACCTACCAAACATCCTAGAAAGGGCATTACTTCCTGTACCCTTTTTTATGGCACTTCCACTGTCACCACCATGTTCAAATGTCGCACCCCGGGCTCTTGCCCTCTGCTCGAGCTGGTGCAACTCCAACGACTCTCGGCGAGCTCATTCCATCTGCTTTTCCTCCTCATCATCGAAGACATCTTCATGTGATGGACCACGAGCTACAAGCTCTGAAGCAACTTGCTCCATTCGCAGGTACTCATCTCTAATAGATTTCTTCTTGGCCTTCATTTCTTCTATAATTACTAGCATGAGCCTTCTCACTTCCGCCGGAACCCCACTGCATGAAATAACATCCCCGTGCTTCCCAGCAAGATGTTCTTTCAGGCGTGTCACACGTCCGCTTAACTTCGTAAGCTTACAATATCTGCACTTCCACCTAGCACGTCCTAGTCTCTCTCCATGGTCCCAAACATTGATACTTTTACCAGCCGTTACCTACAATATCATGCAGCGGCATTAGCCATGTCCTATTATGGTACCATTCTATACAAGAACAACAAGAGTAAAGGAGTATGGACATGGACTCACTTCATGTATATTTCCTATTATTGTAACAAAAACATGTATATTTCGTATTATTGTAGGTTTCCTAACTGAAGAACAACAAGAATAACAATTATGTGGACTGTGGAGTATGGACATGGACTCACTTAACTAGCTGTTGGCCGGCTGCTACTGCTCCTCTCCCCTCCCTTGCTGCTCCTCCTCCTCCTCTCCCTCCCGTGCTCTGCTGCTCCTCCTCCTCTCCCTCCTGTGCTCTGCTGCAGTTTCTCCTCCCTCCTGAGCTGCTGCTGCTCCTACTACGTTTCCTCTCCACAAATGTGCTGCAGCAGCTCAATTTTTGTCCCCCACCTGCAGCACTTTCCTCCCTTCACATGCAACAACAAAAAAGAAGCACTTTGCACTTTTTAGCATGCCCCATGGGCCCTGGATGCTCCCAACCATCAACATGAAGCATCCAATGCTTCATTTGCACCACAGGCTGCCCACTCTTCCCATTCAAATATCTACAAATTCAAATTTTCGAATTACGAATTTCGGCCAGTTTTTGGCATATCGGACCTCGCCCGCCGGAAATCCGAACCCTGATCTAACCTGACTGCCAACTCAGCACCGGTCTGACCGCCAACCCTAGGCTGGTCAGACCGCTTCTGACAAAAAGCCAAAGAGGTAAAATGCAAACTTTCCCAAATGCAAATTCCAACTCAACACGATTGCCAATTGTTCAACACACATGAACCAATAATATTCTCAATATGGTTCTTCAGAATAAGCATTTATTTCTTCCTTAAAAGCAGTAAGATAACCACCATGCCATTGTGTAATTGTGCCTTTCTTTTTATTCATGGAATTGTCCATGCTTGGATTTGGGTATTTTATGTTGTTGAGTCAATATGAAGAACACCTGAAATAATTAACAGGTGCAAAATGTATTACATTACATTGGTACATCATTAGAATAGCAATCATGTCAGCCATAACTCTACACTTCTGTATTTCTTGTTTTTCTACAAGCGCGACCTTTTTGCCAGTAGATCCAAAATATTTTCCTTAAAGAATATATGAGGAATATGCTTACTACAATGCCAAGTATCTTCCCCTGGATGTAACAAGTATATAAGAGGAATATGCTAGCCAATGTATTATTGACTTTGACATAATTATCGAACTACTCATGTACCTTTCAGTTTAATCAATGTTGTCATACACATGTGTTATAGTCTATAGCCGCCGGGCCAGGGCATAGCTTTCCCGGTTGTTGGGCAGCCAAATCCCTTAAGGATTCTATTTGAGTTAAGCCGAATCCATTAGGGATTCGATTCCTTTTAAGAGTAGGAATCAGAATACAAGTCCAGTTCGGACTCTCCCTTGTAATCTGCAGTTATATATATAGCTTGGGATCCAATATTTGGAGGAACAAGCAGAAATTAATAAAGAGTTTAGTTTAGTTACCTTTCCCCTGTTCTGCTCCTGCTGGCAGCGCGCAAGCTGGGGAGATCTGGCCGTCACCACGGCCAAGGGCTGCCGCCGCCGAGTCATAGCTACTCCTTGCGATCCAGGGGCTGTGACAACTTGGTATCAGCGATGACCGGGTCCGATTCCGGCGAAGAGGCCACCGCGGTTAGCGCAATACTCAAAGCGCTCCAGGAGCAGATGACCGAGATGCAGTCTACGATGGTCGATTTGAAGCGGCAGAGCATCGCCACCAACAGCGAAATCGCGGCGCTGAAAGTCGGAGGCATTGCGGCGATATCTACGGCCGGCGTAATGCCGATTCCACCAGGAAGCATTCCCTCAGGCCTCACCGCCCCGTCTGCTTTACCAGGGGATCCTTTCTCCAGCGGGTACAGACCACCAACTACGGCTTTTCCCATCCTGGAGGATTCCGTCAACCTCCCCATCTTTCACCAACCATACCAAGCCCCATCTGCCGTTCCCCATACTGCAATCCCGACAACCACCACCGACGCCATGTCCCACCTGCCGCCACCACAATTTCTTCATCACCCGCCGGCATTTTCGCACAACCCTATGAGCCAGCGTCACCACTTGCCACCCAATTCATATTCCCATGCACCAAGATACCACCGGCTGGATTTTCCCACTTACGACGGCTCCGACGATCCCCTCTCTTGGTTAAACCGTTGCGACCAATTCTTCCGGGGTCAGCGGACAGAGGAGGGTGACAAGGTATGGCTCGCCGCATACCACCTCACTGGGATCGCACAACAATGGTATTTTCAGATGGAACGAGACGAGGGACAACCCAATTGGGATCAATTGAAGGAGCTCTGCCACATGCGGTTCGGACCGCCTGCCCGCAGTAACCCTTTGGGGGAATTGACTTAGTTGCGGCAGACTGGGTCCGTCAGCGAATACCAAACCAACTTCTTGGCTTTGCTTTGTCGAGCGGATCGTCTACTACCACGGCAGCAGGTGCAAATTTTCACCGCTGGGTTGGCTGAGCCTATTCGGACCGATGTTGAGCTACTCCAACCAGCTACTCTTCAGGTGGCAATGAGCCTTGTCCGCGCCTACGAGCGGCGTGCGCACCTCATGGTCAGTACTCCCACCACAGCATCCGCACCACGTCCATGGCGGCCACAGAAGCGTCCTCTTTCTACACCAACTCCAGTCGCCGGACAGTTGCATAACGCGCCATTAGCGGCGACATCCAGCGGGCGCACAGCAAAGCCATTTCGCTGCCTTACTCCAACGGAATTGGCCGATCGCCGCTCCAAGGGTCTATGCTACAACTGCGACGACAAATTCCTGCCGGGTCATCGTTGCAAACAGCCCTTCCTCACCTACATTGATATGAATGAGGATGGCGAAACATAAGTGGATCAGCCAGGACTGCATGTCATTAACGCCGAAGAACCTTCACCTGAGATATCCCTACACGCTGTCACCGGAGCATCACACGGGGGCACCATGCAGCTAGCAGTGACCATTGGTACGCATTCTTTCATCGCCCTCGTCGACTCTGGTTCTACTCACAATTTTTTAAGTCCTCGGGCTGTCCAACTGGCCGCACTACAATTACTGCCCCGCCAGAGCCTCAGCGTCAAGATAGCCAACGGCGAGAAGCTGGCCTGTACTGGATTTTGCAGCAATCTCCAACTCTTGGTAAACCAGACCCCGTTTCTCATTCAAGCTTATGGCATACCCTTGGATGGGTTTGATATCGTCCTGGGAGTTCAGTGGCTGAAGACACTTGGACCAATTCTTTGGGATTTTGATGACCTCACCATGATGTTCTGGCTGGCCGGTCGCCGGGTGCAATGGCAAGGCATCTCACCAACTCCAACCGTGCATACTCTAGTTCAGACCAGCCAGGAGTCCTTGCCGCCCCTTCTGGAGGACTTTGATGACCTTTTTTCTGAGCCACAGGGGCTTCCTCCAGCCCGACCACAGGACCATCGCATCACTCTTCGCCCGGGAGCAGCCCCAGTATCCGTAAGGCCTTACCGGTATCCACACCACCAGAAAGACGAATTGGAACGCCAATGCAAGGATATGCTCCAACGAGGGTTGATTCGGCACAGCCAATCTTGTTTTTCCTCTCCAGTCCTCCTGGTTAAGAAACATGATGGTACTTGGCGCTTCTGTGTGGACTATCGGGCCCTGAATGAGTTGACAGTCAAAGACAAATTCCCGATCCCTGTAGTGGATGAATTATTGGATGAACTCCGAGGAGCCCGGTTTTTCACAAAGCTCGATCTTCGCTCGGGATATCACCAAGTCCGCATGAATTCCGACGATGTCTTCAAAACTGCATTCCGGACTCATGAAGGTCTTTTTGAGTTTTTGGTTATGCCCTTTGGATTAACCAACGCACCGGCCACATTCCAAGCTTTAATGCAGGCAGTTCTACGGCCTTATTTGCGTCTCTTCGTCCTTGTTTTTTTCGATGATATCTTGATTTACAGTTCGTCCTGGTCTGACCATTTGCAACACATCCGCATGGTTTTCTCGCTCCTTCGCCAACATGCCTTATTCCTCAAGAAGTCTAAATGTTCCTTCGGATCATCCTCCGTTTCTTATTTGGGCCATATTATATCCAACGGCCAAGTAGCCATGGATCCATCAAAGGTACAAGCAATTGCTGACTGGCCACAACCCAAGACAATTAAAGCACTACGCGGGTTTTTAGGACTTGCAGGCTATTATCGCAAATTTATTCAAGATTTTGGCAAAATTGCGACTCCATTGACAAATTTGCTTAAGAAAGAGGCATTTGGATGGTCGCCTACCGCTCAGCAAGCCTTTGAAGCACTCAAGGCAGCCTTATCCTCAGCACCAGTCTTGCATATGCCCGAGTTTACACAACCATTCATTGTGGAATGTGATGCTTCCGGATCAGGCATTGGGGCCGTGCTTCACCAAGGGCAGGGTCCTATCGCATTTTTTAGTCGCCCAGTTGTACCACGCCATTCCAAGCTACCTGCTTACGAGCGCGAATTAATTGGCTTGGTCCAAGCTGTTCGCCATTGGGGACCATACCTTTGGGGCCGTCCTTTCATGATCCGCACAGACCACTACAGCTTGAAATTCTTACTGGATCAGCGCCTCTCCACAATTCCACAACATCATTGGGTGAGTAAACTCTTCGGCTACGATTTCACAGGGGAATTTCGGCCAGGCCGCCTCAATACTGTGGCTGACTCTTTATCAAGGCGTGACTGTCCTCCGACCAGCTTACTGGCCATCTCATCACCAGCTCTCTCACTCTTTCCCGAACTACGTCATGAGACTCTCCACAACCCGGCGCTACAGCAGCTGCAGCACGATATCACTTCAGGCAAGCTGAGTACTCCTTGGTCGGTACAGGATGGACTATTTCTGCGCTCGGGCCGGGTCTATGTGCTAGCATCTTCGCCCTCTTTGCAACACATTCTAACTTCAGCACATGCAGCACATGAGGGAATTCAAAAAACATTGTGCCGTCTGTGCCAGGACTTCTTCCTCCCGGGCGCCAAACGCATTGTTCAGGATTTCGTCAGAAATTGCACCGTCTGTCAACGCAATAAGATTGAACAGTTACAACCCGGGGGCCTTCTGCAGCCGCTTGACGTTCCAACGCAACCTTGGGCTGACATTGCCATGGATTTCATTGAAGGACTTCCTCGGGTACATGGTAAATATGTTATCCTCTCCGTCATTGATCGTTTCTCGAAGTATGCCCACTTCATTCCATTGGCTCACCCGTATTCCGCTACAACGGTCGCCCGCGTCTTCTTCGATGAGATAGTCCGCCTTCATGGAATCCCAACATCTATTGTCAGCGACCGCGATCGGGTTTTCACAAGCAACTTTTGGCAGGATCTGTTTCGCCTGGCAGGTATTCACCTCCACCTTAGTTCAGCATATCATCCACAATCTGACGGCCAGACGGAAGCCGTTAACAAAGTGATCGCTATGTATTTGCGGTGTTTGACGGGCGATCGTCCGCGGCAATGGCTGGACTGGCTACCCTGGGCAGAATATTGTTACAACACATCGTTTCACTCCGCCCTCCGTGAGACTCCCTTCAAAGTCGTCTATGGCAGGGATCCACCTTCCCTACGTACTTATGAAAAGGGTGAGGCTGTTGTTCAAGCCGTGGAAGTCTCCCTGCTGGCACGAGATCAACTCATTCAGGATATCCGGGATCGTCTCCTGCAAGCTCAAGCCTATGCTAAGAAATACTATGATCAACGTCACCGTGATGTTTCCTTCAATGTGAGCGATTTGGTTTGGTTGCGTCTTCTGCATCGACCCGCAGCTTCCATGGGCATTCCAGCCACTACTAAACTTGGTCCTAAGTATTTCGGTCCCTACAAAGTCATGGAGCAGATTGGCACAGTCGCATACCGCTTGGAACTCCCTACCGGCGCTAAACTTCATGATGTTTTTCATGTGGGATTGCTGAAAAAGTTCCAGGGAACTCCACCACCATCTCCACCGCCATTGCCACAAGTTCACCATGGCCGGGTTCTTCCGACCCCGCTGCGGGTGTTGAAATCAGCTCGCCGCAATGGACAGCCACACCTTTTGGTTCAGTGGGCCGGCACTGCTTTGGCTGATGCCTCATGGCTGCCATTAGTTCAGTTTCAGGATTCTTATCCAGATTTTCAGCTCGAGGACGAGCTGCTTCGCGAGGAGGGGAGAGATGTTATAGTCTATAGCCGCCGGGCCAGGGCATAGCTTTCTCGGTTGTTGGGCAGCCAAATCCCTTAAGGATTCTATTTGAGTTAAGCCGAATCCATTAGGGATTCGATTCCTTTTAAGAGTAGGAATCAGAATACAAGTCCAGTTCGGACTCTCCCTTGTAATCTGCAGTTATATATATAGCTTGGGATCCAATATTTGGAGGAACAAGCAGAAATTAATAAAGAGTTTAGTTTAGTTACCTTTCCCCTGTTCTGCTCCTGCTGGCGGCGCGCAAGCTGGGGAGATCTGGCCGTCACCACGGCCAAGGGCCGCCGCCGCCGAGTCATAGCTACTCCTTGCGATCCAGGGGCTGTGACAACATGGCATAAGGTAATGAAGATTATTAATATATATGTACCCTGAGAATTATTTCAGAAAGAAGAAGCCAAATCATTTTCATTGCTTAGGTATTAGACTATTTTGATCACTGCAGCGGCTTTTTATCACATTGTTTCTTTAGATTCATCTGATTTATTGTAGCAAAGACTATATCATCTGTAATGATCCTTAGATCATTACCGGGGTAAACACCGTCTGGAGGACAGTCGGGCGGTGTCGGTTTGATTGGGGAGAGACTTCAGAGGGGGAAGATAAACATAGACGGAGATAAAACTTTTGTTTCTCTCTTCTTGCTTAATGAGAATAGATGACAATATCGTCCTTATATAGAGTTGGCCCTAACAAGCATAATCTAAACTTTCTAATTACTAGAGATAGCATTCCAACTAATAGAGATACTATTTTATCTTCTAAAGATATCAACTTGCTAATCAAGTTGATACTATTTCTAATATAATCAGCCAGTCTTAAGAAGGTACCACTACTGTTTCCATGTGTGAATAGTAACCACGCACTGTTCATGTGAATAGTACCGCTGCACATGATATCACATTGTAGTAATATTTCATCATGTTGGTTCTTTGGATATTATCTAATATTCTATAACAGAGAGTTATTTTTAATTAATTCTCAATATTTTGTTTAGTTGGTTGGAGCATGTAGTTGTCCGCCTGTTTTATGTGTCATCACTGAGTTCCTGTCTGGGAGTTCCTTGAGAGCTTTTTTGCGCAAGCTGGAGTGCAAAAAACTTCCTTTGGAGAAGATTATTTCCATTGCCTTGGATGTTGCACATGGTATGGAATACATTCACTCGCAAGGAGTAATCCACCGTGATGTCAAACCTGAGAACATTCTGTTTGATGGAGAATTTTGTGCAAAGGTAGTTGATTTTGGAGTAGCTTGTGAAGAAGTGTACTGCAGTACACTGGAAGATGACCCGGGTACATATAGATGGATGGCACCAGAGATGTATAAGCGCAAGCCGTATGGTCGGAAGGTTGATGTTTATAGTTTTGGCCTTCTCTTGTGGGAATTGGTTAGTGGCTCAATCCCTTATGAAGAGATGACTCCGGTCCAAGCAGCTTTTGCAGTTGTTAATAAGGTATTTGCTCTTCTTAGCCCTTATCTTCCCTATTCAGGACTTAGGAATTTGTTTCATTCACAGTGAGCTGAATCGTTTAGGAAACATTCAGTTTACACACTTAGCAATTTGTTCATGAATTGATGGCTAACTTTTATCCATACTTCTCTTATGTTAGTGAACTGTTTGGAAACGAAAATGACAAACCTAAATTCTCATTTCAGAACTTGAGACCAGTTATTCCTTCGAGCTGCCCGGCACCATTACAGCATTTGATTGAGCAATGCTGGTCCTCTCAACCGGAGAAGAGGCCCGATTTTTGGCAAATAGTTCAGATCCTTGAAAATCTCAAGACAGTTCTTCATAGAGATGGAACACTTGACAAGATCCCAAGCTCCGTCAACTGCCAGGAACCTCATGACCAAAATAAGAATAGGCTTGCCAACTGGATCCAAAAGCTCTCATACAGTCAACCTGATTTCTCCGGACCTCCACCGCCGAAGTTACTGTAATTATGTGTCTTCCCTCTTTCTTTCCAAAAAGTGTTTCTGGTAGATCACAACCCTGTAAATCAGAAGTTTCTTCTTGGTATATAAACACAAGGCACAATTTTTCTTTAGCGAACACAATAAACACTTGTTTGGCTTAACAATATTTTTCTGGAGGGGAGCAGTAGAGGAGAAACCCTGGTTATATGACATCAGAGTCTTGGCATGTTGCTACAAGAGAACTGGGACAAAACGGCATATGAGCCTAAGGAAAAGTCTGCAACTTAGTAAGTTGCACGTACTGCCTAAGAATAATGGGTAGCTAATTCCGAACTTAGGATGTGTAGCATAGAGTTACACAGTGTCCTTGTTGGACTTGTGGCGGCATGTCGCGGGCAGCTGGGCCGCGCGTTTCTCCGCGTATGTGATTGCTGTTTCTGAAAACATGTGTATCGACATATCGTACCGTACCGCGCTGTGGCAGCCGTGCCCGAGTGCTCCGGAGCCGAGGCGTACACGATGCCGACGTCCCAACGGTAGAGGATGGTGCCATGGTGATAGAGACGGTAAATATGCTGACGTTAACCTCCTGTGAGAAATGCTATCTTGTACGAGTGATCTGTATTGTATACTTGGGTGAGGTGTTGAACAAATCTGACCGAGTGACAAGAAAAAAGTGCATCGTATGTACAAATTCGTTGCCTTGCCATTACAAGTTACAACCTTCTCCAAGTGTTCGTTCTCGTGGTCGTATCCTCTTGGCTTCGATAATGTACGTGTCTATGTTTTTTTTCCAGATGATGTTTTCCCTGGCTTCGTTCTCATATTCCGTTTTTGTCCCTTTTTTTTTGCTTGTGTCTCCTGCATGGGTAGAGAAGGCCACGGCCTACACTTTGTCCGGCCCACAAGGCCACAAGGATCGGATGGTGCGACCGGCCCAAGAACTGACCGAAATAACCGTCCCATGTGATGTACCGAGCGGAGCGCGGGACTGCACGTGTATGTCGGTATCCAAACAAAGTTGGCCCCACCTGCCCTGTCCGGTCCTGAAATTTTTGTACGGATAACCTATTTTTTATTCAAAAATACAGAAATATACCCGCGACAAAATTTTTTACACAAATAGGCTCAAGTCGCCAAACCATTGGGCGATTTACACTTGTCGCCCCACCAAAACGCGACTTATAAAGAATCTGGTAACCGTTGGGCGATTAAATGCAATCGCCTCCCCGTTAAGCGATTCAAATGAATCGCCCCCCCGTTCGGCGACATAAAGAAGAGTCGCCCAACGGGGGGGGCGACTGCATGTGAAACAGCCCGACGGCCGAGTTCCTTTTCTTCCCACGCCTGCTCGCTCGCCATTCACAGTCTCCACCGCGCGAGAAGACAGAGCAGAAGAGAGGAAGGAAGAGGAGGAGGAGAGGGGAAGAAGAGAAGGAGAGGGGGAGGAGAGGGAAGAAGAGAAGGAGAGGGGGAGGAGAGGGAGAGGAGGAGAAGCCGCGGGATTTGCAGGTATTTTTCTACTTTTAGAAAATTTATTTTAGAAAATTAGTTTAGATAAATTTAGTTTAGAAAATCTAGTGTAGATATTTAGTTTACAAATTTAGTTTAGATATTTAGTTTAGAAAATTAGCTTAGATATTTAGTTTAGAAAATCTAGTTTAGAACATTTAATTTAGAAATGTAGATGCAGTTTACAAATTTAGATGTATAAATTTAAATGTAGAAAAATATAGTTTTTTGTATAATATTTGTAATGCATTATTGTGGAAAATTGACTTTAGAAAATTTGTTTAGATAAATTTAGTTTAGAAAATGTAGTGTAGAGTGTAGATATTTAGTTTACAAATTTAGCTTAGATATTTAGTAGAGATATTTAGTTTAGAAAATTAGCTTAGATATTTAGTTTAGAAAATCTAGTTTAGAACATTTAATTTAGAAATGTAGATGCAGTTTACAAATTTAGATGTACAAATTTAAATGTAGAAAAATATAGTTTTTTGTATAATATTTGTAATGTATTATTGTGGAAAATTTACTTTACCATCATTCAATGTACAAATGTAGACGCAGTTTACAAAATTGAAATGAAGAAAATTTAAATGTAGAAAATTGTTGTGTCGAAATTTTGTATACTATTTTTCATGTATTATTCTAGAAAATGTAGTGTACAAATTTACATTTAGATAATTTTACAGTTATGACGGGTGACTGGCGGTACACGCTGTTGGACGAGCACTTGGACCGCGTGCACCGCGCTTCCCGTCGTGCGCCGCCACCGGGGAGCACGGACGAGTCGACTGAGCTGGGAGTGGTCCAGACACGCACACCTCGTGTGGCCTGGGGACTCGACCCCCGTTGGACTGCCAGGTTTGCACTACGCCAACGTTTTAGTATTACCATAAAAATATTTAATGCTGACCTTCACTTTATTTGCAGGCTGCGGGATGCCGGACTTCTCCCTCTTGCCCGGATGGTGCAGGCCACGGATGAAGACGGAGGTGCCTTGGCCGGGGAGGGGGACGAGGCGGGCGTGGAGCGATCACGACACTTCCCATTCGACCGTTCCCTGCTGACGGCTTTGGTGGACCGTTGGCGGCCCGAGACGCACACTTTCCATCTACCAGTCGGGGAGATGGCGCCGACCCTGCAGGACGTGTCCGTACTCCTTGGCCTTCCGATCGCGGGAGACGCTGCCTTCCTACCGGAGGCTCCCGCCGAGTGGCGCGAGGACCTGCTCGGCAGATTCCAGGGGGTCCTTCCACCGGCCGATCAGCACCACATCTTCGACGAGAGGCAGAAGCATGGACCGACGATGAGGTGGCTGGCACAGTACCAGGTACGTGGTGTTTCAAGTCGATCGCGTCTTCGAAACTCGTATTTGTGCAATTACATACTAATAAAAACTTGTTCGCATTCAGGTTGAGCGCATGGTTGCAGATGCTGACGATTACCAGGTCGCGCGCCACCTGGAGGCATACTTGCTGTGGCTGTTTGGTTGGGTGCTCTTCACCACCACCCACGGCAACACCGTTGACGCGCGCCTTATCGCTTATGCGAGGGCGATTGCGGACGGCGAGGCCGTCCAGATCAGCTGGGGATCGGCCGCACTTGCCGCGACGTACCACGGCCTGTGCGATGCGTGCACGAGGATTAAGGCGAACTCGATCCTCACGGGATGTCCCCTGCTGCTGCAGTTGTGGTCGTTCGAGTGCTTCAGTCTCGGACGACCTGTACTAGACGACATGGGTCCCTACGGGCCCGAGATGTACCCGGGGGGAGACATCGACCGGCCGACGATGGGTTCTATTTGGTGTCGTCGACGAGTGAGTTTTATTTTATCGTAGTCAACTTTTTAACGATCGTCGTACTAAAATAATTTGCCTTTCTTGCAGGTACAGTTCGCGCACGTGCAGGTCACGCGGGCGTACCACCCCTTCGTGGAGCAGTTGGACCGCCTCGCAGACTCCGACGTGCGTTGGGAGCCTTACGCACCGGAGGCAGTGCAGGCCCGTGCTCCTGACGGGCTATCTGCACTGTGCTGGCGTGACCAGGCTTTCTGGCTGACCCGCCGGAAGCTCGTGTACGGCATCTACGTGGAGGACTACGCACCGCAGCGAGTCATGCGGCAGTTTGGGCTGCGGCAGGCACTTCCTGTACCAGTCAGGCCGCCGATTCCGCCCCGCGTGCACACGTGAGTGATCGCTTCTGATATTTTTGTACGTACTTACTATTGTGATCGCAAGTACTTACATTACGTAATGGTTCCATAAACAGGCACACCACGAAGGGCGTCAAGAAAGGCACAGACTGGTCCAGGAGGATGCAGCCCTGGATTGCGCAGTGGGAAGGTGCGCTGGAAGACCGCGTGGAGGAGGACCGGCCATACGACATAGCCGACTACGCGGAGTACCTCATCTGGTACCAGGCGTGGACTCGTACCAGGCTGGTACATGTCGTTGACCCACCTGCCCCACACGTCGCCGCACCGACAGACGCGTACCCTGCGCACTTCGCACGCGACGCTCACATCGCGGTACGTAACTTGTAATTTCAAAAATTCTCAAATGGCAATATCGTTTCGACGATGGACCATTCTATGTCTTTTTGTCCAGGCTGACGTCGGTGCCGCGATGTGGTCCGAGTCCTCCGCACTAGTGCAGAGGTGGGGCACAGGTGGGGAGTTGACCCGCGAGGAGGCCGTCAGCTTTGCGCGACGGATGGAGGCCGGGTGTAGACGTATCGTCAGCCTGCTGTCCTGCACGAGGCTACCGGCGGTCTCCACACCTACGCCCAGTGCACCCCGACCACCAGTGCCACCCCGACCAGCGTGGCACTACTCCGGAGGTAGTACGTGGACACGTCCACCTCCCCCGGAGCAGCCAGGGAGTTCTACGTGGACACGTCCATCTCCCCCGGAGCAGCCAGGGAGTTCTACGTGGACATGTCCACCTCCCCCGGAGCAGCCAGGGAGTTCTACGTGGACACGTCCATCTCCCCCGGAGCAGCCAGGGAGTTCTACGTGGACACGTCCACCTCCCCCGGACCAGCCAGGGAGTTCTCCTTGGTCACGGCCTCGTACGTACATCCCCGGCTTCCACACGGATGATTTCATGGCGCCATGTACGGGTACGCATCGTCCGACCTTGTTTTTAACCTAAGACGACATGCAACGAACTAACGATATTACTATTGCAGGTCCTTACCAGCAGCAGGGACGCTTCTCCCCGGGCCACATCGAGGTGGACCAGTTTTTTGCGGACTGGCCTGGGCCGTCCTCCGACGCAGCACCAGAACCGGACGTTCTCTCCGGCAGCGGCCTCCCCGGTGCACCGGATGCCACACAGCCGGAGGTGCAGGTGACTCCACCGGCGCAGCCGCGGGTGCGAAACCCACCTGCTCGTTTTACTTTTTCGGTCCCTCGTCGCCCGCCGCCTCGTAATCCGTTGCACCGGAGGACGGCCAAGCGGGGCCGTATGGCAGGACGCGGGCGCGGTGATGGAGCAGGTGATGGAGCACCTTAGGGTGGGGAGTGAGGGGTGTATGTCATGCATGTAATGGATAAATACGCGGCATGTTACTGCGTTATATTATAAAGTTCATTTAAATTCAAACAATGCTATTATCTCTTCTTTTCGTATAGAAAATTATTTCTATATCAAGTAATGTGACAAATATTAAATACCAGTTCTTGTGAGACTTAATTACGAGTTTTTTACCAGTGCATGTGACTATACCACATTTTTTACGAGTTTCAAATTACAAAATTCCCAAAACCCTTAACAGGATCATGCAGGCGTGGGGAAGAAAAGGGGCTCGGCCGTCGGGCTGTTTCACATGCAGTCGCCCCCCCGTTGGGCGACTTTTTTTTATGTCGCCGAACGGGGGGGCGATTCATTTGAATCGCTTAACGGGGAGGCGATTGCATTTAATCGCCCAACGGTTACCAGATTCTTTATAAGTCGCGTTTTGGTGGGGCGACAAGTGTAAATCGCTCAATGGTTTGGCGACTCGAGCCTATTTGTGTAAAAAATTTTGTCGCGGGTATATTTCTGTATTTTCGAATAAAAAATGGGTTATCCGTACAAAAATTTCGTCCGGTCCTCGTGTCCCCGCTCATCGAAAGCTTCCGCGTCGGCGATTTGCGATGCCATGGGGATCCGCCGATCGACGCGGCGGAGGCTTTCGGGATCCGGCGGAGCCACGGCCGCCGTATTCGCCGATCCCCTCCTCGGCACCGCGTTCCGGATCCGCAGTGGCAGCTCTCTCGCCGCTCCGCGCGCGCAGCTCTCTCGCCGCCATGGTCGGCATCCTTCGATTCCGCCCGTCCCCGTCGCCGCATCGCGGCCTTGCTTCTGGTACAACCTTCGATTCCTCCACGTTTATATCCATGGGTTTATCTGATTTCCCCATCTGATTTGGTTGGTTGGTAGTCGGATCTAGGGTTTGGTTCTTGCGCGTACCGCTGTTACCCGTGGCACTCTAGGGTTTCATTGGGGAGCGTTCCTTTGTTACGTGCGGCATTCCAGGGTTTCGTTGGTGCGCATGTCGCTGTTACCTGCGGCACCTAGGGTTTGGTGCTGCGCATGTCGTTATTATCCGTAGTAGTCTATGGTTTGGTTGGTGCGTATTATGTTGCTATACGAGACGAGTTTTTTTTGCTATTATGGTACCCTCTAAGTTGGGTTTCGACAAAACGGTATCTACGTCGTGGGTTCTCTAAAATAATACTCTTGTACTTAAGACTTCTCTCAAATAGTATTCTCAGGGATTTTAACTCAAATAATTTGATTTTCGAATTTGTACTCCCCCAATTGACTGAACTGCCCCTGCTCATTTTGTTTAACCCTAATCACTTTTATTTTCTTCTTTTCACATCGTTTGGGTTTCATTGGCGACGGCGGCACGCCGACTGGCCGATCGGAATACTCGGCGCGGCGCCGTCAATGCCAGGCGAGAGCGCGGCAAGGATCGCACGGGAGTGCGCGCACCCTAGGCCACGGACGATCGCACGCCAGCTAGGGACGGTCGCACGTCGGCAGGGGCAACCGGACCACGTACGCAGCAGGTGTGATAATTCGAAAATCAAATTATTTGAGTTAAAATCCCTGAGAATACTATTTGAGAGAAGTCTTAAGTACAAGAGTACTATTTTAGAGAAGCCCGCGACGTAGATACTGTTTCGTCGAAGCCCAACTTAGAGGGTACCATAATAGCAAAAAACTCGATTTTCATTGAACTCATTTGCTTTTGATGAGTTCGTGCATGTGCCTTATTTTCAGTATTCCCCGATTATCCATTAGCGCATGCTGTCTTTGTAACTCTGACTTCATTTTGTTTGATTGGGTTCCGTGTGAGCGTACGCCCATATTCCCTAGATTTGCCATGATCCTGCCAGTGGATATTGCTGCGCAGTGCAGGAAGGACAGAAGTGGGGGCTGGAGAGCATTTATGGGAGCTTGAGATGAGTAATGGCAATGTGGAGGGTTTTTTGCTCAATGGGGTCCTCGCTTCAATCAGTATACTAATTTGCAAGCGGAATTGGGTTATTATTCTACTAGAAAGAGAAGTAAAATAATCATTACATAAGCTTAATGCTGAAAATTAATAAAAGAAGGTTTTGACACAATGGTGATAATAGTTTTCTGGACAATTTGGAAAGTAAGAAATGCAAGAGTATTCAATAATAAATTTCGCTTCTTGCAAGATATTCTGGAGGTTATTCGGCAAGAAGGGGTGTTATGGAGTTCAGCGAGAGCTTCTTGCCTTTGCACCTGGATACTGTAACTGCGTTGCTTTTGTTGGTGTTGTTTTAGTCTCTTATGTTCTCCTTTGTCCGGTTCTTGATTTGGAAAGAGGCTTGAATAAGCTCTGTTGTACTTTCTCATATGACCAATTTGGTTAGGTGATTAGTTGTACTCTTTCTTCTTCTATTAATGCAATGACACGCAAGTCTTTTGCGTGTTCTCGAAATTGTTTTAATAAAAGCTGATGCTCATAGTCTTGCTGAATTAGTAAATATACTAAATAATAACATGTGGTTGGAGCATTGAGCCAATGCTCATGCAATCAGATATGTACTATTAATTAGATATTTTTAGGTTCAGGTCCAGTACAACATGCTTCGGCATATTGTAGTGATTCGTGTGTAATGGAAATCCTGGAATGACTGCAGATTGTAGTAGATGAAGCCTTGTGTGTGCTTGTGAACATAATAGGAGGAATGACGGGATACGTTTGCTTCAGTGCGTGTGCCTGCACCTCACATCAATGCTTTCACTTTCAGGCTTATGATGTTCCTACGATGTTTTGGTGATATGTTGTATTGTGTTTAGAATGTCTGAAATAAATAGAATTGAGAATTGATAAATAGGTTACAAGTGTTTGTTTCAGTACAAAGGATGAGCAAACATTGGATGGGATGCGTATTAATATAGTTGCTTGTTAGTTAAATTACAATCATACTCATACTTTCAAGAACTTAAACAGAACTGTGTACTCATACTTTCAAGAAATTAAACAGAACTGTGTGTCACCTTTTGTATGCATTCTTGGGCAACTACTGTGTTAAGAACACTAGGTGTGTCTAAGCTTCTAAGGCATATCTCTGTTAGTTAATTCTTGAGATGCCTGGTGATGGAGATGTCAAGTGGTCATATGTAAGTATTTCCGATCAACATTTGATGTACTTAGCTATGTAGATGGTTGTAAAACTAATGTTTGATTTTCCTGGAGCATTAGTGTTGAACCAGACTTTTGGCCTTGATATCTATTGATCATGGTTTGTGATGTCATGGTAGCATGGCAGAGATATTATTTTCTTTTTCTAAAGGATGAGAGTGGTTTTTGTTTCTTTTGTATGACTTGATATATGTTGGTCATGGTTTGCGATGTCTTGCTAGCATTGTGTTCTGTTGTTTTTCTTCATGTTGCTTTACTCTTCTGTGCAATCTTTTTTCACATGATATATCCTTGAGTTTCTCTAAAAGAGGTTGTGCTGTCTTTACTTTACTATTGACAGAGATACACTTTTTTATCTGGAGGATATAAATGAATGTCAAGAGTGAGGATATAAACAAGGTACCTGCAATACTTCACTGCCAAGAGAAGCTACATGTGTCCCTTTCCTCTACATATGTTCAGTTTGTTATCTCTGTTCTGCACAAGTCCCCCCCCCCTCCCCCCCCCCAAAAAAAGTAGTAATATATATTAACATTTGTAGTGGCAGTTATTCAAACTAGGTACTATTGGTGTAATGCTGTCATGGGCGTGGGCCCTGGGCCTAACCAGTTCATTATTAGGAAATTAAAGATTAGTTTCTATTTGTTAGATGAACCTTAGATCGTAGAGGTAAACACCGCCGATAGGATGGCCGGGCGGCGGCGGCGTGATTAGGAGAGAGAGGGGACTATAGATGAGAATGACTTTATTATTTCTTGCTTAATTCCAATAGCGTGCGGCAGCCCTCTTATATAGATAGACTTCCTCTAACAGATAAAATCTAATCTTAATCATATCTCTAACAAATATAAACTAATATCGTATCCCTAACAAATAGAAACTAATCTCTAACTTCATAATAGGTTGCCATTGGAATATGCATTTAAATGCTTATAATTTACCAATGTTCTCTGCTTTTCCTATCAGCTGGGGTCATATCTGATTGAATCTTTGGCACTAGCTACACATATGCAATTCGTTGGCTGTTGGTAAACCTGTGTGTGTTTTGTGCATTATATGCATATGACAGAATGGATTCATATTTCACCTTCACTATCTGCACGCTTGTTTTGTTTTTAGAATGCATGTGTCTCTATCTTACTTAGCATGTGGTTGTATAGCATATGAAATATGTGTTTTGACTTGTTATCCAAAAACATGAAGGTACTTGTGTTTGGCATGTTGACTCATTTTACCTCTTCATGTGAACATGTACTGTCTGAAATCTGAATTGCGTGTGGCCATTGACCTGCAGGTACACCAAGATCAACACCAAAAGATGGTCAGTGCAACAAGCCAACAACCCTTCAGATCTATTTGCTTAGTGCGACAAGTCAATTGGTATGGGCTCTCTTTCATATATACATATTATGCTGATATTGGTGGTTTGCTATAACAGAACTTAAGCTTAACTTCTCCCTCTGAAATTACTTTTAACATTTGCTTACCTCATGATTATTTCTCTTTATGGAATGCAGATTAGATATATGGACATATAGGTAGTGCAATTTTTATACCCTTCTAGTGCTGCCTATGATACATGGTTGGAAAAATTAGCACATGCACTTCATAATTGCATCTTTACAAAACACATTCAATAATAAGGCCTAACTGGTTATGAGGTCATCACATATGAAAGTCTGGTTTTGGTTATTTTCTTAGCTAGTTTCATGATGTGATTATGTGAAAGACTGAAAGTAGAGCATTAGATCAAGAAGTTTCGACACAGTAGTGCTTAGGAAATGTTTATATTACTCAGTTGAGAATGTTGATCTAGTCTATGTATGTCTTGAGTATTCGCTTCAACTATGTATGTTTTGAGTATTCGCTTCAACATATTCCTGTTATGGAAATAGGTACTTAGTCATAAACCAGAGGCTCCTGGCACATGCATCACCTTCTCTAGTTGTTGTTTGTTTGTCATGCCTCCTTGAGGTGAAAGTAAAACATCATTTAGGAGCTTATGAACTGTCCAGTGGTAGACCTATCAAAAGAAAAAACTTTCCATTGGTAGAGAACACGTCAAGGCATATTGGATGTGCCAACGCATATGGAGGAAATTTTGTAGCATATTGAATGTGATTGCTACTGGCAGATCTAGTATGCGGTCCCTTCACATTTACGTGTTTAGTAATCATTTTGACATTTTTCATATTCAGTTAACCTTGGTTTTTCTTTGACATGTCCCCTATGAATTTTGCATATTTTGATGCTTACCTTGTGTTTTCTTAAATGAAGGTACAATTCAAGGATGGAGATTTGAGCAACATCGATCATTACGCAAACCAATCAAATTCGGGTCTGGGCGTAATTGAGCTGTTAAGTTTTGTTTTGAGCCTTGTTTTTGTGCATCCAGTCGATTGTTGGGGATATGGGGCTGAGGTTTCTACTGGACGAGCGTGGTGGTACGTCCGTTGAGCTCCCATGGGCTAATTTATGGGCCGTGCATTTTCTTTGGTTGGCCCGTATTGTGCACAAGCAAACACGATGCCTGCATTTGGGCCTCAATTCAGACCAGACATCTTGAACGGAGGCTCAAAACGGTGAAGTACCAATGGGCCGCATACATTTTAATTGGGGCACTTGTTGGCCTTTAAATTTCTGCAGTTTCGAAATCTTCCGGCCGGCCGTAAGCCCGATATTTCGTTCGATGGGCCGTCAATCGGCTTCCGTGTACCTTTATGGACCCTAAAGTGTTTTCAACGGGCAGATTGGGCCATAAATTTCAATATTTTGGAAATACATCTTTCATAGGCCATAGTAGGCCTCCGTGTCCCTTAATGGGCCTACAAACTTTCCAGCATTTGAACGGCCGTAATGGACAAAAGGAGTCGGTCGAATTTCTTACATGGGCCAACACTTCTTTATTGGGCTGCTTTTCGGCTTTAAAAATATCTACGTTTTTAAAATGAGCGTTCAAATCTTAAGATGGGTCAAAAATAGTTACGTGGTTCCGTTGGGCATAAATGGATGAGCTACTTGTGCCCACTAACGAGTAAACGGTCTTGCATGGCGACATTCTTATCACGGCTAGAAATTTGGACACTATTAGCACTATTGCTGCCAACAATACCAAAAATAACCCCCAACGCAGCATTGTACTTGTTGCATTGTATCATTATCCGTAAGACCGTAACAACTTTTTGTATTCATGTTTGGTAATTCTTGTAGCCGAAATCACTGCAGTGAGTAACTATGGTGTACATGTTAGATGCTGATGTTCATGTTTGTGAGAGCTTGCTTCTAAAAATGAAAATTTTAGTTATTTCATTTACATAAAAATTCATAAGTTACAAATGATGAAAAAGAGTAGTTGGATTGGTGAATTAAATAGAAGAATAATAATACAAATTAGGAGAGAAATTTGAAAAATTTGTAATTTATTTTTCACAGAAGTCAGATTCGTAGATTAGAGAATTGGAAAAAAGTACATTACATTACTAATTTGATTTATATAGAAATTTGTTAGCGCACTCCATGAATGAATTAAAAATTAGATTTACAAATTAAGATGGAAATATTACGCTTGTATGTGGTAGGCGGTAGCTACTGTATGATGGTACACTTGTTGCATGTTATATATACTAAGAGGATTCAGTACGGACTTATGTTAGGTACGTCATGGGTGACATCCAAGACTTGTTTGTGTTCTACGGAAGTGGTCTCGTACGCGACGGGCCGTACGGAGCAGACATGTCTAATTATGACCGGACCGTGATCCGGGCACCCAATCTGAACACCATGAGCCTGTCTGAGCTACGGAGATGCGTGTGTTCCGCATTCGATCGGGACACCGCAAGGAACAAATTATGGATCGAGGCAGTGTATGTCGCAGTGGTAGGTGCTGCAGGGGAGATAGTATGGCAGCTTATAAAGGTGATGAGCGACGCTTCATGGGCCAACTACATGGAGGTCGTGTGCAACCCTGACGCAGCGATTTATGCCAGACCAATGGTGTATGTTCAATTCGTGGAGAGGACAGAATCATCCACCATGGGTGGATCTGGTGGTGCTGGCAGAGATATAGAACCTGCATTACTCTTCGGCGGACATGAAAATGCTGGTGAAGGAGGAGTCAATGAGTTAATGGGAGATGGAGACCTACGGAGGCGCGTGGAGAATTTTCAACCGAATGAAGGTGCGGAGAGGTGGTGGGCCGCTCGTGTTGACTGTCACGAGTACCTTGCGAACCAGGTGGAGGAAGTGGAAAGCGAGGAGGAAGAGGATGTGGAAACAGCCAGTTCAGGAGAGGAGGAAGAAAGGGAACCTACAGCGGGAGGTGTGTTAGGTGGTGTTGTAACCACGGACGGTGCGTACGTGCCGTCCAGATTGGACAACATCGCAACAGAATCCCTAGTTCTGACACGGGCGAAGGAGGCAGAGTGGGGATTCAATGAGGACACACTCCTTTTAGGGAAGTGCTTCCGTAACAAGAGTGCTGCACAGTAAGCTATTGTCACATATGCCGTCAACATCAGTCGGACATATCGGGTGCACAGGTCCAACCTTGACACCTACATTGTGAAGTATGTCGACGGCTCCTGCCCTGGCAAGGTTCGTGCGTAGTGGTTCAGGGGCGCTGCCATGGACTTCTGGATAACGGTGCTGAAGGATCACACTTGTGAGCTTGCGGCGCCACTACATAAGCACTGCAACATGACGTCGTCATATGTTGCGGAGCTGATAAGCCATCTTGTGGTGGCAAATGTATCCATTTCTCCGAAGGTTCTCATCGCGGATGTAGCGAACACGGTGGGGTTTGATGTCAGCTATAAGAAGGTGTGGCGGGCGAAACATAAAGTCCTGCGGCGTATGTTCGGGACGTATGAGGAGGCATATGATCTGGTCCCAAGAATGCTGCATCAAATTGTAGAAGCAAACCTAGGCACGTATAGTACGAGTAGGTTCATGAGACGCAAGGGCCGAATTGTTTTGTGCTTGACAGAGTGTTCTGGGCCTTCCGTCAGACAATAGAAGGATTCAAGTGGTGTCGTCCAGTGCTAACGATAGACGGCACATTCCTATTTGGCAAGTACAAGGGTACTATCCTGACCGCGGTTGAAGTTGACGCAAATGACCAGTTACTCCCAGTGGCATTTCCAATTGTAGAGAATGAGAATATGGATAGCTGGCTGTGGTTCCTTGCCAATGTGAAGCAGGCCGTAGTACAAGATCGGGCCGACGTGTGTGTCATCTTGGACCGCAATGTAGGTGAGAAAGTCAATAGCTATGAGTAAGTCTATTGACTAATCCGGTGTGCTCTTAAGAAAGTCTTACTTCGGTAGTCACCTCCACAGGATGGATGTAAAGGATGACATCGACGGATGTGCCCTTCGCTTTACCGGTAAAAGCGATAGAGGAGAATGAGATTGATTATGAGCATTGCATTGCATAAAGAGTGATTGAGATATCAAGACTTGTGGAGAATTATTGTGTTATGGTATGTTTGTGTTCATGTTGAAATAGATGGGAAAGACATGGTATTGTTGTTGCTTGTGCTTATGGTAGTGTTTATTAGTCTATTATGTGCTTACTAAATCCTCGGACTCACCCGTGCTTTGTTTGTTTATTTTTAAGTGATCGTTGAGAATGTCATGAACGTGCAAGAGTAGCACATAAATAATTTTACGTACCAGCAGCACTTCATATATCACCTTTTATTAGTATGTTTAGACTCAACTGGCATGGTATGGTAGTTAGAGTTAAAATGATATAATGTATTGTGAGTCGCTGCAATATGAATAAAATAGTGTTGACTTAAAATTTCACGTACCAGCACTTTATTTACCATCTTTTGTTAATATGTTTAGACTCTACTGGTATGATGTGGTCGTTAAGAGTTAAAATGATATAACGTATTTTGAATCGCTACAATATGAATAAAATATTGGTTGCTTAAAATTACTAGCAGTTTGTTAAAAATAGTAAAAATATACAATAGCGGTAGCATTCTAAGCCAAGAGGATAGGTAGGATGTTACTTGATCCATATGAATTGTGTAAAAAAAAAACTCGTCATACAATTAAAAAATGCCACATCGTGTAAGTTACCTCTGGCCGAATCATGACAACGTTACAGCGAAGCTCTAATAGGCATATCAAAGATACAACTCAAGATCAAACCACTCTACCATGTGTAGATAACAAACTGGGGGAATTAAGTAAAGGAATCAAACCACTCCACCATGTGAAGATAACAAACTGGGGAAATGAAGTAAAGGAAGGTGCAAGCGAATTTCTATAGTGAAAAACCTAGGGTCCATTTCAGCTGTAAGTGTGCTCAATAGCGGATAATATCACTCAAGATGCTAAAGAAATGGTTGATATCTATTTTTTTCTCTCCAGCATAAATTGCTTCTGCGCTTCCTCCTGATGGCCCCTGTGCAGCCATCTCAACAAGTGTATACAACTTCTTGATTGGCATCTGCACCAATGCAAGAATTTGGTCACACAAGGTTTTTGTTTGAACGGCTAAATAGAATACTAGAAAAAAGATTACATCGTCCAGCGCTTCCGCTGCTGCATCAATATCTCCTTCATCGAACACATCAAGATGTCGCAACACCTGCAGAGAAGGCAGATTAGTTCGATAAACCAAAAAAAAATCCAATCCTTTAGTGTTCCAGAAATAGGCATTATGAACAGAGTTCCTTGCCACACTACCACAATCTACTAAGTGAAGCGACTCTAGCATCTTGCATGTTAACCATAGCAGTCAACAAATGCATTCTAGTAATTCTCTCACCTTTGTGGCATCCTCCTTTTTCAGTTTGGGTACATGGTATGTCACGGAGAACACATCACACATACCAATGGATTCTAGAAATCCTACCTCACTTGTGGTTCCAATCACAAGCAAGTTCTTGCCCTGCAAAAGATAAAAGAGACACGTGAGTCGAAGGAAAAAAAATGTTAAGACAAAGCTTGACTACATTTTTTTGAACAGTACCGAAGTATTGTGCTCAAGGATAATACTAAAGAAAAAGTGCGATTGTGCAAACCTTAGGAGGAACCCTCTTGAGGAGGACCAGAAGGGTTTGTGAGATCAAGTTTGAAAAGCGTGGTCCAATGGCAACATACTCCAGTAACCTATAAGATTAGACAAGAGTACCAAAACACACTTGAAGCAAAATGGAGCGTAGAAAGGATGCATGACAGCAAACTTCTGTAGATTTGAAGGTAGTACCTTTCAATGTCATCAAGAATTATGATGCTAAACTGAGATTTGTATGCATCCTCAAAAACCTGTATTGCCACGACAAAACACAGCACCTCAATATAATTCTGTGAAAGCATACGAAAAGCAAACAAGATAACTAGAAAAAAACAGGTGCATCCTTTAAAAAAAGATGCAAAAGAACACAGGAAAAATAAACAAGATACACCTTTCAAATCGATTCCTCCAAATATTAACTGACTACAAAAGGCTATCAAATGCATTATATCAAGAACATCCCTGACCTTGCAAATCTGTGCACACTTGCTGCTTTCACTGAAACCAATCATTGTTTCTGCCGATATCTATAGCGAAGCATAATTAGATATTCAATCCTACACCTTGCAATAGAGGATGAAAGAAAACTGGAAATAAAGGAACTTACAATTTTGACATAAGCAAAATCACTGTCAATGCCAACAGAAGCTGCCATAGCCGATTTACCACTGACAAGCAATTAAGATGAAATGAGGTTCCAGCAATGTTTTCAAAGACAAAAAAGATATGTTCTAGAGACTGTACCTTCCAGCAGGACCTTCCAAGAGGCAGGTCACAAGTGGGCTACCTTTACTAACTTTAACTTGCTCCACAAGAAGCATAGCTCTCTGATAAATGTGCCTATGTGCCTTGCCACAGTCAACAATACCACGTAACCTGTATATTTTGCACAAAGATATGAAGTTGTCAAAGATCACATGAAACAACATTAAAATTCTTTTAAATATCGAGGCCAACTGTCAAGATATAAATAAGAGAGAGGAAATTAATGAATTTAAAAAGCCTATGTTTTTAGTTTGTCCTGAAAATAAGAATTTTTTTTATGCCTGAAAAAGCTATAAGCATGTGATTTGTTTTAGTCAAAAATTAAATTGGGCATTACATTAACATTCATCAAATGCATTCGCCCAAAGAAAAATAGATTTTCCTACTAAGCTAGCTAATGGATATACCACTGAGCAATCCATGAATTGCTCCATATTATAGTCCTTCACACACTAGCGCCTGAAGTGCTTGTTGATTGCAAAAAAAAAAGGGAGAGTGACATGCCTGTTGCCAGTGTTGACTATGAATTAGGAATGGGAATTGAATAAGTTATTTGTAGGAGTGCAAAAGTTTGTGAAAGCACCTTGTGCTAAAGACTGTAAATAATGAATCTTTACAGAAAAAAGTTCCACGGGACACATGGGGAGAATTAATATGCAATGAAGGCTGAACCCAGAAATGCCCTTAGAAGAAACTGATCATCTCACATTTGAAATGTGTGCAGATAGGAGTCATTTTGCTAAATTATTGTTCATATCATAGCACGCACCTGCATCTTTCAAGGTCATCAGTGGAAGCACCAAATGCAGGAGTAATTTCTTGAAGTGCATTCACAAAATCATCCATAGTAATCTTAATGCTTTCCTCATCCAAAGGTTTTGTGAGGTCATCCATGCTTATCTGCCGGTTCAAAGCAAATGAGACGGCACTTTTAACAACACCTTCCAACTCTGCTCCACTATAGTTCTTTGTCCGTGCAGCTTCATTCAGAAGATCAGGTGTCATTTTGATGTGATTTTTACAATTATCAATCCCATACAGTACAAATCTTTATCATATTGAACAAGAACTTCCCACAAACCCCCACTTAGTCAAACTAAAAAGTAGGACTATGAAAAACAATGACAAGAGTGTTAAACTACAGAAGTAAAGATGGCCAATTTTTTAAAAGAAAACTTTCAAATCTTTGAAGTTTGAAAAATAGCACTAGCATGACTTAGCCGACTAATCAGTCCATGCTATGAAAATTTTAGGAAACCTTTGATGTAATGAAAGCAATGCCTGAAAAAATATTAATTCACAAAGAACAAACCTAGCTCTTGAAGATTAACATCTGGAGAAAGGAAAGAGTTCTCTTTCATCTTATTTGTATGAATTTGAAGAATTTGCAAACGACCATTCTCATCAGGCAGATTTATCTCAATATGAACTTCCAACCGTCCAGGTCTGCAACAGATGTATCAAAGGGCACTGAGCATATGCAAATAGTAAATCAAAACTACCAACAGAAAATATGGTCTAGGTGCAGTCCCTAAAATAATCAACAAAAAGCTTATCTTTGTAAATTTCTCTGTAACATGCACCACACTACGGAGTGGTGAAAGGTACTAAATGCATGGAAAACATGATAATGCCAATAGTCTATGGCCTAATATATTTTTCAGGATCCAGCTTGAATGCATTTATAGACAGATTTGCTAGATCAGTATATCTCATCAGGCAACTCATTTGTTCCAGTATGACACATATGGGGCTGCTAAACCGATGACTTCACCGAATAAATGGCCATATGATCCAACAAGGGACACAACGTACCTCAATAAAGCTTCATCAAGCAAATCCTTACGATTGGTCATTCCAATAAGCAAGACGTTATTCAATGCCTCAACACCATCTATCTAAAAAGTAGAGAGTTCAGTCAGAGCTCAGTAATACTAATACATATACGCAAAGAACATAAACAATTCTAAACGTCAAATTCTAAGAAAACATACCTTTGTAAGGAGCTGGTTTACAATGCTATCATGTACACCTGTACCATCTCTGGTAGATCCTCTTGACTGCACAATCAGAGCTCCATTAATTTAGGTATTTAAAATAAAACTGAAGCAATGATGCAGACATGCACATGATCTAACCTAAAGTACAATGGCACATGCACCAGACAATTGCTAATTACAGAAGTTCTAGAAGAGATAAAGAGTTCAATGTGGAGTTTTTAGGTATAATTGAATAAAAATATAAATATGAAGGGATATAAGCAAATCGTAGGTATCCAGAAGAAACCATGCCACAAACTTATGAGATACTCTTTTGCCAGGGCCTTTCCTATAATACATGATTACCCACTGTCACAGCAAACTTTAGAGAGCTAATCATATTCCAATGATGAGGGGCAAAAAACACTAGTATCCTCTTGAGACTCCATTGGAATCCAAATTCATAAGAACAACCCTGTACTATCTAGTAATAGTTGCAAGATAATCTTCGTTCTGGCATCTTGAGATAGCTCTAGGCAAGTGAGAATATGCATGATGATGTGAATTAAAGCCAACAGAACTTCACCTTGCAGATAGCATCGATTTCATCAAAAATGATAACGTGGAGGTCACTCTGATCACCTGTGTTGAAAAGGTGGTACAAAAATAAGTGCTCAAAAGGGTTCAGGTTCACTTTACACAGAAATATGGGAAGTCTTTTGCTGATGAGGCATCGTACCTCGTGTCCTTTGGTCATTTTCTGCATCAGCAAACAAATCTCTCACATTCTTCTCTGTTTCTCCAACAAACTTGCTCAAGACTTCAGGTCCATTGACAATCTGAGGTTAGAAAAAGGAATTAGACATTAAGACCTTAATGGACAAACATCTGGCATTGTAGTGTTAGTTTTAACAAATCATATAGTACTGACTACTGGGTACCTGTACAACAACAACAAAGCCTTTGCTACATAAAAATGTATTATGATACATGACAAGTTCGCAGCATAAAACGGACTATGATACACAGATTCTTTGTTGAATTTTAGTGTTCAAAACAAGAGTGCTGAGCACCCCAACAATTAAGTCTTAAAAAATAAGTTATTGTCTACTCACTGCTGGTGATAACAAAACTTTGTCAAACCAAAGTTTTAAATGTAATATTCGTATAGAGTAAAGTATCCTACTAATACATGTCAGAATGAACAAGACAACAAGCATTACACGAATATTTAGACAAGTAGCAAAACTATACTCCATGCTCAATAAGAAAATCCATACCTTGGGCTCCTTTCCGTTCAACAGTTTTCCAATCTGACGGGCCATAAGGGTCTTGCCAGTACCAGGAGGCCCATATAGCAATATACCCTTTACATGTTTGATGCCCAATCTACAGTATTCAGTAGTTAGTAAAACATCATCTATTACTATTGGCAGAAAAATAAAGCAGGAGGTAGCGTACTTACCTACTAACAACATGGGGAGGAAACACTCTCGAAGCAAATGCCCTACGAAATATGTCTGTGAATTCAGCACTTAACCCACCAATCCCCAACTTTTCCAGGTTAAACTCTTTATGTTTGAAAAGCTTGCTGCTAGCAGCTTCCTTTTGGTTGATAACCTGCAGTACAATAACGGGTCTTATTGCGGTATTTTTCACAAGCTATAAATAATGCTCTTGTCACATTCACTATTAATAGAAGTGCTGACAACAATATACAAGGTATTCAAAGAAACCTTAATTCCTGAATTAGGAGTAGCCTCAAATATGATGTATGTATCACTTGACAGGAATCCTCTGTCCAACGGCGTGGAACTCTCTTGGCCCTCTAGCAAAGCTTGATTGACAGTAAATATATAATTCGTCCCATAAAATTCAAATGGCACTCTTTGCCCATTTGTCATGACCTGTAAACAGCCCCACGGATCACCATTTTGGGCACACAAGTGGAATTAGTATTATCAAGCTACAGGCATCCTCAATCTAATCACACACATGCGACATCTCATGAATAACATACACACTAAAGTTATCCCAATGAAAGAAATAAGCCATGCTCAGCGAAACAATGCTAACTGATTATGCCATACCTGATCCACAAATCTCTTCCGGAGCTGTTGGGCAAGCACAACAGCATCCACCTGTGAAACCAAGCTCATGCATATGAGACCACACTGATAAAGCATTAATGAAATTCCCATCATAAACAATCCAATGAACTTACCTCCTCATTTCGGTTGGCTCTTGCCTTGGCATACTCTAGCTCTAATGTGAGTAATGCCAACTTGAAATCATCAGGAGGGGCAAAACTGGACAGAAATATCATTACTGCAAACAGTAAGGCAACATAGAATCATAAAAATTATTGATTTTCAGGGGACAGTTGAACTTCCTACCTGCTAACAGTAATGGAATCCCCAGCTGAAACCTTTGTCTGCCGACGCTGGACAGCATTCAAGGCGATGCATCCAATAGCAACAGCATCATGGGCAGTGGATATTCATTAAGGATCACAGATGAGGGAAAAAAGTATAACTCCATATGAATGTTAGCACACAATATCATCAAAACTCCATAGGATTCCACATCAAAGCTTATTAGAGCCGAGACAACATGATGTGATTTTAACCAAGGTAGATTCAGGGCAACAATATCCTAAAGTCACATTACGATGAACCCACTACAAAACACTAAAATTAAACACCAACACTAGAATGACATGACACTAGCGTGTCTTTTCGCTAAGACAAATTATAATGACATGACTATAATGAAAATCGAAAGTTTATGTCTTCATCAAGGCTTCTCCAGCCCACACAAATGGCATTCTACAGATCAACAGTTGCAGCAATGGTCACCAATGCTGAACCCAGAAGGGTCGATATTGTGGATATTATCTACCCAACTTATCTGCCTTAGCAGATTCCTCGTGGATTAGTGGGGCATAATTTTACAGAGCAAATAGAATAATGGAGTCAACTATCAGATACAGCAAGCCAAACGGGCATCATCTAAATTCCACGATGTCAAAAGTTTCAACATACTCAAATTGCCAACCTATGCCCCTGAGGTCAGGATCAAGACTTCAGCAGAAGGCTCAAAAGCGCAGTGGAGAGAGTCGGCAGTAAAGATAACGGTTCGTTGGCTTCACTCAAACAGGAAGCAATGGACACGATTCAATCTGGGAAGTTCAGAGGAAGATCGAACGGCGAGAGATGTTTTCGGATGCTACTGTGATGCACTGTAGACATCATCTTTTGTTATTTTCAGAGTTTAGCTCCAAACTTAAATATTTAGATCATTATCTTTACTAATGTATCTAAAGAATTAGCTTTGGATAGGAGCGCATGGAAGTTAGCGATCTACGTATCGGAACCATAAGAAAGTTAGGGGCAGTGCTTTAGACTCTTGGCTCAGATAATAGGTTGTAGGCTTAGAGTTTTTAGCATTGTAGGTTTTATTTTAAGACTCTCATCTCTTTGATCTTGAGAAGGTTTCATTTCAAGTCTACCCCAACTTGTTTGGGACAAAAGGCTTTGTTGTTATTGTTGTTATTATCGTTACTAATGTAATCGCTGAACTAATTGATCTGGGGGTTTATAACCCAGGAGCTCATGAATGGAAGGGTTATGACGAACTCTCATATACATTTTCTCTATAGTTGCTAAACAAGAGTAGAACCCTAGATATCGATTTCCCCAATTCCCTCTGTCTTGTCAGATTTGCGACTTCTATTTGGTCTCGCTCCATCCAAGGGCTTGACAAAGGTATTAGAGCGCACTCGATTCTCGGAGTGGAGAATCTACACAGTGAGGGTTGGAAGGATCGAGTAATTCCTCCCGTAAAATCCCTAAGCTGTTGCAGATTCAACACTTGGAGGTGGAGATCTTTCCGATCTGGTCTGGGTTGGGCTGAAATCACCTGTAAAATCCCCAGATCTGAGGAATCACCTGTAAAGGCAGCGGCGTGAATTGGCAAGAATCGAATGCTAGAGGTTGGGAAACCGTAAAATCCCTCGAGCAATCCGTGCTGATTGAGGTTGATGGTGGTGACCACAAGATCCCAATTGCAAGATTCCATGGCTGGGAAAGAAGTGGCGTTGCTGAGAGGCGAAATCCTTGCCATGAAGGAAGATATTAAAGAACTGAAAAGCCACCACCCAGAGTTCGCCGAAATGAAGGTGATGATGACACAGATGTGGACCAAAATCATGGGGGGAGACATTGCGGGAACTTCTGGGCAACCATCATTGAGGTAGGGTCTAAGTTCAGAGGAATGCGCAGGAGGCCTCCCTATGGGCAGCGATGAGGTTCAGGTAATTCCCCTGGCTCCTGTGTTTAGTAAGACTACTGATCTTCCTACTGCTATGGGAATGAGGAAGCCTAAGGTTCAATTTTCAATTGAACACAACACGGTTAGACCGGAGTTTTATCATGTAGTCTCAGATCTGAGTAGATCTACTGCACCACCTAATCTGTATGCATTAGCTAACTCGCTTCAGGGGATGGGAAACTCAATGTTGCATTCTGCTAGACCTCAGATGGGTAGCCAAAATGGCCAAGGGTATATCAGTTCAATCCTCGGGTGCAAGTGTTTGACTCCCAAAGGCACCAGTATATGAATTTCAATAGCCACAAGCCCACAACAATCCTTACACTGAAGCCATTATAAAAGTGCCCAGGTTAGAAATACCACTATTTGAGGGAGAAGATGCTCTGAATTGGCTTAAAATGTGTGAGCAATTCTATGGATTGTCGGGAACACCTAAGGAGCAGTGGGTAACATTAGCAGTCACCCATTTCCAAGGAAGAGCTGCAACCTGATTCAAGGGTGTTGGGATTCTTAGTAATGCTATGTCCTAGGCTCCTAGCCTCAGTTTTGTGCAATGGTGGGGGATAGATTTTCAGAAGCAAGTGCTCACGATGCTATGGAGTCTCTACAAAACATTAAGCAATATCAGTCGACTATCTCGAATTACATTGATCAGTTTTGAGGAATGCATGGCACTTGTGAAGAGGGATCACCCTTATCTACAAGAACAAGTCTTTATGAGTTGTTTTATTGGTGGACTCCGCGATGACATCAAGCATGATGTTAGTGGACAGAGGCCACAAGGTTTAATGGAGGCGTATTGGTACTCTAAAGTATTGAGAAGGCAGCAATGGTCAAGAAGCCTGGTTATTCGGGAAACTTTAGCAAAAGTAAATTCAGCAATAGCAGCTACACCAAAAACTCCAGACAGAAGGGAATACTACCTGTAAAGGTGGAGAAACAAGAAAAACCTACAGAAAGGGAGAAGAAAGGCTACTGGTATTGCAAAGAGCCATGGAACCCACAACATAAGTGCAAGGTCAAACGAGCTATTAATGCCCTACTTGCAAGAGACGAAGAAGAGGATGAGGTAAATCAAGAAGAAAGTGAACATGCCACTAAAAATGGGTATGTTACAGCTCCTGGTAGCCCTTCTCCTCCAGAGCAAGAGGGTACAAATGAACAACTAATGCAAATTTCCTCTCATGCAGCTAAGGGCACCACTAGACCATCCACTTTTCCACTGGTCACTTGTATAGGAGGAAGGAGAGCTGTGGCGCTGATTGACAGTGGGAGCACCAATACCTTCATGGATTTCATATTTGCCTTAAAAGTGAATTGCCCAATGATGAAGACTACCAGAAGGAAAGCAGGGGCAGCAGGAGGAGGAGAACTGGTGACCGAAGCAATGGTGATGCCAATTCCATACAAAATACATTTCACCCACTCAATCCAGTTATTGAAATTGCAGAGTTATGACATAATCTTGGGAGCCGACTGGATCTATGAACATAGCCCCATTCCAGGCTTTATATGGATATGCACCACTGCAAGTGGGGGAAATTGCTGTCCCAGGTAACATTTCAACAGAAACCCGAGTTACAATCAGAGAAAGAGAGAAGATGTTGGGGAAATTGAAGGGAAATCTGCAGAATGCTCAGGCCCGAATGAAGTACTTCGCTGATAAACTTAGATCTGAGAGGCAATTGGAAGTAGGAGATATGGTCTACTTAAAAATGCAGCCATACCGACGAAATGCATTTGGATTGAGAGGATCCCTGAAACTAAGGGCTAAATATTATGGGCCATTCAGAATTCAAGAACGAATTGTAGAGTTGCCTATAAATTGCATCTGCAAGAGGGAACAGCCATACATCCTATATTTCATGTTAGCCAACTGAAGAAGCATCTCGAAGCCCATGCCATACCTCTGCCATTTGTGCCTCTGGTGGGACAGGATGGGAAAGTTAAGACTGAACCAGTTGCTATTATACATAGGAGAATGGTGCCCAGGCAAGGAGAAGCTGCAGTTCAGTGTCTCATTCACTGGCAGAATCTATCTCCAGAAGATGCCACATGGGAGGATGCGAGTTTCATCACAGCTACATTCCCTGGATTTAAACCTTGACAACAAGGTTTTAGTCCAAAATGGGGTATTGTCAGGATCAAGACTTCAGTAGAAGGCTCAAAAGCGCAGTGGAGAGAATTGGCAGCAAAAATAACGGTTTGCTGGCTTCACTCAAATAGGAAGCAATGGACACGATTCAATCTGGGAAGTTCAGAGGAAGATCGAACTGCAAGAGATGTTTTCGGATGCTACTGTAGATGTCATCTTTTGTTATTTTCAGAGTTTAGCTCGAAACTTAAATATTCAGATCATTATCTTTACTAATGTAATAGCTGAACTAATTGATCTGGGGCATTATAACCCGGGGAATTGGATCATATACCCTCCTTTAGTTGGGAAATTCAGTATTTACCCTCCGCATCTCAATGACACGTGGGGTCATCATAAGTTACTGACACGTGGGCCAGGAGAGAAAATTGATACTATGTCACTCCTTTGGAGTGGCTTCGATAAAATACCACCCTCTAGATGGTAATTGTTAAAATGTCACTCAATACATGATTATCTCTATGATTTGCCTTTTTAGGGGGTTTAGCCATTTCTTTTTCGTTTTTTATTTTTTTCACCAAAATTGTATGTGAAATGACCATAATACCCCTTCTCTTTAGCCGACGGCACGGAACGCCGACGCCGCCAGCAAGGCCCGCCTCCGCCGCCGCCCGCACGCCCAGGCCGCCGTCGCCCGCACGCCCGCGCCGCCAATTGATTCCGTCCCCGTGCTCCCTCCCTCCCAAATTGATCAGGCCTCAACCCATCCATCCATCCGGAAGACGAATCCATGGAGTGCGAGCCGCAGCAGCTGCAGTTCCTCGGCATCGCCGGCATCTTCCGGGAGGCCGTGCACATCCTTCGCGCGCACCGCCCCCTCTTCGCCCGCATTGCCACCGCCTTCGTCCTCCCCCTCTCCCTCCTCTTCCTCCTCCACATCGCCGTCTCCCACGCCCTCTTCTACCACTCCGCTGCCCCCGGCACCCCCTCCTAGGGCCGCCTCCTCTCCCACCTCTCCGCCGACTGGGCCGCCTTCCTCCTCTTCAAGGCTGCCTACCTCCTTGCCCTCCTCCTCTTCTCCCTCCTCTCCACCGCCGCCGCCGTCTTCTCCGTCACATCCATCTACTCCGCCAAGCACGACGTCCTCTCCTTCTCGCGCGTCCTCTCCGTCGTGCCCCGTGTCTGGCGCCGCCTCGCCGCCACCTTCCTCGCCGCCTCTGCCCTCCTCTTCGCCTACAACCTCCTCTTCCTCCTCGTCCTCGTCGCGCTCCTCCTCGCCGCCGCCTCCGGCTCCGGCCTCGCCGGCCTGCTCTTCTACCTCCTCGCCATCGCCTACCTGGCCGGGCTCCTCTACCTCAGCGTCGTCTGGCACCTCGCCAGCGTCGTCTCCGTGCTCGAGGACTACAAGGGCTTCGGCGCCATGCGCAAGAGCAAGGCGCTCATCCAGGGCAAGCTCTGGACCGCCGCGGCGATATTCTTTATGCTCAACCTCGTCTTCGTCGTCGTCGAGGTCACCTTCCGGACATGGGTCGTCAGCGGCGCGAGCCACGGCGTCGGCGCCGGCGGCAGGCTCCTCCTCGGCCTCGCCATGCTCCCGGCGCTCTGCGCGGTGGTGATGCTGGCGCTGGTGGTGCAGACAGTGGTCTACTTGGTGTGCAAGAGCTACCACCACGAGAGCATCGACAAGAGTAACCTCTCCGACCACCTCGAGGTCTACCTCGGCGACTACGTCCCGCTCAAGGCCAGCGACGTCCAGATGGAGCATTTCCAGGTGTGACCATGACTGCTCACACACACACACACACACACACACTGAGCAGCGGCGGCCCGGGCGTGCGGGCGGAGGCGGCGGAAAAGCCCATGCGGACAGCGGCGGGCGGAGGCGGCGCGGGCGTGCGGGCGGAGGCGGCCCGGGCGTGCGGGCAACGGCGGCCTGGGCGTGCGGGCGGCGGCAGAGGCGGGCCTTGCTGGCGGCGTCGGCGTTCCGTGCCGTCGGCTAAAGAGAAGGGGTATTATGGTAATTTCACATACAATTTTGGTGGAAAAAAAATAAAAAACGAAAAAGAAATGGCTAAACCCCTAAAAGGGCAAATCATAGAGATAATCATGTATTGAGTGGCATTTTAACAATTGCCATCTAGAGGGTGACATTTTATCAAAGTCACTCCAAAGGAGTGGCATAGTATCAATTTTCTCGGGCCAGAGGGTAAATCCTGAATTTCCATCTAAATGGAGGGTATATGATCAATTGGGGGTTATAACCCAGGAGCTCATGAATGGAAGGGTTATGACGAACTCTCATATACATTTTCTCTATAGTTGATAAACTAGAGTATAACCCTAGATATCGATTTCCCCAATTCCCCCTGTCTTGTCAGATTTGCGACTTCTATTTGGTCTCGCTCCATGCAGGGGCTTGACACCGAGATCACCACAAAAAACAGAATAAAAACGCTCCCGAACCAAGACAGAGATGCGGAATTCTCTAGACTCCAGGATTCAAACGCAAACTACTACCAGAACAGAACAAAGCGCCAGACCGGCTCATGTAAGAGAGATCTCATCTCGGGACAGGGGCGAGCAAACAAACAATCGGTTACGAGGTCACGGAAAGGATATCGCAAGGTGAAGACCAGGGTGTCGCCGACGAGGGCGAGGGCGTTGGAAAAGCGGCGGAGGTCGGCGGGGGAGACGTACGCGCAGTTGGTGAGTGCCAGCTCCTGGCTCGGCGTGCTGACCACCTCCATGGACGCGCCGCCGCCGCGCACCTGGTAGTGCCTACCCGCCATGGCCTCGCCGCAACGAGAGAGAGATCTCGCGGGAGATCGTGCGGGGGCGGTCGAAGAGGACGAGGATTACGGTTGGGTTCTGACTCCCGAACCCGTAGGAAGGAGGTGCGAGAGACAGCGAGGAAGTATAGCTTTGCTTGCTTGCTTCGATCGGAAGGTAATAGGTTCTGGGCCTCGTGGCTTTACTCCATTGAGTAAATGGGCCTACCTGGCGAGGCCTAACTCCAGTTTATCCTGAGTAGTAAATTTTGTTCTTTTACTTGTCACTAGTAGTGTGCCTGTGCTAACGCTACGGTAAAATACAAAATAAGATAAAATTTATAAAATAAAATAAAAATATTGGGAATAGCTCTGAAACTTTAAGTTTTAAAGATGATCAAAGTGATATTACCCTTTTTTATCCTCTTAAGTGAAAAATGCACATCCATTCACTCCCGTGCAAACAAACAAAGGCCTAACGTAATTCAACATTAGATATGCATGTACCTCCTACACGTCGATCATATATCAATGAAATGGATGAGTATTTAGCCTTGAAAGAAATAAGGATTTCAATCCATGGAAACTGGAGTGTAGGAGAAGAACACATACATTTCGAGGATTACTTCGGACAAGGTCAACTGCTTCCTGATTGCCGAGGTGCTCCCATAACCCATCAGAAGCAAATATAACAAACTGATCATTTGGTTGTATTTGGCGTACAGCAAGTGCAGGTTCAGAACTAAGAATAGGCTTCTTCAAGGTTTCCCGAAGCCGAAACTTGCTATGAAGAGGTTCTCTGTTATACTCTGATCTTTTAAGATATACATCTCCGATAGATCTCGAGATCTGCAGAATATCATTTTACCTCATAAGTTGTATTATTTTGAAGAAAACAGTAGGAGAGTATCCTACTGTATATATATTAATATAATTTAAAAAAGAGGGGATTATTTACATGAAGAGATATAATATAAGTTGTATTGTGCATGCAAAGTAATATGCTATGACAAAAATCCCCAACAGGTACTAAGTGATGTCGTTAATTAGTTAAGTGGAAAAATATATATTAATGGAAAGGAACATGTGTGCCTGCAGAATGCATCGATTTCTCCTGTATATAGTGGCATGCTTCCCTTTTACAAAAAGCATAAACATTAAGCTAATACATATACCAATCAGTCTTAACATTCTATATTTAACAGAATTAGCTACAGAATGGAAAGGATCTTGCAAGATCAGACAAGCAATTGGCTTGCTATGCATATACCAATCAGTCTTAACATTCTATATTTAACATGCCTCCTCAATCACAACCTGCCAAGGTTGAGATTGGCCTTGAACCTCTCAAGCAATGCAGTCGGCTGTGATTTAGTAAATCCAACTGCCAACTGATCATGTGAAGAGATAAATCGGATGTCAAGAACTTTCCGAGCTACTCTTTCACGAACAAAATGATAATCAACCTCAATATGCTTTGTTCTAGCGTGAAAAACCAGATTGGTCGAGAGATAAGTAGCTCCCAAATTGTCGCACTCCAGAAAGGCAGTCTCGGACTGAAAAATGATAAGTAGCGTGAAGGCATGAATGTATTTTTGAAAAATAGTTTAGGGTTTCCAATGCAAAATTGTTTATAACCTTTTTATTATTTCCTAAAAATAATCAAAGCTGTCATTGTAGGCGTGGGCAGAAATTCATGATCCCGGTGCAAATATATACATTAATGGCCCGGGGCACCATTCGTCAAACAGAAATCATTGGTGTAATCATTCGAGCTAGAACACAAACTCTTTCTGAATACTTCATGTTCAGAACAAAAGCTTTATTAACAGCACAATTATTGTATAAACCATAAGAGATGATGCGGTCATTGAACTGGAAACTTGATTAAGCAACAACTGATTGTATGTTATTAACAGCACAATTACTGTATAAACCGTAAGGGATGATGCGGTCATTGAACTGGAAACTTGATTAAACAACAACTGATTGTATATCTCCTAATAACTGAAGTTTAATATTACTTAAAAAAACATTATATAATTACCTGTCCTCCAAAGAAAACTCCTTTCTTCCCATTCTATAACTATCCTAATTTAACACAGAAAACAACAAAATGGGAGCGATGCTAACAACTCTGAGCACACACATCATAGTTTAAGATGGATTTTGAGGTGTTACTTCCAAGATTTTTTCTTAGGTGGACCATGTCTAGTTTATGTTTGGAGGGCCCTGACTAAAAAGGCAGGATGATTCAATTGGAAAGATTTATGCTAGTCAATTCAATTAATTACAAAGTAGAGTGGAGTTAAAATATTTTGACACTATAGGGCAGCTTTCTAAGCTCTCATCAAGCTAACCAAATAGTATGTAATACATCAAACCACCTCTGACGTCCAATTTTCCACTACAATAACAGCAAAAACTTACATACCCTCCCTCAAAATCACCCACTGCTAAATGCAAGAGCAAACTCCATGTCACAATCACATCAGAAGTAAATGACAGAATTGTAACATATCAGTACCTTTCTTTAGTAATTAAGTTCAGGAAATTCATAACCAAAAAAGACACATTTTGACATCATTCACAACTATATCACGGAGCTCAAGCACAACAGAATTTTCAACCAACCATCATCTAACAACAGAAGTAGAAGCAGTTCCTAACTTTATCACATAAATCAAACACTGATGACATAATTTACATCCAGAGCCACCAAATATGCATGACCCTCACCATCAAAGTTGTCACACGAAAACACATCCAGGCTCCACAGTCACTCCAGGCAGTTGCATCATATCAGAACTGCAACAATTATGGTGCCACGCATACAACAAACTCACACCGAAAACCCGATTCATGCCCGATCACATCACATGTCACCCTCCGGAAACCAATTCCACACGACACATAGCCCAATTCCTAACAAATCCACACATTTCCGATGCGAAACGAAATTTGAGAGATTCGATTATACCTTCCGACGACCTTGGCGAGGGTCTGGAGGTAGGTCTCGATCATATCCTCGCGGGAGGGCTTGGGGTCGGGGAACTCCATGGTGATAAGCCAGTGGTTGTAGTCGCATCCCTCGAAGAGGATCTCGTCAGGGGAGATCTTGCCGTCGTCCACTCCACCCCCGTAGTCCCCTCCCCGCGCAGCCGCCGCCGCCGTCGACCGGAACCCGGTGGCGGCGCCCGGGAGATGCGGCCGCGGGAGCGGCGGGACGAGGGGGCCGAGGGGGAGGGACCGGGAGGCGGCGGAGGAGCCTGGCCGGAGGAGGGAGGCGGAGGTGGAGGCGGCCGCTAGTGCTCGCCGGAGGCGGAGCGTGAGGGCCATGGCGAGCTAGGTTTCGTGGGGGAGGGGAGGCGCGGGATTGGGCGCGGAGGGCGCGCTCGGGTGGGGAGGAGTAGGCGAGGGCGGAGCGGTGGATGAGGGAGGGGAGGAGGCGAGGGCGGAGGATGGAGGGGAGGAGGCGGCGCGGAGAACCGAGGGCAGACGCGGAGGGGGAGACGGGGGAGAACAGGAGAGCACGTGGGGAGGCGCGGGATTCGCGCGGGGGGCGGGGGGTGGGCAGCGTACGGTTTTATGAGGCATGGTTCAATGATGTGCATGATCCGGATGATTTTGGCCTTAGGATCTTCAATGAGTAAGAGAAGAAGGCTTGAGGAGAGATCCAGATCATTCATTTGAATGAAGTTGGATTACTTTGGTACACAAATCTGGGTGGACTTAGATTAGATATGACTGTGGGGGTGGATTTAGTAAAGAAAATTTTGGTGTATTATAGAGGGGTAGAGATTCGCTAGATGGGCTCCACTTAGCCGCGCCGAGATTTGGCCAACAAGTCACTCGTAATAGTAGATCAACCGATCCTTCGTGTACATGGTGACAGACTGATCAATTTCTAGTTCTAAAACCTGGCATCGAGAACTCGACGAATATTCATGGTACATAGCATTCTTTTTTGCGCGTTTCTAACATTTTTTTTTGATTGAAGAGATCGTTTGTAACAAAATTGGGTCACAAAATTTTACTCAGGGATACAAATCATCCATGATCCAACAAGGAAGACCACACCATAAGACAGTAGCTAACTCATCCTTTGGACGAAAACGCCAAACTCATGCCGGCCTTAGCCTCAGCTCGACTTATACACGAGAATCAATCGCGTTGCTGAGCATTAGCACATATAGGCAGTACAGTGAATGATATAGCAACTGCCCATGTAATGAAGCGAGAATGCGCATCCAGCGCGAAAGGGTTGACAGATGAACCTCAGCTGCTGATGTGCTCAGCGATCACGTTCGTGCAATAGCATCCGCTGCAAGAACGAGAGGGAGAGATGCGTCAGTTCCGTTTTTCCGGACTTGAAAAAACACATTCATGGCATCATTTTGTGAAAATTGCAGTAGTAAAGATTGCAAAGGAGTACTCACAAATGTCAGCATTTGTCAACCACATAACCTAATTCTTTGTCCCAGACGAGCACAGATATTTCAACAAGTACTCGTTTGAAGAACAAGTGTCCGCCAAATCCTGATGTAGTCTTGTTATGGACTTCTGCAGGGACTTCAGAGCAGGAAGCAAGATTCTGGAGTTCTGCTGGATATAGTTTCCATGAACCTTACAGAGCTCCTGTAACAAAAATGTTAGAATTAGATAAATCTGCCAATCTGGTATTTTTCAGCAAATCATCGGCTTCAATAAGAAGGGCAAAGAGAATGATACCTGAGACCAGAGGAGGATAAATTCCAGATGGGGACAACTTTCCAAAAGGTCAGCAAATGCGTCAATCAATCTCTGAAGATACTTAAATGGTATTGATGAACAAATTGCTCGCACATTGGATGGATCCACAGCAAAAATGCATTTCTTAATCAAGAAGTCTTCGTTTAACCGGAGGCTGAGTAGAAGGGATCTCTGTTGTTGGTTTTCTGCAAGAGCTTCCTCCACTTTCTATAGAAACATAAAGTACAGAAATTTGTTGCAAATTGATCAGTATAATTTTGAGACAACAAAACTCAAATAAGAAAGAACATGAAGTAAATACCTCAGGAGTAACATCAACGTCAAGATCTGTTGGATCAAAAATAAAAGATTCATCAACTGAGTACAACAGAACACCATCGGTAGTTGCTGCAGCAAAAGATCTTCCTGTTGGAGCAAATTTCACACATTTTGTCCGAGCTATGGGTCTTCCACGATTTGCCATGGATCCAGGTAAACCAAACCCCAAGTTACCTCTTGTTTGTTGATCAATTCCTTCCTCAACATCACTATCTTCATCATCAATTAGATCTAGTGCACCAGCATCTGTCATCTTTTTAGAGTTCAGAAAATCAAGAACTCCATCCAATGAGAGATTGCGAGTGATCTGGAATCTACGCAACAGCACCTGCACAGGTGACAAATACATAAAAACAATGAATAGCTTCAACCGTTATTGTGGGCAAAAGGCATGCTTACAATAATGTCAATGACTAAAGATATGCCAATGAGACAATGTAGTAAGATGTTTTGACCTAAGCATATGTATCTTAGATGTTACCATAGCGAATGGAGAACCATTCAGACATCACCTTCAGATGCAATTAGCTATTAAATATTAATGCCTTAAAGTTCGTCATACCAGGTAAATATTTCTGCCACTAAGTTGCAAGATACAAACATTTGGTAGTAATTACTAATAGAAAATACACGATCACGAAATTGTAGAGAGAGTATGCATAAATTTTTTAAAAAAATGGAGGCATCTCTAAGATTGCAAAATTAAAAGAAAAAGGAGGAAATGTATGCTACAGAGTTATTATTAACACAAGAATTGCTAACCTGTTCTCCAATATCATACATGCATATATATTTGCTGTTTCCTCCAGCTAAAATATAACTCCCATCAGCAGAATAGCACAATGTTGTGAAGTACTTCCCTATGCTTGTATTAGCTGCTGATCTTCTATCAGTCATGAGGCGCCCCCCAGCAATATCCCTGCGGCCTTCGATTGTATACATCAACAAGCCATCAAAAGGATCCCAAAAATGGATTAGGCCATCTAACGTGCTGCATGCTATCTGTCTTCCATCAGGACGATAAGCCAAAGTAAGAACATCATGTGAATGTTGAAAAGTTTCCACTGCACCCTTGCTCTCAAATACATCCCAAAGGCGGACGGTTTTGTCCCATGATGACGAAGCCAAAATAGCCTACCAAAAAGAACCTGGTTACTGTTTCTGTGGATTTACCAAACATATAGAACAGATAATATAGCAGATTGAACAAATTGTGCTTGTGCACACCAATAAAGTAGTTTTGTTTGCTAACCCTTTGTAGTTCTGACAACCGAACAATAAAACAAAATACAGCAAAGCATGCTCTCTTACATTGATCGGTGAAAACATCAGACCATGAACCGGTCCTTGGTGGCCACTGAGTACATCCAACAAACGACCAGTCTTCATTGACCAAACATATATCTGCATGAAAATGTTTTGCTAGTCAAGGATCTAGAAGTGAAGCAAGGCCACACAAAAATTGCCGGAAAAAAATGTTGACTGCATACACACACCTCAAATGAATCAAGTGTTCCAGCACATATTACTTCTCCACTCTGGTCTGCTGTCAAAGAGACAAATTGTCTAGGTGAAGGGGTAGTAAATGTTTTGAAGTTCCGATAGCGGAACAAATCCCACGCTCGAATAGTCCCATCAAGGGAGGCACTGAGAAGAGAATGGTTATTGGACATAAAATGAACTGCAGTAACAGCATTTGTATGCTCGGAAAATGTTATGAAACAGAACCCAGAGGAAACCGTCCAAACCTGCATCACATCAGTCCCATGTGTCAAACTCGCTGTGCAGGATATTGATACTTAACCCAATAGGGTTCTAAATATAGGGGAAAAACTCCTTTTGTTTCTCTTTTCAATGGACAGATAACAAGGCACTATTCTTCAGTTGAAATGAGTAAACTTGATGTGAGTAGAGCTCAAAGAGGCAGACCAATAGTTCTTTTACTACTCGCATAAAATTGGTGCATCAATTTCTTTATCTGAATAGCACTTTATCAAATTTTCTCGAATTACTTTATGAAGCACTTGGCTTGTAGTTAAAAGGTTTTCAAACCCATAACAAATGATAGGGGTTTTTTCATGGATCAAGCAAAAAGAGGGCATAATAAATATTGTGTGTCATTGCTTAGAAGTTAGAGCAAACCTTGACTTTGTTATCATCAGCTCCGGTGGCCAGTAACTGAGAATCTGGTGAATATGCAATGCAGTTCACATCAAAGTAGTGCCCCTGCTGCTTCAAAATGTAGCTCTCCGACCGCCATTCCCACACCAGCAGCTGCCCAAGTTTGGCACAACCAAAAACCAGCCAATTCCCCAAACTGTTGAAAATAGCAGTAGTGATCTTCTCCCTTGATATTGATAGTAAGTGTAGGCACACAAAGTCCGGCATCTGGTACAGCCCAAATACTCCGTTAGAGAAACCAACCACCATCATGTCAAGATCCCGGTGGTAATCACAAGCTGTTAACTTAGCCGGTGACTGCATGAAGAAGTTCTTTTTCTGCAGCTCCCACTTTGCCAAATGCAGTGGAATAGTGTCTGGTTCTTCCAATTCTCCCAAACTCTTCCTTTTCCTGCTCCCACCATCCAATTCTGGCTCGTCATTCTGTACCGATTCCTGCTCTCGCGTACCTGGTGAAGGTGGAGGCGAAGCATCACTTCCTTCCACCAAATTCCATGTAAAGATAGCTCCATCTTTGGAAACTGTGTAAACACTGTTGACTCTCCCCGTCTTCTTATCAGTGGCGAAGAAAGCGCCAACGACCGCTGCGCGGTGGCCGAGGAAGAGGAAGGGCTTTCCTCCGAGACCCTTCTTGACGGGTAAGAGGCGCGCGGTAAGGTCCTTGCAGGAGGCGAGGAGGAACGCGGAGTCAGGGGACCAGTCGAAGGATGTGACGCCGGCGGCGAAGCCAGGGAAGGTGCGGAGGAGGTGGAAAGGGAAGAACTCCTTACGGAAGGCGGGAGAGCGCCAGATCTGGACGAGCTTGCCGACGGCGACAGCGATTAGCTCGCCGTCGGGGCTGAAGCGGACGGCGGAGGGGGCCGCCTTGAAGGAAACACGGTGGAGGACGGCGCGGCGGCGGAGGTTGGCGTAGAGAGCGCGGCCCGCGTCGTCCGCGGCGAGGAGGAAGTCACCCGAGGAGGAGGCGGCGAGGCGGGTGATGTTGGAGGAGGACTCGAAGGGGAGCGTGAGGGCGGAGGAGGCGACGAGGTCAGTGGACGCGACACGGTTGCCTACCGCGGATAGGAGCACGGAGGAGTCCCCGGCGAAGACGGCGTCGCCGCCGCGGTATGGCGCACCCAGGAGGTTCTGGAAGCGGTAGTTCATGGCCGGAGAGGGGAGGCGGGCTGCAAGCTAGGGTTTTTGGGGATGAGGAGGACGAGTCGACGACGACAGGGTTTTAGTGGGTTTTGACTTGGGTTTCTAACACCTAATGGGCCGAATGGTTTTGTTGGACAGGGACAGTGTGGGCTAAACAAGGTACCTAGTGGCTAGTGTTTGCCTTACCGAATTCTAGAAATTTTTGTACGGATAACCTTTTTTTTATTCGGAAATACAGAAATATACCTGCGGTTTCATTTTTTACAAAAATAGTCTCGAGTCGCCCAATGGGGCAGCGACTCGAGAATTTCGCCCACCCGAAAAGCGACATGTAAGGAATCTGCGAACCGTTGGGCGAATCAGCGCTGTCGCCTGTACGTTGGGCGACTTAATATAAATCGCTGTACGGTTGGGCGACTCAGTCGCCCAACGCTAGGGCAACACAGGGGGGTTAAGGCGGCCTGCCCAGCCGGCTCCCACTACCAACCACCTTTTTCACTCATTCAGCAAACACATTCAGCGCACAGAGAAGAGGAAGAAGGAAAAGAAACAAGGGGGAGAAGAGAGGAAGGAGGGGAAGAAGAGGAGAAGGAGAGGAAGGAGGGGAAGAAGAGGAGAAGGAGAGGAGGAGGGGAAGAAGAGGAGAAGGAGAGGAGGAGAGGAGGAGGGGAAGAAGAAGAGGAGAGGAGGAGGTGAGGGAGGAAGGAGGAGTAGAAGTTATTCCATCAATTTGGATCCAGATATTATTTTTGGATTATGTTGTATTTGCATTATTATTTATATGAAATGTTGGTGTTAATAAAAATTATAGATGTAGAATAATTAGTACCATGTTAGTATGGAAATATTATTGTAGAAAAAGTTTGGTATGCAATTTGTAGTATGGTATAGGAAGTTTAGTATTGTGCGATATTATTTGACATGTCGCAAAATTGAAATATATATGCAGGCCGACATCATCAATGTCCACTACATTGAGAGTGTATTACGGAGCTGGAACCATTCGTGAAGGTCCGAATGGTGTGGATTTGAGCGATTTTCCGCAAGTCACTCTCGTACTTCCGGATGACGAGAATGCTCGAATGGGAGATGTGCAGCTTTGGCTGACCCGGAGTTTTTTGTTGAACCCCGAGGTGTACAGCGTCGTCGTGCAAGGGCTTTGGAGCCGGTCTCCCACGGACATCAGATGGGAGTTGAAGACATTGGTGCGCTCTGCCACATGGAAGGGCTTTGTGCTAGGGTGCCGACGTCGTGGATACGAGTGTGTGCTGCTTGTGCAACCGTGCTCAGTACAAGCAGCTGAGGAAGCTCGTGCAACAGCCGTTGTTGTGGGAGGTGCTAGCAGCTCGGGCGGGCCGCATGTTGGCGGACATGATGAAGTTGCTCGTCATGAAGCCGATGCGGTACATGAAGGAGAGTTACAGCCGTCAAGCCATAGAGAGCCAACTGGGCAAGCCGATGAAGGAGAGTATAATGAGTACATTGTGCAGCAGATGGACTCTGATGACGAGAGGGCATGGGATGAAGAGGAAGCTGTAGAGGACGACGACGAGGACAGTTTCGATGACGATGAAGTTCATATCCCCCAGGAATGGAACCGGTTTAATGCGGAGGGTCTTTCCGCACATGATGAGCATGAATCACAATGGGAGTACCATGAGATAGAGGTTCGGTTGCATGCTATGTTTGCTGACAAGGAAGCGTTGCAGGATGCCATCAAGCTTTGGGCCCTTTCAATGCAGCGGACATTTCGCATCGTCAAATCAAGTCAGGAGCAGTACACTGTGACGTGCGAGCAGACTGGTTGCCCTTGGCGGGTGCACGCCCGTAAACCTAAGTATGAGACTCATTGGATTGTGTCCAAGGTTGAGCCGCACTCCTGCATTCTAAACACTGTCTTGTCGAGACATCGTAACCTGACGTCCGGATTTATAGCCAATGTCATGTATGGAGAGATAGTGCAGAAGAAGGACATGGCAGCCACGCATATTGTGGTAGCTATTGAGAATAAATTCAAGTATAAGATTAGCTACGCGAAGGCGTGGCGGGCCAAGCAGAAGGCGTTGGAAAAACGTTTTGGCACTTTCGAGGCGGCGTACGACAACCTTCCTCGTATGCTTAATGTCCTGCAGGAAAGGAACCCGGGCACATACATCGCCCTCCACGAGAAGCCGTCCATAAGTCCGCCAGGGTATGCGGTGTTGCAGAGAGCAATGTTTGCATTTGGTGCTAGCATCGAAGCATTCAGGCATATGCTGCCAGTGATCTCAATTGACGGGACCTTCTTGACAGGCAAATACAAGGGGCAGATCCTGACGGCCATAGGCGTTGACGGTAACAATCAAATATTGCCGCTGGCCATTGCATTTATGGAGAGTGAGAATTACGAGAGCTGGCTTTGATTTCTCAGACATGTGAGGGCTGGAGTTGTAGCCACTCGGCCTGGTGTGTGCGTAATCCATGATCGCCATGCCGGTATTATCAAGGCAATAAGAAAACTTCAAGAAGACCCCGAGGAGCCCTTTCCTTGGCCGGACATGAGGAACCGGTGGTGCAGTCGTCACTTAGTGGCAAACTTTTTCAAGCAATTCCCTAAACAATCTTTGATGAAGCTATTCAAGAGGCTGGCTAGGCAGAACCAACAGAGGAAATTTGATGCTTTGTGGAGGTTGTTGGATGAGCACACTAGGAAGAACGTCGAAGAGAGGAGCAAGGAGCCGGTCACTCCTGGGGCGGCACAACCACAATGCTTGCCGCCAATCGATGCGCCTAACCCAAGTGGTCCAAGAAGAAGAAGCTCACGAAACATCAGGTGCTTCGCGCAGTGGATCGAGGGGGAACCGTTGGAGAAGTGGTCGCTGTTGCACGACACGGATGGCGCAAGGTACGGAATAATGACAACTAACCTTGCCGAGGTGTACAATTGGGTTCTAAGGGGTCTCCGTTCTCAGCCCCTTGTCGCCATCGTGGAAGGTGTTCTTCACAGCACAATCCGGTACTTCAGGGAGAGGCACGCGAGTGCCGCACTTCATGCGGCCAATCCCGGAGCTCTGTATTCGGCAAAAATTACTGCTTACATGGAGATGAAGGCACAAAAGGGTCAGTTGCACACAGTGCAGGTCATGGGCAACAGGGAGCATCATTTTGAGGTGATACTCCGTGATAGAGCCGGATTTGGGACGGCTCGTTCACTTGTTACGCACGAGGTATGTCTTGCAGATAATGGAAATGAACATAGCTGCACGTGCAACAAGCTTAAGTTGTTACACAAACCATGCTCTCATGTCCTCGCTGCATGCGGGACCGTGGGTATGGATCCTTCGAACTTCATGTCCGAGTTCTTCTTTAAGGGGAGGGTACTGCAGGATTGGTGTGGGGAGCTCCGAGGGTTCAGGGTGGTGAGAAACTTCGCCACTTTGGACATTGCATCAAGGACCTGGGTTTCGGATGTTAACATGTTGAAGGGTGGGAAGGGTCGGCGACAGAGCCGACGTATTAGGAATGACATGGATGAATCACAAGTTGGAACACCGGGTGCACGTTGTGGTCGATGCGGTCAGGAGGGGCACACAGCTAGACGATGCATGTCCTGATCAGTAGTTACATGACTTTTCTGTAATGTACTTGGTTATGTACTTATTTAGTACATGTATTTGATGTTTGTTAAAATGAGATACTTTTGTGGCTCGTGCACAAGACAATCAATTCATGACATGCTTAACAACATTGCGCATTATTTCGATCGACCCTCGTACATACTACGGTACAACCATACACATCGTTGCTTATATGCCAAATGAGCCTCGTGGCACCCACATGGAGAACTGCTGAAGTGGACGCCTCGGACGGGGCTGGCCATCGTGGTAGTGGCACGCACATATGCAACTTGGGTTTGCACAGCAACATGTCGGATCGTACGAGCTTCCTATATTGACAACCTCCTCGTTTCCCCTCTCGCATTGCATCTGTTGGCGGAGCTCATTGTTCTCCTCATTGAGAGTCTCCATTCGGTACTCCAAGTCCATTATTCGGTCCCATAAAGTACCCACATAACGGTCAACATACCGTTCATGAGAAGGGTCGATCCAGCAGGAGAAGTCGCATTTCGCCATCTGCGAAAAAGGACAGTAAACATGGAGGGTCCATAAGCAATAAAAAAATGTACTATTAGTAATTTGTACCCCGGAGCGTGGGCATCGGAAGAAACGGCGCCCGCCATCGTTCGGCCTTTCCAGGACCTGCACGACCACGTACTCATTGTGTCTGCATTTCGGCCACGCTGGTTGCGCACGCCGGCTTGGTACCAAGCGGTACTGTGGACCGAACATCTCCCTCCTTTCCAAGGGAAGGTCTTCCTTCGGTGACCCATATCCGACTGGCCCCTCATCTTCCGCCATGGTATGTTCCACCACGAAATAGAAGGTACTTCTTTGTTCGATTTACAGGGTTTTCTGGTTACAACTTCATGGGACCTCAACCGTGCTATTTATATCGAATGGCGGGACAAAAGAGGGCTGCTTTGCCCAGAGACATGACAAAAGCGCTCAGCTTTACTCGGTGAGATGACAACACATGCCAGCTTTACGCAGTGATATGACAAAACGGGGCAGCTTTGCTCAGTCCGATTACAACACATGCCACCTAAACTGCCTACATAAAGGCTACGATCTGAAAAACCTTCATAGAAACATTTATTACTACTCTGAAAAGCCTATCGCTATAGAAACCAACAAAATAGGGGCGTAGGCTGTAGCCTTTACAGTGAGTGTTCACGTCATAGGCATGTATCCTTTCCAGTGAGTTTTCATGTCACCTTTGCTTGTTGTTTCAGAAATACAGGCTACAGGCTCTGAAAAGCCTACATAGGGACATTTATTGCTAAACTGGAATCCTGAAAAAGCGAAAAGATTCGTACAACCTCCTCTCCATGAACTATGCCCACTGCACCAGATAACCTGTCTACATAAAGGCCTCCTATGTCTTCCATATCACATCTCCTCCTCAAGCCTTCACAATACTACTACACAACAATGTCTTCCTGGAGGTCCGACCCATTTGGAGTGCCGGAATGGCATGAGCGCCCGAAGTGTCATTGCGGCTTTAGGACGATGTTGGGAGTCTGGACGGATCGAGTACAACGAGCCAAATACAGCCGTAGGTTCTTCAAGTGTCCAGACCTAGATGACGACTTCGTGGTAACGACAACAACTAAATCATTTGTTTCTCGTTATCGTTTTTCAACTTGATCCACGACATCTACCACGCCACACATAGGCTTGCAGGTTCATCAAATGGGTGGATCGGGTGCCGCCGGCATGGCCACAGAACCGGGCAGTGGAGGTGGAAAACAAAGGACAATACTTTGTCAAGATGACTCAGGCTCGCGAGGTGGAACGACAGATGCGGCATGAGCAAGAGCGCCGCGTGAGGGTGGACCAAATCCGTCTGAAGGGCAAGGAGGATGAGCTGCAAAGGAGGCGGGAGCAGCTAAGTCTGCGTGAAGCAGCCATCAAGCGTCACGAGGAAGAGCTTCAAGCTCGTGAGGCAGCTCTCAAGACCAAGAGTGACCGGAACAAGGATGCAGCGGAGCCATCTTCAGGCGCAATAACAAGGGGAAACAACCACGCTACACCCAGTAGACCAAATGTAATAGACCTAGCAAGTTTTATTCCCTAAGGCAGTACTATCGGAGTTGCTCTTAGTCGCATATCATGCTATATGTTATGCTATATGTTATGCATGTAATAACAATGTCAGATAGCAAGTCATACCGGTTCTCTCCATAAACTATTTCTCAGCAACATCAAAATATCACTTACCACTCTATGTATCTATCGTTCTACGGTCAATCATTATTCAAAAAAATATTGGAATTTTTTTGTGCATCTACAACATACAGTGCACATAAACTTTTATTACAACTATACCAGATTTTTCCTCTGTTTCAAACTACAAATTTGCCAAAACTATACAAATTTCAGGGGGACTGAATGAAGTCGCCTACCTACTGGGCGACTGCATCACAAGTCGCCCAGCCATTGGGCGACTTCGTTAAATCGCCCAGTGAGAAAGCGACTCCGTGATGTCGCTTTTCCGTGAAGCGACATAGCTTCTTGTCGCTTTTCGGGTGGGCAAAATTCTCGAGTCGCTGCCCCATTGGGCGACTCGAGGCTATTTTTGTAAAAAATGAAACCGCGGGTATATTTCTGTATTTCCGAATAAAAAAAGGTTATCCGTACAAAAATTTCCCGAATTCTAGACCTTACTATTTTAGCCTACGGCTTATAATTTTTAGTAATAATTTATTAATCTAATAAATAGTAATTATTAAAATACATTAAAACTAAAAATCGACTAAAAATTAAAAAATATGACTGTTATACTAATTTTTTTTGGGCTTCATTTGACATACTCGTCCTGCATTTGCGACCAACTTATAGTAGACCCTTCAATCATGCAGAAGCTTGTGACATGAAGAGTGTAACTATGGCTAATAATTTTTAGTTGAAATAAATAGTAGTGATCGAAAGAAATGGTTTTAAAAGAAAGAGGTGAGTAGTGCAAAACATGAGAGAAATGCGTACGCGAGAGGAATAGGGTAAAACTTATCCTCAGAGTGAGATGGGTGCGAGAAGATTGAAAACCCCACTTTAAGAAATCAGGTGTTCATATTGAGCCACTAGGAACAGGGTCATGGTAGTATTCGATAAATCGACAAGTCTCTCCATATCATTCTCCCAACTACATCTTGCTTATACTGACTGCATCATTCGATGGATTGTTACTTAAGCAATTCTTTCAATATCCCTAATCTTTTCTATGTCTTACTTAAACTCAACTATTACACCCCGACTTCCTTGATTATACCTTAGCTCATCCCTACATCTTGCTTATACTGACTGCATCATTCGATGGATTGTTACTTAAGCATTTCTTTCAATATCCCTAGTCTTTTCTATGTCTTACTTAAACTCAACTATTACACCCCGACTTTCTTGATTATACCTTAGCTCATCCCTAAACCTAGTCCCAGTCCACGTCATCAACCATGGCTGCCTTCAAGCTTCTTACACATCAAAGATCAAGAAATTATTTTTGGCAAAGTTTTTTGTAACTTAACCCACGTTAATCCAAACATATTTCATGCACCATAAAATATAAATAGACATTTTCTTACAAACATCTGAAACCTCTTACTTTCAGACAAAAACCAATCTTTACCGCCATTGAGCGGCCGATCAGACTGCTGCCCTCGATCGAACTGCTCCCCTTAGATCAAGCACCCAGAAGATACCTTTTTAGAAAACAGGCACCAACTAAAAACCAATTGCACCGCACCGGCGGTCAGGGCTAAAATCAAATCACCACTGCCCCCTAGCCAAGGGGCGGTCTAGCAGCCCTAGCCAGCAAATTCAAATTTCAACTAGACATAATTATCATTTGTTCAACACAAACTATAGACATTCTCATATTACAAACTTTGAAAAAAATCTAGGAATTGAAAAAATCTTGGAACTTTAAAACAATTGTAGCCATACAGCTAGTGCGCTGGTCATTCAAGAAGGCAAATCCCAACATTCATTTCTCCGGTCCAACCCTTCGCAAAGGCAGTGCACAAACTCAAACCCTTTCGAAAGCAGAAAAGATGATTGCCAAAGCCGAAATGGCCACAGGTATCTTAAGCAGAACCACCTTCTCACAAAACCATCAGAAAACATCTTCTTTCAAAGCATCAGGAAGCGCGTCATCACGACATATCTACACTTATTCGACAGGAGGGTTGGCCGGCGCTTCTCAGCTATAGTCCATGAACTTCAGGCATCTACTCTTCGTCCATACCGTCCTCTTCCTCGTCCTCCATGACCTTCATCTTCTTCACAGCCTGCGCGGCGTCGCTCCTGATCGCTCCGTTCGGGACCTGGATCAGAATGTCGGACTTCTGGCCCGTCTCCGCGTTCACCAATCCTCCGCTCCTGTCAACCTTGTAGGCCAGCTCGTCCTTCTGGGGAGCGGCGTCGATGTACACCGTGCAGTTCTCGTCGATCTCCTCCTGGATCAGCATCTTGGACAGCTGGGTCACCACCCTCTTCTCGATCCATCTCCTGATTGGCCTTGCACCATACACCTGTTAAACCAAATACATATAGTGCCGAGTTAGCATCAAGTCAAGGTATGTACGAGGAATTTTCTGATGGATCAGATGGATGCTGTCACATACCGGGTCGTAAGACAATGATAAGATGACGTCCAATGCAGCGTCGGTCACAGCCAGAGCAACGCCCCTTTCAGCTAGACGGACGGCCACGTCCTTCGTCTGAAGACGGGCAACCTTCCTGAGTTGCTCATGCGACAGAGGGTGGAATATCACAATCTCGTCCAGACGGTTCAGCAGCTCAGGACGGAAGTGCCTCCTCACCTGCACACAAGCACTCCAATTGAGTACCAAATCGCGAAGGAATCAATAGCTTCGAGGAAACAAAGATGGCTCTGGAAGAGAGATTCATACCTCCTGCATGACAAGATCGCGGGCAACCTTCATCGAATTCTTGCCCACCATTCCTGCAAGAAGGTGCTCGGCGCCAAGGTTCGATGTCATGATAATCACAGTGTTCCTGAAGTCCACTGTCCTGCCTTGGCCGTCAGTCAGCCTTCCGTCATCGAGGACCTGGAGGAGTGTGTTGAACACTGCAACGTGCGCCTTCTCGACTTCATCGAAGAGGATCACACTGTATGGCCTCCTCCTCACTTGCTCTGTCAATTGCCCGCCCTCCTCGTGGCCAACATAGCTTCAGCCAACAAAAAATTTCAAGTCAACACCCAAATTCAGTTTTTTTACAGATAAAATGCAGTGAAAACATGGGGAATAACACTAGTAGCATGTTATACTTACCCAGGTGGTGCTCCGATCAGTCGAGCAATCGAGTGCTGCTCCATGTATTCAGACATGTCGATGCGGACAAGCAGGTTCTCATCATCGAACAGCTGCTCCGCGAGGGCCTTGGCGAGCTCAGTCTTGCCGACACCAGTTGGACCCAAGAAGAGGAAGGAGCCAGTAGGCTGTTGCGGCCGGCCAAGGCCAGCCCTCGACCTCAACACCGCTTCTGCAACGGCGTTCACGGCCTCTGTCTGTCCAACCACCCTCTGGTGCAGTCTATCAGCCAGGCCAACCAGCCTCTCCTTCTCGTTCTGCCCAAGCCGGGTCACCGGAATGCCAGTCCATCGGCTCACCACCTACCCACAAGGAAGAAGATCGTTTCAGTACAATGCACAACCTACTACAAGTCTACAAGAAACAAGCAGCATTGCTCTAGCTAGAGATGTCTGTGGCACACGTACCTCAGCAATCTGCTCAGGGCCTACAGTTTCAGTGAGCATCAGGTTCTCCCCTGTCTCGCCCTCCAGCTTGGCAATTGCAGCATCGATCTCCTGGAGGGCACCGTACTTGAGGTCAGCCACACGGGCCAGGTCCATCCGGCGCTCGGCCTCCTGCAGGGTGAACTGCAGCTCCTCGCGGCGCTGCTTAAGCTTCCTGATCTCGTCGATCCTCTCTTTCTCCTTCCTGTACTTCATTGCCAACGGCTGCAGTTTGTCCCTCAGATCCTCCAGTTCTCTCTTGACCTGAGCAAAGCCCACATTGAAACGACGTCAGTACAAAGTAGAACATGAAAACTGTTAGATATGACTAGAAGAATGAGGAATTCAGGAGCATGAGGTACGCACCTCAACCAGCCGAGCTTTGCTGGCTTTGTCCTTCTCCTTCTCGAGTGCGTGGAGCTCAACCTCCAGCTGAATCCTCTTCCTTTCGAGGTTATCGATCTCCTCCGGCTGGCTGTCGAGCTGCACCCTCACGTTCGCGCAGGCCTCGTCAACCAGGTCAATGGCTTTGTCGGGCAGGTGGCGACCTTTACGAAACAAGGTCAACAAAGAATGTGTGAATTCAAATCTGACGATCTAGCATGTGCCATGATGCAGTTTGGCAATGGCGAGAACAACGAGAAAACGCTTACCCATGATGTACCTCGCCGAGAGCTGCGCGGCGACGACGAGCGCGCGGTCCTGGATCCTCACACCGTGGTGCCCCTCGTACTTCTCCTTGAGCCCCCTTAGTATGCTGATGGTGTCGACGACGCTCGGCTCGGCGACGAACACCTGCTGGAACCGCCTCTCGAACGCGGCGTCCTTCTCGACGTACTTCCTGTACTCCTCCAGCGTCGTGGCGCCGATGCACCGGAGCTGGCCCCTCGCGAGCATTGGCTTGAACAGGTTGGCCGCGTCCATGGACCCCTCCGTCCTCCCGGCGCCGAGGACGAGGTGTATCTCGTCGATGAAGAGGATCACCTTCCCCTCGGCCTCCTCCACCTCCTTAAGCACGGCCTTGAGCCGCTCCTCGAACTCACCGCGGTACTTGGCGCCGGCGACGAGCGCGCCCATGTCGAGCGCGATGAGGCGGACGTCGAGGAGGTTGCTGGGCACGTCCCCGCGCACGATGCGCTGCGCGAGGCCCTCCACGACGGCCGTCTTGCCGACGCCGGGCTCGCCGATGAGGACGGGGTTGTTCTTGGTGCGGCGCGAGAGGATGCGCACGACGCGGCGGATCTCCTCGTCGCGGCCGATGACAGGGTCGAGCTTACCGGCCTGCTCGACGAGGTCGCGGCCGTAGGTCTTGAGGGCCTGGAAATTGGTGTCGCCGGAAGCGGACTCCACCCGGCGGTTCTCGCCGCCGCGGAGCTTCTCAAGCTCGGCGCGCACCCGCGCCGCGGACACGCCGGCCTCCTTGAGGCAGTCGGAGATCTGCGAGTCCTCGAGGAGGCCCAGAAGCATCTGATCGACGGCGAGGTGCGAGTCCCCGCGCTTCTTCTGCGCGGACTGCGCGCGGCGGATGACCTTGACCATCGCCGTGGACGCCGGCACGGTGTCCGGCGGCGGGGACTGCGACGGCAGCTTCTTGAGCGCGCTGCTCAGCACGCGCTCGAACGAGTCCGCCGCCGCCCCGTCCCCGCCGGACGCCTGGGAGATGGCCTGCCGCAGGATCCCCGCCTTGTCCGCCACGAGCGCCGCGGCCAGGTGCAGTGGCGTGAGCTGCGCGTGGCCGGCCTCCGACGCCATCTCGTGCGCCGCCACGAGCGCCTCATTAGTCTTGTGCGTGAAGTTGTCCGGATTCATGGCTACCAGTACTTCTCCTCCTCACAATCTGCAGCAAGAATCAATCTCGCGCGTTTGGGCGAGACGAAAGATCAACAAGTGTTTGCGGAATTGCTTCGCTTCTGTCAGTGCCTGAGCTACGATGGCTCGGGGCTGGAGGGGCGGTGAGCATAAGAAGGGGGAGCAGAGAGTTCGGTGGGAATCTAGAATGGAGTGGAAGGGACGGGAAGAGAAGCGGCGAGATGGTGCGAGAGAGTTCTTATGACATGCGGGGCCGAGTGCTTCTGCTGCCGTTGGATCGTCAGGGGGAGCGCCGCGGATGGGCGACGCTTGTACCGGCTGCGGATGCGGTTGCAGGTTGCTCCATCGGTGTGTGTAGGTGGGTCCCATGAATAAGAAATTCTGATCCTTTCCGTCCGATTTTCTTCTCGAAAGGAAAGAAAGCAGATTGGCTCGTGACAAAGTGACAGTCCTGGCCTGTAACGATGACACGTGTCAAACACCCCCCCCCCCCCCGGGCGACTAGCAGCACACGGGCAATCCAACGGTCAAGGTGCAGAAGGGGCGTAGAACATGCGGGGCGAAAGCTCGTGGGATCGCCCTTCGATTGAACGTACGATGCGGGACCTTGCAGATGAGCTCCTTATGTTTGATGTATCTTCGTTGACGTGTCTACGACATATTCAATCCAGTCTAGCCCGCAACGACGGTGTCCGTCCAACCATTGCATTGTCGCTGAAACCATCGATCCCCGTAAGTACTTTGTAGTAATCCTCTCCCTTAGATTAACTTGTTGGTGACTCCATTCGATACTTATGGTAGGGTTCATCCTGAAAGATGCTAAGTATATTGCGGCTATTTTTTTTTTGAACCGTACATAACGAAAGAGCACAATTTTCGAGCGTCGATGACGGCCAACCTTGGTCGTGTCAATCAGGTGTGTGAAGCCGTTGGCATCTCCCCGCCGGAGCATGTCGTGCCCAACGGCGGTCGGTCACGTGCTCGTGAGGGCGACGGAGTGAATGTCTCCCCTTCGCGTCAAGGAACGCGGTCTCCTCTCGCGGTGCAGACACTGTGCTCGGTGGGCCCTCGTACTGGTGAATCAGGCTCTGTTCTTTTTAACTTTTAAAAGCTGTTTTTTGATTTTTCTACAGTAATTAATTTTTAAACGGAGTATTTTTTTAAGATATGGTCTACTAGTTAATTGTAATACATACTTTACTGACTTTATTTATATCGATAAAACCACACATGAATTTTTGTTACTTTATAATATCTTATACAAATAGTCTAAAAATCACACGTCACAGCTAAAAAGAACATATCCATAGACCATGGTGGAGGAAGCTGCCGTGGCGACGGAGTCGAAGTCCGTAGATTACACAAACCTCGAGGCCGAGCGAGAATCTTGCGGATGGCACAAAGGCCCCCTGTACTGCGAGTCCCAGGGCCAGGGGTGCCGGCGGCCCCAAAGTTGGCGCGGGAGGCAAAGCCCCCGACCGTGAAATCACTACGCTATGTACTTAGCATAACCAAATTCTCGCAGCATGATTAAAGTGGTTCTCCTTATAGCATCCAAATTGCATGTGAAATTCCTGGTGCTTTACTTTCTTGTTTACTGGATGTAGCCACATTCTTTCTCAAGATTTTACAAAATTGATATATCTGTTCTTAAAATCTTTATCCTTAGTATTCTCCATTCTCCTTGTTTTACAAGATCTTTCTCCTTAGTATTCTCTATCCTGTTCTTAAAATTGCTCTATCCCCCTTTCCAGATTTTACAAGATAGTTGTTACATCAGAAAACTATCCTGTTGTGCTATCAAAGCTACCAGAGGAAGGACTAAAATTTGAAACTGATAACTGCTATGAACTGCTGCCTTTGAACCCAATTGAGGTATGTGGTTTTCCTTTCTCATGGTCAAGTATGTACGGGTTGAACATTAATTAATAAATGCTATCATGGTTTCTCTCAAATCTTAAGGTTGCAGCCATACTTTCAACAGACTGTTGAATAGAAGCCCCAGCTTTATCAATTGTTATAGTTGGGATTTGCTAGCATCTGAATGCCCGATCCGTGCGCTAGCTCCGTACGATCAGTTGCAATATTTTTCGGCCATATATGCAACAAAAAAATTGATAAAAATTTTAATGTTGTACACACGAAATCAGACTGTTACACACATAAAATCAAAACGCTGCATGCATGAATTCAAAATATTGCACATATGAACCAAATTGCTGCAACAAAAACAACACCTATCTCCCATGGCAGCATCCAACCTACAGTCCTCTTGCTTCAAGGGCGGCGCGGTTGGCCGACTGGGGCGCCATTGTTGGAACCGCAAACCGCCCAAGGATCGATCAGCTCGACGCAGCAACGAACTCACCCGTACTAACACACACAGGAGCTGATTTTGTAATGGATAGACACAAGAAGTATTTTTGCAGTGACGAACACCTCTTTTTCTCTATTCAACTCAACTCGAAAGCAACTGAGTACATGGCTTTTAAAGCCCAGCAACGCACACCGGCGAGCAACAACTCAACCGAGTCTGCAAGCGCACGTACGCATGCACGCCATCCACTTCTCCACGACGCGCACTCACGCGTCCATCCGGAAGAAGCGCTCCATAGCTGACCACAAGCCACTCCGCCTCCGCGTCGTGGTCTTGCTAGCTTCTCGCCGTACTCACACACTAGCACAAATTAACTAACAAGCCTAATCTACATGCATGCTTGACTCAGGAGTTGCTAACAGACTAAATCAACGTGCACATGACCAACACAATGCACTGACTCAACCCATTAGAAAATGACTACGTATATGCATGTCACACATGTACACATACGTCTACTAAGGCAGAACTTTAAAGAACAACACATGCAAGTTAAGATTAGTACTAACAGCCATGTCGGGCACGTAGGTGAACTCGTTGCTGAAGACGACGCCGGTGGTCGTGAGCACGGTGGCCAACGACGGGACGAGCGGGAGGATGGGACGGGGACAAAAGATGGTGTAGGGGATGTTGACGCCATACTTGATGGGGATGCGAGCGATGAGGTTGGGCTTGATGCCGCCCATGCCGCTGGTGTGCTGCTTGAGACAAGTGCAGGTGGTGTTGCGGTCTACCGGGGTGGCGACGGCCACGTTTAGGCTCGTCACGCTGCTGCAACAGCTCACCGCGGGGGAGGCCACCTTGCCCATGGCGTAGCCGATGCAGGGCACCGGGAACTTGGAAACCCACCACTTGCCCGCAACTCATCACCGCGCTCTCCGCCAACATGCCACCAGGAAAGCCATGAAAAGGGCGGCGGTAACCGCAACACGAGCGGAGCAGCCATGGGATCGATGTGCCGAGAGACTAGCTAGGTCGATCGTGAGTAGCGCTAGTGTGTTTTGTGTGGCTTTTGTAACGCCCCCGTTTCCAGGGGCGCGTACGGACACGGCACCCCGCAACTATTCACTCATGAACAGTTATGGAGTGTCGCGCAAGAGTATACCATTGCATGCTTACGACAAAAGTTCAGCATATATTTCACATACGGATTAACATCCATTTTTCAACAGCGGGGCGTGCAAGCCCAAAGCATAATTACATTACAGAAGCTCCAAGATCCGCTTGAGCGCGGCCAAGACCTAAAGCCACGGATCCTCGTCGAAGAAGCGACCTTCCGGGACTTCCTCAACGGGGAGGCAAACACCTTCGTCTTGATCCTCTAAAGAAGGGCAAAAGCAAGCCGTGAGCCAATCAACCGGCTCAGCAAGTCCCAAAGGGACCCTAACTTATTACATGCACGGAACATCAAAGGAAGGGAGTATATTTGGTTTATTAACTTTGAGTGGATGCAGTTTTATTTGCAAGCATTTTATAAGAGGGACCCAAAACTACTCCTCAAGAACTCAGGGGTTTTTCAACAAGAGTTCATTAACCAACCTAAACAAGTTAAACATTTACAAAACTACTTAAGCCTTGCGGCTGGAATCACCCAAGTGACACAGCTCCAATAACCGGGAGCACGGCGTATTCGAATACCATTTATTTGACTCTGCAGAGTTTGCTCAGCTTTACCCACACGATTCCTCAACTTCCGCTAAAGAGTTAAGAAAGCCAGGTCGTTTCACTGCTCAACTCTTTATATAGGCTCTACCCGGTAGAATTCACTCGGGTCTGGATCTCTCTCTCTCACACACACACACACACACAAAACGAATAAACCATTGTCCGCTTCGAGTGAACTCTACCGTTGTTAGGCAACCGTAACCCGCCTGGCCTAACCTCGCTGCTAATCCTCCTGTAGAGTTTCAATTGAGTTGAGCAGCTACTAGACCAGTGTTGACAAGTCAACTCCTGTGGTTGAGCGATCACTGTGACATTTGCTCAGCGTAAGGGTTTCAGTCCTTATATTTTCACATGGTCCGCAACCTCGCCAGGTACGCGACCCAACCTGAGGTAAGCGGTGGGCGTAGACCGTCCCGCGGTTTCCCACTCACCCTTACCCTACTCCAAACCTAGGGTAAAAGATTGGCGAGGACCGCCTTGCGGTTTCCACTCCCCCTTACCCTACCTTGTGCACGCCGGCACTCTCCGCTCTAAGATACGGTGTCCCATACCACCCTACCTTAGAGTCGGGTTTTATAAATTCTATTGGCTCGCTGCCACGACCTTATTAGTGTAACATTTTGCATGATAGTGATAACCTACAATTATCTAGATTATCAAGTAATTAAATCTAGGGTTACAAAGGCATGGCAACAAATTAATCATGGCATTTAACGGTGGTAGGATTAACTACATAACAAGTCATTCTAAACATTTTATTTTATTTCAAACTAACATTTCATAACTAGCTTAATGCAAATAGCATATTAACATAAATAAACAGCATGGGTTTCAATATGATCAAAGGATTTGGGACTTGCCGTGAATCGGGACGAACTCGACTAGCTTGAACGTAGAAGCTTCTGGATCCTGCGACTGCACTTGAGCTTCCGGAATCTTCGACACTAGCGCAAACACTGAAAATAATATAAATCCGGCTTGCAACTAAACAAGCGAGGAAAAACAATCTAATCAAAAAGAAATAAAATGCATAAACACTCCAAATGGATTTTTAGGAATTTTTCTAGGATGAATCTGTGGAAATGGAGTTCACCAGAGGGTCTAGAATAATATTTGGAGCAAAGTGGTGAAATTTGGGAATTTTTGGGATTTTCTGTGATTTTCTAGGATTTATTTGGATTTTCTGGGATTTTAGAAATTAACAAATCACTGGAAATTAGTGTGAACAGTGTCGGGCCGGCCTTATGGCTACAGTGGCTCGGCCCAACGGACGGCCCGCGTGGCCAACGGCCAGTGCGGCCCAGCGCGCGCGCGCTCTCGCGCGGGAGAGAAACGGGCCGAGGGGAGGCGGCCCAGCCAGCGCGCGCCCGCGCGGTCCGGATGACCGACGCGTGGGCTGAGCGAGCGGCAGGGATGCGGAGCGGACTGGAGGCTCGGATGGAGTGGACGAAGATTGGATGGTTGCGATGAAACGGGGCGAAGCGAATCGGTACGGGAGATCCGACGGCCGACGTTAGAAGGTGGAGGTTGGATCGGTCAGCGGAGAAGAGGCCACGTCGTCGTCGTCTTCCTCCAGCCGCGCGCGAGCGACAGAGGGGCTGGAGAGGCGGAGCCACCGTGCTCCGGCGACGGCGTTGGCCTCCGACGGCCGGGAAGGGTTCCATCCGGTGCGTCTTGACATGGGGAACCCATTTCGGGTGGTTAGCGTTTGCGGGGACCAAAGGGAAGAGAGGGAGGGAGAAGGGGGTGGTTCGGGGATTTCACGGTGGAGAGGGTCACCGGCGGCGAGGAAGCTCAATCGGGGCCGGTTACACCATCTGGGGAGTTGGGAGCTCACATTGGTGGCAGTGGCTGAAGCTCAGAGCCTTCGGGGTGAGCTGGCCACGGAGAGGTGGTTGCGGCCGGCGGTGGACTTCGACGGCGGCGCTCCACAGGGCTTCACCTGGCCAGAGGAGAACGGCAAAGTAAATAGGGGTGGGTGAAGGTGCTCCAGACGAATGCAATTTAGAAATGGGGGAGGGGAGGGGGAGATTGGTTCCCGGGGGCCACCGGCGCAGGGGACGACGGAGGCGGAGCTGTAGGCGGCGGGGCTCCAATCGGAGGCTCCAGGAGAGGCTCTGGAGGGTGGGGAGGGGAATGGTGGTGTTTGGGGAGCTCGGAAAGCAAAGGAAGAGAAATGGCAGGGGGAGGGGGCTTTATACCCGCGCGGAGGGAAGGGGGTTCCTTCGGGGAGAAGCCAGCGGCGGGGCTCCGGCCGACAGGGAGGTGACGGGGCCGTCAAGGGCGTTTAAACCCGCACAGTGGGAGGGGGCGAGGGTGACGCATGGCTCTGCACAGGGCGGGCGACGCGACGGGGGCAGTTGAGCTGCGGCCGGGGCGAGGGCGTGCCCGTGCGCGCGAGAGAGAGGAGGCGTCGTCTGCCAAGTGGGCCGGAGCTGGAGCGGGCGACGTGGCGCGGCGGCGTCCACTCGCTCGGACAGAAGCTGTCGGGGCGGCGGAGGCGGTCCGAGATCGGGGCGGCGCAGGGACAGGCGCGGGCGTAGGCGTGCCCACGGGCGCAGCGCGCAGCGCACGCGCGTGCGCGGGGAGGAGGCGGGGAGGGGCTGGGCGTCTGCGGCCGAGGGGGAGCGGAGGGAGGCGCTGGGCGACGGGGAAGGCGGAAAGGGAGAGGTGGCGCCAGCGGAGACGCGGGCGCGGGGCGCGCAAGAGAAAGGGAGGCGGAAAGGGAAGGCGGGGCGCCAACGGAGTGGAGAAAGCGGAAAGGCCGAGAAAGGAAAGCGCAATCCGACGAAACTTTCCCGAAAAGGAAAGTTTTCAAAATTCACCCAAAAATGCAGCAAAAAGCACAGAAATTTATTTTGAATTTTTCCAGGGCTTTTCAACCTACCCCCCTTAAAAGAATCTCGACCCCGAGATTAACTTGGTCCAGGGAGTAAGTTGGGGAAATCTCGCTGCAAATCTGACTCTCGTTCCCAAGTTGACTCTTCAGGTGTATGATTCTTCCACTGTACTCTGCAGAATCTGACGTTCTTGTTTCTGAGCTGTCTCTCTGTCGTTTCAAGTATTTGTAGTGGTTCTTCAGCATATGTGCAATCATCTTGCAATTCAATATCTGACAGTGGCACTTCATCTGTTGGCTGGCGTAGACACTTCCGAAGCTGGGATACGTGGAACACATTGTGAATTCTAGATAAGTTGGGCGGAAGCTGCACTTGGTAAGCTACTTCCCCAACTCTTCCAATTACCTGAAACGGTCCCACATATCTTGGTGCTAATTTGCCTTTGACTTGAAATCTCTTGACTATCTTGAATGGGGTGACTTTGATGTAGACATAATCTCCAACTTCGAAACTCAAATCTTTCCTGCGATTATCTGCATAGTTCTTCTGTCGGTCTTGTGCCATCTTCAGTCTGTCCCTGACAATCCTAACATGTGTTTCTGCATCTTGAGCAATCTGGGGACCAATGAGTTGTCGCTCTCCTGTTTCTGTCCAGTTCAGTGGAGTCCTGCATTTCCTGCCATAGAGTGCTTCAAACGGTGCCATTTGAATACTGGCTTGATAGCTGTTATTGTATGAGAACTGAGCAAATGGTAAGCAGGTGTTCCATGTTGCTCCATACACTATCGCACAAGCTCTCAACATGTCTTCTAAAATCTGGTTGGTTCTCTCAGTCTGTCCATCTGTCTGTGGATGATATGCTGAGCTGAAATTCAGATCGGTGCCCATGGCTTCATGCAATTTTTCCCAGAACTTGGACGTAAACTGTGCTCCTCTATCTGACACAATCTTCTTCGGAACTCCATGCAGTGTCACAATTCTGGTTAAGTATAACTCGGCAAGTTTATCCTTCCCATAAGTTTGCTTGATCGGGAGGAAATGAGCCACCTTGGTCAATCTATCAACAATGATCCAAATAGCATCATATCCTTCACGAGTCTTGGGAAGTCCCGTGATGAAGTCCATACCAATGCTATCCCATTTCCATTCAGGAATTGGCAAAGGTTGCAACAATCCTGATGTTTTTTTTTTGGTGGTCTATCTTGATCTGTTGGCAGACATCACATTTAGCTACATATTCTGCCACTTCTTTCTTCATTTGGTTCCACCAATACCTCTTTTTCAAATCCTGATACATCTTTGTGCCTCCTGGATGAATTGAGAATTGAGAGGAGTGGGCTTCAGCTAAGATCAACTCTCTCAATTCCTTCTTGTTGGGTATGCAATAGCGACCATGGAAAGTAAGGATTCCATGCTCGTCTAGCGCATACTCTGATGAATTTTCTTCTTGAATATTCTTTTTCAGTTTTTGAATCTCTTCATCTTCATCCTGGGCTGCTTTAATCTGATCTGGCAATAGTGGTTGAATCTCTAAGGCTGCTTCTTCACCTTGTTCTGTGATTACCAAGTTCAGCTGTAATATATCTCTCTGCAATTCAGGTGGGTACTCTGATTGACTGCCTTTGTTTGGACGAGCTTTACGGCTAAGGGCATCAGCAACTACATTTGCCTTGCCCGGGTGATACTGGAGATCAATATCATAATCTTTAATCAGTTCTAACCATCTGCGTTGTCTCATGTTCAACTCCGGTTGTGTGAACAAATACTTCAAACTCTTGTGATCTGGGAATATCTCACAACGATTTCCTAGCAAGTAGTGCCGCCAAATTTTGAGGGCATGCACCACAGCTGCTAGTTCCAAGTCATGTGTGGGATAATTCTCCTCATGTGGCTTCAACTGTCTTGATGCATAGGCAACAACTTTTCCGTCTTGCATAAGCACACAACCCAAACCTTGCTTTGAGGCATCGCAATAAATCTGAAATTCCTTCTCTGGATTGGGTAAAATCAGCACTGGTGTTGTTGTCAACTTGGTCTTCAACATCTGAAAGCTTTCTTCGCATGCATCAGTCCACGTGAACGGTTTGTCTTTCTTCAACAATTGAGTGAGTGGGCGAGATATTCTTGAGAAACCTTCTAAGAATCGGCGATAATAACCCGCCAATCCTAGGAAGCTTCTCACTTCAGTCACTGTCTTAGGCTGTTTCCATTCCATCACTGCTGAAATCTTCTCTGGATCGACTTTCACTCCATCTTCAGATATAACATGACCCAAGAAAGCGACTTCTCTCAACCAAAAGCTGCATTTATCAAATTTTGCATATAATTTATGCTCTCTCAATCTGGTCAAAACCATATGCAAATGTTGTCTGTGCTCTTCTTCACTCTTGGAGTATATCAGAATATCATCAATGAAAACAATCACAAATCGATCCAATTGGTCCATATGCACCAGGTTCATAAGATTCATGAAATACGCTGGCGCATTAGTTAAGCCAAAAGGTACGACCGTGAACTCAAACAGTCCGTATCTGGTAATGAAGGCTGTTTTCTCTCAATCTTGCTCTCGGATCTTGAGTTGATGATAACCCGAGCGCAAATCGATCTTGGAGAACACTTTGGCTCCTTTAAGTTGGTCAAACAGATCATCAATTCTTGGGAGGGGATACTTGTTCTTGATGGTGACAGCATTCAAACCTCTGTAATCTACACACATTCTCAATTCGCCGTTCTTCTTTTTCACAAACAGCACTGGGGCTGACCACGGTGAAGTACTGGGTCGAATGAATTCTTTCTCTTGTAACTCATCTAACTGCTTCTTCAGCTCTTTCAATTCACTAGCTGACATTCTGTATTGGTGCTTGGCAATTGGCTTGGTTCCAGGTACCAACTCTATTGCAAGTTCTACTTGCCTGTCAGGGGGTCTACCTGGTAATTCTTCCGGAAACACATTAGGGTATTCTCGTACTACTGGCGTTTGATCTAATGTAACTGCTAGCATGTTGATCATGCGTCCTTTTGCATCCTTCAATACTTCTCTGTTTGTTTTTTTTCTTTTTTTCTTTTTTTTTTTACTGACCTTCAGGATTGACCAGGGATATTGTTTTGATCTCACAATCTACCTTGTCTTTGTTCTGAGCTAGCCAGTTCATACCCAAAATGGCATCTAACCCTTGCATATCTGGTTGCAACAAATCTGCTTCAACCTTCTCTGGATTGACTCGTACCTGTACATCATCCTTGCGTGTGTGGTGATAGTTCCCACTTAGGTGAATTATGTCGTACCGAGGTGGGATATGATTGGGTCTGCTGGGATTAACTCTATTACAACATGACCATCACACCCATTTCACTTTACACAAATGGTCTTCATACATCTTCATAATTTTGCCACAAGCCTTAATTAAAGTAATTTACAGACAAACCAATAAGTTCTTCCAACTGGTTTACAAAAGGATAACCAAAAGTACATCATCTCATTTCTTGTTCTGCATAGCTCATATTCTCTTGTCTATCTGCTGGTTTTGGGCTTGGAGTTTAGCTGCTTCTGATGACAAACTCCTCCTGGGACACTGGTGCTTGTAGTGTCCAATCTCTCCACAATGAAAACATGTATCTGTCCTTCGTGGACAGCTACTAGCAAGATGCTTGCCACCGCAGGTGAGGCACTTGGTGGCGAGTGGTGAGGGAGTGGCATACTGCCGAGACTGTCCGGGCTGGGTCTTCGGTATCATCACAAACTGACGGAAGGGTTGAGATCGAAATGAGGGTGATCCCGTGGTCTTGCTCCATTGAGCATTGTGTGAAGACTGAGACTTGTGCGCTGCTTCACGCTTTCTGTCATCCTCCATTCTGGTTCTCTTAGGGTAAGATTCATCTTCTTCCATCGGTGGCAGGCGGAATGATGGTGTGTGCCTCTTTGCTTGCTCTTTAGCTTCTTTTTCGGGTAAGGACTTCAGTGGGCATTGGTCACGATAGTGCCCATCTTGTTTGCAGTGAAAACAAGCCGTTGGTGATGGAGGTGAAGGCTGCTTTCGTTTCATAACTTTCACGTAACCTGGTCTTTCTTCTATCTGTAGAGCTCGATCAACCAGGCTCAATAGGCTTGAAAACTTCATGGTTTGAAGGCGTAGTCTCATATTGGGTTGTAGACCTTTCATAAAGTACTCCATCCTTTTAGCTTCAGTGTTAGTTTCCTCTTGAGCAAATTGGGATAACTGATGAAATTGTTGTAGATATGCTGTGATGGAGTTCTCTCCTTGTTGAAGAGTAAGAAAATCATGATATTTTCCTGTGATAACTTCAGGAGAAATGCAGGCTTGGCGAAATCTCTTCACAAAGTCTTCCCATGTAATATCTTCCTTATTTGGGTGTATCCACTGGATAGCATTCCACCAAGAAATTACGGGCTCGGACAACTGATAGGTGGCAAAAAGAACCTTCTCCTTATTTGTACACTGGATGGTATTCATTCATCTCTCAACGTCTTGTAACCAGTTATCTGCATTCAGTGACTCTGTAGCTGAAGGGAATTTTGGGGGTTGAGTTTGCAGGAATGCTGTAAACTTCAATGCAGTTGCGCTTGACGCTGTCACTGACTCTTCGGGTGTCACTTTGACAATGAACTGTGGCAGTGATTCTCCTCGCTGTTCTGGCATCTGGGCTTGATCGGTGGCAGGTGCACCCTGCCCGTTGGTCTGACCACTCTGCTGTGTTGGATCCATCTGCCAATTGGGAACTGGAGATCAGCTTTGCAGCGGCTTTTGGAGAATAAGAGTAGATAAGTAAGACTTTGAATTTCAAGGTAAGTATAGGGTGAAAAAGGTAAGAACGAGAGCGAAAAGGGGACAGGAGAAAGCTTTGAACACAGGGGGATTACTGATAATTAAGCAAACAACATACAAGAATAATGGACATAAATTTGCTTCATGCAAGTGGCACACAAACCTCTTAGGGTTCATGATTACACCTGCTTTACATTACAAAAGCACCACTACTACTCAGGGTCAGTCTAGACTTAGCGAACAACGGCTACTCCTCTAGCGGCCGAGAAGCGAAATTTTGAAGTTAGACAAGTAAAGCAGTAAACATTTTGCAAAAGGTAAAACTTAAGCAAGATTAAACTAAGATAGATAAGGTAGCACAAGAGAGGAAAAAGACAGCAATACTACTTATGTTTTTCGTAAACTCTTTTTATGGCTTTAAATTAAGTTTTGCGATAAAATCGCTTCCTAGTTTGCCTTAGGTCTCAACCTACGGTCAAGAGCCTGCTCTGATACCACTTCTTGTAACGCCCCCGTTTCCAGGGGCGCGTACGGACACGGCACCCCGCAACTATTCACTCATGAACAGTTATGGAGTGTCGCGCAAGAGTATACCATTGCATGCTTACGACAAAAGTTCAGCATATATTTCACATACGGATTAACATCCATTTTTCAACAGCGGGGCGTGCAAGCCCAAAGCATAATTACATTACAGAAGCTCCAAGATCCGCTTGAGCGCGGCCAAGACCTAAAGCCACGGATCCTCGTCGAAGAAGCGACCTTCCGGGACTTCCTCAACGGGGAGGCAAACACCTTCGTCTTGATCCTCTAAAGAAGGGCAAAAGCAAGCCGTGAGCCAATCAACCGGCTCAGCAAGTCCCAAAGGGACCCTAACTTATTACATGCACGGAACATCAAAGGAAGGGAGTATATTTGGTTTATTAACTTTGAGTGGATGCAGTTTTATTTGCAAGCATTTTATAAGAGGGACCCAAAACTACTCCTCAAGAACTCAGGGGTTTTTCAACAAGAGTTCATTAACCAACCTAAACAAGTTAAACATTTACAAAACTACTTAAGCCTTGCGGCTGGAATCACCCAAGTGACACAGCTCCAATAACCGGGAGCACGGCGTATTCGAATACCATTTATTTGACTCTGCAGAGTTTGCTCAGCTTTACCCACACGATTCCTCAACTTCCGCTAAAGAGTTAAGAAAGCCAGGTCGTTTCACTGCTCAACTCTTTATATAGGCTCTACCCGGTAGAATTCACTCGGGTCTGGATCTCTCTCTCTCACACACACACACACACACAAAACGAATAAACCATTGTCCGCTTCGAGTGAACTCTACCGTTGTTAGGCAACCGTAACCCGCCTGGCCTAACCTCGCTGCTAATCCTCCTGTAGAGTTTCAATTGAGTTGAGCAGCTACTAGACCAGTGTTGACAAGTCAACTCCTGTGGTTGAGCGATCACTGTGACATTTGCTCAGCGTAAGGGTTTCAGTCCTTATATTTTCACATGGTCCGCAACCTCGCCAGGTACGCGACCCAACCTGAGGTAAGCGGTGGGCGTAGACCGTCCCGCGGTTTCCCACTCACCCTTACCCTACTCCAAACCTAGGGTAAAAGATTGGCGAGGACCGCCTTGCGGTTTCCACTCCCCCTTACCCTACCTTGTGCACGCCGGCACTCTCCGCTCTAAGATACGGTGTCCCATACCACCCTACCTTAGAGTCGGGTTTTATAAATTCTATTGGCTCGCTGCCACGACCTTATTAGTGTAACATTTTGCATGATAGTGATAACCTACAATTATCTAGATTATCAAGTAATTAAATCTAGGGTTACAAAGGCATGGCAACAAATTAATCATGGCATTTAACGGTGGTAGGATTAACTACATAACAAGTCATTCTAAACATTTTATTTTATTTCAAACTAACATTTCATAACTAGCTTAATGCAAATAGCATATTAACATAAATAAACAGCATGGGTTTCAATATGATCAAAGGATTTGGGACTTGCCGTGAATCGGGACGAACTCGACTAGCTTGAACGTAGAAGCTTCTGGATCCTGCGACTGCACTTGAGCTTCCGGAATCTTCGACACTAGCGCAAACACTGAAAATAATATAAATCCGGCTTGCAACTAAACAAGCGAGGAAAAACAATCTAATCAAAAAGAAATAAAATGCATAAACACTCCAAATGGATTTTTAGGAATTTTTCTAGGATGAATCTGTGGAAATGGAGTTCACCAGAGGGTCTAGAATAATATTTGGAGCAAAGTGGTGAAATTTGGGAATTTTTGGGATTTTCTGTGATTTTCTAGGATTTATTTGGATTTTCTGGGATTTTAGAAATTAACAAATCACTGGAAATTAGTGTGAACAGTGTCGGGCCGGCCTTATGGCTACAGTGGCTCGGCCCAACGGACGGCCCGCGTGGCCAACGGCCAGTGCGGCCCAGCGCGCGCGCGCTCTCGCGCGGGAGAGAAACGGGCCGAGGGGAGGCGGCCCAGCCAGCGCGCGCCCGCGCGGTCCGGATGACCGACGCGTGGGCTGAGCGAGCGGCAGGGATGCGGAGCGGACTGGAGGCTCGGATGGAGTGGACGAAGATTGGACGGTTGCGATGAAACGGGGCGAAGCGAATCGGTACGGGAGATCCGACGGCCGACGTTAGAAGGTGGAGGTTGGATCGGTCAGCGGAGAAGAGGCCACGTCGTCGTCGTCTTCCTCCAGCCGCGCGCGAGCGACAGAGGGGCTGGAGAGGCGGAGCCACCGTGCTCCGGCGACGGCGTTGGCCTCCGACGGCCGGGAAGGGTTCCATCCGGTGCGTCTTGACATGGGGAACCCATTTCGGGTGGTTAGCGTTTGCGGGGACCAAAGGGAAGAGAGGGAGGGAGAAGGGGGTGGTTCGGGGATTTCACGGTGGAGAGGGTCACCGGCGGCGAGGAAGCTCAATCGGGGCCGGTTACACCATCTGGGGAGTTGGGAGCTCACATTGGTGGCAGTGGCTGAAGCTCAGAGCCTTCGGGGTGAGCTGGCCACGGAGAGGTGGTTGCGGCCGGCGGTGGACTTCGACGGCGGCGCTCCACAGGGCTTCACCTGGCCAGAGGAGAACGGCAAAGTAAATAGGGGTGGGTGAAGGTGCTCCAGACGAATGCAATTTAGAAATGGGGGAGGGGAGGGGGAGATTGGTTCCCGGGGGCCACCGGCGCAGGGGACGACGGAGGCGGAGCTGTAGGCGGCGGGGCTCCAATCGGAGGCTCCAGGAGAGGCTCTGGAGGGTGGGGAGGGGAATGGTGGTGTTTGGGGAGCTCGGAAAGCAAAGGAAGAGAAATGGCAGGGGGAGGGGGCTTTATACCCGCGCGGAGGGAAGGGGGTTCCTTCGGGGAGAAGCCAGCGGCGGGGCTCCGGCCGACAGGGAGGTGACGGGGCCGTCAAGGGCGTTTAAACCCGCACAGTGGGAGGGGGCGAGGGTGACGCATGGCTCTGCACAGGGCGGGCGACGCGACGGGGGCAGTTGAGCTGCGGCCGGGGCGAGGGCGTGCCCGTGCGCGCGAGAGAGAGGAGGCGTCGTCTGCCAAGTGGGCCGGAGCTGGAGCGGGCGACGTGGCGCGGCGGCGTCCACTCGCTCGGACAGAAGCTGTCGGGGCGGCGGAGGCGGTCCGAGATCGGGGCGGCGCAGGGACAGGCGCGGGCGCAGGCGTGCCCACGGGCGCAGCGCGCAGCGCACGCGCGTGCGCGGGGAGGAGGCGGGGAGGGGCTGGGCGTCTGCGGCCGAGGGGGAGCGGAGGGAGGCGCTGGGCGACGGGGAAGGCGGAAAGGGAGAGGTGGCGCCAGCGGAGACGCGGGCGCGGGGCGCGCAAGAGAAAGGGAGGCGGAAAGGGAAGGCGGGGCGCCAACGGAGTGGAGAAAGCGGAAAGGCCGAGAAAGGAAAGCGCAATCCGACGAAACTTTCCCGAAAAGGAAAGTTTTCAAAATTCACCCAAAAATGCAGCAAAAAGCACAGAAATTTATTTTGAATTTTTCCAGGGCTTTTCAGCTTTGATTGAGTTAGTGTACTGGTGTTTGGATAAGAACCTACTTTGAGTGGGCTGAGCAAAATACTTTATTGAGCTCGTGGGCCGTGGGTTTGAAGCCAGCATCCGATACTATCGGACGTCTGGTTCGTATCAATACCCGTTGTAGTTTGGTAGATTATCTAGCAATCTACAATATATGGAAGCCAACTTCCAAATGGTGCTGTTTGTCCATTGATCTTAAGATGGATTATGTTAAATTAAGATCACATGACTTGCATATCAAACAAAACCAGTGCTATATATATTCTTATTTGTCCCACTACATCTTCACAAAGGTCTAGAAATTTGGTTGGATGCAAAGTTTGAGGTTTAGGTGTAAAACAGGACAGCAACTGGATTCTGACAATCCCAGCGACAAGTGTGACTAGAGATGGCTTAGCTTTCCGGGTAAATCCTGAGCAGGATTCGAAGATCCAGCAAATTGTGATGGGCAGAACGTCTGGGAATCTGGGATAGACTCCAATTATTCCAAGCATTGGCAGGATTCGATAAAATCATGACTGGCCACTTAGATTTACCTTATCTTCCAGTCAAGTTTCAGTAGGGCGAACCCCTGAGTGAGATATGGTCAACTTATGAGTTTAGCTAGCTGAATAAACGGGGGTGAAAGCAACTCATTGATCATGACATCATGTCATCCATATGGATCCTTTATTGCATGATGTATCCCATGAGTTCAATAATTCTAGGAGCTTCGTATATTTGGAAAAATGTCTGACACTATCCTTCTCCACGTCGCAGGTGGATGACGAAGCCATGGAACTAAACAAGGAGCTTGTGTCTAAGTTGCTTGAACTCGATGATGTTGACGCATGCAGTCTATACAGGCCAAAAGTGATTGTGAATTTTGAGCCAGGCTCTCAACTCTCAAGACGCTGCTCGACGGCTCTTGGATTGTACTGTAGAGCGTGTTTACAACTCTGCATCCATTCAAGGTTCCAGATAAGCACCGATGGGGCTGCTTATTAAGCCTGGTTACTTGAGCATCATCAGTTTTAAGTTTCCAAAACTGAAGTTGACGATACGGCATTTTTTTGGGTACTTACTCTGGCATGCTCTCAAAAGTTTTTCCTTGCGTTTGGACTTTTGGAGTCCCTTCCGGTTATCTTCACTTTCAGTTTAACTGCTATATGTTTAGATAGCAGATTTGGGATATAGTTGTAAGACGATACAATAAAACTGACCTATCCATGGGTCTTGACGAGCATTGTCACGAGGAAGTTTTGGCACTTCAAAATGGCTGACAATGCGCTCTTTGCTCCTTCGACGGCAGCAGGTTTGGTAGCGAGAAGCTGGGAAGCAGAAACCATCGGCAACGTGCCGCCTCTATGCCTTCAATTCGGGTTGGTCTACCAGCTCCTACATCCCGGTCAAGAATTGCACCGAGTGCCGCAAAGTTTCCAGCGTCGCAGTGCCCTAGTTCCTACCATGCTTGATGGTAAATCGGAAGGGATGGCCACACAACATTTGCGTATTGCTGCGTGCTCGCCGACGCTGCCGCGTCCGGAGCACCGTCGCACGCACGAGCGGGCCTCGACTGCCGATTGACTACGACGGGGGCACAGACGGTAGGGAAAGGAAGACATAGCGAGGTGGGCCATTTGACGCGGGCAGCTGTGGCTGGAGGGCAGAAGGCTGCCTCAAAACACCCCCGCAGCGGCCGTCGCGGAAACCCAATCCTGAGGGGTCACCGTTGTGGCGATACCGAAGGGCACCGTCTGCGCCGCCCCGTGGGCGATATGTCGTCGTATGTAGGGCTGTAAACGAGCCGAGCTCGAGCGAGCTTGACCTAGCAAGCTCGAGCTCAGTAGAAACTCGAGCCGAGCTCGAGCGAGCCTAAGATCAACATCGAACTTTAAGTTGGGCTCGAGCTCGGTTCGAGTTTCTACCGAGCTCACTCGAGCTCGGCTCGTGTAGGCTCGATGCGTACCTGCGTCCGGATCCCGGTCGAGGAGGGGCGGCGCCGGCGGGGGAGGAGGGGCGCCGGGGGGAGGAGACGCGTCGGCGGCGGGGGAGAGGAGGGGCGGCGGCGGGCCGGGTCGAGGAGGGGCGTCGGGGACGTCGACGGCGGGGGAGAGGAGGGGCGGCGGCGGGCCGGCCGGCCGGGTCGAGGAGGGGCGCTGGGGGGAGGAGAGGCGTCGGCGGCGGGGGAGAGGAGGGGCGGCGGCTGGCCGGGTTGAGGAGGGGCGCCGGGGGGACGAGGGGCGGCGGCGGGGGGCGAGGAGAGGCGGCGGCCGGCGGGGACGAGGAGGGGGACCGGGGGGGCGGCGGCCGGGGAGAGGAAGGGGACGGGGAGCGGTGGTGGGGCGAGAGGCGAGGAGCCGAGGAGGAGAACGGGGGGAGGAGGGGCGCCGGCGGGGGGCGGCGACGCCGGCGAGGAGGGGTGGGGGGCCAGGAAGGGCGGGGAGCGGAGGCGGGTAGGGGAGAGGTCAGAGGAGGGAGGGGGCCTGCCGGCCTGGCGTGGCCCGCGCGGGCGCGCGGCGCCTGGGAAATTGGGAATCTGGGGGGATAGGGTGGGGGATTTTGAGAGGAGAGGCGGGAGGGGGTGTGGGGGAATTGGGGAGGGTAAAAAAATCTTAAGCTCGCGAGCTATTCGAGCTCGGCTCGTTAAAGCTCACGAGTTTAAGATGAAACTCGAATTCGGTTCGTTTGGAGCTCGAGCCAATCTCGAATCGAGTCTAGAGCGAGCCAAGCTCGAGCAGCTCGCGAGCCTCGAGCTTTTTTTACAGCCCTAGTCGTATGCGGCCATGCAGTGTAGGATCTCTCCCCCGACGTATGCGAATGCAGCTTCTCTATCCTCTTTCTCTGTTTTCCTTCACATGTGACAGCAGTCTATTCGCTAGAAACCTAGAAGCCTATTCGCTAGAAACCTAGAAGCAGTAGGTACTATTGCAGAATAGAACAAATAAATTACTGTCACATGTAAAGGAACAGGGACACGAATAGAGAAGAGAAACATGGAAGCTGCATTCGACGTATGCAACACGCGGAAACCCCCGGGTCACGCAGGCTCCTTGTTACACAGCTATTTAAGCAACCCCTAGACTTCATGACGAGTAACTCGCCATCCAATTTCTAAAATTGAAAACAGCAGCAACCCATTCGCTATAACCCCATTCTTTTCAGTTTATAACTTCTCCCAAACTAACTAACAAGACAATTTTTCTGCCATCTTTTCAAAAAGACTTATCGGCATTCGGTTCATTTGAACAAGCACTTGCTCTAGAGGCACACAGCTATAAGCAATGAGGTGCGGCCGACAACAGACACTACATAAAAAAAACTACTACCATCGTAACATGGCTATATTGACATGGATTTAAACCACGCGGTTCTCTATATGACAGCCCTAACATTTTTGGTGCAAACAAAACACGAAACAGAATATCCCAGAAAAAGGGGACGAAAAAACTTACTCCAATCTATCAAAAATGTCATCAGCACTCTGGCTAGTTCCAAAAACATATTAGATGGTCAAATACCGAGCACAACAACGCAGATTTCTCTAATCTAGTCCTTTGGTTTTCCTAGTTCTTTTGAGCTTAGTGCAGTTGAGCTAGCAATAGCAAGTTTCAAGTAAACGAAACTTTTGTTATCTTTATTGCCATGGGTTCTTCTTTCGGCCTGCTGCAAGCGTTGAACTAGTTTTGGAATTCTGCAGGTAAAAAAGCAACGATAAAACGTGAAGAGGATGCGCTCAGAAAGTATAAATGAGAAAAATTAGTAAGTTGCCAGACTTACAGATTTCAATTTCTTCAACTTGCCTCGAACCCTGTTCTTTTGGGGCTTCAGTTTATAAATACGGACCATCCAATGGTGGGTTGTGAAAACCTTTATTAAGCACCGCGAGAGGTAAACACCAAGCAAAAGGATTTGAATTAGAAAATAGTTGAAAATAAACTTTCGCCAATTGGAAAGGAGAGCAACATAACACTACCTCCTCAAAGTGTGTAAGCTTGAAATGCTTCTTTCCTATTTCATATCCTCTTACTCTATCAAAGCCTTTGCCGTCAGTCTCAACAAACCTTGAGGGAACAAAGGAAAACAAATTTCAGAAGGACAAGTATGGTAACGCTAACTAAACTACGCTAGTGAATTCAGTGTACCAAACCTGTAATAGCAAAGCTTGTACATGAGGCAATTCAACATAGTTGGAGTGGCTTGAGCATCAACACGATATTGACCATCCCTCTGGCAAGAACATAACACCAGAAATAAGAATAAAGAAGGAAGTTTGCAAACTCATATGTTTCACTATTTTTTCTTCCTTATGCCACCAAAATGATGTGTGTAGGGCACCATTGAAGAAAGGAGTACACAATCTCACAAGATAATCCGGTTCCTTGATGTGAGGGAATACACCACCTCCTATGCGAACCATCCAAAGGAACTTATTAATATCATCGCTTGGGTAGCCAACAAGCCCTGTAAAGGAAACTCCCGATGTCAGGTATCTGGGACCACTGGTTTCAGTTATATTGTTTTTTTTTCTGAAATCGATAAAACATCAACCTCCAAAGACAACAAGCACATATTTGACATCTAAAGAATTGAAGATCTCCCATGCCGCTTTTTCTGGGGATGACATAGCTGTCCCGACAGTTGCTATGTGAGTGTTGTTCCAGGTATTATTATCTACAATCACAGTCCTGTTGGCCATTGCAGTTGTTTGATAACCATAGTCCCACCAGGATGCAACCTGCAGCAGAACATCTTACTGTAAGGATAAAAGAGAGTTCACATAACACTAGAAGGCATGGGGAGCATACCTTGTCATCTACATCTGTGTTATGGCTCAGCCATGCATAAGCTTCACGGAAATCATCAAAAACATGCAATCCGTCGTGTGAACGAGATGTCAACACAATTGAAGGTGCGGAATACGCTTCGGCTGCTGCCCACACACAATGGACCTGCAAAAGTGGCACCGGTAAGGTTTCTCTCTTTCTATAAAGAGACATTCTTTCTGGTAAGACTAAGAACAGTGGACTTACCACATAGAAACCACCTAAAATGATCAGCAACAAAATACCCATAACAGATGCTTCCAAAGGCAGTAGCAAAAGCCTCTTTTCCTTTTTAGGCTTTACAGGAACACTTTTTACCATTTCTTTTTCCTTCTTCCGGTTCTTCTTCGATGGTTTTTCCTTTGGAGCTGTTTCAGATTTTTCAGTTCTATTTTCACTTTTTGCTGAATTTGTGGTGACAGTACTAGCACTAGAACCCTTACTAGTATTATTAGCACAAGAACCGCTAGAACTCTCTGGGCTACTATCCCCTGACTTTAGTTTCAGAAGAAACAAATTGTCAATAAGTTGTTGAAAGAGATACTAAGTACTTCAACTCTGACAGAGCAAAGAAAAATAACAAAAAGAAGCAACCGTACAGCAGCAGGGCTATCATCAAGTAATTTTGATAGCTGAAATTTAATAGATTGTGTGAAGACATTGAAAGCTTCAGAGAGAGCAATCCCTGATAAAATGCAAGCAGCAGGAGCAAGGACAAGCATAAGCCGTACCTAACAGAGCACAAAGTAACCGAAAGTTAGTAAATATATATCAAATAAACATACAGGTATACATGCTTTCTATACACATTCTTACCATTACTCCAGAAAAATACACTGCAGTGACCAAATACAAGACCACGAAGGAGCTCGCATCAGATAAAGGCAAGAAGCATGACTGGATCATGTCAACATCGATTTATTAGAACTAAGACTGATGCTAATTCACTTCAAATTCAAAAGGCATATTGCTTACAATGATCCCAGCAGGAATCAAGAAGGCCAACACATTGATATCCATAAAATAAGAGGGCCAGGTAGGGGGTTGATGTTCACTGACACTGGCAATGATGGGGATGTACTTGCTTGCATAGGTTCTGTCAGAAAAGAAAGAGTAAAGGGTAGCTGTTAATGCAGAACGAGAAGCAGAACAAATACAATCTAACAGGACCCTATATACAGAAGAAAGCAAGCATCAGAAAGACAGAATGGCAATACAAGCCGCTTTCCTTTGTCTAAAAGAGTAAGCAACTAAGCATGAAAGGCAGACATTGTTTCGTTAGCGACTCCAAAACCCATGAATAGCTGGTTAAAATTAAGTATTATTTCATGTTTATCAGTTCCCAGCCCAGCTCCTTAACTAATTTGGCAAAATAACTGACTTTTCATTTGATAAGAGCTTACGGGTCAAGTAGACTCAAACTGCGCCCACTCCAGCCTTTTGTTGGGCTAGATGCCACCAATGCGACGAGTATAGCTACTACTGCAAAACAAACAGCCCTGCAAGAAGGATCTTGTTATTAGCATATGGTGATTGCGAAGTTACTAGTTCAGCAAATCAAATGTTTATATTTTGAGGGATGTTGATCCCAAGGCTCAAACAACTACCTAGGCATCTATAGTTTCTCATGCATTCTAGCTGATAGACAGGGGCAGAAACTTACAGTCCAACAGTTATGACAAGAGTCATAGCCACTTTGAACAACCTGGGAGTCAAAAGTCCTTTAATATAATACACAAGAGCAACCACATGAAGGATTATGAACACCTGAAATTCAAGTATATAGTCATCAATGAAATCAAGAGTGCAGTTATTGCATTTTTCTTCACTTCTGGAGTTCCGGGCATGCTTGTGAAGTTAGGAGAGAGAGTTGAGTGGGTAGAGCATTTCTTTTAATAGGATAGCATGATCTGACCTTGTTACTCTTTTATTAGATTACACTTAGTCTGTGTGCACAATGTAGTTGGACAAATATTATGAAGTAGAGGGGAGTGTTTGTTATACATATATTATAGATGAACTGCAAAAGGAGGGCCAATTCATGCTTGTATTTGGTCTCAAAAACTCAAAATCCAGGAACCGCATTTTTATAACTCTATGCTAATGTTTTCCCAACAGTTTTTTGAATTTGATAACTCAAGAAACCTTCATATTTGAAAGACCAGCCTCAAGAAGCAAGACAATTGTACAAGTTCACTGATTCAATAATGTTTTGCTGAATGGAGAAAATTCCAGAAGAGAACACATGCACAAGCACATGAATGTAGGTACCAGAAATGATGCAAAGTGCTCAGATGTCATTACTGCATTGAAACCAACCACAGGTACTAAGGCTGCCAGAAGTGTTCCCAGTATAACCTGCAAAATGATTAATTGATTGAATAAGGTCATTTTCCAGAGAAATAGTACTACCCATGTTCAGTTACCTTTGTTTTGTTTTTTGTGTTCAAATTCAAGAAAGAAGAGCATAAGCTAATGCACTTACAAGGGGAGCATATGCAATGTAGAGGCGTGAAGAATAACGACCAGTTACAATGCATAAGAGCACATGCATTGGAATAAGGTTGATGATGAATGTGTAGCCTCCCCAAGAACAGACCTGGAAAAGGCTAGTACATGATTATAAAATTCATTTGAAAAACATGAATCAAAGCTAACAAGTTTACCATGTAGAAATACGAGAGAGCATTCAACGTTGCATAGAAGAGTGATCCTGTGTTCAGTGTCTGTATATCATTTGCAAACAAGTCGGTTCATAACGGCATAACGCTATGTTAAAAAGAGGCAAAATGAAAAATGCATCTTGTGCACCATCACCTTTACATATAGATAAAATGTGAATATCAAGGCAAATATTGCTACAGCTTCATTATCATAGCTGCCTGCAACAGATCTTGAGATATATGATGGGACCTGTAATGATGTCAAGAGAGGACAACTGATTAATGATACAATTGGGGGAAAATAAGATCCTGTTACAGATTTACAGACTGTAAACCCAAAAAACTAAGGAACTCAGCTAAGGCTCTTCTCAACAAAGGTAATAACCCCTGAATTATATCCAGATTGTCAAGTGTCAACGTAACACAGTTTCAGTCATTCTGCAATTTCCAACGAGTTTATAAATACTAATTTGGCATAAAGAAATGAACAACTATAAATAGTATGCCATATTGTTCCACTCTTCCTTGTTCCACCCACCCACAGGCGGGTAAAGCTGAAATTATCTAACAATATCTCTAGCTTAATCCACAAGAATTCATATTTTTTACTTCCACCATGACATATGAAAATGGATTAACATCTGCAAATCAAGTAAAAAAAGTCTTCATACTAAAATGATTTTTCATGGCCAAAAGTGACAGGGAGAAAGGTCGCTAGTGCAATTACCATTGCCAAAATGGCTGCTGCCATCAATCCAGCTCCAGTGCCCTTTGCTTCCTATAGAAAAAGTTGAAGTAAGGAGCACAGAATTTCCAGATGAGAACAAATACTGTGCGAACTCATGCTTTGGTGAAAAAGCAACCTTTGTTAAGAGATAAGTAGCCCATGAAGCATTTGCTGAGAAAATTGGAGCGGTGAACACACAAACAGTCTCCACCGACAATGGGATGTTAAGAGAGTTCAGCAACCTAGTAGAGCAATCAAACACTTCAGGCACATTTGCAGCAATTGAAAGGAACGTAAAGGTGTGTTCCTTTGATAACATACCACCAAATGGTTCCAGCTGTCAATGTCAAGCCAGGATAAACAGTGCCACCAATCACACGGCCAAGGGGATACCTAAATCCGAAGCAGCAGCGTGAAAAATCACCCAAGTGTGCGTATTAAACCTTCCATTTTGCATAGAACTTACACAGTACTAAATGATTCAGCTGCCTGTGAGGCTCTTACCATGTCCTATCATCAAACCAGTTCCAGAACTCGTAAATTCCATTCTTCGACAAAAACTGTAACAATTAAGGGGAAATTTAGATCAAATGCAATGCATAACTGCTTCAAGCCAGCATTTCATGTTCCTATGTAACCATCGTTGCTCTGTACTTACACTAATCATCCCATAGTAAACGAAATCTACCAGACAACGTCGATTTCCAAAACCCAGAACCCTCCAACACCAACACTCGTCAGAGTCAACGAAACATTGCAATATCCTATGAGCTTAGCCCAATTTCACATACTCCGGAACCCAAAAAAAAATGGAACCACGCAATCCACCTGAGTGACGCGGAAGTTGAAATAGGGGTCGAACTCGTGGATCACGCTCTCGTACTTGATCACCTGCGGCACCAAACGGCAGGACGCGTAAGCATACACAAATCCGGAAACGCTACTCGAACACCGAACTGGATCTGGAGGCGTGGGTCGGGTGGATCGGATCTTACGGAGAAGAGTCGGATAGAGAACGCGAGCACGCCGATGAGGAGGAGAGTGAAGGCGCACAGCACGCCGCCGAAGGCGTTGCGGACGCGCCCGCCGCCGGACGTCGCCGTCGGGGCCTCGGGCTCCGCCATTGCGGCCGAGTCGCCGGCTGTGGGTGGGGTGGAGAGGGGACGGAGAAATCCCAGTACTGTTCCCAGGCGGCGACGAAGACCTCGCGACCCCGAGCTCCATTCCAGGGTCGAGATTTATTGCAATTTTGTGGATAGGACCCTGGTAACAGTGAATATTTGTTGTAACGGTCTCCCGCAAAATGACTCCGTTGCAGCTTGCGAATGTTAGTCTTGATCATTTGAAATTGTATTTTTAAATTAATAGAGCGTATTTGGAAGCACAGTTTTCTCAAAAAAATAAAAAAATATTTTTTCATGAAAAGTTTCTCTCTCTTTGTTCACGTTCAAAGCCTCAACAGTACGGCAGCTGGTTTTTTGGTGACAAAGTGCAAGTATGTAACATCAAAGGGTCTGTTCTTTTCGGCTGCGGCTTATGATTTTTGGCTGAAATTTTTGAATTTTGGCTGTTTACGGTACAAATTACGGAGAGACAGATACTCACTTACGATTTTTGCTAGTACAGATGTTGGGCTTTTAACATGTAGATCGTTTAACCTGTAGACCCCGTCTTGAGAAAATACTCCGTTTGAAAGTTAGGTACTGTAGCAAAAGCCAAAAGCCACCGACTTCGGAGGAAAAGAACAGGCCCAAAGAGTCTTCGTCACAAAAAAGAAGAAGAAGGTCTAACATATAAATTTGACGGAGCTTTACTTTTCGTGCTAAAAGATGCAAAGTGATAATCAAAACCGTTGATTTCTTTCATCCACGGCTAGTGGCACTTTCTTCCCCTTGACCCAGAAGGCGCCTTCTGATTGGCCCGATGACATATCTCCGAGGAAATTGACCAATCAGAAGGGTGCAACTCACGACCACATGAAAAACCTTGCTGCGCAAGACCAATCCAAGCCAATTCCCGAAACAAAACATTTGAGCGAAAAGAATTTTCTCAAACTGTGCCTCTACATTAGATCCAAAACGAACGATTCAAATCCAACTCGAACAGTTGGGTTTACCCTCGCTTGTTTGAAACAAGTCAATTTGACAGAAGATGGTACAATTTCTCCAAAATTCCTCTTTGCCAAACAGAACAGATCTTTAGTTTCAGAAGGTTGTTACTTTCACAAACGTAACACATTTTAGTAGACAAATAAATACACAAGCCAGTAGAAAAATAACTATTGAGATCTCCGTTTCATGTGGAGATCTAGCACATATGTTATGTAGAGAGGAGTCCATGACAACATCCACCAGCATACAACAGTCGCTCTCATCTTAGCAGATAATTAGACAAACGTGAAAAATTGCACATTATGAATGTTACATCGCCAAATAAAAGTTCACCCTCTGAATTCTCTAAATCTTAAGCAAATTTGCTCCCAAACCTTTTGCATGCTGACATTCTCGCTCACTAGCACATCCACCGAGTGCTAATCAAACGGAAGAAACACCAAAGGCTGAAGGTATATCATAGGTCCTCAAATTGGCAAGTTAAATGCCAAATATCAAATCCATCACGTTGGCTACAATAGATTTTGCTGGTGCAGCAATGCTGCCTGTTGCACGACGGCCTGCATCTCTGATAACGTTTGGGTTAGCCTTTGGATCATACGGGCGTGGCAAGGCTCCTAACTGGTTTGATGCACCTGTGGTCTTCAGGACAAGTGACTTTGAAGGCAAGGAAACCATGAAGCCTCCTTGACTGCTTGCAGTGAACCTCTCATCCAGCTGCCGCCGGTGCATTGGATCAATAGGCTTCACTCCAACTATGAGACCACTGCTTAGTTGGATACCATTCTTTTGAAGGGCCTTCCGAGCATCGTAAGAGTGCTTCAAGACCAAGTACATTATAAAGACAATTGTCAGTTTAAGATCTAAGACCAAAGGAAAGAACTGTCTCATCAACAATGTAAAAACCTATGATATGATGCATGTACATAGCAGAACTGAGATAAAGTTTGTCAAAGAATGAGTTAAGCAATGACTTGTTAAAAAAATCAAAGAGATCAACAAAATAAATTAATCTGCATCTGTAGGAACATTAAAAAGGAAATCCATCTAAAATGGTCGAAGTGATTGTGACTGGACAGGCTCTTAATCTGACTATATGTGCAGAAAACTACTATTGCCAACAATAACAGAACTAGCTGGTGACAAAAGGGCCCCTGAAGAGTTCTTTGAATAAGCAGAATAACTTGACTGTGCCAAGGACTGGTCAGTAATTTACTCAAAAGCATGGATGTCACGGCATTGCCAAGGCGTCACTACTCACCTTGGTGTGATGGTCCAGGGGGGATGCTGTGGAGGCTCGCTGCCTTGGCCAACTAGGCGGGCGTGTAGGATTTTGCGGCATCGCCTCGGTGTCCACAGCGAGCGGCTAGGCCAAGGCGGGGGTGGGTATGGGCTATGGAAGTGAAAGTTCAATCAATGCGTAATGCTATCATAACTGACTTTAAATCAATGCTTTGGGTGTGTAAAGATATAACATCAACTAGCCGTTGGTCCAAAGGAAGTTCCTTGTATACATTTCACATTTTCACTAATCATGTTGCATCAAGATTAAAAGATAAATAGCGCAGATCTGATCAGCTGCACTATTCTGCGCCTGCGCGCACTGTGCGCACCGGTAAGTTATTGTCGTGCGTAAGTGAAGTTACTGTCAAATATATATAGAATTAATGTCAGCTATGTAGTATTACAACTAACAGTAACTCTACATGTGTTTAACAGTAACTTTACTCACGCACGGCAATAACTTTCCTGCACGCATTTTACACCTACGCGCAGGATAGTAATTCTACAAATCTGATTTATGTAAATATGATGTAACAAACCGCCTAGTGATGATCTCCTATTATCTACACCCGCATATTATACTAGATACTTAGCATCGTGATACTTCCAAGATGTATTAGCTTTTATTTTTGTGATTTTCTAACCATGATAGCAGGAATGAGTTCAAACCTCTAAATTATTGTCTAAACATGATAATTCGTAATATGATTTGCATAACTTGTGGATTAATTGAGTTCTTCTGGAAACTGAACGATAGACCAAGTCAACAGCTACCTCTAACCTAGGGAGGTGTGCTGTAATGCTGTCTAGCTCGTCGTACTCGCCTTGAGGATGCCATGGCGCCCGCCTGGACGCCATAGCATCCTGGTGCCTCTCAGGCGCCATGGTCGCCAAGTCCGCCGTGACAACCATCAGAAGGCCTCACTGATTATACTAGTTGCTTTTGCTTTCTAAAGTTTTGCGACCAAGAGGACATGGATGGTCACAAAAGTTTGACATCACAGGAGCACTGTAAATAAATCCCATCTTCCAATAATTACTGGCTGGAGAACCTATACAAATTTTGTTATGAGTGGACACACAATGATAGATTATGCTAGAATTAGGAGATTTTTTGAAATAAAGAAAATATTTCCAAGGGTGTTGTGCTCAAGCATGTGATACTAAAAAACATATCCAAGACTAACTTACACATATGCTTCATGTTCAAAGGATAACCAAACCATATAACATGACATTTACGCATATGAGGTCATAACTTGATGTGCATGATGGCATAGGTCAAAAATACCATCCCATTAACTGAAACTGATATAAAACAAATATGCAACTTTAGGTGCAATCCATCTGACAATAGGACAAAATGGCATCTCTTCTCCAATTGAGTGCAACCCCAGCCATACAGCATGTGAATTGAATAAATGGGAAATCATTATATCATAAGGTTGTGAACGGTCATGAATTCACAGACTAAAGCCATGAAATGGACAGATTTCAAGTTACATAGAATCTTAAAAAGAGTTTATATAGTGTCACAGTTCACTAACAAGAAAACCGCTAGTAATCAAGCCACACACTACATCATAACATCATTCACACATATGAGGACTTGACGTGCATGGCAGCGTAGCTCAAAAACACTATCCTATAAATTGAAACTCATTTAAAGAACATACAACCTTAGACCCAATTCATCTGACAATTGGATAAAATGGCATCTCTTCTCCAATTGAATGAATCCATACAGCATGAGAATTGAATGTGGGAAATCATTATCTTCTGAATCATAAGGTTGTGACCTGTGAAAGGTCATAAACTCATGGGATCATGGCCTAAAGCCATGAAATGGGTGCATTTCAAGTTAAATAGGAGCTTAAATGAGTTTCTCTAGTGTCACAGTTCACTAGCAAGCAACAACACAACCTGAGGTAATATGACTGATTTGGAAAACATAAATACAGTGGAATCGAAAGGTAAAACAGAAGGCAGTGTGTCGGTAGGTATCATTACCTGATATAATATGTGGATCCAATTACCATCTCTTGGACCAGAGTGGTGTCTCAATATTACACCACACTTCTCGAACTCTCGAAGAACAACGTTGGTATCTCTAAGGGAGAATCTGTAGAAAAAAACAGTAAACATGAAGAAACCAATTTATCGTATCACGGACCCAAAATTTGTGGTTAGCTAAATGTCGAAAAGTTAATGGTTGACTGCTGCCTTCTTGGACAGAGTCTACAAACATAACCAATTGAAAGGATACTACTGAGTCCAGTCCATGCTAGGCTAACTATTAATGGTCAATAAACTAAACGAACAACCATGCAGTAGCTCATCGACATACACAAGAGCGAGCAAATGACAGGGGTGCCGCGTAAACTCATGCTACTCAATAATTCCCTCAGCTGCACAGGTATATGTCCAACACGCACTCACAGCACCAAGCTACTAGTACTACTACTTCCAGAACCGAATCTACCATGTGCATACGCCTCTACCTACACATTGCTAAACCACTACAGACTAAGTAACGAAGTAAGCATCATTTCCTCACCCGAATACAGTGACCCACTCCTCCCCATCTACCTCCCCTCCGCTCGCTGCCAGCTCCGTCCTAGCCGTCGACAGCGCCGGGGTCACCGGCGACTGAGCCTCCGCGGCCGGAGGATGAGGAGTACCAGGACTCGACGGCGGGGGCAGCGCGAGCACCTCCTTCCGGAGCGGCTCCACTACCCCATCCATGGGGGACCCCGGGGCCGATGCCTTTCCGCGGGAGCGGTCCCAGGACGGCGAGTGGCTGGCGGCGGCGCGGGGGGAGGCGGAGGAGGCGACGGGGAGAAGATCGGAGGCGGTGGGATCTGAGGGGAAGTCGGAGGCAGCGAAGCGGTCGTCGAGAGTGAAGAGGGGCGGGGGCGGCGTGGCGGAGGGGGCGGCGGTGGGCGACACCGAGGCGAAGCGCGAGGCGGCGCGGTGGGACGGGATGGGGGAGGCGAGGTCCCGGAAGAAGGGGGACTGCCGCGCGGCGGATGCGCCGCCGCCGCGGCGGGAGGCGGCGGGGGAGCGGGAGGAGGAGGCCATGGGGGGCGCGGGAGTTAAGGGTTTGGCCTTCGGAGTTTGTAGAGCTGGTGCTTCCCCCCTCCCCTCCTGCCTGCGTAAGTGCGGATGCCTCCGTCTGGCTGCTCTCCATGTGAGTCTGTGACCTGTCCAAACAGCAGCCCGGCCCGGCCCGCGTCTGATTCGATATAGACTCGTCAGGCATGACCCGTTAGAGCATCTCTACAGATCCTAATCACGATATAAGATTCCAAAATAATCATTCCCTCCAACAGATACCCTAAATCAGAAAAACAGTATTGGGAGCCTAGATCATCCTCTATAAGTAGAGAGCGAGAGCCCATTTTTTGGGTGTGTTCTATTTTTGGGAGTCTATTTGGGAATCTGTTGGAGCTACTTTTTACCCTTCAACTCTAAAATTTAAATATTAAGAGCCATATAGAGTATCTCTTGGAGATGCTCTTAGCCTAAACCAGCGGTGGCACGACGAGGCGGCGGCTATGTCGTGCGCCCGTTCAGTCCGAAATTTTTTTAAAAAATTAAAACAATATAAGATAATTTTAAAAATATATAATTTTTTAAAAATATAAAATAAAATTATTTATACATATAAAATTTAAAATAAAATAAAATCATATAAATATTTAAAAAATAAACGGACTTATTGGGCCGTACCCATTCCGTGTCAGCATGCTGGGTTGGAGCAACGGCCTAGGCACAGCCAAGCTCCTCATGTCGTGTCAGCCCGTCGAGCCGACACGATCTGCCACGGGCCATACTGTACCTGGACTATGTCTATAGTACTAGACTGTGGGCCAGGCCGACAAGCACAGCGCATTTGACCACCTCGGCTGACAATAGCTGAGTCCAGCCCAGATTCACGTTTGGCTCCACAGGTCAACAGTCGAATTACCGGTTTCGGCCAGAAATTTCACACGAATTTTGTAGAAATTTTACAGGAAACATATTTTCTTCTGCTAAGTTGTCCTGTTCCAAACTGTATTTCATAGGAATTTTACAGCAAACACATTGTAGAGTATAATCCATCATTACTTCGATATTTGTAGGAGCCGAGCATCGTTCAAAATTGTTCCCTAAATTCTCAAATGGAACAGTATAGTACATCCGTGCAGTTGCCGTTTGTTGCAGTCTGCACGGTTAGGAAATGGACTACTTCGTAACGAAACACGCCTACAGTTCACACGTTGGAATAGCGAAAACATAATATAGTTCAGGAATCCTGCGTGTTCTGCCGTTTTGCAGGAAGCGAAAGACCACCACCAAATGAATTGCAAGTAGTGAAGTAGAGATGCCATGAATGTTTGACAAGAAAAGGCTACCGTGCTCGTGCATGTAAGAATTACAAGTTTGATGTTTCCTCTTGACACATGGTGCAGGTGATCCATTACTTTGAGAAAGATGATGACCTAATTCAAAATTACAAATACTTGTTCAGTGTCACAAAAAGGGAAAACGCTGTGATGCACTAACAACAACATGAGGAGAAATAGATTACAAATGATGACATTTTAAATCAACCACTCTAGAACGAAATCATCCAGAATTGCTTCAGGTTAACATGAGAAATGGGTACAACATCTCAAGGTTTAGCACAAAGGATGCACATAATGTGATTGTCAAACAGAAATTTGAAGATGCAACTCGCATCAACAACACTATGGTTACTATCAGTTTTTTTCAAGGGTCCTAAAAATTAGTGGATATATTCATGAGCCATATCCACTATTCATGAGCCCCTCAAATTTCATAAGACCAAAGGCAGGTATGTTGGGAAGAAAAATCATCAGAGCGAGTAGAGGAATGAGACTGACCGTGCCCGAGATGCAGCTCACAGTAAACATAATTTCTGTCATAGACGTGGACCTTGGGCCAGTCGGGTTATTATTAGGAATTAGAGATTGATTTCTATTTGAGTTAGAGATTGGTTTTCTTGTATTAAAGATATAGTTAGAGATATGATATTAATTAGAGATATAATTGGGATTAGATTCCATCTGTTAGGGAGAGCCATCTATATAAGGGGGCTACCGCATGCTATTGTAATCAATCAGAGAAATATCAAGTCTTCCTCGTCTAAATCTCTAGTCTCTCTCCCTCTCCTTCTACGCCGACGCCATCCAGCCATCTTCTTGGTGGTGTTTACCCCGGTTCATGACAATTTCCCAGTAACTGAATCTATGTCTGGTTTCCTCCCTGCACCACAAGATCATGCTATATTAAGCTCTGCCATAGGCCCACAGTGCCAAATAATTCTAAAATCATTATTAGGCTTCATGGGCATGGCAGTTAGTTAACTATCAGTTTCACATATTGGATACAGAACCTGAGGAGTGGGGGGCCATCCTCTTTGAACAGAATTAGCACAAGGTAATTGCAAGGCAAATTTCCAAGTCATGAAAAATACTTGTTGCATTAGCAACCAAAACGAGAAATACGAGATGGATTCCTAAAATTCAGATAAACAGTTCAAACATGCAAATACAAGACAATGTGCAACTCACAGATTAAAACATATAGTACTGATTGAGAAACTAATTAACCTGGCCCTATTGCAAGAACTATCTTAGACCCAGCCAGTACCTACAAAGAGAATTAGTAATGATCAGGGCAAATGCAATCACAATCATTTGACAATATAATTGCCACAATTCATTTGTTATACATGGAAAGAGAGAAATACTAGAACATAAGTATAAAAAATACCAATCTATGAACTAGAATCATTGCGCAACACAATAGCACCAAAATAAACATCCTGAAGGATAAGTCTGGCTCAAAACTAATCAACGAAGTACATCATTTTAGTAAGAAGTACAATCAGTCAGAGTTTTTCAGATTCATACATTCAGAGTCACTTTGATATGTTGAATTATCAGAAGGATGATTCATGATTGTTTTCTTGCTGTTTGTGAATGTCCTGAAAAGGGCTACTTTTACAGCTTATAAAGGCTAACTGGCAAACCCAGTACAGACCCAAAAAATGCCCCATATCAACATAGGTAGAGTTGTAGAGGCATCACACAAATATGTGCGCACCCTGCATCAGCAACAACAGAAGTTGTGATATCTCGATGCTCTGCAGTGTCCTTTAGTCTGTTCCTGATAATACACAATGGGGAAAAAAAGGCATGCTACATCATCATCCAGCAAAGATTGTTCAAAAGGAACATATGTGCTAGGAGAGTAATGGCTTACATTTCCTGTTGATTCCTGCATGTCAAAACAATCTTGGCCAAATTGCTCCTATTGTCTCAAAAGACCCCGGTTGCTGCAAAGGGATATATCAAACGAATGATGATGGAAAACCCTTCAACTTTGCAAAGCACGGAAGGATGAGAGGTAGGCAAAGAACTCCTTGACACTAGCACCTCTTAGTCTTGCCAGAACTTTAGGAATATATTACATCTCAAGCTTCATGGACACAATGATAGTTCTTTGCTTTCATAAGAAAAGATACAAGGGGAAAAGAAAATAAGTCCTGATAAGGAAGAGAACTAATTAAAGGCCTATCTGTATTGATTGACCAAACACTTCTCTTTCCCATTCACTTATTTTCTTCAAATTGAAGTTCCTTCACTTTTAAGTCTACCTCTACTGCATCACTAGCTGTTTGAAAAGGTCCCTTTTCCAATAGTGCGTTCAATGAAAACATAACCAACAGCAAAAGTAAGATGTTTTTAAAGCTTATGCTCTGAAGACTCCTCTGATGGATAATGGAATACTTATGGGTAACATAATAGCTCAAAGCAAAATTCAACAGCTACTCAGACAAGATAGATTGGTTCGTGAACCTGTCATGCAAAAATGAGTGACGCTGACTTCCACGCAGAAATGCACTCAACAAACCGTTGTGGTTACTAAAAACAACATTAATTCAATGAACAATTTTCAACTTCAATCAACATGTGCCAGCATTTGTGCCAATGTCAATCCAACCCTACATATGTGTAAGCAAGCCATATGTTTGTGGAGAAAATAGTCTACAGCCTTCAATTAGAACTACCTAATGAAGCAAGATTGCAAACTGCATTAGCACCTTGCCAACAGTTCTGCATACAAGCCAATTGCTGCATCTGCCAATAAAATAAATTGCAAGTGATAAATAGTACAGAATGTAGGTTGGCTTAAACATTTAGTACTCAGTGCACCAAATAAAAGCACAGCTATCCACACAATTCCTTAATTCCTTTAGTAGTCAGACGGCCTAGACTAGACGTGCTCTGGCTAAAATTTAGTTATTGCAGAATAGGCAAGCAATCCATTCTATTTGAGCAAAGTACAATAATCTACTGGATAAGTCAAACAGAAAGAGACGTGTCAAAGAAGCAAAATTCTTACACTAAGAGTCCACGAGATGAACTTACGAACACATTGAGACGCTATTTTGCCAGCCCCCATCTTCAGGTACTGACATACGACTAAAACCTGCAAATCACAGTGTCGAAAGTCGAAACTCAGGGCAAATTCAACTCTAGAATTGTGGAATTCCAACAGCAAACCAAAACTACTTGCAAACACAATTCGGACGATCCAGTATCGTATCGTTTGTCTGAGCGGATATGCACGCAGTCGAACGACCACGAAGTCATTTACGACCACTCCTTGTCGCAGCAAGTCGATAGTCGGTTACGACTTCGACTACGAGCACTCGTTACGACTACGAGCATTCGTTTACGACTTACAACCACGAGTACTCAAAACACTTAGGGACATGCACGCGACACGAGGGGAAACACGAGGATTTTGTGCTGCTCGACTTCCGCAGCCTTTTCTGAGGACTCTATTCACGAATTTAAGCATCAAACGAGTACAGATCATAGCCAACATGGCCCCCTATGCGCACGCCATGACCTACACGATATGTGCCATCCCACGAACCAACCATGACGCACGACTGCAAACTGAAAACTGACGAAAAAGACGCAACTGTTCCCGCGTGAACGCAGCACATATCGAACGTCTGACGCGCACGTCGAGAGGCCATGCCTAACTACTGAACTCACTACACTACATGCAACGTGATCAAACCACCTGACATCCTTAACTATAAAGTCATGTAGAAAACGCAAAGCACATGACAAATTATAAGTCCTCACAGGTCAATTAATCAAAGGTATGCTTTACATGGGTCGTTTTGAACTAGCAAATGAGACACAATTCTGCAGAACACTTTGCAATTCAGCTTACCATCTTAAGCCCTTCGCCGCCAGCTCCCCCGCCTGAGGCGGATGAACCACCCGTCCTGTTGGAGCCCCGTGACGCCGGGGCAGCCGGAGCCGGCGCGAAGCTGAACTTGGATCTCCAGGAGGAGGATATGTCGATTAGGAGTCCGAGGAGGAATCCGATGACGAGGCCCGGGAGCAAGTTCGCCGGGCGAAGGCTCGCCGCGAGCGACGGATCCTCTCCCAGAGAGGAGAAACAGACGAGAGGGTCAGGGTTTAGAGGTGGAGGGTGGTAGTGGTGGCCGGAGGTCGGCGGGTGGTTCTCACCTTCCTCTTACTGCCGTGGTTGGGGCTTTGCGGTGGGTTCCGCCGCGGCGGAGGGGCCATGGGGGGCCGTCGATTCGAGGCGGAGGAGCAAGAGGAAGGGGGGAGAGAGCTGAGGAATGGGTCGGACGTTTGCTAGTTTTGTTGATCGAATGGATGGTATTCAATGGAAGATTGGGCTGTATAGGGAGCTTGGGTCCCATGGGTTGGACAACTGCATGCAAGCTAAGGCCTGTTTTATTTTTCTGGAACTTATGATTTTTTGTTGTAATTTATGGTTTTTGAGCTGTTTGTGTGAGAGATTACATAGTAATAGAAATTCACATGCAGTTTTTAACGATATACATGAAATCAGTATAGTATGTACTACAATTAACTAGTAGGCCCTATCTTAAAAAGATAGTATGTTTAAAAGCTAGTTAATATAGAAAAGCCGAAAAGCAGCTTTTAGAAGTTTAAAAGAATATACCCTAAATTTGGCAGATCTTATATTCTATGAGAGAGAAAGTGCTTTGAGAGTTGAAATAGATTATAACTTTTTTTAGCTACGACTGGTCAGTAAATCTTATAAATAAAAGCGGCTGATAGCAAATGAAACTAAAAATCAGCTGATTGAAGATCATGAACATGGGCAAAAGTTAAATATAAAAACCCATTTGGACTCACCTCGCTCCTCTGTATGTAAGCACAGTAAATTCAAAATCTGGATCCATATTGTATGATTTGTTGGCATACTATCGAGTATCGACGTGTAAGTGTGCACGTAGTATAGTAGCACGGAAGCTTGTGTGCGTCTTACCGTTGCACGTATGTGCATGCATGAACTCTAAGGTCCCGTTTGGCACGGCTCCACTTCACAAGTGAATCTATTTTTTTTGACTTCACAAGTGGAGCCGGGCGAAACTACTTTTTTCAGCTCCTTGGGTGGAGCTACTTTTGTCTCAGCAGGTTTTAAGGAACTCCTTGAGTGGAGCTATTTTGTTTTACCCTGTTTGGCACAAAACAGCTCAAAACAGCTCTAACAGCTCTTTGGAGCTGGTGGTGGAGCTGTACCAAACGGGGCCTAAATATAGCACGTCGCAGGGAGGTAGTGGCACAGTATGCGTTGCTATCGACAATGCATATTCCTATTGGTGGGTCTCTTGATTTGGGCAGGCGTTCCGGTGTGCCGAAAAACAAGTTCGGCGCATGGCGCGGCAGAGGGTGTGTAACTTCACATAAGAAAAATAGCCCTATATATTGTCGATAGGTTCGCTCAAATGCAGCGGATTACATGCTTCTTTTTTCTGGACGTGCAAGCATTCGTCGATGCAAATGAGCGTGCCTTTGCATGCTACTTAACGGTGATGCCACTGGCGACGAGCATATGTTGGCCTTCTCCAGTTGGCGTCTTCCACTCTTCCCCCATTACTTACAGCCATAAATTCGGGATTCTTCCTGCTATAAATAAGATATTTCCGTTTTAACCGCTTTTAAAGTCGTCTATGGTCATATTCTTTTTGCTGTAGCTAATGGTTTTTTTGTTATGGCTGATGACTTTTGGCTACGTTTTTTGAGACAGTGGTGGACGACAGAGACGTTGACACAGACGCTGCAAGCATCGGCAAACTTGGAAAACCTTTGGAGAAGTGACTTTGATAAATTACTTAAAGAAACCACCTTATTTATTTTGATTTTCAGATAAACTATAATCAAAAGCCATCATAAAAACAAAAAAGAACCGGACTATGTTTCCATGCAAGGAGAGGAGTGGTTGTGGCTTTATTTACTCCTACTTAGGAATTGTTCGTTCGCGCTGACCTCTCCTCGTCCTCCTCCACTCCGCTTTCCAATGTAAACGCTTCCCAATTAAACCCTACTCTCTCCGTCCTTGAGCTATTTCCGCTTCCTTCTCCACGCACATTGAAAATAGTAAGCAAAGAGAAGAGAAAAAAGAAAAAGGAGACAAATTCTATTTCAAGAACTGCGAGGAGCGGCGGATGGAGGTGGCGGCCGAGTGCGCGGGCGGCGTCCGTGTGAAGAAGGAGGCCGGGGGCGGGGACCTCTTCCTCATCGATGACCTCCTCGACCTACCGTGTGACGAGGAGGAGGATGAGGCGGCGGGGGGTTGGGCGGGGCTTATAGCGCCGGCGCGGCCGGAGGCGGCGGGGAGGCCGGGAAAGCGTCGGTCGACTCGTTGACGGTGACGGCTGTGGACAGCTGCAACAACTCCTTCTCTGGCCTCGGCGCGGACAGGGATTTCTCCGGCGGGCTGGGCGAGCCGGTAAGGCTTTCGCTTTCGTTGAATTCTTGCCTCGTCGCAAATATGTTGCATCTTTTTGGATGAATTCTGGCAAATTGCTCGAATTTCGCTGCATTCTGTTCGAAGAGCGGTTATGATAAATTGATAATCTATTCATCACCCCGCATTAGAACTTTCCATGAATGCAGTATATAGTAACTGACGAAACCTATAGCCAAAAATAGCAGCATCCTAAATGCTTCACTTCTGCCAAAAATTATTCACACCAAATAATTTTCTGAGAATTCACCGAGTAAAACGACGCCATTGTTGAATTGTTTCTTCTTTCTGTGAATTCCCGCGCAGTACGACCAATTGGCGGAGATGGAGTGGCTGTCCAACTACATGGGTGACGACACCTTCCCCACGGAGGACCTTCGAAAGCTGCAGCTCATCTCCAGCATCCTGGCCGCGTCGGCAGCCCAGCACGCGCTGCCCGCTCCCGCGACGCCGCCTGACAGCGGTGTGCTATCCACGGAGGCGCCCGTGCCGGGCAAGGCCTGCAGCAAGCGCTCCCGTGTCGCGCCGTGCAGCTACTCATCCCGCCTCGTCGTGCTCCCGCCGCCTCCAGCCTCGCCGCCCTCCCCGGTGTCCGTGGTCATCTCGCCGTTCGAGTTCGGCACCGCCGCACTGGCCTTCCCTGCCAAGAAGCCAGCAAAGCCTGCCAAGAAGAAGGATGCGCCAGCGCCGTCGGCGCCGAACACCGCGGCGGCGGCCTCAACGGAGGGGAGGAAGTGCCTGCATTGCGAGACGGACAAAACGCCGCAGTGGAGGACGGGGCCCATGGGGCCAAGACGCTGTTCAACGCGTGCGGGGTGCGGCACAAGTCGGGGCGGCTGGTACCGGAGTACCGGCCGGCGGCGAGCCCGACCTTCGTGGTGTCAAAGCTCTCCAACTCTCACCGCAGGGTGGTCGAGCTACAGCGCCAGAAGGAGATGCAGCTCCTGCACCAGCACCAACCGCAGCCGCACGTGGGCATAGACGGCGGCGCCATAGGCCTAGTTCACATACCGAGCACGCTGTTGTTCGGTGGCACGGACGAATTCCTGATCCACAACCGCATAGGTCCCGACTTTCGGCAGCTCATCTAGGGACGCCGCTCGCGCTAGAAATGATTCGTTAGCCCGGGAATAATTCAGCAAGAAAAAACAGCTGATTTTTTAGGAGTTGTTTCTCCGGATTTAATTTTCCATCAATCTTTTTTTGAGACCTGTGTTTTTGTTACCCTCTCAATTCCTCAGCTCTGAAGTTTCTAGACCCTTAGAAATTAATTCAAGGGAGTTTTTTTTGCTCTAGTCTGTTTCTTCCTTAGCATTTTTTTCCTTCTTGTAAAGTAGGGTTCCTAGAAGAGGAGGAAAGAAGCAGTGCTAAGTTCAAAGTGTTGAAACTGCGAGGGCATTTCGGTAATTTCTCAATTGAAAAAAAGGAGAAAAAGAAAGAGAGAGAGTGACAGGTGAGGCCCACTTGTCAGTGGGTCGGCTGAGAGAAGAACGGGCAGGAGACCACGTCTCCTCCCATTTCCTGTGCGCACTCACATCGGTTCGTCTCGCGTGCGAGCGGAGTGGCGGCGTGCGCGTCGTCCGGGTGACCGAGTCTTGCGGCGGCGGCGGCGCAAGAGGCTCCACCGACGCGGGCACTTCGGCGCCAGCCGTGGTAGCAGCCCGCTGGCCTCCGCCCCACTCCCCTATTTATGCCGCCTCTCCTCTCTTTGGTGACCAAATGCACGAGTAAGTCCTCCCCTCTCCGATCTCAAATCTCTCGCTGTGATTCTTCAATCTTGAGTCCCGAGAGCCGCTGGCCGGGTTTTCTCTGGTAGCCGTTGGCTGAGGAGCTCAAATTGGTGTTCTAGGGTTTTTCCACATGCGGTTTCCTTGAGCCTTTCTTTGATTTGGCCGAGAGGAAAGGTTGGGATAACCCTAGAGATTGATTTGGCTCGAGCTTGTGCTGCGTGTTGTGGGAGATTAGTGATCTGTTCTTGTTGTTCGCGAGCGCTCTTGGCCGGAGTTCTCGGTGTTCTTGTGCGGCATCAACCCTAACCCTCGACTCCGGCGTCGGCTTTCCCGAGGTTGGAGTGGCATTGTATCTCCGTCTACCACACTCCTCTTCTGCAAGCTGCACAGGGAGGTGCTAGGTTTTCTGGGATAGCGTCGTGTGCGTGCCTTGCCTTTTCGGTTTCTTCACGGTGATTTCGAATATCACCTCTACTGTGAGTATATCGGCTGATTGATTCTTTGCAACTTTGTGATCTATTTCACTTTTCTGTGAGTATCACTAGCTGGAAGATTGCAAAGAATTTCCTGTTGACTGCTTGCTCTGTGATGAAGTGATATAACACTGAGATTGTATATGGATGTGATGGTAGATTGATCTTGAAATTTAGCCAAATCTGCTATTCTCCATTCAATAATATTTGAACTTGCTGTCCATTTGATAGTCTCTGTTTTAGATTTGCGCAGTGTTGAGTTTTACTTTGTTCTGGACTGTGTCGAAAACTCTTAAACTGTTAAATCAATAGCACTGCCTGAGAGTTCATGGAAGGTTGATTGTTTGAATACTTCTGCACTATCCTGTTAGCTGTTCTCTTGATTTGGAGATTCTTGGCAGTAGCAGAATTAATTCTAGCTCAAGATCTAATCTATAACTGCCATATATAATTAAGATTAGATTTGTCACGGCGGAGATGACCAAGATAACCTTGTGCAACTAGCCTTCTGAGAGCACTAAAAATAATTCAATTTGTCGAACATATGCTTAATCTGGTCATATATGTTAAGTTTTTAATGAGATTAGCATGTAGATACACATGTATACTTGATGCCATGCTAATTTTGAACTCATATATGACATTTATGTTGAGTATATGTTTTTTTGCAATGACTTAAATGTTTCATATGTTGGTTAAGTCATTTATATGCCATATTCGTCATACTTGAACTATTATTATTATTGCTGAAATTAAATTAAGAATTATACTTATACCGCAATTCTTACAACACAAAGCTAGTACTGGCTACTACTCCTTGTTTGCATATGATTTCCAATCTTGTCTGTGTTTTGGTGAGCAAGATGATTTTTGCCCTTGTGGTGGTGGATCGATCGATCAATGTTATGATAAGGGAGGCATGCCGGTGCGCACAAAGTGACATAAGTGGTTCTCTTGTTCATCACAGATGCTCTGCTTACGAATTTCTTTTACAAGGTCATCACGAACAGCCACTGGCATATAGAATATATATTAGACTTCAGTGAATTTGCGCGTGTTGGTGGGGCATATATGTCAGCTACTGTAGCCAACTTTGCAGAAAGAAATGCCATGTACCTGTAGCAGTGTGGGGGCTGGGTGGTGATTGCAAGAGATTGGATCCAACCATTTCGCTGTGAAATTTTGGTCGGGCTCTGTTGGATGGATTCCATGGTACTACAGCTCTCTTGGTCAGTACCAGTACCACTACCTCGTTTGGACCCTTTTTTGGATGATCACTACGTACGTACGTAGGCACGTAACCTGACCACCGAAAGCTTCGTTTTACCGGTCGATTGTTTGGTATGTTATGATATGGCATCATGTGCGTTTGTCAAAGCTGACACTGTCACATGCGACCATGCGAGAGGAGCCAGTGACATGCATGTACTGCATGCCGCCGACGTCTGATAGATTTCGTCTCAAGCAAAGGCGCTTCTGCTTTTGTGAAGAAAACCGCTTACATATGTACTAGTACTGGTATCGCTGCTCATAATGCATAAAGATGGCTTCACATGGTATACAGCAAGTACGCACGGTGCAGTTGGTCCATATTAGAGTCTCGCTCATTTCAACTTTACCTTCCGAATTCCGGGATCAAAAAAAAAAACTTTACCTTCCGAATTATTTTTTACTATTTGTAAATGTTGTTTTTTATTGTTTTTGCTTTTTTAGGCTTTTTTTGCTTGTTTTTTCCCTATTCGTTTGCATTATCTGTGATAGGCTAACATATTTTTTTATTTTATTTTTTTTAAAAATTAATTATGCCAAATAAACTATCATCAATTACAGTATAATTTTAGTTAGTTATAGTATAATTTTAATCATAAATTATATTTTTTTTCAACTCAAATGAGCGGATTCTAGCAAATTCACTCCCTACCGTACAAGTAAAGAAGCACAAGTGTCCTGATCGTATCTCACTCTGAGGGCAGGTGCGTAAAGGAGGCGAGCCATTGAAGCACCATGTGTCCATGTTGGACATGCCAAGATTGAAGAGCAATCTCTCCCTAGGCAAGGCAGTCAGCACGTAAATTGATGCTGGCTACCATCTGTTCGATCGACAGGCTACACAAAAGCTTTCGTCGGCTTGATGTCACGTAGAATGTGCGTGGTTCTTTTCGACTTTCTTGATGGCTTACGGCTACAATCAAAGCCACGCACTCAGCGACAAAACAGACTAAGGGTCTGTTTGGATCCCATAGGCTAACAACTAGTTGCTAATTTTTAGTCCTTATGGATCCAAACAGGAGGGCTAATGAGTGGGCTAAAGTTTAGCCAAATCCCCAACTAGTTATTAGCCAACTAGTTGGCCAAACCCAGCTAATGAGGGCTAAAGGACCAGCAGGATGGAAAAAAGACGCTGATACCCACGTCAACCCTCCCAGACCGCCATGCATAGGGGTATAACAGACTTTGTACTGAGATAGTAGTACTTATTAGTCCTTGGATCTAAACAGGACTGGGCTAATCTTTAGCCAGCTAACAACTAGTCCTAGTCCATCCAAACAGGCCCTTATGATTTGCTCATTTTGATTTTGATTTGAGCATCTGGTTTCTAACTTATATTTTACTATTTATAAATTTCATCCTTTTTTGTCTTTTCATTTTTTTGTTGTTTCTTTTTTCCCGTATTTATTTGCATTATACGAGATGGGCTAACATGTTTTTTATTTTTAAATTTTTTAAATTTAATTATGCTAAATAAGTTACCATCAGCTATAGTGCAAAATAAACCATTTAGCAAAAATAAACCATAAGATATGCATATTCAGCCTAAATAAGCACCCCTTGGAGGTAGCAACAAGCAATGAATGCCATCCAACCAGTACGACGTGTTTTAATGTGAAGATCCAAGTCAATCAAGTCAGACAATCCCAGTCTTTAATCAGAAATCTGAAAGTATGGAATGGAGTCTGATCTAACCCGAGGCTGGGATTTCTCCTTGGAACGGTGGACGCACATCAGGAAACAGCAAAAGGGGCCATTCCATCCGATGTAGATAGATGTACGCGCGCGCGCGCGCGGAGGCAACGGGGCTTCACATAGACGTGCGCCGCGCCCTCCGCTTGGAAAACGGCAGCACCCAGCACGCGCGCGTCAACCGGACCACGCGTTCCACCGTTTTGCCTCGCCAATCTTGGGTCACCGGCGGCGGCAGGGCATTGAATCTCACGCCCCTGAGCACGTGTGCGGGCGCTTCCGGTGGCGTCGGCGGGGGGCTACGTACTGCGCCGGCGAGAACCCCATGAGCTGCGCACGCGCGCCACGTGCGCGAGCACCGGGGCACGGCGAGTTGCAGCGAGCGTACGTTCGTGGCATCGATCTTTCCCGTGCCGTGCCTCCGTGAAGCCTTTAATTATCTGGCGCATACGCATCATCACTGACATGTTCGTTCACTGAATCAGGACTCAGGAGTAGCGCTCTGTACGTGAGTTGTCGAGTTGGTATGCCTCTGCAGCCTCCTTTTACTAAGCCATGGGAGCACCGAGCACCTCAGCAAGGCCAAGCACTATTTTCCCCAATCAAGGACAAGCAATACTGCTATTTGCAGCCACGAATGGTTAGCCAGCCTTCGCCGTTAGCCGATCGGCATGTGAATGAATCGCAAAAGGCAAGGTAATAAATGATAATCATTTTGAGTGAGAAAAGGTGCAGAAATCGCAATTCCAAAATTTGGGCCATGTCTTGGTGTTGAAACCTTGCGTTGAGAAAGGGACTTGCTTCGATTTATACGGCCCACCTACTGGCTACTGCTTTTGGCCCACTGTACAAAGCCCGTTTGTGTATGTCTGGGCGGTTTTTTATGCTCTCTGTTGCTTGGGGTTGTGAACAGAGAGCACTTCATTTACTGACAGCGAATCTTCTACCTTAGGGTTTTAGCCCCTTGGTCGCAGGTAGAAGACACATCTATACTACGACTCTCTAGACAAAGAAAAAGAGAAAGAAAGAAAAGTGACTGTAGAAGGTTTATATCTGTGATTTGACACATCTCGTGAACCCTCTCTACACTTTTATGTTTCGTACGTTAAAAATAAGAGCCAGATGTAGTATATAAGATCTGTATCATAGTCATGTCTATTTAAGACATTGGTACATGTAGAATTTACACCTATCACGAGTATACATATATTTTTTTAGCTGATAAGTGGGTCATACAATTATTAGGCAAACACGATCAATATCATGGCCGCTACAAGTACACATCACTCATAGAAAAGGTTTTAGAGATGACCTATCTCCTTACGTGAAACCTAAAGTTGACTCCTACTTTATGTTGACTGTTTAATTTCAACCCAATTTTTACTAGACAAACGAATCTATCTCTTAGACCCACCAAGATAGCTACTTAGAGAACTATAAAGATACCATGGGCGAACTAGACCTACCAAGATAGCTACTTGGAGGATTATAAAGATACCATGGGCGGATATTGGAAGCATTGTTAACTTTTATTTAAAGTGGTTTTGCTTTTTTATTGGTGAGATTTTTTGGATGTCTATGTCCTTTCAAGTGTTTTTTTTTCTGTGCACGATACTTTCGTATTTTTCCAGTCTCATTAATTTCTAGATAAGGCTAGACCGAGAAATAGTTAACGATATTGGTTTGGAAGATATATACTCCATAGCAAAGTTGTCCAAAACGTGAAGCATAATCTAAAGTTTGTCAAAAATATTCAAACATTCTGATAGTTTTATTGCAACGTTTGCTTCTAAACTGAACTCAAGCGTCCATTACGTTCATGCTTGTCATGTGCGAGTCAGAACTGAATGAGCCTGCAGCTAGCGCTGCCCTGCCTACATTTAGTTGCTCTCTGAACAAGCTGTTCATGGCAGTAAATTGCACGCACCTAGTAGTTAGTGCATGCCGCGAGGAGCATGTTTACAGCTCAGGCTACGTACGAGCGTAGCTGATTTGTAGTGCTTAATTTCCATGTGATTCATGTTGCTGCTGGTTGGTGATGCACGAGAGATCGAGCCATATTTGGCCTCCCCTCGCTTGGAAATATCGGGAATGCCCGTCGTGTGCGTGGAACTCCCTGGCGCGCCCCCAAACCGCACCATTCCACCAGCACGCGGCACGCCCACCCTCCCGAATTTTTTCTATTTTAGCCCTTTTTTTTGAAAAATATTCACATTTAGACCCCTGGTAGTTTTAATTCCGTTTTTGGACCCAGAGCTCGGCGCCGTGGGTCACGGCGCCGAGATAACACGTCTCGGCGCCGTGGACCACGGCGCCGAGGTGCGAGCCCCGCGCCAGCGTAGCGGCCGTCGTGGCGCCGACGTGGCAGGCAGCTCGGCGCCGTGACTCGTGGCGCCGACCTCGGCGCCGTGACTCGTGGCGCCGACCTCGGCGCCGTGACTCGTGGCGCCGAGCATGTGGCTTCTGAAACAGCACCGAGCACGCGGGCTTCGTTCATTCGCATCCTCCTCCCTCTGTCCCCGCCGCTGTTTAGGGTTTGCACCGATCAGCCTTTTTTTTCGCAAAATGAATTATTAGTTGTATTTTTCATTTGGATTATTTAATGATAGTAATATTATGTAATATAGTTAGTTATTTATTTATAGAGAGCAAAAAATACGACGTATGTTTTGAAAATTCGTTATGTATTGCAGATGATACATGTAGGAAAATTCGTGTAGATTTTTTTAAAAACATTATGGTACGTTGGTAATGGTTTTTGAAAAATAAAATTATGCAGGCCGTGACGAACGAGTTTTGTGTGAAGTTCTGCGGGCCGTGAGATGCTGCGGGCAAGACAGAGGGGAGGCGACATGTGGCATACAAGCAACTCTCCTCTTCCTTTTGTTCAGTTGTTACTACACACTTGGGGAAATAATTACTGGGATGATTCTGGGTCAATCCCATCCCCTCTGTTTGTGGATTGATGAACGAGTTATGTGTGAAGTAACGATTAGTGTATTTGTGATTTTTGTACAATGCTGACCGTGAAAAATATGTTGAACTGGCAATAACATTTTTTGATCATGTTATGTTGTTGTATTGGAAGGATTTTTTTGAATTATTTTGTATGACAACTGTGATAGGAACAATTGGACGAAAGGAGGGGAAGTGATAATAAGACACGTGGGAATCATTGCATGCGAAAAGCCCAGATAATAAGCTTATGAAGTTGGGACGAACATGGCGCGTACAATTTTATTACATGCTAGCATGATATCCGACTAATCTACCCAACTGCTCGTACGACCTCTCGTGTGGACCGAGTCTATTACATCTTGTCTACTGGGTGTAGCGTGGTTGTTTCCCCTTTCTGTCGCGCCCTGAAGATGGCTCCGCTGCATCCTTCTTCCTGTCACTCTTGGTCTTGAGAGCCGCCTCACGAGCTTGAAGCTCTTCCTCCTGACGCTTGATGGCTGCTTCACGCAGACTTAACTTCTCCTTCCTCCTTTGCAGCTCATCCTCCTTGCCCTGCAGACGGATTTGGTCCACCCTCACGCGACGCTCTTGCTCAAGCTGCATCTGTCGTTCCACCTCGCGAGCCTGAGTCATCTTGACACAGTATTGTCCTTTGTTTTCCACCTCCACTGCCCGGTTATTTGGCCATGCCGGCGGCACTCGATCCACCCATTCCATGAACCTGCAAGCCTATGTGTGGCATGGTAGATGTCATGGATCAAGTTGAAAAACGATAACGGAAAAGAAATGGTTTAGTTATGGTCGTTACCACGAAGTCGTCATCCAGGTCAGGACACTTGAAGAACCTACGGCCGTATTTGGCTCGTTGTACTCGATCAGTCCAGACTCCCAACATCGTCCTAAAGCCGCAATGGCACTTCGGGCGCTCATGCCACTCCGGCACTCCAAATGGGTCGGACTTCCAGGAAGACATTGTTGTGTGGTAGTATTGTGATGTCTTGAGGAGGAGATGTGGTATGGAAGACATATGAGGCCTTCATATAGGCAGGTTATCGGTGCAGTGGGCATAGTCCATGGAGAGGATCTTTTCGCTCTTCCTGGATTCAAGTGTAGCAATAAATGGTCCTATGTAGGCTTTTCAGAGACTATAGTCTCGTAATAAATTCATAGTTCGTAGCCTTTTCAAAGACCTACACCCCTATATGTGTACAGGCCTACAGGCCTACTCCTGTAAAGGCTAAAGACCTGCGCCCCTATATGTGTACAGGCCTACAGGCCTACTCCTGTAAAGGCTAAAGACCTACGCCCCTATATGTGTACAGGCTAAAGGCCTATTCCGTCACTGCGCAAAGCTGACATATGCTGCCCCGTTTTGTCATGTCACTGAGCAAAATCTGAACTCTTTTGTCATGTCACTGAGCAAAACTGCCCTCTGTTGTCATCTCACTGAGCAAAAGCTGACCTCTTGTGTCATGTCCCTGAGCAAAGCTGGGGCGTGTTGTCATGTTCCTGAGCAAAAGCCTCTTTTTTGGTGGTCACTGCATTAAACTGCCCCGTTTTGCTATAAGTAGCACGGTTGGGGTCCTATGACATTGTTGGTTGGTTGGTTGGTTGGTTGGTTGCATTAAACTGCCCCGTTTTTTTGGTTGGTTGTATGCGGTCGTAATAAAAAAACTTAGAGCAACCCTTTTATACTGCAAACCATCTGTGAACATCAAACCATCAAGCACTTGAAAAACCTCACAAAAATTACAAAAGCACAATGAATATAACATAAACACATGTATACAACAACTAGCTCATTACAAACACATCTCAGTCCAACCACTTACCAAGTGCCTCCTAGCTCATTACAAAATATATACAACGACTTTTAAGCCCAACCACAAGCATACACGGCCGTATCACTGCCTCCTAGCCTTACCCTTACCCTTACCAAGGGCGTCGGTGCCTGGAGTGTAACGGCTAGGCTCGCGGCGGCGTCTGCGTCGTACGGGCTGTGTAGGCTGAGTCGAAGGAGCGTCTACGAGCTGAGACGGGCCTATCTCATCGTAAGTCTGCTCCACCTCGTCGTCGTCCTCGTCCTCACCGCCCTGGGACGGGAAAGTGTCGCTCCTCGTGGGGGACGAGCTCTGTCCCGTGTACGACCCTCGCCGCGTCGGGTCTACAAGTCGTGTCGAAGGCACGTCTACGTCCCTCGCCGCGCCTGTGCTGCAACCACAACGAGCAGCCGCACGACGTAGCCGACATGCGAGCCTCTGCATTCCAACATTTTGTTAACCAACAAGACACGAAGATATTATGTACTAATTTTGTGAGTGGCTTTGTCGAAGCTTACCTCCAGGAAGGTACGCATCCTGACGTCGTCGCCGACTGTCCTGGACATACGCTCTATGTCCTGTACGGACTGCCTCAGGGTTTTGCCCTGCAAACAAACAAAAGAATGGATAATTTGCTACATGTCAGGGGTATTTAGGTCTATTGAAAAATAAGCAATGAGATTGAACATTACCACACGGTCCAGGACTGGTGCTATCTCCACCTGCGTCCCAAGGCGAGTCGACTGGTCGTAGGGCGTGTCATCGTCGTCGGAGGACGCAATGTCGGCGTAGTCATCTTGAGTCCATTGGCCCTTAAGCTTGGACCGCGTCGCACGCTGGTACCAAACTTGGTACCGCCGGAACTGCTCGTTGCTGTGCGGCTCGTTGTTGTCGTCCACGTGGTAGAGGTCAACTGCCGATGCTTCTGTTTGAGCTCTGCTTCGGCACAAGTGTGTGGGCCAACGATTTTTGTGATCTTGAACTTTCCCGTGACCTTCTGTTTGCTAGCACAAACCCTTCATTCACATGTCTCCTTCTCGCACACAACTGTGTACCTCCGCTCCACATAAGAATGTCTCACCTTGAATGGCCTTTTACGGATCACTGAATACTCCTGCAGCCACCTTTTCAATGCAGACAAGTCCTCAAACACCATGCCCTTCTCAATTGTCATGCTTGACCCGGCCTCAGGAGCATCTAGCAACTCGTCATCCCTTCCTTCTGCATAAGCCCCATGAGAATGCCTAAGATCGCTGAATTCATGAACTGATGGATCCCGGCCAGGGCAATAACGCCTGATCAGCTCAATATCACTTTCGGTCAGCTCTCCAAAAGGGCGGTCATCATCGGAATCAACGGCCCTTGCGATCTCGTAAGGCTCCAGATCATCCACAATTTGAATCATCTCACTGTTGGAGTCCCTGCAGATTTCTTCAACGTTGCCAGATGGAGCAACGGGAGGAACAACCACATTACCAAGAATGTTTCCTGCATCATAAGCACGACAACGATGGGATTGAGACAAAACAAAGGAATGACGGGAAAAGGCTAAAGTGTTGCTCGACACTTACTGGGCTGATTCTGGGTCAATCCCATCTCCTGAGGGGCCGCCACGACATCATCAGTCCGACATTCAACTCGAACTGGTTGAGAAATCTGAACCTCGTTCGGGGAAGATAGAGCATCGGGCACCTCAGGCACTTCTTCCACATCCACCGCAAGATCCGGTAACGGAGGGTCAAAGGGTGCCTGATCACCTAGTTCTGGTGAATAACCGTGAGGGGTGGGATCAATGGACACCTTCCGCACAACAACGTCCAAACATTTTAACTCATTCCTCATAACCAATTTGACATATTGGTCCCACTCATCCTCTGAACCAATTAAGATCAACCGCCTGAGAACTAGGTCTTTCGAACCGAAGTGAAGTAACCCCTCAACTGTGATGCTCTCCTCGTTTGCATGACAATGTAGCTTCTCCCGAGCCCTAGCAACCAACTCACTAAACGACGGCCGATCACCGAATATCAGAGACACCCTTTGCATTTCAACAAATTGAACATTTCCATAATCATCACTTGTCACACTGCCTCCATGATATAGGGTCACTAGGTTGTCCATCTAGTTCATACAGAAAACCAAACTTAATACCTTTAATCGAAATTGGATACTAGATAGTAACTAATAAGTATCTAGTCACTAACTAAATGCTACCTAACTTCAAGCCAACAAGTTAATGTCAACATTGTAAAAAGAAAATTACCAACAAGCTAACTTCAACATGATAAAAATTCAATTAGTATGATGGTATAGTATCTGACATTGCATCCAGAGCAAGTAGGAATTATATTGTTTCCTTCAAAATTCCTGCATTCCAAACATGCCAGGTTTTCTATTGCGGTATCGCCTTAGGATATTATTACCATACTCACAGTCTCCCACCCTCGTCCTACAGGCCCATCCTACAGGCCATAGCATCGTTTCCTCTGTCCCATTTCAACGACCAATCACACTATCTAACCATGAACACATAGCACACACAAGCAAGGGCATCAAGCAAAACCTAATGCAAGCCCATCATAATCCAAATCAAGGCTGCAAAGATCACATTTCCCATAATTGTAAACCTCCTCATCATCAACACATATCATACACAATGCTACTCCTACGTAAGAAGTAAGCATCTACTTCATATATCAACACATATCAAACACATATCATACACATATCATACCTGCCAGGGGCGGCGGCGGGGAGGCGGGCGGCCGGGGACGCAGGCGACCGGGGACGCGCGCGTCCCAGGGGGCGGCGGCGGGGAGCCGGGGCGGCCGGGGACGCGGGCGGGGAGCGGCCGGGCCGGGGACGCCGGCGGCCGGGGACGCGGGCGGGGAGGGGAGGCGGCGGGGGCCGGGGACGCAGGCAGGCGGCCGGGGACGCGCGCGGCACCAGGGGGCGGCGGCGGGGAGCCGGGCGGCCGGGAGGCGGCTGGGAGGCGGCCGGGCCGGGGAGGCGGGCGGCCGGGGACGCGGGCGGGGAGGGGAGGCGGCGGGGAGGCGGCCGGGCCGGGGAGGCGGGGGGCCGAGGGGACGCGAAATGAACAGGCATGCCCTCGGGTCGGGTAAGTGCCCCGAGCTCGGCGCCAAGATCCATGGCGCCGAGGTCGGCGCCACGACTTACGGCGCCGAGGTCCTGCCACGTCGGCGCCACGTTGGCCGCCACGGTGGTGCGGGCCTGGCACCTCGGCGCCGTGGATCACGGCGCCGAGACGTCTTACCTCGGCGCCATGAGTCACGGCGCCGAGCTCCGGGTCCAAAAACGGAATTAAAACTACCAGGGGTCTAAATGTGAATATTTTTCAAAAAAAGGGCTAAAATAGAAAAAATTCGGCCCACCCTCCATGCCATCTGTGCCGTCGCGCCCCCCGGCGCGCCAGCTCCCCGGCAGCCCGCCGGGCCAAAAATATTTTTACTAATTCTGTAGGATTAGAAATTTAGAAAAAATATACAAAATTACTTAAAGAAAAAGAACTATGCTAAGTTTGCAGCAAATGAAATGTTTAAAAATTGTAGAAATTGTTAGATATAGAAAATGAGCCGCAACAAATAAAATTGATTTTATGGAGCGCCGCAACACGTTTTTTGAAATAATGTATTTTCGTTCAAAATTACAGCGATATAATTTCGTTCAACCAGTGGACGACATGTCGATAAGACGCGCACCGATTTAAAATAATAATAATAATTTTTTTGGATTGATCCGATGAAAATAATTACGGGGAAATAAAAAGCAACTTTTGTATATAATATATGTACGGAATCTTGTTTATAGGTTTAATATTTTTTGGAAATAAAAGGACAGACAAGATAGTTTGGTTTGTGTAGTATCGTATGACACAATCAGAGGAGGGTAAATGATTGTCTCCGCTTTTACCACCTGAAATCAAAACCTAACACAGAGAAACAAAAGAGAAGTAATCTGGATTACCGAACGGAGATAACGACCGCTGCTGCTCGAATGTACGTGGTCGTAGCCTTTGTCACTATGGTCGTACGTTCTCGTTACGACCAGATGCTCTATCGCCCAACTGGTCGTTACAACTAGATGCTCTGTCGCCCGACTGCTCGTTACGACCACTCATCTTGAGTGATAGCTCCGACCCCACGCTTTCGATCGCTCACTCCGGCCGCTTGCTTACGACCACTCACTTACGACTGCTTGCTTACGAGTGATCAGATCGATCGCTGACTCATTCCGATTGCTCGGCTTGATCTCAAATTGATAGTCTGCTTATTTTGATCGCTCTGCATGACCACGACTCACATAGTCATGACCTTTTTCCGCCTGACGTTCCTAGCCATTTGACCACTGCCCGAACGAGTACACGTCGAAGGCAAAACAAAGCACGAAAAACAGAGGAAAAACATCGATGCTCAGGAAGTCGTCGGAGATGAAAGAATCTGATATATTATTTCATCATCAAGTTCTTGGCTACAAAGCACCTCACGGCACCCCTTAAAACCTTCTCCACAAAAGCCCTAAAACACTGTCCACTAACCTACAACATCCCCTGCTTTTATAGGCCAGTGCACAAGGTGTGTTCAACTCAAACACCTCAAACCATGTCCCTCTTCCCCTTGGACACGGCATCTATCTCTTCCTCAAATCAAGGGACCTGAAACCCTTCCTAACACGGATTTTAACCACCTCGTACAAGTCGTGGACTCCATCCACAACTCCATACTTCACACGCGACGAAGCCTCTAGGATTTCCCCACCTGTATCTCCATCGCGCATCAACACCACGTGCTCTGGCGTGAGACCGATAAACCCACATGACCACCTGGATCGCAGATTACTCTCTCCTAGTCCCGATCTTCCTCGTCACTGACCGTAACCGTCTTCACGCTTCCACACAGCATCTACCTTTGACCTCCACGTGTTTCATCATCCACCTTTTAATCTAAGTTGATCGAATGCTGGAGCATGAAGAGCCAAAAAGTTGGCGCAAGGCGGCAGAAAGGTGATGCGGCGGGGAAGCGCACTAGCTTGGTGCGCGCTACGAGGGGATGGTGCGGGCGTAGGAACGCGCCTGAAAGTTTGCGCAATGGGAGGTGCACCAGGGGCAATTTGGGAAATTTATAGAGGACGGGGCCATTCTGAGAATTTCATGCCTAGTTGAGCTAGCTAGTAGCTCTCAGTACATATATAGCACTATATATTTCGGTACCACTCTGTACCAATGCACAGCTGAACCATGAATTGCGTGCAGCCTTTTCACCGTCGCATGCTGCACGTTCCTGTACCTGCAGATGTGATCGTGACATAAATAGCGGGTACCTGAATCTCGCACAATATATATGTTTGTACCATCCAGCTCTAGGATAAGGTGACACTGAGCTAGCTAACGAATCAAAACCAGTAGTTGACTAGTTGTCCGAGCGTACACATACACAGGGGCATCTGGTAGTAGGATGCAGGTGACACATGTCTTCTACATGGAGCGGTGCAGGATTGGAGTAGTGATGGTGAGGTAGCTTAGGTAGGTGTGGTGAATAATGGTTCATGTTTAGAGCAACTCCAAGAGATTAGCCAAAAAAAGTATCTAAATTTAGTGATTTAGCTATTCTCTAAAATGAATCTCACCCAAAAAAATAAGACTACTCCAACAGGCTATCTAAACTAGAGGGCGCGCGGTGGGTCGCGTACGCGCGGGAATGGGGCGCAGCGTGCGGGAAGGAAACGCCGACCGCGCCAAGAGGCTGGATGGTGAGCGAGGTAGGCTATCCAAAAATAGAGAGCGAAGGAGGAGGGATGGAGAGCTACTAAATTTGGAGAGTCATTTACAGAGTCTATTGGAGACGTTTTTTCTCCAATAATAGCCAAATTTACCTTTAGAAAATGATTTAGCTCTTCTCTTGGAGTTGCTCTTATACTGCTGTGCTGCTGTGCGTGGTTCATGTTTACCTCGTAAAAAACGTAAAACTGTTGGTGAAATAATGGACTGACCTATGTTTTCAGTATACATCGTTGGTTCCTAAAAAAAGGTTGGTGGCTCTGTTTTTCTTTTCTCTTTTTAAGTAAATGAAATTTTGAAGTAAATGAATTTGAGTGGACAAGTTATGAGTATAAGGAGGTAAATCCAAAATGTTTAGGGAGATTAATTGAAGTAAAACATGCTTAATTAACATAATCTTCTTTTGAAAAGAACGAAACCTAGGTTACATGTGAGTTTTTCTTTGAAGACTTGTTAGTGTTTACACAAAATATTGTCCTTACTTTATATCATGAAGGAATACAAGCGAGTAAAATTAAGGACTTCATCAATATATATTTTTTTTTCCAAAAAAGGACTTGAGGAGCTTGATTTATAATTATAAAAATTTGGAGAGTTAAGTAAATTCTTTTACATGTATAATTTTTCCTATAATTTTCATATAATATTGTCAGAGTCGAACATAAATACGGATATTGTCGTTTATTGCATTCAGGTACATCTGATTTCGTATTCCATGCGCTTTCTCAAACTTCATATACCATGTGATTCCAAAGCACTTTCTTTCGCGGTGGTATATATATGGTTTCCCTTTTGCTCTTTGTGAAATATATATGTATAATATATATTGACAATAACATGAAGCCTATATATTGTTATCCATTGCGATCTTCGAAAACATATACAGAAAATTTGCATTCGCCTTTTTTTTTTGCGATATTAACCCGGCCGACGTACAAACAGAAGAGCCATCCAGCTGTGTACAGATTCGATGCTTTCATTCTGAAACATTGCTTGTATGCATCTGATCTGGGACGGATACGAACTATAGCTAGCTAGTACAATGGATGCACATACGGTGATCTGCGCATGCAGGAAAGAGCAGTACAATCGATGTACGTAGATTGGAAATTAAGTATACAACTAGCTACTTGCTATTTTCCAAAAAGAATACATCTACTTATCGATTGCAGGAGCTCCACTCGGGACACAGCTCCTAGCTAGCTAGCTCTACATACGCCGGGGTGAAAGCTTCAACTCGGCGAGGTACGGACGAATGACGTACGACGGCTATCAACTTCGCCCAAAAAGAGAGGGGGAAAGGAAGAGGAAAAGTACTCGTCATCGGCCTGCCGGAGATCAGGTTGGGCGATGGAGCTCTGTCATGGCAAAATCCCCCCGGCCGATACGCATCCCGTGAGCCACTCACAGGCGCGCGATTTCGACAACCCGCTCGATCCGCCATGTGCATGCATGCCTGCAAATGTGGAGCTTAATTAACAATTCCTAACCTCAGAAATTAAGAAAAGATTCAGTGTCTTTAGCACTTACATCAGTGGATCAGACAGACAGACAGCTGCTGGTATCCTGAGTCTCACTCCATTCAACAGTAGTAACTGATGAGAAAGAAACTAAAGGTAACTCCAAGTGTGTGCAACTAGCTAGCAAATTAATCTGCCCATTTGGCAGCTTGAAAAGATCTCCACTCTGTGTTTGTGCACTTTTCTCGCAAACACAACAGATCGATCAGGCAGATGCATGGGATATTTTGGAGAAGAACTGTGGAACGATATACCGATCATAGCGTTTCTGACGGCACAGCAATCGGCCGTTTGATCTTAAGCATCCAACGTCGCTCAATCAGGCAAGGCTCCCCACTATCCCAAGATCAACCTGCTCTTTCGTCTCCTCTCTCTCCAAATTTTTTTCCCCAAATCGGCCACGCCACCAATCTCCTCCTCTCCAGCCGTTGCTTCATGGCGCCACGCCTCCTGGCTCCTGCCATCTACATTTGCACATCCTCTTGTTCTATAGGCTCTATAGCATCGGCTACGAGCGCGAGCGGCACCAAGGTGCGATACAAGACTAGACAACGGTGAATCAACAAGGGCGAGAGATGGGCTACACCGAGAGTGGCCGTGGGCTATGTTGCGTGGACACGGACATGTGTGTCCGATACAACACGACATGGACACGGGAATTCGTCATTTTTCAAAAACACCGACATGGCGACACAACTATATATATTAATAGAAATAATATGGCATATGTATATAAATACAAGGGAATGAAGTATTAATACAAGAGAATGAAGTATTAAAGTGTAAGTTGCAAATGTAAGCATTTAATCATGGAAAATTGCAATATGTACCTTATGCTCTTGGGTTAGTATAGAAACCAGCAGCATTGCAGCAAGCCCGAGTATAGAATCCGATATGAGCCATCATCAATCAGAAAATTAGTACAATGCTAGATAGAAAATTAATACAACAACCATGCTATGATAGACTGATAGGCGATAGTAGCAAAGAAATACAAACCTGACGTTTCATGCTAATTATAGATTACAAACCCGACGAATAAAACATCCTCGCAGTCATTGCATCCAATTGTTGGCGAGTTTCATTGTTAAAAGCTCTCTCCAAGGATGAAACTCCCCTCTGTTTAGTGCCCATGCTACTAATCCATCCTAGTCAATAAATCACTACACTATTGAATGGCATAAACCGAAGGAAATGTATATGTAATTACTAATCATCTAATCCTAGTCAATGTGTATGCTACTAATCGTATAATCCTAGTCAATGTATAATCTTATTGAGGCTATGAGGCGAGGAGAAGGAGAAGGCTAGGCTGCACGGGCGAGGAGGCTAGAGGCGCACAGGATCTGGCTACCCGCTAAGGATCTGGCCATCGCCGGGGAAAAGGGGAGCAGAGAGGAGGTAGCGCCTGGAGACGAGAGGAGGCAGGCCGCCCATCGGGAAACTGGCCGCTGCTAGGGGAAGGGGGGAGCAGAGAGGAGGCTGGACGTTGGCCGCCCGCTGGGGAACTGGCTGCTGCCGAGGGAAGGGGGAGTAGAGATGAGGCTGGCCTCCCGCCAGGGAACTGGCCACCATTGGGGAAAGGGGGAGTAGAGATGAGGCAATGAGAGGAGTAGTACCTGGAGAAGCAGCGTCTGGAGGAGAGGAGGCGAGGAGGCCGGCCACTTGGGAAGGATCTGGCCGCCGGTAGCTAGAATCGGGGCGCCGGGCGCCTGGAAGAGGGGAGCAAGCAAGGCTGGAGGTGCCAGGCGGAAGTGAAGGGTTGGAGCCTAGGGTGCATGGGAGATGGGAAGGTTGGATTAGGGTAAATACTAATGGGCTCATCTAAATGGGCCATATTTTACATGGGCTGTATCGTCTAAACGGGCCAATACGTGTCAATCGCGTGTCTAATACGTGTCCAAAATTAAAATTATTTTTCTTTAGTCATGTATTTTTTAATACATCGCTAATACATGTTCGTGTTGTGTCCGAGCCGTGTCCGTGTCCAACACAGTGTCCGACATGGACATGGCACCTCCCAGGCGTGTCCATGCATCACAGGCCGTGGGCCTCGGGTTGTAGGCGAGCTCAAGTGGGGCAGGTGGCGCGCTTGGCCAAGGATGTGGGTCAGGGTGGACCGATGGAGGCCATGGGCGAGTGGCGGGTAGGTCAAGGCCTATCATGGGCTTGGCAACTATTGGTGCAGTGGCGGGGCAAGGGGCTGCAATGGCCGCTGGCGAGCGTGACCTGGCTGTTGCTCAAAACTTGTTAAAATCTCTGGATGTTTATGAATTTTCTGAAAGGTGTGTCTAGTAATCATCTAGATGTTTTATTTCAAACAAATATCCAAATTTATGACTCTTATATTAAGATTCAATGGCTCTCATCATTTACCCCTTACTATATAATCCCTAACCCTAACCGTTGTCCCAACCTCGCCGCCTCCCACCCCGCGCCCTTCGCACCGCCCCTTCCTCATCGCCGGGGCCGCCCCTCCTCTCACTGAAATAGCTCCGCGCGCCTCCCCCGCCCCCTTCTCTGCTACCTGTGGTTGGCAGCACCCCCGCCGCCTCGCAGCGCCACCCCGTACCCCTCCCGGCTGTGCCACCACCACCCAACCTAATAGCTAGTGCCTTCTGCCGCCGCTACCCTCCGACACCGCCCACCACCCTCCTACCCCGCCTGTCGCCCCCACCACCGCTCACTGTTGGGCCACCGCCCCTTGGGCTCCCTCTATGCCTGGGGGAATGGTGAACCTTAGGGGCGGGGGGCGGGATTCTCCCCTCAGGTCGCCGAAGAAAAGGAAGAAGCGGTCACCGACGAGGAGAAAGAATGGGTCGCCGGAGAGGAGGAAGAAACTGTCGTTAGAGAGGAGAAAGTAGGGGTCGCCGGAGAAGAAGGGGGAGGTGGCGGTGCATGAATCTTCGTGCACATCCAAAGGTGAGAAATTTAGATGAATGTTTGGAAGAAAAATATCTGGGTGATGTTTATCAAAACCCATTTCTGAAACTTGTGTGATTTCTTATGAAACTTGCTAAAATTATGCTCAAACTCACCCAAATTTTTTAAACTTGCTTCTACTAGTTTGATTATTGCTTGAAACTCAATATTGAAATTGGAAATTTCAGTTTTTTTTGAAACTTAACGTTTTCAATGAGAGTTCATTTTTGGATCTCATGAAACGTGAGGTTTTAATTTTTTGAAACTTTGAAACTTCTATAAATTATCAAGTTTCAGTTTTGATACCTCAAACCCACACGAAACATGAAGTTTTGGTTTTTTGTAAACTTGAAACAACACATGAAACTTGATGTTTCAGTGAAGTTTTCAGTTTTAAAACTTCAAAGTTGTATGAAACTTGAAGTTTCAGTTTTCTGAAATTGAAACACACATGAACCTTAAAGTTTCAAAGAAGCTTTTGTACTGCTGTGAAACTTGATGTTTCGGTTTGAAATTGATGCTTTTAGATTTGAAACTCGTGAAACATTAAGTTTTATTTTGTGAAACACGCTGAAACTTGAAGTCTCATATTTGAAACTTGCTCAAAAACTCAAAAGTTTTAGTTTCTGAAACCTGAAACTCATCACCTATGACGCTCGAAGTTTCAAATTTTAAAACCTTTGAAACTCTCTCATGTTTTTAGCTTTCGAAACTCTCCGAAACACGTTGAAAACTGCTTGAAAGCATCAAAACTCAAAACCTGAAACCATGCTAAAACTTGCTTTAATTTGAAACTTTAAACTTGAAACTTAAAATGACTTGCGTGAGGCTTTTATACAACCGAAACCTCATAAAACTGTATGAAACTACTGTATCGTTAAAAAATGCATTCTGTTACAACAGTATAAGCAGCTCCCGTATTTTGAGCACTTTTTCAACCGGACACTTGTCTGGCCCAACTTGCTCGCCGAGAGGTACAGGTACTTCCCCCTTTGTATTTCCAGGGGATTTACCTTGTGATACTGTGGGCGGGCCGGGACCAGCCTTGCTTGCATCGCGTGTGCCTATAAATAGGGCCTGGAGGAGGCAGGCCGAGCTAGCTATTGGTGTGCGCACAAGTGATCAGGCTAACTGCTCTTACTAATTAGTAGGTCATATAATAAAGTTGCTGCAGGAAGGAAGGAAGGAAGGAAGGTTCCAGAGAGTGTCCATTTGTCGTAAGGAAATATGCCTTGGCGTTTAGCGAGACAGGCAGAGCCCCCCACGGTAATGATCTCTGGCTACCCCTGTTGGTTACTTGGTTCTGTACCTTAATTTTCTATTGATCAGCACATTTCATGACATGATCCTTGGGGCCCAGAAGTTCTGATGTGTGTTAATGTAAAATATATGTCTGGTATTGAAGTGGTCATTTGTGCTTTCTATCGTACCGAAAGCCGGGTAGATTCACCATGACAAGTAAATTAAACAATCACCTGTCATGCATGGGACATGGGTTGAGTCTGTGTGTGCTCAGTAACTGGCAGGTGGAGCCGGCCGTGCGATGCATGTGCAACTACGTTGCATGCTTGCATGGGCAGGACAGGGGCTAGGTGTGTGGACGTGCATGTCTAAACTGCCACCGACCGATCTGGTTTTGCACTGACTGACGTCTGCATGCATGCAGGGTGCTCTGCCGCGGTCGAGCTCGGACGGCGGCGAGCCGGTGCGCGAGGGGGGGAAGCAGCAGCAGGAGGCCCGGAGCGTGCAGTGCGAGTGCTGCGGGATGGCGGAGGAGTGCACGCCGACGTACATCGGGCGCGTGCGGGAGCACTTCCACGGCAAGTGGGTGTGCGGGCTGTGCTCGGAAGCCATCAAGGAGCGGCAGAAGCGAGAGCCGGTGCTCACCGTGGGCGACGCTGTGGAGGCGCATTCCGCGCTCTGCGAGCGGTTCAACTCCACTGTCCGGCTCAACCCCAAGCTGTCCCTCGCCAGCTCCATGCGCGACATCGCGCGCAAGAGCTGCCAGCGCCGCGCCAGCTCCATGCGCGACATCGCGCGCAAGAGCTGCCAGCGCCGCGCCACCACCGCGCTGCCGTTCCCCTCCGCCTGCGGCGGCGCCGGCCCCAAGATGAGCTGCACCACCAGCTGCGCGCTGCCGTACGTCTGACGATTATCGATCGACATCCCATCCTGAGATACTCACTGCGGTGATATACTGATATGCATGTACGTATCGTATCTATGTAGGACATGCATGCATGTAGTAGACTGGTGGTGAACTAGTAGTCGTGGTTGATCTTGCATGTCTTTTGAGATGATACTTATACATATGGTATATGTAGGTGTCCGATATGTGTACGCTGTACGTACGGCCGGTCATGACTATAATCCATGCATGCTGCCAGCAGCTAGCACACATCATCAGATCAGTAGTGTATTGGTTGGATAAAGCAGATACGTACCTACTTACTGCTGTATAGGGAAGTTAAGTTACTTGGTCATGTGTTGTGCACTTGTGCTGAATATATGCATGTTCTTCTATGGTATAGTATATGTCCTACGTTTAAATCGTATGATCCATGCATGCATGATGTAACCGCGACCTCTCACCTAGCTAATAGGAGTACTGATGCGCATAGACCGGTTGCTAGCTTTATTTGCTAGTGCTCCTTTTGGTAAAGCACCTACGGTTCCCCAGCAGCAGGTATGAAGTATAGGCATGTTCAGAGATGCTTGAGGGCTGCTCTAGTTGCCCTTAATTTTTTTTTGACTGGCTGGTGCCCTTAATTAGAGAACTCATTTGGGCCTTGATCGCGTCTTGTTCGAACAAAGGCTGTTATTTACGTGACTCCCATCTGATGGGTTTGCGTATTCGAAAACCGGCACTGTATAAGCCGAAACTCAAGAGGCCGTATATACATGGCCCAAAGTACAAATCTTGTATGTGGCCGCCTCCAAAACTGCAAATCGACGCACACCACGCATCCTCGCGATTGCTGTTCATGTAACTAGGCTTCGCCTCGGTTAGCCTCTTAATTTCTGCTGATCTTTTTTTGTACTGAGGCTGCAATTTTGGCGATGTAATCATGATTTTTATATGATGTAATCATGAAGGAAACATACGGTTCACCCATTCACAATGTTTTGTTTATTTATTTGACTCTAGGAAAGAACCGATCTTTTGTTTTCTAGAACGAACTAGTGGGAACAGATACGGTGCCCATGGAGTAACTAGGCCATGAAATCAGGCCAGCAATTAATTCATATTGTTTTTTGTTGATAACTTTCAGCTGCGGCTGATAAATAGTAGTGATCGATAGAAACGACTGATAAGTAGTGGTGGTTAATGAATAGTAGTATATTATATAGGGAGTGTCTATACAACATTCGACTGTTTTTTAGGACAAAAACAGTCAGATTTTGAGTCATTAGATGGAGATCCAACGCCTTAGATCATTTTTTTTGAGGGGGTCATTTTTTTTGGAGGGGGGCTTGTATGGGTGGATCTGTTGGATGGAGATCTAACGTCCCAGATCAATCTGACTGTTTTTCCTCAAAAACAGTCGAATGTTGTATAGCAATACTCTATTATATAAGAAAGATGATACAACAAAAGGCACTACGATATTCGAACCATCATACGATTTATGGAATTGTGATATAATAAAATACAAAGTATACTATAATATGTGCAAGCGAAAAATGGTGACTAATGAATAGTAATAGGTGATAAAAGCAACTTATAGTAGATAGAACATTTATATTAATTTCTACTTCTAAAAGAAAATTTTAAAATTTAAAATTAATGTGAACAAGCCCACCGTGTGCACGGCCGGCCACCGGTTCAGTCTAGTACGCATGCTCGAGACGCTTGGGTTCCTGGCGATCGAGTCCATGCTGCAAGAATTGGCTGTGTGCTGGTCTGCCTCTGCCCTATTCCTCAGGCCGGACGGACCAGGCTGCGATCAGGTGGGCTCAAATAGAACAATTGGGCCGGGGAGAACGGGTCGAATTTTGCTCGTGTCTGTTCAGAAAGTTTTTTTTTTAAAAAAACAAAATACTTAGGTTTTGTTTCAGTTTTGAACTAAATCATGAAAAATCCTGAAGTAATCCTCTTGTCCAAACTCGTGAGGATTACTAAGGGCCCTTTGCTTCTGGGTTAAGATGAAAGCTAAACATCTCCGGGCCAGAAAATAAGAGGGTTTCTTTAACCTGGTCAAAAACACTTTGAACTTTTTAGCTTATGGTCAGTAGCCAGGTATATATGTATAACTCCTACTATGGCTAAACAAAAAAAAATTTTAGATGAAGTCATGAAGCTAAACAATTTTTTTGGATTAACTAGATTTTTTGTTGAACAAACAAAGATATAAGTTAGGCCAACCTAGTTGGGTTAGGCATAATTATTTTGTTTCCCAAATAAACCATATCTAATTTTCCTTTTGATTACTACGATCAGCACCGGATCGACCACCAGTCTCATTTCTGGGCCTCGAGCGGTCGGGCGAGTCTTAAATGCCACCAAAAAAATATCTAGCGTAAGTGTTCAACGACCTCTCGAGTCGATCAAAATTGATGAAGACGTATGGTACATGCCTGGAGAGCTAAGAATCCCTACTTCATTTGTACAGTTCGTTGCATACAACTTTCCCTGTCTTTTAAAAAAACTTTTCCGCACGAATTAAACCTGTAACACTGTATGGATTAGTCATGGTGCTTAACTTACCTGCACACTTGAGGCACGATTGCAACCTTGGTAAGAGAACGTAATCCAATTTGTACTGTCAATGGAGCTTATCAGCATTTATTTTTAATTTTACGGTAACGCTTTTGATGGGTTTTGAACCTGCTGACTTTTTTGGGGGGGAGAATTAAACATGTATGCTACTCGCAAAACATAATTAAAAACATGTATAGGCCTGATTAACATTGTGAACAGGTGCATGGGATTTGGGAACACCATGGGAAAAAAATTAGTCGCATACTAAACACTACGGTAACAGGTGCCGTTGGTCATTAGCTGTTTGTTTGAGCTGGACAGAGGCTGTGTATAATTGGTGGGGTGTCATTAAATTTGGACAGTGATATCAAACTTAGCAGCAGCTGCTGCGGCGGTGCTTATGGACTCCTCCCAGTTATAAAACTGAAGTGCATAAAACCTTTGAATTAATTAACAGTGACTTGACTAGTCCAGCTGGTGACATCAAAATCCCGCTTGTTTGTGTCATAATTCATGGAGGGGAGAAAGACATATTATTTTTACCTTATTCTTTTTAGTAAAATTTTCTCATAGCTTGGTCGATTGACGCAATTCATCTTCCATACACTATTACTAATATTTACTAGTATGCTTGCCATGTACAATTCATTTTTGTTGTTACGTTAACCTGCTAATTTTTTTTCATGGCAAAGATTTTTTTTTCAAGAAAATATAATGAGATCGAAATGTCTAGCTTGCTAGCTAGATCGATCTGGCATCTGACGTTGATTCTCTTCAATGTTAAGATCCCATCTTACAGCTAGTTTGCCGAGCGTTCATGGCGCTGTTCTTTTAGATTTGAATACGGCATCAATTCATCATGATCCCCGCCGTATGGGCTAATGACAGTAGTTAATGAAAAGTTCAGGTGCCCTTTTCTTTATTCCTATCGATTGGCCCTAGCATGGCCACAATGATTGAGTTTTTTCCCCAGCCACTTCTTCTCGTCAACCTACGCTCGAAAAGATGCCCCCTCAGTTGGTTGAAAAGCTATGACTTATAACTGAAATTTTGCTATAGCTGAAGGTGTCTTATTTGACGTAATTAAATTTAAAAAAATTAAAAATAGAAAAAATATGCTAGCTCATCACGGACAATGCAAACGAATACGGAAAAAAGAACCGGAAAAAAAGCTCAAAAAAGCCAAAAGTTTAGAAAAAGATGAAATTTATGAATAGTGAAAAATAAGCCAGAAGCTGAAGCCGAAACGAGCGGGGAATTTTTTTGTTCATACATATGCTAAATGAAACAATGAAATTTCTTTATCAAGTGATTACTCAAAAGAAAAATCTTTAGCAAATGTGCTCTTATACCGGGGCAGGCCCACTGTGGTTTTAAAGGTGTTCACCCGAACACCCAATTTGTTTTGAAATACCATATGTATGTTTCTCTATATACAACAACAACTAGGCCAAATACTTTATATTTGTACCCCTAATGATTTTAGCCCACTCCCACACTTCCCCATTCCTAATTCGGCTCAATTATAAATTTGTTTACAAGCTTATTAAATTGGTGCCAATCTTTTCCGTAACAACTACTAAGAGAGTATTTTATTTATTGAATTTTACAAAGCACAAACTAGGAAATAGCGTGGGGGATCAATGCTTGAATGATTGTTTAGTTATATTTCTCGAGTGAGAATTTTTTCCACAAGTTAAGGGTGACTATGTGATATCTCGCTTCCAAAGACACAAAGAATCACCGAGTTAAATTGTATTTTTATTGAACCTCTCTAAATTATTTTGGGATGTCTCTAGTATAGACAATCTATACTTCAATTATTGCTGTTGTGAATCTATGCTTTTTCTAATGAATAATATTATATTAACTCTTAACACTTATCTTAAAAATTTTAGATCCACCACTGCTTTGTACTCAAACGTACAAGATATTGGAATTCAACCGACAGCTACAACCTAATTGATTTCTCACCAAGTTCTATTTTTAAAAAACACACTGTATTTTACCCCTTGTTACAACGGTACTCCACTTACATTAGCACTAGTGGGGTATTTGATCGAGCTTCTCCAAAAAGCTGATTTAGAAGCTACTGCTCCCTTACATATAGGTGCTATTCTAAAAGTGTTGTGGCTTTGTAATTTTGGCTGCTTTGTGATTTTAGCTGAAATGATGCTGTTATGGTTGTTAGCTTTTTTAACCTATTCAATTAAAAGAATATGAAGAAAAAATACAAAAAATAAATACACTATTATATCTCAATAAATAATAAAAAAATAATATTAAAAATTAACACATTCCAAACTATTTTGAAGCCAGAAGGGTCATCTGATCTGACACGCAAGCTTGTGCTGACCTCCTGGCTAGCTAAACACGTCATGAAACAAGCAAATCAAAACACAAAAAGAACAATACAAGGACATTACGTACGTATAGTACTTACTATTACACAATAATTCTCCTTTGTATTAATGTCCAGTGATCTAGCCATCTCACCAGTCTCCTTTAAATACCCCTCCCTCCTTTCCTCCCTAAGCTCCAATCCTGTCATAAACAAACGCTAGTCGAGTACTACTAGTCTTAACAACAAGGCCAAAAGCTCCAGAATTTTCCAGAACGAGGAAGGAGAAGCTAGCCGAGTGCCGAGATGAGCAGTGACCAGGCGCCGATGGAATCGGGAGGTGGACCCCATCGCGAGCACATCCCTGGAGTGAGCGCCAAGAAGCTGTGGCGCGTGCTGCGCGCCGTCTACCTCGTCCTCGTCAAAGGCCTCGGTAAGCACCAGCCCAAGCTCGCCGCGCTCGGGGTCCACCTGCACCAGCTTCTGTCCAAGCGCCACCACCACGACGGTCACCATGGCCTCGCCGCCCACGTGTGGGAAAACCCGGCTTTGACGTATCTGTCAACAACGCTCTCCTGCCGGTCCATGGACCCGGCCGCAGCTGTGGTGCACCCGTACTCGCGCGGCGGCGCGCACGCCGGTACTGGCCACCGCGGCGGTACGACGGGCGGCGCCTCCGGCCTCTCCTCGCTGTCGTGCCGGTCCATGGACCCCGCCGCCGCCGTGTACCAGTACCAGTACCGCCCCCGCGAGGTCGAGTTCAGCTGCAGCAGCACGCCGCTGCACAAGCGCCGCCGCGCGCAGCGCCGCCTGCGCCTGCAGCACGGCGCCGGGGGGCACGACCGTCCGGCGGAGGAGTACTGCTCGGCCGCGGCGGTGACGAGGCAGTTCGAGCTGATGGACTTCAAGGAGGCGGCCGAGGAGACGGACGGCGACGACGACGGCGACCTGGCCGAGAGCGCGGTGCCGTGGGCGCCGGTGGTCGGGGCGGCGCCACGGCAGGTGCGGATCACGGACTCGCCATTCCCAGCAAGGGAGGAGGACGAGGAGAAGGGGAGGGGCGTGGTGGACAGGCGCGCCGACGAGTTCATCATGTGGTTCCACAAGCAGCTGCGCATGCAGCAGCAGCGCGCCGCCGCGAGTGAGCGCAGCAACTACTACTGGGTTAGATAGACACGATCGATCTAGTCTTGTGAATAGTTCATGCATGCATGGATTATTGGATGATGCATACATAGAGATCGATGTGAGCATCCTTAAAGTTTCTTGATATATGGCCCGTTCAAATAAAAAGTTCTTGATATATGATCGAGTTGGCATATTCGATTTTGTTATTTCGAGCAAACAATGTCTGAACTTGTTAGTCTCTCTCTCTCTCTGGGTTCTTTTCAAGCTTGGTTGTTCCAATTTACATGTTCATAATTGAGGGCTAAATTTGTGATGAAATAATCGAGTAGAGTTGTGGTGAAGATGAGCTAGGGTTAAATTTAAATGTCCGATGATGGAGCTTTGCTGGTTGTGCAGTCTTGCTGGGAGTCAGATGCTGAGGTAACACTGGCAGAATTAACTGTAGAAGAGAGTTGAATTTGTGATCGTCAGTCAATTGTTGGCTATAAATTTTGATGTTGTTACACAGGGCCTATTCTTTTTGGCTAAGGCTTATAGGTTTTAGCTGCAGTTTGTAGCTTTTGAGTTGTTCATACGAGAGATTACAGAGTAACAGAAATTCACGTGTGGTTTTTGCCAATATAAATGAAGTCGGTAAAGTATGTATTACAATTAACTAGTAGACTCCATATTAAAAAAAACACTTCGTTTAAAAGCTAGTTACTGTAGAAAAGTCAAAAGTTGAAGCCAAAAGCTGAAAAAGAACAGTGCCACACTTTGATACCCCTTTTTATGTACTATGATATTCCTTTTTATACACAGCAGTCTAGGGATCAAATCAGAGTTTGTAAGATACAACATGAGTATGCATGATATTAATAACGAAAAAGATAAATCTTATAGAGAGAACTAAAATAATGATATTGAAGCAACCACAGTGAGAGAGAAAAGATTTGGTGAAGTCGACTGCAAATTCCTTAAGCAGAATCTCAAAAGAGTATAAGAGATTGTCGTTCTCTCACAACCATCTTAAATCTTTTAGGACTCTCGGATCCCTATTCAATACAATAATCAAGTGCTAAAGAATAACATAGTCTCTAATTCTCTTATGCACCTCTACCTTTCGATGAGTAGCTTTTCTTTTTTGTTACTTGGGTTCTCCATGACCATTTCTCATGACTTTATATGGTCTCCCTTAGTCATCTTTTAAAGTAGAGTAGAAATTCTACTTCAAAAGAAAGCAGTAATCCTAATCCTATTAGGATTCATCTAGAACTCTATATAGTGCAACTTTTCAAATCCTAAAAAACTAATATAAGTCACCGTACTCAACAGATGTTACGGCTGTAACATCAAGGCTAGGGGGATAGTGAGATGCATGCTTCATAATTCTAGGTTTTAACTTTCATATGGTGCGAGCACTTGGGATATTGTGGGGGCATTCGTATTGGTTGTGGCTTATAGTTTTTGGCTGAAAATAAATAGTAATGACTGAAAGAAGTGATTTTTAGAAAGAGGGGGTGAGCGGTGGAAAAAGTGAGGAAGAGATACATGCGTGTGACGGAAACGAGAGGAGTGAGGTGAAGTGATGCACCTATGACCCTTTGTTTTATCCTCAAAGCTTGAAGATAGTGAGAAATAAAGAAGCTACTTTGAAAAGCCAGATATTTATATTGAATTTCACTTTTTAAAGTAGAAGTCAATATAAATAGGACCGTTAGCCGAGTTGTTACGATAGGGAATTTGTGTCAAACTTCAAAATAACTAGAGAGAAAATGAGAAGAAGGGTTCCTAGCGCTACGTGCTAACATACTATAGAGAGGTCACGTTAGATGTACTTACTAACCTACATGTACTTATCAAGTACATGTCGTCTTGGTTCTGTTCTTTTGGTACATGATTTTTAGCTGTGACTTAATAGTTTAATAAATAGTAATAGCTAAAAAACAGAAATAAAAAATCGACTGAAAACCCTCCGTTTTTTAGATTTTAGTTGACCTTATTTTCAGTATGGCCGATTAAAACTAACTTTTGTTAGGGATTTTCATGCGTTCACCAAAACAAGCATACAATTTTCTCAACATCTGAAATCCATGAATATACTTCGCCTGGTACAAAAAAAAATGTTGTTCGTCCAAAAAAATAAGATAGAATTAAATCCTCCTTCAAACTTGTCATTAGGGAGGACAATTGTCATATTTTGTCGAAAGAAAGTAAGTCATTGTCTTGTTATTTTCCACCTTTCCCAACCGTTTTACAAGTATATATTATTGTTTCGGGCGCTTTATTGTAACAAGTATTGGTAGGTTTCTCTGATTTATTTTCATTGCAACAAGGTGAAATGTTGTAATAACCACGGTATTAGTACATATTTGAATAAAATTTTAGAATTATAAATAAGTAATAGAGCATGTTCCTAATATAGATTAAATGACAAGAGCATTAAAACAATAATTGCAACAATTAGCATAATATCCAAATTTTTGCTTGTAGTCTGTTCTCTTAGACGTTGGGTTGCTCTTGTATTAAACAGTTGGGTTGCTCTTGTATTAAACAAGGCCTCCTTACCACGATAGTCTAAATCTAATCAATAATTAAAATAACAATATCTATATATTATATTAGTTTTTGAGCCAATTACATTACCACAATAATCAATTGCAATTCAAAAATAACAACAAGTTATGAAATGCACTTCAGATGCTTTACTATGATAATTAGATCACCAAGACAACAAGCATGAATATAAAACAGAAGCTTAACCGAAGGTAATAGTAGGCAAAAACAATATATGTGATGATTAAGGTTATGGCAAGAATAAGGATAGCATCAACAGTGGCTGTTAACTACTCAAAATACTAGCAGAATATCCTAAAGCAATATCTTAATCTCATATAGACCATGAATCATCATCGAGCAATCGTTAATCCCATAGATTATCATGCAATTGTCTCTCAGAACTAGTAAATTGTTGTAGCATGACTACAACAGTGGGCACGGGGTATCTTTCTCCATAGGAAACATAACTAAGAGAACTACAGAGAGAGTGCTGGTGATAAAATGAGTGGATTAGACCCTCATGCCCCTCTTAGGGGTTTATATACATGAGTGGGGTAGGATGGAAAATTTTTATCCTACCCTTTAATAATTACAAAAGGTAGGAGTACATTGGTACATTTCTCTATATTATTGGGCTTATTACATATTAGGCCAGTTGCAAAGCCCAGTCACGAGAGGTTAGGCCACCCTTACAACAAGACTCCCTCGATAGTAAGCGTAGAGGTCCCGATGGGCGAGCTGACATGACCAACTATCCCAGCCCTCCGTCCTCCGACAGCAAGTGCGAGGGCACCGACTAGCAAGCCGATGCAACTGCTAGCTTGCAGCTCTGGTAGAGGGTTCTTCTTTTACTGATCCTAATGCAACTCTATGACCACAATGTGATCGGACAAAGCGTGTACGACCACGAAGTGGTTGGACGAAGAGTCTACGATCGCTATGTGGTCAAACGAAGTCTTGACAGCGAGGTGGTCAGATGAAGTGTCTATGACCACTATGTGGTCGGACGAAGTCATGACCTCACGGCGGTCGGACGAAGCCTCTACAACCACTGTGTGGTCGGATGAATTGTCTGTGACCACGAAGCGGTCAGACGAAGAGTCTACAACTACGGTGTGGTCGGACGAAGCATCTACGAACATGAAGTTATCAGACAAAGTGTCTATGATCACGATGTGGACAGGCGAAATCACGGCCATGAGGTGGTCGGACGCAACGTCTACGACCACGAGGTGGTCGGATGAAGTCGCGACCGCGAGGCGGTCGAACGAATCGTCAATGACAACGAGGTGGTCCGATGAAGTCATGCGGCGAACTCCCTGGTGTGTGCGTGGGCCGTCCCCCACCCTTCGAACTTAGCGTCGATGAAGCCAGTGGCGGGACGAATCCTTGCACGCACGGCTCGTCCCCCATTCTTCGGACTCACAGTCGACGAAGCTGGCAATGGGATGAAGTGTTGAAGTGCGCGCTCAATCCCCTCACCCTTTGACTGGCATCAATAAAGGCGACGATGAGACAAAGCTACAGTGTGTGCGGCCCATCCTCGCCCTTTGGTATAGCGTCAACAAAGCCAACAGCGGGACAAAGTCACGAAGCGCGCGCTCCATCCCCCACCCTTCGGACTGGTGTCGACGAAGTTGGTGGTGGGATGAATCCTTGCGCGCGCAGCCCGTCCCCCATCCTTTGGACTCACGGTCGATGAAGCTGGCAGCTGGACTAAGTGTTGAAGTGTGCGCTCAATCCCCTACCCTTTGGACCGGCATTGATGAAGGCAATGACAAGATGAAGCTACGGCGTGTGTGGTTCGTCCCCACCCTTCGGACTAGCGTCGATGAAGCCAGCAGTGGGACGAAGTCATGAAGTGCGCGCTCCATCCCCCACTATTCAGACTGGCGTTGATGAAGCCAGCAGCGGGACGAAGCCTTGACGCGCACGCTCCATCCCCTACCCTTCGGACTAGCATCAACAAAGCTGGAGGCAGGACAAATCCTTAACACGCACGCTTTGTCGTCGACAAAGACGACAACGAGATGAAGTTGCAGCACACGCAGTCCATCCCCACCCTTCGGACTAGCCGTGGATGAATTCAGTGGTGAGACAAATCTGATGCGCCCATGGCCTGTCCCCTGTCAGATGAAGCGTCTACGACCACGCCGTGGTCAGACGAAGAGTGTACAACCACGAAGCAGTAGGATGAACCATCTACAATCACCATGTGGTCAAGCGAAGCGTCTACGACTACGAAGTAGTCGGACGAAGAGTCTATGACCACGATGTGGTTGGACAAAGCATCTATGAACACGATGTGATCAGACGAAGCATCTATGAACGCAAAGTTGTTGAACGAAGCATTTATGACCACGAAGCGTCGGACAAAATGTCTATGACCACAATGTGGTTAAACAAAATCATAGACGCGAGGCGGTCGGACGCAACATCTACGTCCACGAGGTGGTTGGATGAAGTCACGACCGCAAGGTGGTCAGACCAGTCAACAACGATGAGGTGGTCCAACGAAGTCTTGATGCGAATTCCCTGGTGCGCATGTCTCCCATCCTTCGAACTTGACGTTGACAAAGCTGGCGACAGGACGACTCCTTGTGCGTGTGGCCCATCCCTCATCGGGCGAAGAGTGTACGACCATGAAGCGGTCGGACCAAGCGTCTATGACCACCATGTGGTTAGATGAAGCATGTACGACCATGAAAGTGGTCGGACAAAGAGTCTATGACCGCTATGTGGTCGAACGAAGTCACGACCGCGAGGCGTCGAACGAAGCGTTTACGACCACTATGTGGTCGGACGAAGTCACGACTGTGTGGCAGTCGGACAAAGCCTCTACAACCGTTGTGTGGTCGAACAATGAGTCAACCACGAGTGGTCGGACTAATTGTCTATGACCATGAAGCGGTCGGACAAAGAGTCTACAACCATGATGTGGTCGAACAAAGTGTCTACGAACACAAAGTTGTCAGATGAAGCATCTACAACCATGAAGTGTCGGACGAAACATTTACGACCATGATGTGGTCAGACGAAATCACGGTTGCAAGGCGGTCGGATGCAACATTTACAACCACGAGGTGGTTGGACGAAGTCGCGACCGCGAGGCGGTCGGACAAATTGTCAACGACAACGAGGTGGTCCGACAAAGTTGCGCAGCAAACTCCCTGGTGCACACGTGGGCCGTCCCCCACCCTTCGGACTTGGCATCGACGAAGCTAGCAGCGGGACGAATCCTTGGGTGTGTGGCCTGTCCCCCATCCTTCGGACTCATGGTCGACAAAGTCGGTAGTGGGACAATGCCTTGAAGCGCATGCTCAATCCCCCACCCTTCGAACTGGTGTCGATGAAGGCGGCAGCGAGATGAAGCTACGACGCGCACGGCCCATCCCTGCCCTTCGGACTAGCATCAGCGAAGCCGGCAGCGGGACAAAGTCACGAAGCGCGCGCTCCATCCCCCACCCTTCGAACTGGCATTGATTAAGCCAGCAGTGGGAGGAAGCCTTGACACACACGCTCCATCCCCCACCCTTCAGACTGGCGACGATGAAGTCGGCGGCGGGATGAAGCCTTGAGGTGCATGCTCTATGGTGGGATGAAGTCTTGAGGCACGCGTTGCCCACGACCGCAAGGAGGTCGGACGAGGTCTCGAGCACTATGTGGATGGAAGAAATCACGATTGCTAGACGGTCAGACGAGATCTCAACCCCGAAGTGGTTGGACAAAATCACGACCGCGAGATAGTCGGATGAGGTCTCGAGCATGATATGGTCGGAAGAAGTCGCGGCCGCGAGACGGTCGGATGAGGTCTCGAGCATGATATGGTCGAAAGAAGTCGCGACCGCGAGACGGTCAGATGAGGTATCGAGCATGAAGTGGTCAGATGAAATCACGATCACAAGACGCTTGGACGAGGTCTCGACTACAAAGTGGTCGGACAAAGTCGCGACTGCAAGACGGTGGGACGAGGTCTCGACCACGATGTGGTCGGACGAAGTCACGACTGTGAGACGGTCGGAGATCGCGTGCAGCCCAACGAAGATAACACGAGGTCTAGCAGGAACCCACAGAGGCTACGCGAGGTCTGGTGTTGGCAAAGTCTGTGTGCAGTTCTGCGGAGTTCGTGCGAAGTCTGTCAAAAATTGGGCGAAGTCTTGCGAAGGCCAGCGGAGGTCAGATGAAGTTCAGTGGAGGTGATGTCCACGCGGGGTCCAGCAGAGATCGCACGAAGTCCCGCGAAGACCTCTTCGACGTGGGGTAGCCCTCGTGCCACATGGCCTGGACACCTCGGTGAAGACCCCTCTCTCGTGGGTAGCCTTCGCGCGGCCTTCGCGTGATGCAAACTGCTTTGGAGACGGCCAATGGCTCACGAGCATGGTGCAAAGGCCCAGAGCCTTTAGCGAATGGACAGTCTAAAGCAAATGTGGGACTTCAGTGAGGCCGCCGGTGTGTCCACGCAGAGTCTTGTGAGGGCTCACATAGAGGCTGACGGGGAGAGCTAAGCCTTCGACAAGGCTGCCGACATGCCTGTGCGGAGGCTTGGGGCGCGCTGGCTAGTAAGGTCCTTTTAGAGCCAAGCGAAGTCCATCGGAGGTGTGCGCGGAGCCTGAGACACAAAGGACAGCGGACGGACGCACGGAGCTTGCGGCGCGAAGGCCAACGAGGTCCTTTTGAAGCCGAGCGGAGGCCATTGGAGGTGTGTGTGGAGCTCGAGGTGGTTAGGTGAGGCATCCACAACCACAATGTGGTCGAACGAACTGACGATCGCAGGGCGGTCGGACAAGGTAATGACCGCTAGGCGGTCGAACAAACCATCGACGACCATGAGGTGGTTAGGCGACGTGTCTACGACCACGAGGTGGTTGGATGAAGTCTCAACTACTGGGCGGTCAGACTAAGCGTCAATGACCACGGGGCGGTCGAACTAAGCGTCATCGACCACGAGGTGGTCAGACGAAACATTGACAACTGCAGACAAAGTCTTGACCGCGAGGCGATCGGATGATGCGTCTACGACCACTATGTGGTCGAACGAGGTTATGACCACGCGGCGGTCAGACGAAGCCTCTACAACCACTGTGTGGTCAGACGATGAGTCGACCGCAAGGTAGTTGGACGAATTGTCTACAACCACTACGTGGTTGGATGAAGAGTCAACAGCGAGGTGGTTGGATGAATTGGCTACGATCACTACGTGTTCGGATGAAGTAGCGTGGTGGACTCCTTGGTGTGATGCCTAGCAGGGACTCCCTGGTGAGATGCATGGCAGGGACTCTCGGGTGGGATGCATGGTATGGACTCTGCGCGGTCTTTTATACTCTGTAGGGTTACCCGAGATGGCTAAGTTCCCAACGATTTATACTCCGCAGAGTATGCCAGGGCCGAAGCCGCACCGTGCGATTTTTTATACTCCGTAGAGTTGCCTGGGACGCCCGTGGTTCCCGGCGCTTTCTGCTTCGCATAGTACGCTGGGGCCGCAGCCGCACCATGTGATTTTTTTATACTCCGTAGAGTTGTCCGGGACGCCCATGGTTCCCAGCGCTTTATACTTCGCAGAGTACGCTAGGGTCGTAGCCGCACAGTGCAATTTGTTTATACTCCGTAGAGTTTCCCGGGACGCCTGTGGTTCCCGGCATGTTATACTCTGCAAAGTACGCCGAGGCCGCAGCTTCACTGTGTAATTTTTTATACTCCGTAGAGTTGCCTAGGACGCCCGTGGTTCCCAACACTTTATACTCCACAGAGTACGCTGGGACCGCAGCTGCACTGTGCAATTATTTTATAATTCGTAGAGTTACTCGAGATGCTCATGGTTCCTGGCACTTTATACTCCGTAGAGTATACTGGGGCCGTAGCTGCACCGTGCGATTTTTTATACTCCGTAGAGTTGCTCAGGATGCCCGTGGTTCCCGCCGCTTTATACATCTCAGAGTACACCACGGCCGCAGTCGCATTGTGCAATTTTTTTATACTCTGTAGAGTTGCTCAGGATGCTCGTGGTTCCTAGCACTTTATGCTCCCTAGAGTACGCCGGGGCCACAACAGCACCATGCGATTTTTTATACTCTGTAGAGTTGCCCGGGATGCCCATGGTTCCCGGTGCTTTATACTCTGCAAAGTACGCTGAGGCGCGAGGCCATCGTGCGAATTTTCACAAAATTACAACCCCGAGGAGGTCGGGTGACATCTTGACCATATAGCGGTCAAACGAAGTGTTTACGACCACAAGGCAGTCAGACGAAGTGTCTACAACCATGAGGAGATCGAACAAAGTCTCGACCGCGAGGCGACCGGACGAAGTCACGACTGCAAGGCAGTCGGATGAGGTTAGGACCACGTATCGGTCGAACGAAGTCACGACCACAACGTGAGTGGACGATGTCTGGACCATGAGGTCAGATGAACATTTAGACGAATGTGTACGACCACAAGTTGCTCACCCGGAGGTGAGGAGGCGTGGCGCCGAGGCCGAAGGACGCGAAGGTCAGTAGTGACAACGTGGGGTCCAGCGGAGATAGTGTGAAATCCATTAGAGACGCCATCCGTGTGGGGCTTGGCGGAGACCGTGCGAAGACCTCGGTGGAGACCGTGCGAAGTTTGCGTGGGGATGGTGCAGAGACCTCGGCGGAGATTGTGCGAAGTCTAGTGAAGACTAGGCGAAGTCCGATGGAGGCCGGCGTTGACGGGGACACGATAACGAGGAGTCAGTCGAGGGCCAACGAAGTCATGACCACGAGGTGATCGGACAAGCATCGGCGAAGGTTCGACCCTGAGGGGTCAGACGACATCACCGAAAGTGCAATAGGTATTGACGAAGTCGGCGGTAGGGCGAAGGCTTCAGAGCGCGTGCACTCCGTCCCGACGCTTCAGACTGGCATCAATGAAGTCTCAACCACAAGTAGTAGCTATTGGTGAAGAGATGGCCATGACGCGGTAGTAGATGAAGCCTTAAGTGTCTATGACCACAGACGAAATGTCTATGACCACGATGTGGTTAGATGAAATCACGACCACGAGGTGGTCGGATGCAATGTCTGCGACCATAATGTGGTCGGACGAGGTCACGAGGCGAACGCCCTGGTGTGTGTGTGTGGGCTGTCCCCCACCTTTCGGACTGGCGGTCGATGAAGCCTCAACCACGAACATCTACGACCACGAGGGAGGTCGGAGATGAAACCAGTGTACATCGCACACGGAGGCTAACTCCCTTGTGCTGTGATGGTGACGATGAGAGGCCCCCCACTTGTGCTGGTGTGATGGGGCAGTCGTCGATAGCATCCAACACAGTAGACCGCTGCTGATGGCAGTATCACTTTTGAAAACCAATAGAAGCTGGGTGATCTAAGGTACTCGCGACACGAGTGCTCCGATGGTAGCCCTCTCTAGCACCTTTCCTTTCGCAGCTTCTTGCACGAGTCCCCACACATGGTGCCAACCATTGTAGCATGGTTACAACAGTGGGTACAGGGTACCTTTATCCATATGAAACATGATCAAGAGAACTACAGAGAGAGAGAGAGAGCTGGTGATAAAATGAGTTGATCTACCCTTCATGCCCCTCTTGGGGTTTATATACATGAGTAGAGTAGGATGAGAATTTTTCATTCTACCCCTTAATAATTACAAAAGGTAGGGGTATATTGATACATCCCTCTATACTATTTGGCATATTACATATTGGGCCACTTGTAAGGCCCAGTCATGGGGGGTTGGGCCACCCCTACAACATAAATAATATTGCCAAATACTACAGTACACTAGAATGGCTGACAATTATACAATAACAAATAAAGATGGCAACTCATGAGGAAATGACACTCTAAACCATCTAGAAGGTAGCAAGGCTAGGCACACCGAAGTCAGCGTTGTCCTAGAAAACCTATCATAGCCGTTTGCTCCACGGCGTGATTCTCGGAGATATAAAACCATCCACACGAGCCGACCGACACCATGGTCATGAGGTCGAAGGTCAGATAATGCCGCACAAAACCAAGAAACTAGCACCGGCCAAATGCTAGACAAGCCAGACACCACACAACCAAAATCACATAGGACATGGCCAAACCATAAGCACCAATGCATGGGAGTGCTCACAACACCACACCACCAGCACAGCCACAACCAACTGGGGCCGCCGCTAGGATGTCACTGGTAGTCAGAGCCGCTGTTGCCGCCTTGACCCGGCACAAGGCCAAATCATCGCCGTTGCCAAAAACCCAGTCCCTTGGCTCTGCCCTCACCGAAGCACGTCCGTGGGTTGCTAGAGCAGGGGTACCGAATTGGGTCGTCACCACTAGAGCTCAAAACCCTAGGGGTTGCTCACGGTGGAAGAGGAGGAAAAGGAGAAGGGGACAACTCAATTGGATCTGCTCAGGGTAAGAGAGAAGAGCCGCAAACCAGTATAAAAAAGGTCAGGAAAGAAGGCGTAGCCACCGGTCTCCCGAGATTGTCGGGGAAGTGGGGATCGATCCCATGATTCTGCCCTCAACGCCGCGAGAGACCGGGCGAAGGCCACCTCCCTCTCCTTGTATTCTTTCTTATGCCAATGACAGTTGGACCCTACTCTCTCTGTCACATCGCTTTTAAAACCGAAAAACAAATTGAAAAATCCCTAAAATGCCCTCGCAAGCAACAGCTGCTTTGAATTACATCTGCTTAGCTTCCACAATTTCAATGGAGCTGCTGCTTTTGCTTTCAACAAATTGCAGGGAAACATCTCATTTGAAACCGCAGAGGAACTGATATGATGATATCTCAGCGTTAATCTCTACTGAGGAGTGAAGTTACCTTGTCTTCTGTCTGTATATTGTTCAGTACTTCTTGATTACCTGAACATAAGTAATTTTAACTTACAACCAACTTTATAAGAAGTTAAATGCACATCATGACCATTGCTTCGAAGACAGTTCTATGGCCGGCTCAACCTGTGTAGATATGGGACGATCGACTCCCAACTTGACAATAAGTTTTCCTGTTCTCTTTATATCGATCACAATTCATAAGTTACCGTGAAGCAGACAATTTAACTACGATTGTTCTCCCAGACCTACAGTTACACCAGCACAAGCAAACGGCAGGAGCCCTTTTCTTCAGCCAGGACCACAGAGGAAAACCATCAATTTCCTCGCATTTAGTTCGAGCAAAAGTTCGAGCAAACCACTGACCATTCAGTGTTACGCATCGACGAATTAGCCATACATGGCGAGGCGAACGAATTCGTATCGCGAATTATTGTTTCGGACTAATCATTGTTAATTATTAATACTTCCGTTCAAGTTTATAAATCATATTTTTGAAGGTCTTATCCATAAATATAATATGTATTTCATGTTCCAATGTAAAATTAGTGTAATATTCACTTTATACTCCTAATAAATATGTAGCTTTATTTGCTATTATCTACATACATGTATCGAATATAGTACTTAAAGATAATAATTAGAAATAATATAGCTATTTTTACTATCTTTTTTGTTTATATATTAAAAAAATACATTTTATAAATTTCAACAGTGTAGTAGCATTCCTCCAAAGGACGGAAGATCCTACATGTACACTCTGTTTCTCCATGATGGGGGAGAAAGTCTCCACCGTATGCGAGCAAGTCATCGACCGCCCAAATCATGACAGGCTCCGCCCGGAGAAATGTCACACGCATGATTAGCCTATGCACACGCTTTTTCCTGTGAAATTCTCACGCCGCTCGAGCATCCATACGGCTCGAGAGGCTTTGAGCACAAAGAAACAACAGCGAAAAGGACGCTGTAGACGTAATCACCTGCGGTTCTGTGGCGTGCCGGATACTACAGTGTCACGGGAAAAGTTGACGAATCATACGACCGAATTAGACTCTCAGTGCGATTCCCTCCACGAATCGGGCCGCGGCACCTAACCCGTTTACCACCTGGTTGCTCTCTCACGGCGCAATAATGCCCTGCGAGATTCATAAGGGCCGGCACGCGTCCGATTTATTCGGCCCCTTGCTTGCAGGAGTTGGACGTGAATTGATGAGCGGAAAGGGATCGGGGCGGCGAGAAGAGGAGCAGGGCAACCACCGCGGCGGCAATGATCGATGCGCGTCCCCGCGGTGGCGCGCGCGCGCGCGGGCGGACCGCAGCGAGCCCCGTGGCTTCGGGGTGGCGCGATGGGAGGGTTTCACCTTGCGCGCCCGTTGCTCTCAGGTTGCCGTCCACGTCACCCCAGCACACGCCGTCACCTGCCGGCTTCGGGGAAAAGCGAAGGACCGTGGGATTAGTTGATGAGAAAAATCTAAAAAACAGTATATTGTTTTCTTGCGATTCATAGTATAGCGTCGTATCCCATAGCTCTCACCTCTCTCACACTTCTCCATCTCTCCTCTCTCCCATAAAGCTTTTGTAGGATCATCGCTGGTAATCAGAGGTGGTAAATGATTGCAGCGCACAGCGGAAACTTTTTTTTAAATTTTTTGCCTTTTAATTGTTTAATCTGCAAAAACTAGAATAACAAAAAAACAAACAAAGAAGATTTGTTCTCCTGATTTTACTGTAGCAAAGTACTGTAGCAACAAGAAACAAGTTCCGATCGAACATTAAACCAACGTTTTTTTCTTCAATCTAGGAATCGATTTTTAATTCAAACTAATTCATGAATGTAAGCATAAAAAATATATAGCTAGAGATCAATATATGGAGAATTCATAGAAATTAAAAAACCAGGAAAAAGGATAATATATGCGAATTATAAAACTCACAAACTTTTATTCAAAAACACGAGCACTGTTCATCCGTCATACCATCTCGTGCACAAGCATGCAGCCGCTGTAACCCCTTTTTGTTCGCTCCAATACAGCGTCGCCGCACGCCTTTTTTTCCTCACGCGTATTCTTTTTTTTGTCTCACCAGATGCAAACACAGCACAACGTCTCCGTTCTTTTTATACAACCAACTACGAATCATATTCAATCTCTACTTAAAATTCTAATCCAACTCATCCAACTAGACCTAAGCCTTTTTACCTCAACTAGGCTTTTGGCCCACTAATTTTCATCACAAAAGCTTATTTTTTTCGCCACAAAGCAACCTTTGTGGCGACTTTTTAAATCGCCACTAGTCGCCACAAATACTAGCCTCACAAATACTCTAGTGATGATTTTTTGTTCCCCACAGATTGCCATACTCATTAGTGACGAATTGTGGTGCCACTAGTAAAGTGGACATTTGTGGCCCCATGCGTTGTCACAAAAACATATGTATTAGTGGCAAAAAAAGATGCCACTTATAATGTTTTTGGTGGCAAGAATAATCGACACGACTATAGAGTATTTATGGCAATTTTGTCATCGCAGTTACCATTGTAAAAGTGACGAATTATATGGTCACTAAAGACTATATATCAGTGACCAATGTTTCACCATTATAGAAGTTTACTGTGTCGATATTTGTTCTCACTATTTTAGTTACAATTGTGACTAGTTAATCGCCACAGTTTATATGGGAAAATGTGGCACCTTATCAACACAAATACATTTTATTTGTGACATAACTCATCCTCACATATATATTACAGAGGCAAAACTTTTCCTCACAATATGATTTTTTTGTGAGAATTGATAAGACATGTTGTGTCGATAATTTCATCTCCAAAAAACATATCATTTGTGTGAAAATATTAGTTATGACAAGTTTTGTCACAAGATAAAGTCTCAATTGTGTGGAACAATAGATGTTGTGGCAAACGATTTATCATCATCACCCATGTTGTAGTGACAAAAATGGCTCGACAAATATACATTGTAGCAATACAATTCTCACAACTGTAGACCAATAACATTTATTTCAATAATTCTTTATCCATGATAATGTTGCAATCAAGCAATACACAAAAATTAATAACACTTGGAACTCTCAAAATAACGCACACACTACTTTCAAATCTCAAATAATTTATTCAACTATAGGTATTAAACTCTAAGATGGAGGCGGCGAAGCACCAGAATGAATGCGCGCAAAGAAATCAGCCATTTGTTGATCAAGTTGCTCTCTCACTAGACGTGCAACTTCTCCACTCTGTGTTCGACGCAAGGAACTAAGCTCATCACGTTGGGACTGCTGCTCTTCTTGTAACTGTGCATTTGTTTCGACCACAGTCGAGACCTGGCCTTCCAAAGCTTGTGCTCGTTGCTCAGCAGCCTCAGCACGTTGCTCAGCAGCATCTGCACGTGCTCGAGCTGCAGCTTCACGCTGTTCAGAAGCCTCGATTTGTGCCTGCAATCTGATCCTTTCCTCGGCCACTCGGTTTACAGCACGAATGCCAACACCGCGTGAATGGTTTGGCTTTCGACCAAGAACTAGTGCGAAGTGCTCCACTATTGGCACGGGCGCAGAAGAAATTTTTTCTTGATGTGTCCCAGCAACTTCATGTAGTTTGGTCTGCAAAGCATGAAACAACAAACTAATTAAGAACTTATATACTACACAACACGAAAAAAAACGTTCATCTAATTAATAGTAAGTATGAGCACGAATTCACTCTAGGATAGTTGCTGCTGTTCAACTCACTTGCATGCTGTTGCTTTGTTCATGCCTTCATGGTTATGAGTAAAAGTTTACTGGTACTTTCGAGATTGATGCTTCAAAATATTTCAGAACAAGTACTTCATATTTAGGTGTTGGTTTGCTTAATTTTAGGTGAAAGAATTCAGTAATTGGTAGAGTTGGATAAGATCGAAATTTTGTTTCATATATATCCATCACATGTGTGTGGTCATATATGCTGAGAATTTCTCCTGTTTTTTTCTCTCATGGTCAGGAAGTCTATCTTACCTAAGATCATTTATACTGCTGTACATCATTCATTTTGCCAGACCAGGAACCTTTCGGCAATTGTTGTTAGAGTTGTCCAAAGTTCAATTTCATTGGATTTATGTGCAAGATAATTGAACTTGCTTAATTACTTCTTTTGAGTTATCATCCATTGAAGTACGTGCTAGTGTAGGTCTAGCTGTAGTGTACTCTTGCCACCATTTAGAAATATATGGAGGATAAGCAAAACGAGAAAGGAAAAGAAAATGAACATGATCCTTTACCAATAGTTGATATTTTCTTATTGATGCACCAAGTTTTCTATGTATTCATCTTTAATTTTGTTGAATCGCCCCAGTTTTTCAATCAATAAATTAGATGAATTGGTTTGTTATACCTGTATGTTGTTTATGCCATGTATGATTTGATTTTACCGTGTAATTAGTCAATATTTTACAAAAATGCCTATTTTTAGTCCCTAATTGGAAGTTAACTCTCTCTCTCTCTCTCTCTCTCTCTACAATTTCTAATACTCACAGTTGTAAATACAGAGATGTGAATTAGATATTCAGAGGTAACTCTCATCCTTCAAGAGGCCCTTCTAAAAACTAGAGCCTGCAACATACCATACACTCCATCAAATCCATATGAAATTTGCTAAATTTCTTCATATAGTTTATGTCAATGCAAATCTCTCTCTCTCTCATGGATACATAGGCTATGTTCTTTTATACTTCATGCTTATGACTTTTAACTTTTGCTATAGTAACTAGCTCAGAAAGATAACAGAACCCCAAAAAAATCTGTTTCATGTAGATAACAGAAAGATCCTTCAAAATTCTAAATTATCTACATGCCATCAGAAAGGGAAGTAACATGTTCATACCATTATTTCTTCACCCGTTGGAATAGACCATGTCCCATCAGCCTTTTGATATGTAGCCCTCCAAACTTGCATAGCAGTAGGCCATTCACCAGTTTCTGGGTCTCGCTACATTGGAATAAAAAAGCATATATTCACTAATTAAGAACAATGTGTAGCAGATACAAAATTCTGCCTGGTATTTTTTTTACTCACCAGATCATAAGCAATTTGAGCAATTGATCTAGTTCCTACTTTGGACCCCATCTCTTGCTTTCCTCTGTTGATAGAGTTTTGGTTGCTCCTTTTCTGGTTTACAAATTGCATGAGTGTTTCATTAACAATTATGTAGCACCATAATTTAGGATGAGTTGTATGTACCTGAAAATCATCATCCGTCCACAAATTCCTTATCAACCATTGCCAACCTTCTGGTGAGACATGTTGTGGCCTTGGCTTGTTGTTTCGGTAAGCTTGAAGCAGACGGTAACGCCGATTATTATATTGACTCTCTACTTGTCTCATGGCACAGTCTTTATCTTCTTCTGAAAGCTCAGGAAACTTTTGCTGTACAGCAAACATATGACGTAATAAGCAGCCACTGAATGCAATGATAACCTATGCATGCCAAATATATTTATTTCATATGAAAAGTAGGTCACCTTTAGTTTTCTCCAAACAGCTGCAGTAGTACCAGCATGAAACTTATCCATGTCCCTCCACTTCTTCACTTGGAGTGGTATAGTTCTTACAATAACTGTGATCTCACTTTTAAATAAACTAGCATGTTCTCCACACACTTTTGCAAATTCTTTAGGGAACTTTATATCAATATGCTTCCCTTTTGCTCTTCTCTTGCGAAGTTGATCGTTAATTGTAACTTTTCTTCCATTCTTAGCATGGCCTAGTTAATTTAGGGAAAAGAACAAGGGTAATTAAATGTAATGTTTGTACTCTGTAGTGTCAAGAATAAAATTTTAGATTAGTATAACAGGTTGTGAATGCTAAATGTAGCACTTGGTATTATGTCGTGTAAAGAAATAAATCTAGATCAGCATAACAGAGCCTAGCTAAATCAGCGAAATAAAAAATGGTGTAAAGAAGCATGTTTCAGGTTAGCAAAACACCTTCAGTGTTGTGTGCTACAGCATTTATTTGATTATTTTCATCCATGGCCACATCTGAATCCAATCGATCACGTGCATTGTCAGTTCGAGGGGCATGTGAACGTAACCTGGTTGTTATTTCACCTGTAGAAACAAAAGTTTTCTTATACACTAGAAGCATAATAGAAAAGATCATGTAAGTTTTCTTATACACTAGAAGCATAATAGAAACATTGTATTACAAACATGAGGCTGAAGAAAATTGTAGCTTTCCTAATTTCCTTTGATGCAACATGCTACAATACATCAGATTTTTTACGCAGAGAAATATTTGGTGATGCTGAATGTATAAAACAAATCTATACCAGAGGTCAATTGGTCCCTTAGATCTTTGGATAAAGCAGAGGCAAGCTCATCAAATTCTCTATCAATTTCAGCAACGGTTCGTCGAGGCACCCGTGGAGCCATTTTCCCTGCGAAACAACAATGGAATTGATGGAGAAACATAGCCATCAAATTAATGGATATTTTACCAAAAGAAACAATCTGACAAAAAAATAATTTGAGACATAGGAAGGTTGGAAACAATCTGTCAAAAAAAATAATTTGAGAAATATAAATGTTGGACTGGGCTGGAGATGTTGGTGTCCAGCACAAATATGGCATGGATGTGATGCATATTCATAGATCGAAAATCAGATATCAGTATGGAGTTGGACGTATCGCATCTTCTCGCGGTGCGGAGATGGCGACGGCGGCGACAACGACAGCGGCGGTGGCCGCGGCGGCGATGGCGGCGGTGGCCGCGACGATCTGGATCGGAGGCCGCAACGACGGATCAACACGGTGGTGGATTTGCCGCATCGGCATCATGGATCCGTGGGGCAACTAGCCGCCGGATGCATCTGGGCGTGCGCCATGGCGATACATGGCCTTGGCAGCCGCTTTGACCCAGGAGTAACACGGGTGGCTAATAATAATGATGACCGCCGGATGGAGGAAGACTTGGCAAAAAAAAAAGAAAATGAAATACTAGTAGTAGTACGCAGTGCACCTTTGTGGTCGCCTGTTTCTCTCCGTCGGTTTCTTTGATTGTTTGGTAGATCCGTAGATGATGGAAGGGACTCCATGTGTGTGTGTGTGTGTGTGTGTCTATATATATATATATATATATATATATATATATATATATATATATATATATATATATATATATATATATATATATATATATATATATATATATATATATATATATATATATATATATATATATATATATATATATATATATATATATATATATATATTGATGTCCAATGCAATATGGCGGGAGTCAAAAAAATTCACCGATTAATTGGAGGGAAAGGTGAATGGATATTTGGAGGGAACAATTTTTCACCAATTATATTTATTAGGAGGAAAAGGGTGCGCTCGGTGTGAAAAAAACGATAAACAAGGCCCATAATATTTGTACTAGAAATTATAATGTGAAAAAATATAAACAAGGTCCATAATAATTCTACAAGAAATTATAATTTTTAATACCAATGTTATTTTAATGTGTGTTTATTGGAAAAATATTTTTGTTATTTTTTACATAATGAATAAAATTCGACTTCACATCTCTTCGAATAAGACGTATCACTTGACAATTAGTTCTATATCTCTAAATGGTCCTTCGATGGTATTTTCCAAAAATAAGGTTCTTCGAATGCCATATAACTAATTTTCAACAAATAAAAAGACATATGTGGGAGGCGAAGAACGCCATGGACCTTGGCTGCAAAAGCTGGCAAGACTAAAGGGTCCTTGAGCTCCTCATAGCGTTATAACATAGCCAAGAATCGTAGCCAGTGTATCCTCCAAACCCTTGGGGAGCCAGAAATTATACATAGATATTCAATATGGGTGTGTTTGGTTAGCCAATTAAGCCTGGGTAGCTCAAGCCTGGCTTCAGCAATACAAGATGCATCCTCTCCAGCGCCGTCTCCCCTCCCTACCTCTCCCCTTCGCCTTGCCGCCGCTGGAGCACGCCGCCGGAGGCTTGTGCGGGTGCTAGGAAGGCGGCGGCGGGGCTCTCTCATCTGGATCTGGGCGGCGGCTTCTGGATCTGGGCGATGGGTTTACGGCGGCCGGGCCCCCGTGGTGGTCGCCGACGGAGGCAGCGCGGGTAAGCGGCGGTCGGGGCCGGAGACGAGTGGGCGACCCTTTATCTCCTCAGCGTTACAATGCTGTCTCCCCCCCCCCCCCTTACCTCTCCCCTTCGCCTCGCCGCTGCTGGAGCGTGCCGCCGAAGGCGTCCGGGCCCCCGTGGAGGTCGCCGGCGGAGGAAGCGCCCTGATGGCTCCGGCGTGCTGGCACACAGCCTAAAGAAAGAAACTGAAAAACAAAGACGGGCACCCTAATGACTATCAATCCGTAGACTAGATCGCTACCTATGTGTGCCAGGGTAAAAAAGTCCTCACCTGCGCCAAAAATTGAAAAGCCGATACAACCACCTCCTGGGAAGTATGCTTAATAAATATATAAAGTGTTAAACTAATAATTAAATATATAAAAATCATAAACAAATGATTATTTAAATCATAGATTAAATATTTATAAAAAATAATATAGAATATCATAATTTTCTACTCATAAGATCAAGCCAAATATCAACATTCGAACCATGTTAGTTTTGTTTTGGCAAATATTTTTTTTGCAAATAACTCACTCATATTCGATGACTAATAAAGCAAATTATGGTGCTTTAAATCTTTGTCAAATACAAAATCGGGTCCTTAACAAGTAACCAGGCTGCCTGCCATATTCATCGGCATTAATGTTCACCACAAAAATAGAAAGAAAAAGAAAATAGAGCAAAAACCTCCTACATAGCCCACGAATCTGAACTCAATACTCAATGGCTACCGCTTAAACCCTAAATAGCCCCCACACTGCTACGGCCGCCGCCCGCCGATCCATTTGCTTCTTACCGCCGATCCACTGGTGCAGAGCTGAGACGCTGGTGTCCAACACCTCTGCGGCCAGGTAATACTTTTGGTCAAAATACAAGTTGTCGGCACTATCGATCATTCCTGTTTCCATCAGAAGCCTTCTCCCCTTTCAAGACCGTACACGTGTTTGTTCTTGAAGCAGCCAGATGCAGGACCTCTATGTAGCTCGATTGTTCCATCCTGATTGTCATTGCCATATCCATAGCACACCCATAGGCCTGTACCTGTTATGCATACCAAATACCAATTGCCCATTGAATATTTCCTGGGTCTTCTGTTCTGCATACCCTCCTTGAAGATTATACAGATAAAAAAACAAAGTGAGCTCTTTGAATATGAATCAAACATCAGCCAATAAATATTTTAGAAACTAGGAGGAAACACTTCATATAGAAAGTAAACAAAAATATATGGTCATAGGTCCAGGACAGGAACACCCCATAGTAAAAGATAAACAAAATGAATGATCAGTGGTCAGAATAGTCCATACACAACCTATATTTATCTGTCATTTGTATAAGTTCTTCAATAACTTGACAAACTGTAGTTTTGTAAACAATTCATTCCTCAATGACAGGATGGTTGTGGACAAAAGTTGGATGGACATATCCAATAGGAGGCTTCCCCGATACGAAGAAGGAGCTAAAAAATTTATTGAGTTTGCTTTTTCTGGCTGTAGTGCGGACAAGCTCCTTCGATGTCCTTGTAGAATCTGCAAAAACAATTACTTTGCTGATGAGATATCTATAATGGAGCATCTCATGCTGAATGGAATATGGAAAGAGTACAGAGTATGGGATCATCATGGAGAGTGTGTGTCAGATTCAGAAGACAGTGACGATAATATGGAAGATCATGATGACTTTGGTCTGCGTGAGATGGTGAATGATTTTGGAAATGCTGTGAATGCCAACTTGGGATCATTTGATGGTTCATCACCTGGCTTGCAGGATGACATGACCACATCTACAAGTCCTACTGAAGAAGCTAGCAAATTTTATAGACTTCTTGAAGAGGCAGACCATGAGCTGTACCCAGAATGCAGTACCTTCTCTACGCTATCGTTCATTGTGCAAATGATGAACATCAAGTGCCTATATGATTTGAGTGGAAATGCAATGGATGCTTTATTTACTCTGTTTTCGAAGGTACTTCCTACCAAGAATAAAGCTCCAAAGTCATTCAATAATGCTAAGAAAGTCATGTCAGATTTGGGATTGGATTACAAGCGCATAGACGCATGCCCAAATGATTGCATTCTGTATAGAGGTGATTATGCTAAAGCTGAGTCATGTCCAGTGTGCAAGCTTTCTAATTGGAAAAGTGATGACCAGAACAATGCATCCAAATCACGAAGGCGAAGAGTTCGAAAGGTTGCACAGAAGGTGCTGCGCTATTTCCCATTGATACCAAGATTGAAAAGGATGTATATGTGTTCCAAAACTGCAACTAATATGCGTTGGCACAAAGAGGAGCTAGTTGATGATGGATATATGAGACACCCAGCAGATTCAAAGGAATGGAAGGATTTTGACAAAAATTTCCCATCATTTGCATCAGATGCACGCAGTGTTAGGCTTGGGCTTGCTAGTGACGGATTCAATCCGTTTGGACATATGAGCACATCATACAGCATATGGCCCGTTGTTATTGTGATGTATAATCTACCTCCTTGGATGTGCATGAAAGATCCTTATATGATAACTTCAATGCTCATTCCTGGCCCTAAAGCACCTGGCAACGACATTGATGTATATCTACAGCCTTTAATTGATGAGTTGATTGAGTTGTGGGGTGGGGTGGAGGCCTATGATGCTTCGACGAAGCGTAAATTCACACTAAAAGCTGCATTGCTCTGGACAATTAATGATTTTCCTGCTTTAGGGAATTTATCAGGAATGTCCACAAAGGGAAAATATGCATGTCCATCCTGTCATACTGAGACTTGCTACCAATGGCTAGCCAATGGAAGAAAAGGTTGCTACATGGGACACAGGAGATTCCTACCAACAAGACATAGTTGGAGGAACAATACTACTTCTTTTAATGGCCAAAGGGAAAGGAGATGTGCTCCAAAACCATTATCAGGCACTGAAGTTCTTTCACAATATGAAAAGTTTACTCAGGTGCACATACAAAAAAGATTTAAGTCTATGATACGCGTTATGATATTTTGATGTAATTTCAAAGGTGTAACATTGCTATCATTATGCTGCCATTCAGGTTATATTTGGGAAATCTGACAAGAAAAGGAAACGCTCCAGCACAGTGTATGGTGTTTGGAAGAAAAAGAGTATATTTTTTCAACTCCCTTATTGGAGGACATTGACACTAAGACATAACCTAGATGTCATGCACATTGAAAAGAATGTTGGTGAAAGTTTGGCGGGTACCTTGCTTGGACAGGAGGGGAAGACAAAGGATAACATTAATTCTTGATTTGATATGGAAATCATGGGAATACAACCAAAACTTCATGCGACTCCCACAGATGACGGAAAATATTTATTTCACAATGCACCTTATACACTTTTTGGACCTAAAAGGAAGGCATTTTGTGAGTTCTTGACAAAAATCAAAGTCCCAGATGGTTATTCTGCAAAGGTATCTAATTATGTAGACGCAATAAATTTTAAAATATCAGGGATGAAGTGCCATGATTACCATGTGTTTCTGCATAGATACCTTCCACTATCTATTCGCGGCATGCTTCCAGCTGATATTTGTCTTCCAATAATTGAGCTATGCAACTTTTTTCGAGAAATTTGCTCAAAGGTGTTAGATGTTGAGATCCTTAAAAGGCTTGATTCTTCAATTGCTATTACTCTTTGCAAATTAGAAAAGATATTTCCTCCATCCATGTTTGATGTAATGATGCATCTACCAATCCATTTAGCTCAACAAGCAATGGTAGGTGGTCCTGTGCAATATCGATGGATGTATCCCATCGAGAGATTCTTGCGCAGACTAAAGTCATTTGTAAAAAACAAAGCTTGTCCAAAGGGAGCAATTGCTGAGGCTGTAGTGTTACAGGAATGTGTGACTCTTTGTTCTATGTACTTGCATGGAATTGAGACAAGAATCAACATGGCAAGCCGTAATGATGACAGTGATGATAACAATAGCAACACACAGCTCCAGATTTTTGCTAAAATTGGAAGACGACTTATTGGGAATAGATATTGTGAGATGGAGATGAATGAATTGAATAAAGCACAAGCGTACGTTCTAAAGAACTGTGAAGAGGCTTCTCCATATATAGGGTAAGCCACTCTTAAGATGTTCATTGAACTGTGGACCTCCAATTTTGTAACATCTATTCTCCTATGTCACAGCATTCACAAGGAATATTTAAGGACACAGAGCACCAGAAATGTAGATAAGCGGCATGACAAAGAGTTCTTTGAGTGGTTCAAGAACCATGTAAGTATAAGGATGTATTTATTACATTATTTCTTTAGGGTAGCTTAATTAACTACTGTGTTTCATGTAGATAACAACTCTGTATTCCAAAGGAGATCCTTCTGGTTCTGATGAATTATTTGATCTAGCAAGAGGACCCGATACTAGAGTGACACATTTCTCAAGTTATATGGTCAATGGATGGAGATTTAACAAAAGGGACAGAGACGCTCTATTTCAAGCACAAAACAGTGGAGTATTTGTCAAGGGCGATGAAGGAACTGGTAACAAAGATTACTTTGGTGTCTTGACAGATATTGTGGAGCTTTTATATGGGACTCATAAAGTTGTTCTTTTTAAATGTGAATGGTGGGATGTACATACCACAAGGGGAGTTAAAGAAGATAAGTATGGGTTCATAATGATAAATACTACTCGCAGGCTGTCAACAGATGAGCCATATGTTTTGGCTTCGCAAGCAGAGCAAGTATATTATGTGAATGATACTCAAGATCCAAAATGGTATGTCGTGGTAAAGACTAAACCTCGTTACTATTTTGACACTCCTCCCAGTGATGAAGAAGATGCCACTACTAAATCAAGTAAATCCAATCCTGAAGCTTGCCAAGAAAATGAAGTAATAACTGTGCCGAATCCAAATACAATAGAAGATGATGACACAAGTATATTGGACACACCTCAAGTTGAAGCGGAAGCTGAAGGTATGGTTGTGGTTGTGGAAGGTAATCCGATACTCCATTACGAGGGTGACGTTGAAGATGAAGAGCAAGAATCTGAAACTGATGACAGCGAAGGTGGTGAGTACATGGATTCAGGTGACGAAGACACTGAAGCGGAAGAAGATATAGATGACGACTAGCAAATAACTGATAATCAAGCTGAAATTTCTATAGGGAATATATATATGAGATGCAGCTTCATCTCCTTGGTCACTTGCTTTACAAACACTACACAGTAGTGTCAAACAAATAAGCATTTAGGATATCATAGTAACTCTGGCATTTTCAGCTATGTTTTATTTCCTAATACTTATCAGTTTTGCATGCCCTGGTAATATGATATATATTCATTATAAACAAGCGATGAACAGTGGCGGATCCAGGAATTTCGGAATGGGTATTCGAAGTTACAAAAATATTGCTCAATAAAAAATATAAAGGTCCATAATAGCCACAATTAAAGTACAATTGTTCGTACTACAGACAACAACTGAAATAATACATTCTTATGCCCTTTTTACCCACTCAGCAGTACAACATTTTTCTTTCCGAAACAAGATCAACACAACATTCTTAGGCCCTTTTTACACAACATTCCAGTCAACAAAACCTGTACTAGAAATATACAATTGCATCAAGAAAACTGATACCTGTACTAGAAATATACTATTGCATCAACTATCTATAAATTCCCATATCAAATATACGATAGCATCAACCAAAGCGCTAGCAGAAAAACAATTTCCATGTATTCCATTGGCTTTTATACAAGCTGAAAGCCTGAAACAAACACACAGTCACTGAGTCACACAAATTCAGTAACCATCCCTCCATTGCATAACCAAACGTCCATTGCAGGCATTACTCCATTTCCATTTTCCAAGTATTGCATTGCCATATTGTCATACACTGATACACTGATACACTCACTCACTCACTCAAACAGTCACTCATACTCAATTACTCATAATCTCATATACACCAAGGTAACCATACCATCCACCACTTCCACATCTACCATGAACATATGACTTCACTGTCATTCTGTCAACACTCAACAGCATAAGCTATATGTACAGAAGGGCTTTGCATACCTACAAGAGAAATTGCAGCCAAGTGCTTGTCTCAGCAACAACTTTATTGCTTTAAGACCACCAGTTTTGATAGTGATGCAAAGATTCTGCAGTTTTGGTCCTTCAACTGCATAGAGCAACATAACACATGTCAAAAGTCTAATCCAATAAATCCATCGTTTTGTTAGAATTACACTGGCAGGGTGGGAGGTTAGAGCGGCAGAATTCGTGTAACCGGCAGAGATCAAGGTATCACAGCATCCTACTTTACCCTGTTTTCCTGCTCCAAATTTCCCCCAAATCAGTAAATCACCCTCCCGTTTCCTCACAATCGCCTCTACCGGTCTACCCTACGGATTCGACGCATCATCAAGAAACCAACCAGACATCGCATGCCGGCATCAAGCAGGTTATGGAATGACTCAGTAGCTCACCTATTCAGGTCGGGCGCCGCCGCGCCGGGCGGAGTCACGGAGGGTCGGAGGGCGACGAGACCACAGACGAGCCGACGAGGGAGTACTGCGCTGCGGCTGGACTGAGCCTGAGGAGTGAGGATGAGGAAGGACTGCGCCGGATCTGAGGGATCTAGGGTTGAGTCGGCTTGGGCGCTCGGCGCCTCGGCGAAGACGGCCGTGGCGAATGCGAGATGGGGAATTGGGGATTTGGGGTTGCCGAAGACGGCGCACGGGCGCAGGCGTTCGAGCGGAGTGACCGAGTGGGAGTGACCTAAGCGCGTGGGCGAGTGCGGACTGTGGCGTCGTTGGCCGCGTGGGAGGGAGGAAATGGGCCAACGGGCCGTTCGGGCGAGGCTTGCTTTTGTTCGTTCTCACTAATTTTACCACAACATTTTCTCACTAATCGTGTACCATGTGGCGATGCAAAATTTTGTCACTGATAAATGTACTAGTAGTGGGGGAAATTGTTTAGTCACAATTAATATGGTAAACAATGGCAAAATATAATTTCGCCACAACATTTTCTCACTAACCTTGAACCATGTGGCGATATAATATTTTGTCACTGATAAATGGCATAACTATGAGGAAAAAATATTTAGTCACAATTACCCTATTTATTAGTGGCAAATTAATGTTTCTCCACTAAATTCGCCACTGAAGGTGCATCCTGTGGTGATATAGTAGTTTGCCACTAATAATCGACGCAATAGTGATGAAAATTAGTTTGGTCACTAATAACATGGGAATCAGTGGCAAAACAAAATTTCGCCACCACATTTTATCACTAATGCTCGGTCTTCCTGTAGTGAATTCCTAACACGGGGTTTCACACTTCCGACTTTTCAACTCATCACGTATCGAAGCCTCCAGGACCGCACCTCCCGTAGCTCCTCCACGTATCATCAACCTTTGATCTCCATACGCCCCAAGCATGAGCTTGACCATCTCGTGACCTCCTTGACCGTCCGAACCTCGGATCTCCCCATCCTAGTCCCGATCCACCTCGTCACCGAATATCAGGTTGGGCGAAGTGAGCAGTGGGGGTGGAGGAGCCGGCGAGCTCGCCATCGACCATGGGAAGAGGTGGGGACGGGGAGGAGGCACGCGGTGGTGTGACCGGCGGCAGCGACAAAGGAGGGAGGCAGTGGAGGTGAGGGAAAGGGAGGAGAAAGGAGGGTGAGGAGGGGAGGGAAGCAAGAGCAGGAGCTATATCATCATAATCGATTCCGACGTTATAGCGTGCAGTAGTAGTTCTCTTAGTTAATATGCCTTTGTGTGGCAGGAGGTAAAGTTGAAATCAAACAATGGAAATCCGAATCTTGGCCGTTGGATCAAATGAGATGATGTTGATCAAGAGGAACTTGACATAAAGTGGAAAATTTTAGTGGTTTTTCAAAAAAAAAAGATTTCAGTAGCTCGAGCCAACTCTCAAACGTATGGTATATGTCTCTGGTCTCTAAAGGCTGGTCCACTGGTTCCGTACATCATATTTTTTTCCGTCTTCAATTCCTGCTTGTCTACAGCTTTCCGCTTTCAACAGCAGCCTACGCTTAATACCTTCCCGTCTCCCGTCCAAAACAAGTCTGAACAAACGTTACCGCTCTATTCTTTCGGCCGGTCAGAATGGCAGTTCGTGCACGAGCCTTCCGACCGGTAGTTACTAGCTACGCGCCGTCGCATGCACGCTTGCAAAGCTCCCAATCCCTTATGCCTTTCAGGCTTCAGCTCAGGTCCACTGCGACGACTCGATGGAGGCAACAATGTTCTGCTCTGTCACCCTCCTCACGTTCTGTTTCTTTAGGTCTGTTACTCTGGCCACATTCGCTCAAGATCATATCTATCGGCGACACATATACTACGGTTAGTGTTACAACTTGCATTGATCTTTGCACTGATGGACAGCGTCCATGGCGTTGATGCCGGGGTACTACGGCTCGGTGGAGTTAGTCGTCAGCCCGGGTTGATGCAGGCGAGCTCGTTGTTTGTGCGGGGCATCAAGGTGATTAGGTGAGCGTCTGCAATTTCTGAAGGAACAATTGGGCAGGCAGCAGGTGTTTATGTGTGTTTTTCCTGTGCGTTGTGCGTGCACTTTCAGGTGAGGATGGGGAAGGTTCACAAGGGAATGATGGACCGGTGCTCTATGGGCAGGCCGGTGCTCCACCTCTCCACGTGCCGGCCGCGTGGTCGGAGGCTCGCCGCGTTGTCGTGCCTGCCAATTCTCATAGGGTAGTGTTGCATTATCATTCGTTTCTGAATTCATGGTGTGACGCATCTATCATGTCCAGTGGCGGATCCAGGAAAATTTTTTGGAGGGGCTGAAGTACCTTCAGCTCGACCTCAGCCCCTTCTACATTATACATCTATGGCTAAAAATTTAGGGGGGCTCCAAGGGTCCGGTAGTGGTAGGGGGCTCGAGCCCCCCCCCCCCCCCCCGCCCCACCGCTGGATCCGCCCCTGATCATGTCAGTTACTTTCAAGCAGTGTACCCATCAGTGTGTCAGTTCTCGTTGTTTCGAATGCTATATGCATTTGTCAGAAGTTCAGGTTACACCTATTGGGGGCCAAACAAACGCCTGTGAATTAGTTGCTATCCAATTCTGATGCCTTTTTAGTATGCGCAAATTGTTGGTGCATATGCTCTGAGTTCTGGTGTGTTTAAATAGTACATTGTATCGTGCAGGAATGGGTATATTTCCTTAACAGAGGGAGTCAAATAGAAGTCGCTTACAGTGTCAAGCCTGAAAGTGAATTGCCTTATCCACTTTGCATCACCATTGCGCAAGGTAAGAAGGGTTCACAACGTACCGAGGATAAGGATTTTAAACTCGTAGTACTGCTTTTCTCATATCTGCAACAAGTCCTAGCATATACCACTAGCAGATAAATCAGCAGATGAGTGTAGTCGACAGTAGCGAAATAATAACTTGATTGCAATCAACAAAAAAAAAGATCAATGATATCCGAAGCAGAATTCATCGTTTCAATTCTGTTAACTCATATAAGGGTATCCGGCACTTTGGCTGCTCTACCTCACATCTATTCCCATGTGGCTCCTGTGGGCGACATGGGAGGCATATCCCGAGAGCCCCCACGCCTCCACCACCGTCGCCAGTGGCGGCGGCTGCCCCTCCTCCTTCTCCCTCCTTTCCTCCCTCTTGTGTATATTCTGAAGTATGATGAGTAGCCTGCTGTTAATTGCGAGTTTTGCATCACTATTTTATTATATTTATCTCCTATAAAACTTAGAATTAAAATATTGCCCACATATATAACAGGATCTGGTGATTCTGAAGCCGGCCCTGCAGCCTTCTTCTTTGCCTACAGTCTCTATTGCCCTTGGATTCTGACGGATATGGAGCCTCCCTGTCCCTCTCCAGTTCCACCACCACCCTCTTGAGCATCATTGTGTGTTGCTAGATCTACCGATTGCGGCTGGTTGAGCGTCATTTTTGGGTCAACTGGGGTATGCTATAGGTGTTGCTCTAGTCACTTCGGTGATGTGTGTCGTGGCGAAGTCAGAACTGTTGCATCATGGGTATGCAACCGTGCGATGATGATGAGATGTGGTAGGCATCACGATGGGGTGTTTGGCACATATGTGGTGGTGGCTTTGGTGGTTCAGTGGTCTTGGGCGAGCTTAGGCTTGGCCCAGGCATGTGCGTCATCGCAAGTCGTCATCTCGGCTGAGGCTTTGCTTCAATCATTTCTTTGGACTCTTCGACAATGTTTGTCGTGGCGAAATCGGCACTGCCGCATCACGGTGTGCAACAGGCGGCGACGATTACAAGAGATGAGTGTAGTAGTAGGCATCAGGGCGTGCAGGTGGCGGCGGCTTTAGTGTTCTTGGGTGAGCTCAGGCCCAGCCTGGGCTTGGGCGTCACCGATGGCTTGGCTGAGGCATCACTTCAGGTGTCACTTTAGACGATTCGGTGATACTCGTGGCAAAGTTGGAGTTGTCGTGTTGCGGGCACGCAACGGGCAACAACGATGACATGTGACAAGCGCCGTGGCAGGGCTTCAGGGTGCATAGGCGACAACAGCTTAGACGGCTAGAGGCGAACTCGACGGGTGGTGGGCCTTGTACATCGGCTAGGCAGGTTGCATCATGGGCATGACGGGTGGTGACGATGACTCGTGACGTGCAGCGTCAGTGGATGGAACATGTCGGGTGGTGCATGGTGGTGGTCGCCAACGGTGTAAGTACAGGAGCCACCCTCTCTCCCTTTCTAGGGAGCAGGTTGTTGTTTCTTCACAAGGTGTTTGTCTTCTGAATGCAATAGGTACTTGGTAAGAGTCCTAGTTGGGGCCTTCGGTGTTGACGTCCCTCCTCTGTTGGAACTGTTGGTGTTGATGTACTGTTGTTTTCCTTTCGTGGGCAGGTGTAATTATCTTCTCCTTAAAATAAATGACAGAGCTTCTACCCTTGTTTTCAAAAAAATCATATAAGGGTACAAATGTTCAGTTACAAGTACAGCACTACCACCACTCATCTGGTGAGATTTTGAGTTTGCAACGTGCTATGTCAGGTTTCAGTTCCTTCGCTTTTAAAAATCTCGTTGTATGGTGGTGCTCCATTACATAGGTAAGGAAAGCTTTACGCGAAGGACTGAGAAGCCATCAGTACATAGCACCACATTTTATGGCACTTGGTGCACAGTAAGAACTGTCTCAATGGTTAAGAAGAATCTGTTGCAAACTTGCAATACCCTGCAACGTTCTATCAGACTGTCAAATCACAGGAACTGGAACAATTGAGCAGACTATCAATTTCTCTTACGAGTACTATATTTCCGTGCGTAACTTAAACGATCAGGATACATAAACGATCAGGATACAACGGTAAAGTAGCCATGTTAGGTGTGATAACTTCCAAAATTCTGTGCAACATTAGCTAGACACTCTTCAGAGGTTTCATTTGGCAGGTGTTGCTCGATTTCAGAATCAGGGCCTTGATCTACAACACCACAGGAGTAGATTATATATGCTCACCGGGCCACGCTCTTTGCACGTACAGATTACCATTGCTAGGACAAAATGTCGCAGTTCTGTCGTCTGGCCTCAAAGAGGTGACAATAAACGTTGGCTTGTAATCTTCAACTTCCTTCATATTCAATTATATACATATAAATACCATGTTCACTTTTGTTGCACGCACTGTTCTAATACATCATCTTTCAGAGACTGAATTCTGATGACGAACAATATGTGATACTGCGATACGGACCTCGCTGGATAGTGTACGTTGTCGGATCAGGTGTGTACTAGATCAGCTCAAACATCGTTGAAATTGTCAGATATTCTGTGATCGCCAACTAAATCCTTCATACGTTGGTAGCCATCTTGGCAGTTGCCCTGCTACTCCTGTACGAGAAACTGAACGCACTGTTCGGGCTCTGCACTGGAAGTGGAGGTAGTAGTCCCAGCACTGCAGATCAGAGAATCCCATCGCTGACGAACAAAGACGATGACGACGCGAGCTTGGGCTCGTCCTACGACTCCGTCTCCCACGACGGCGACGGCGACAACGTGGAGGAAAGGGACGAGGCCGGCCGGCACCTCTGCGTGGTTTGCTGCGACGCCCGGAAGGACTGCTTCTTCCTCCCCTGCGCGCGCATGCATTTTGTGTGCCAATGAATTATTGCTTCGTGGATGGAAGATAACAAGTATGTAAAAGGGAAGCGATGCTGCTGCCGTGTTGCAGGATTGTAGAGGAAGACGGTAGCTGCCCGTTCTGCCGAAGAAAACTGAAGAAAGTGAGAAGAATCTTCGCCGTCTGAGCGTGATGGCCGGCTTCTCTTGAGATTGCCGTATCCTGAACCCGGTTTTTTGAGAAGCCGGTGCTGACTGGAGGGTTATTCGCACCACGGTCCGCTGGTCGCACGGCAGTGGCCCTCGCCGCTGCGCCGTTGTACGGTCCATTCTGGGGCTTGGGCGATCGGCATGGTGGCACGCGCGAGGCGCGACCGCGCAAGGTCCCGGTGGGTGAATTGGGTAGCGGTAGCGACTAACGAGTAACGTGAGAGAGGCTATCGACGCGGCACCGCGCCGCGCGACGGAGCGGCAGGCAGCACGGTCTGCGACGCCATCGCACGCGGCTGGGGGTGTGGGATTGGGAGCCCGGGAGGGAAGACAACCTGCGAGCGAGGCGCCGGCTTGCTCGACGCATGAGGGGATGATTGGGGGGGTGGCGGGCGGCCAGAGGCTCAAGGGTGTTCAACCGAACACCCAAATTTTTTTATAAAATACCAGGTATATAATAGGTATATTAGACATATATACTATTAGTTGTATTAAAACTATATTTTATACCTGCAAATAAATTCAGCTCGCACTTCTCGTTTCTCGCGTGCAGCTCATGTGATATACTAGACCTATTTTTCTTTCCACCTCAGCCCTTTTCACGTCCAAAGAGATAAAAATATAAACAAAATCATAACATTTATTCTATTTCTCATCTTATGGCTGTCTGTGTGAGAGGCGGCTTCAGCCTTCGAGTGGAGAGCGGGCGGAAGTGCAGGCTAGAGGCGAGTGACGACCGGCGAACACGGACGTGGTGCCATGATGTGATGACAATCATGCGTGAGGCGGCACGCAGTGCAAGGTGAGCGTGTGGCAGCGCGGGCGAGCAAAGAGGTATCACGGGCAACCAGACAGTGGCACAACAAACATGGAGGTAGAGAGCGGGTGACAGGAAGGGAGCAGCGCGGTAGCTGGGAGGGAGCGTGGCATTGGGAAGTGAGTAGCACCTCTAACTTATTGTCATCGTTCTCTCTTTCAGATCTAGGTGTGTTCTACCCCATTTCACTTATTTTCTTTCTTAGTCTGTTTTGCTTCATGGAAGAAACATACAATTTTCTCTTAGATAGATAGTTCTTGCTGATGGGGAAATAGCAAAAAAAAGGCAAGATCAACAAGATATACAACTCTCATTTATCTCTATAATTTGTTGTTTAATTCATATAATTATACTCGCCTTATGTTGCCTATTTTCTCATAAGAAATCATTAATTTTTGTAATTTATGTATTTTTATTATATCTACATATACGTATCATTGTATCGGTGTTTGGAGGGAGGACGGTGCACTGCGGTATCGACGTATTCGAGCAACTTAGCTTCGAAATCCGAACACCCATTCTAAAAATCCTGGGTCCGCCACTGGCTACGGTGTGCTTTTAATTAAAAGTTAGAAATAGAAGCTAAAAACCGGGCTTAAAAGTTGTTTAGACAAGACCAAAGAGCCTTGCTCTCTACCAGCTAAGCTAGACGGGCATGCGCGAGATACCATGTGCACTGCTCTTTACAAATGGTGAAATGTTGGCACTATTTTCCATTGGTGATCACGGCATCGCCGTTCCTTTTTGACACTTCAGCGTGGAAGGATTCAAATGTCAACGTCGATCTTTCGGATCATTTCCTTTTCTTCACTGTGGTACGGAGGAATATGGGATCCAAGGTGGAGATAGGGGGTGCAGGTGCACACGAGTGCAGATTTGCATTTCCCAGGTGACATGCTTATATTTCAAAACTAATTGCTGATGTGGTAATGTGCGTCAGATTCTAGTTTTCTACCGTGTTTGGATTAGATTTTATCATATCATGTTTGCGTAGACACTAGCATCGGGATAGCTCAGTTGAGAGAGCGTCAGACTGAAGATCTGAATTCTGAAGGTCGCGTGTTTCGATCCACGTTTGCTCACCGCGTTTGTTTTCGCTGTTTGCAGTTCTGCTTCTCCCTTTTTTTTTCAGTTTCCAGTTTTGCTTCTGTCAGTCAATGGTCTGGACTCTGGAGTCTTCTAATGTCAAAAAACTACCGAGGCAGTCGTTTGTTACATTCCCGAACTGGCCACGTTTGCTTTTGTTTTCCTTTCTTGCGTTGCGTGTGTAGTTGACATCAACGTGATGCGTATTGAAAGCGAGTCAGTTGCCTTCGTGATTTTCAATCCTGATCGTGATCAGAGTTCAAGATGAACACACAATATTGAACCCTCGTCCACCAAACCAGATTTCAAATACTCACAGTCCACTGGAGAGATCTCCGGAAAAGCTCAAAATTTCCTTACAAAATTACTAATGTAGAACTTTGGGGGTGAACCAACCATGCCAAAATCTCAAACATTGCATGTGTACACACAAGAACAGGCGAAACACAAAAAGGGCATTCCTTGATGTTCAATCTGTATAAGCAAAAGATGAGACATCGGCTGCTCATCTCGTCAGCAGAATGTTTCACATTTTTTGAGCATACAATCATACATTGCTCCTAAGCTACCCCCACCTATTTTCACATTTTGAGTCACAGTGGACATACAAAATACAACTGAGCAACTGGACCGTGCTCTACTTCTGCCACCTTTTGGAGGCCCTGGCTGAAGAGCCTCCTGTCAACTGGCTGGATGGAGCTTTTGTATGAACTGGTGAGTCAATATAATTCTCATTAGTATTACTACAGGATAATGTAATTATTGGGTTCTAGTGTGAATATTTACCACACATTATGTCTAGGTATGAAAACTATCTGGACATAGCAACATGCCATCTTCCAAAATTTGAGTGTTCATTGAGCGCTGGTAATAAAATTTTGCAGGCGATACAACAATAGTGACCTATCATGTCAAAGTAAACAAGTCCTACGCGTGGGTGGTTTACAATACATACTTGGAGTCTTCAGAACAGCATCCCTTGGTTTTGATCTGGACATTGCTGGCTGCGCATTCTTTGTGATAGCGAATCTAGACATTCGTGATGAAATTCTCTGCCTGCAATTATTGAGCTAGTAAACATCCTTGTAAAAAAAAAATGAAAAACGCACATTATGATGCATATGTAACAAAGCGAAATTATAGTGAAAAAGAGTCATAGTAAATTAGTAATGAAAGAAAAAATTAACAGCTGCAAGTTGGCTTGATGGAAGTGCTAATGTGCTATGGGAAATTGAGAGTACATTGTCGTCTCAGCAGTTCTATCTGAGTTGGAATTCGGGACAACTCCAGCAGCACTGCCAACAGAATACTCTGTTTCTCCTGCTGATAAGCCATCTTCGGATACATTGTCTTCATAGTCTGCTTCATCCAAGCCTGCAGACGCAAGGTCAGTGGGTGAAGTATGACCAGCGTCTCCATTCACCTCAACATAACTCTGAGGATCTGATAGTTGGCTCTGTTGGTTTATTGTAATCAGCGACATCAATCCCTGGTTGGAATTAGAATTCTTTGGCATGCTAGCACCATTTTTGTCGATTACTGAACTTGGGGGTTTGGCTTTGTCTTTCATGAGCTGGAGCTGCTCAATTTCTGTATCTTTTCGTGCAATTGTGTCTTTCAAAGATGCAACCTGGATAGCATGTGTAAAGTGAGATGTCAATATTCATAGTAGAAGACGAATTGTCATTATGACAGTAACATGAATTATTAGCAAGCATGAACCATAAATATGGAGTTTAAACTAGAATTTACACCATTAGGAACATGCAGAAAATTAATCATTTCCAAACAACAGCACTACTATATGTCCTCGTTTTCTAGCTATCTAAAATTATAGAAAGTTTAAAGCTGTACACATCCTATGAAGGTTCAACAATTTATAATTGATCCAAAAGTTTATTTGCAGTAGGGTTCTGTAACCTATTTCTGGGCCAGCTCCTATAGGGCTGATGGTACTGGTTTCTGGCCTAGTCGTGGTGGTAACTGCCTAACTGGTATCAAGTATTGAACAAATAATAGATAGAAACCTAAAGAGAACTCAGCCAGGAACAGCTTGGAAACTGCTGTTGTTTCACTGTTGATTCTTCGCATTTTTTGCATAAATATTATGAATAGTATTGACATCAATGAACCACTTTGAGTAACTAACCAATTGTAATCACAGCAACCACTTCAGTTCTAAAATCGAGCTCCAAGCTGATATTTGAAGTGATCATAAAAGGAAAAGAGTACTATGGTCCTTGTGAGATAAATTTGGGTTAATATTAACATCATTTTTATATATAAGGCTTGCTTTTTTTGCCACTATTCTTTCTAGAACTAAAATAGTTTAGCGAGTACACGAAAGGAAAACAAAGAAACCAATTCATGACAAGTCAGACAGAAGCAAAAGTGCAAGAACCTGTTCCAGCAGCTCTTTTATGTCCTTTCCCTCTTTGTTACTTCTTGCAGAACCTAACTCGACTCCAGAAACCCTTTCAGCAAACTTTAGAGTGCTTATAGTTTCTGAATATGACTTAACATCAGGATTTATTTGAACAAACATTAGCGTCTTTGCCTGTCCACCTGCAAGAAAAAAACATTTTAAAGAAATAAATGAATCTACTCCACACGCATAATTTACAACAAATAAACAACTGATTACCCAAAGAGCTTTGAAGAACTTGTGTTAGCTTGCTGTTTCTGTATGGCACATGGACATTTTTCTGTGCCAATGCAAAAATTGTTCAAGTAGGGCTCTCCCTACTGTTCCCATAATATAGAACTTTTGACCTGACCAAAGTAATTAAGACTAAGTGTGAACATCCTTAGGTATGCTTGGGATGTTCAGTCGATTAATTTTTGTACACTATTCCCTTTGTTGCAGACTTGTGGAGACAGATAATCACAAACCCAAGCATGGATGACCATGTGAGAAAACCAGATCTCCTGTCATTTTACATTGGAAGCAAACTTCCTGTATCAGAATATGTGAGACAAAAATTGCTGGAGATTGATGGAATTTCATATCGGCTACAAAGGGAGATTCAGCTTCTAAAGGCCTTTAATCTCATAAAATGTAGAAGTTGCAAGGTAACAATCTACTGTATTTGGAATTACTATTTTGACGAGTTTCTGATTAGAACTAGTGATTTTTTTTGCTAGGCTTTGGTCGGTATTGTTCGTCTAGTCCATCTGTATCACAGCAATGCTGTTTACTGGACTATGACCTGCTAGATTAGCTCTATGTAGACCCTTTACTTTTTTGCGGCAAGGTCTGTTTTACAGTGGCTACCAGATACCGGAGTTCCTCCTCGGTTGCTGTTGCATGCTGCAGCCGCATGATAAGTAGTGATATTATTAATATATAACCAAGCTGGTTCATAGTTCATATTGACATGCATTGGTCGTTCGGGGGCGGACGCACCATGGGTCATGGGGGTACAGTTGTACCCCCAAATTTTTTTGCAAAAAATCAACTATATATAATATATATTTCATATATATAAAAAAAACTAGAAGTGCAGGTAATTTAGCAAATTCAGCCCACTAGCCAAAAGGCCCAATTGGCATTTTCTAACCTAACCCTAGCCTCCTGGCTCCTGCCTTTGCCTGGCTGCCTGCGCGCCCCTGGCCTCCTCTCCATCTCTGCGCGCCCCTAGCCTCCTCGGCTCCGGCGACGCGGTGACCGACGGGCTCCTGCCTCTGCCTGGCTGCCTCCCACGCCGCCTCCTGCCTTGCTCCGTGCCTGCCTCCTCTCCATCTCTCTTGCACAGACGCCACAGCCTACAGCACGCCCCTGGCCTCCTCATCTCCGGCGACGCGGCGACCGGCGAACGGCTGCCGCCGGCGGTGCGGCGCCGGGCACCCACACCCAATGGCCGACACGGCGTCGACAGCGAAGAAGTCCCCACGGCCAGGCGGCCCATGCGGCGGCGGCAGCTCCTCCCCTATTCCAGCTTGAACGGCGGCAGCGCTCCCGACGGCCATACCGCCCCTGCACACAAGGTTTATTTGATTAACTATATGAGATATACATATTATGTGTATCAAAATTCTCTATCTTATATATATACTTCGTAGATTCTTAACTTCGTACCCCTATCTCAAAAATTCTGGGTCTGCCACTGGTCGTTCCTCAGGCGCATGGGGCCGCGAGGCAAAACATGTTTCATCAAATGTTGCTAAATCAATGAATTTCAAGATAACTTTTATTACACTGTGCTGACATGTTTGTTATTATGGTAAGTCTCTTATAGCAAAACGTAGCGACATGGTGGTGATGTCTACTGATAGGCCTTGAGATGATTACAGTCAGCAAGGCAACTGGGCTTGCTCTTGATGGCCATCCTTCAACGGTTCACAGCTGGTTTCCAGGGCATGAGCTTATCTGCAGTGTTTGGTATCCTTTTTGTCTCCTCCATCACTGAAAATAAGTCTGCATGCTTCTTGTAACTCTAGTAAACACTTTTTTTTGCTATGCAGATACTCGTGGACGATTGCATCATGTGCTGAATGTGGGTCCGACATAGGCTGGCTATTCAGAGCCACCAGGAAGAACCTGCGACCAAGATGATACGCAGTTCCCAAATTGCAGATGATACGCGGGAAGTAGATCAGGACGAATGACGCCCCATGTATAGTACCGTAGCGGACTAGTTACTCTGTATTGACTTGTGTGATCTGATCCCCATCCATATCCTTCCCGTAATTTTCTAGTCCATAGGCCCATGCTTGCCTGCCCTTTTATCTACCTTCGTAATGGTCAGAGTGAAGTTCCTTGTAAAATAACCACACTCGGGTGTGCCTTGTACTCAAGTTCTGTTACAGAAAAATTTCTGAAATGTATGTACACCCCTCTGAACTTCTGGATCGCGTGCCTTTCCAGAGTGCTCAGCGCTCACCTGGCCCCACTCTTGGGCTAAAAAGATGTGACTTATGACTAAAATTGTACTGTAGCAATTGAAATTTCACTGTAACTGAAGGTGGTTTATTTGACATAATTAAATTTAAAAAAATTTAAAAATAAAAAAATATGCTAGCTCATCACGGACAACGCAAACGAATACGAGGAAAAAGAACCAGTAAAAAGCTCAAAAAAGTCAACAGTTCAAAGAAAGACAAAATTTATAAATAGTAAAAAATAAATCAGAAGTTAAAGCCAAAACGGGCCTCAGTTCAGCCGTTCCGTCTCTTCCTCTCGAACTGCAATTTCTTTCGCCGTCTCACGCTCGGCCACCCACCTTCTCTTTTGTTCATCTTCGTTGTACCTCGACAGTCTCCGACGGTGGCGCTTGGAGCCGCCGCCGCTGCCAAGCCCCACGTCGTTCTCCGCCTCGCCTTGCCCGCGCCGTGGGTGATACCGCTGCAATGCTGCCCGTGCGCGGCAGAACTCTCCGCCACAGTGTGCTGCTGCATGCTCGACGTTCACCTCCACCGCGGGGTGGCACGTGCTGCGGTAGTGCTCAGTGCTCAGTAAAGGAAATGGCGCCCACATTTGACCCCGCGGGGCAAACAAAAACTTGTACCTTGCAATTGTCGTTTGTTCATGGACTGGTGTAGTGCTGTAGTGGGTGGTGGACTAGTAGTGCCCTGCCTTTGCTTTAGTTAGTACTGAGCAGGAGCCAATCGCATGAGCCTAGCTAGCTAAGCTAGCAAGTAGCAATGCATGAGGCATACCGCCGCGATACTACGTAGTATTGTCCTTTTGTCTCAAGCCAGAATCTATGGAGCCGGTAGCAATTGGCCGGTATTCCAATGCTACCTTTTAGAGAGAGAGAGAGAGAGAGAGAGAGAGAGAGAGAGAGAGCGCGCTCACGGGAGGCAGCAAAGAAGCAGCAAGAAACAGACAGAAAAAGTAAGGCCGTAGTGGCACTGACAGACAGTAGAGGAATCCATATTCCATCAGATGGGAGGCCAACAAACACTGGAGAGGAATGCACTTCTCTGCGTTTGTATGTGCATGCACCCACTCTCGCGCGATGGAATTGAGCCTCAAAATATCACTTAGTCAATTTTTAAAAGATTTTGGTTTTTAAATATCTATTTTTACAAATCTAGTTTTTCGTAGATCTACTTTACACGGTAGGCACCTGCTAAGCTACAGTAGCTTGCCAGGTGCCTGCTGTGTGCGGTGAGTCTACAGAGGGGCAATCTACCGAGCTACTGTAACTTGGTAGATGCTTGCTGCGCATGGTAGATCCAAGGGGGGATAATTTACAAAAACAGATGTTTGGATGTTAAATTTGAAGAAAAAAAAGTGGTATAATGACATTTGTACACTCAATTCCTCACAATGTATGAAAATTTTCTAGGACAATCTGAGATACATTATTAGGTGTTGAGGTAAACACCAGTGAGAACGAATTTTTTTTTAGAACAATCTGAGATACATTATTAGGTGTTGAGGTAAACACCAGTGAGAATGAATTTTTTTAGAACAATCTGAAATACTTTGTTAGGTGTTGAGGTAATACTTGATGGTAACAATCTGGAGTACCGGTAGATCTCTTTTGTTTGACTGTTTTAAGCTACAAGAATAGTACTTTTGGCTTTTTTATTGAGCTTTTTTGCCGGTTCTTTTTCCCCGTATTTGTTTGTATTATACGTAATGGGCTAATATTTTTTTTAATTTTTTTTAAATTTAATTATGCTAAATAAGCATCTGTCAGCTACAGTGGTTTTTTTCAGCCAGTTACAGTGTTTTCAGTCATAAGCCACGAGCTTTTCAACCGAACCGATCACCACCATATGACTTAAAATTCGTGATTTGATGGTATAAATAGGTGAAACAGACATGTTTAGTCGCCTAGTTAGCCCAAGCAAGATATGGGGATGTAACATGCGTTTGTATGGTTGGTTACAGACATGACGAGAGATGAACAGAGATATCGTTTGGTTGGATGGACAGGGTGCAGAACGCATGCATGAGATGAAGGTGGAATATAATATTAGCAAAGTTTAATATCTTGACGTACTTTAACAGCCCTCGTTTACCTCGTTAAACCCTTAATCAACTTTATTAAACACTAATACCTCTTAATATACACTAATCACTCCCTACATATATAATTAGCTTCCGTGGCATAGGCATAGCTTAGATGCAGGTAATCAAATACTAGAAAATTGTGAGTGCTTCCTTTATGTTTATGGTTTTATTTTCTATAGTAATTAGCTTTTAAATAGAGTATATTTTTAAGACTAAATCTAAAAATCGATAGTAATGGATATTGTTCTGACTTCATTTATATCAGCCAAAATGGCATATGTGTATCTCTCTATATACCAACTAGATACAAGCAACAAAACACGTCCTATCAATAGACGACCATAGCTTTTCGTTCATATTAACGAAACATGACTCACGCCATAATTTTGCAAATTCTAACCTCATACGCTCCCTTGTGCAACTATATATCAGAAAACACACTTTCGTAAACTCATCCCAAGACCCTAATGCCAGTATGGAATGGAACCCGGATAGAAGAAAACAATGCTTAAAAACAAATCCAACCACGGGTGAAAATTGTTGCTAAGGGCATTTTGGGAATTTTCCATTTAGATTTTGGATTAAAAAATAGAGAAAGAGAGGATTCACTTGTTATTGAGAGCGAGGGAGAGGATAAGGAGCACCTGGCTCCTTCTGTTTGATAGATTGAGAGGGAGATGAGGATTAATCCAATCCCTACCTCCCTGACGTGGCCGTTAGTGGCATGGTCCTTCTCTCTCCTTCTTCTTATACCGGTTTGGACTCTCCTCTTGGAAGAAGATTGAGATCCAATCGAGTTTCCCATCGCTGTTCTTTCCTCTTCCACCTTCACCGAGTGAAAGCCCTAAGTTTTTGAGCTCCAGCAGCGGTGGCGCGATTCGGCACTCCATCTCCAGCAACTCGAAGCCTCGCCCTCGGTTTGGCCGTCGGTGAGCCGTGCTTCAGTGAGGGCAGAGCGTGGGAGCCAGATCGAGGTCCTAGTGACTCTGGCTTTAGGGCCGGGTCAAGGCTGCGACAGCGGTGCACGGCGTCCAAGTAGTGGCGCGGATGAGCCATGGCAACACCGATTTGGCCGTTCTATGGTGGTGGCTTTATGGCTCGGCCATGATAGAGGAGGTTTTGACTGTGTTTTGTATTGTTTTCTTACTTGCCTAGCATTTGACTAGCACTAAGTTCTTGGTCTTGTGCGGTGTTCTCTGATCCTCAACCTCATGACCATGGTACTTGCTGGTTCTTGTGAGTGGTTTTGCATCTCCGAGAATCACGCCATGGTGTAAACAAAGACAATAGGTTTTCTGGGACAACGTCAACTTCGGTGTGTCTAGCCTTATTGCTTTTTCGACGGCTTCAAGTGACGTCACCTCGTGAGTTGCCTTTGGTTCTTGTTGTTATTGTGTGATTGTGAGCCGTTCTATTGTACTTCAGTATTTGAATAACTAGTTCTGGCAAACAATTGCATGATAATCTGTGGGATTGACGATTGCTCAATGATAATTAGTTGGTCTAAATGAGATTGTTGTGACAATTAAGATCAATTGCTAGTTTTGAGTTATCAGAAGCTAGCGTCCTTGATGTCTTGTTATTTATCTTGGCATTAACTAGTTGATTATTCATTCTGTTATTGCAAATCAATTATTATAATCGTTCTCTTTCTTGAACTTCAATTAATCATTTTGGTAAATTTGTAGAATTCAAAACTAGCATAATAGTTGGAATTTGTCACTCTAATCTTTGATTACATTAGACCTATCATGTCGAGGAGGCTTTGTTCTAAAAACAAGAGCATGCGACATCTGAGAGTAATATTTGTTAAAAAAAACACTTTGGGCAATATGATGTGTATATCTTCTATTCACTGTTCTAAAGGTATGTTTTCTTTTATAGATAACTTGAGAAAGAATTATGTTCCTGTTAATATTTTATTATTGCTCTTGTCATTTAAGTGTTGTTGGAATCATACTTTTATGCTCATATTAAATTCTGAAATTATAATTAAATTTATGCTAAAACCACATTGTCTACTAAAAACAAATAAACAATACACGAGCGTCCGTACACACCGAACCCAGCATAGAATTACAACTGTACTCTGTCCCCAAGAAAATTCCATTCCAGGAAATTCCGCACAGCGGCGCAACTGTACAGGTCACCGTTACCAATAAGACAGGGGAGGTTGAGGCCGGCCAAGAACACGAACACATGCATGTGGTACATACATACGTCGGCGCATCTCCACCCACTAGCTAGATGCGCGCGCATGCGCCACAACCAACCAACATAACAGCCTCTCCTGTGACTCGTGAGTTGTGTCATTCCATCGTGTTCCTAATCCTCTCCTGCCCGTGATCTCCTTGAATTCCCCACCCTATCCCCTCGAGAATTAAGCCTGACACCCCTCACTGCTGGCTAGCTCACTGGTGACCACCGCAACCACCACTGCGGTTGCCGCTGGCGTTGGCATTGTCATGGCGATGGCCCGGTTCTTGGCTTTCATTGCCGTGGCGCTGCTCGTCGCGTCGGGCGGTGTGGACGCCGGGCGCCACGGGCGCATGCACAGGCACACCAAAGGGCTGCGGCCGGGGAGGGCTGCGGCGAAGCCGTACCCGGTGAACGCGACGGGGGTGGAGACGATCGAGCGGCAGTTCACGCGGTGGGTGCGGTTCATGGGCGGGCTCGACCACAGCACGTTCCAGCGCACGCTCAACCGCGCGCTCCTCCCCACGCGCACGCTCGTCGTAGACAAGAACCCGGCGGCCGGCAACTTCACGTCCATCCAGGCCGCCGTCGACTCGCTCCCGCTCATCAACCTCGCCCGCGTCGTCATCAAGGTCAATGCCGGCACATACACGTACGTACGTGACCGCGTGCGCGTTCCGCGTCGCGGCATTGCGCGCGCCTCTTAGTCTTTACCTGCTTTGGTATCGTTCGCTTCAGTACAGTATTCAGTGCTTAGCGTCTGACAGTTGGGAGTGACCCGCATGCCGTGCGGCTTGCAGGGAGAAGGTGAACATATCGCCGCTGCGCGCGTTCGTCACCATCGAGGGCGCAGGCGCCGCCAAGACGGTGGTGCAGTGGGGCGACACGGCGGACACGGTCGGGCCGCTTGGGCGCCCGTTCGGCACGTTCGCCTCGGCGACATTTGCGGTGAACGCGCAGTTCTTCGTCGCCAAGAACATCACTTTCAAGGTGCGTCGCGTCGGTCGTAACAGCTAGCTCGTGTGAAACGCACTCTCCTCCGTTGTTACGAGCTTGACATTGCGGCGTCATTTGCATCCGCCAGAACACCGCGCCGGTGCCGAGGCCGGGGGCGCTGGGGAAGCAAGGGGTGGCGCTGCGCATATCGGCGGACAACGCGGCGCTCGTCGGATGCAACTTCCTCGGTGCGCAGGACACGCTGTATGATCACCTGGGCCGGCATTACTACAGGGACTGCTACATCGAAGGGTCCGTGGACTTCATATTCGGCAATGCGCTCTCCCTCTACGAGGTATGCACGCATCTTACCTTTAATTTACAGACACTTCTCCCCCTGAACGGAGCCAGAATTCCCACAGGCACCACACGTTTTGTAACGACAACTCCATTGCGTTTAGTGGAGAAACCAGATCTCGGGCTACTTTGGCTATAGCCCAAGGTCTCGTAACCACATCCTATACAAAATTCATGAATAATAATAAAAAAAACAGAATTAGCTTAAGAGTAACTGGCCCAACCCGGAGCTTGGGTTTGGCTGGTTCCGCTCCTGATTACATTATGCAACGCAAAGCCCCAGCTTAGTTAGAGGCTTAAAGCTAACTAAAGAAAATTAGGTAGTGCTCATTTAGACTTAAAAACTTAGGTTTATAATTTTTTTACATTGTAATGGCTGAAAATACATTGTAGTTGTTTGTAGCTTTTTCAGCATAATTAGATTTTAAAAAACAAAAAATAAAAAAAAACTATATCATCATAGACAATATAAAGAAATAATAGGAAAAAACAAAAACACCTAAATATAACAAAAAACGAAAGAAACATAATTAAGAAGATAGAACTTTAAAAAGAAGCTCAAATTAGCTGGGCCTACAGTCCAAGTCGACAGAATATCTTCGCTCAATCTGAGATGTCAGTGTCTAGTACAAGTGTACAACCCTAGTATGACATGTCAGTAACCACGAGGCCTCGGCATTCCGACAAAGCATGGTTGTTGCCTACGTGCACTACAGCACAGACAGCCCAAGCTTACGTAGCCACGGTTATATTTGTCACTACAGTTGCTAGAGACGGTTTTAGAATCCTTCTCATACACTTTGCGATTGCCTCCGTCTCAAAGAATTAGAGACGGTTTTGATAACTGTGTCTATAGGCTGAGATAGTTGATACACATGATCAAAATCATCGCTACATAAAGAACTCAAATTCCAAATCAAATTGATAAACAAGTAAAAAGCCGTCCCTAATTTGAATTAAGACCACCTCTAATTTGAATTAGAGAACCCGATATTAAACATATAGAGACAGTTTATGCACCGCAATATACAGTTTGGCCCGTCTTACATTTTATCTGTACAAATGATTTTCCTGTATATAAGCACCGGCCATGTTGTAATTTTGTATGCATCTGGTCAAAGAGGCATCGTAGTTCTTTTCGACTTATAATTTATAGATTCTCTTGAACAAATAAATGTGATAGCTTATCTGTCGTCGTTTTAAAGTGACTTATCGGTATTTAATTTATTTATACAAATACTCCTGTTAGAATAAAAAATTATAAGGCAAAGTAAAAAAAAAAAGCCCACACAGACCTAGATGTGAATCGGCTAGGCTTGCTGCCGCTGGCCTCCGAACATCTGAATTCAACTTCACGGGTTTGGGGGCAGAGGAGAAGGTACGCACCGGACCGTCGGCCCATGTGCAGCGGGGTAGTTGCATGGGGGTCAGGGATCAACACTTCAAAATCTCCAACCAGGAGGTCTAGCTGCAGGTAAGGAAAGACATGGTTACTCAACAATCACAAACCACCCATTTGATACCCATTTTAGAGTCAGGATACTGCTAGATATCCATTTGATATCTATTTCTTCATTCCATATTCGCTCCATAAATCTTCAGACGAAAATTATTCACTTTTTTTATACTCCTACACATAATATTGAATAGTATAGATACAATTAGAGAAAACACGAAGAGAATAATTGTTAAGATATCAGAGAAAGACAAAAAAAAAACATTAGCAAAAATTAATACGAGTGTCCTAACGCGTGATTCACTGTACATCCATGAAGAGGGGTAGCTAGTACCAATAGATTAACGTACGATTACCGTCAAAAGAGCCACTGAAAAAGCAGTGCAAATGGAATGTTGATGCCCATAATGCACCAGCTCCCCGGGGGGCCGGGGAGTAAGTAATCAGTCTTCTGGTTCTTAATGGGGGGACCGGGGGAGTGAAGTAAACCAGTGGCTCCCGTTGTCGTTGGCGCCGGTCACGGTTGCGGAGCGCGGTTTTCTGAAACCGCCGGGTTCTCTGGCCCCTGCCCCCAGGTGCCGGCCCGTGATGCCATAGCTGGACCTGAACGTCTCCTGCCGTGCCTAGCTAGTAGTCTCCTTTCCAAATTTGCGTATTCGATCGTACAGCTAGGAGCTACAATTTCATTTTCTTCGGCATTCTCGTACGTAGTTATCACTAGTACTGTTTTGTGTGTGTGTGTGTGTGTCATGTTTGCACGGCATGGTGATGCAGGGGTGTCACGTGCACGCGATCGCGCAGAACTACGGGGCGCTGACTGCGCAGAGCCGGATGAGCATCCTGGAGGATACGGGGTTCTCGTTCGTCAACTGCCGGGTGACGGGCTCCGGCGCGCTCTACCTCGGCCGCGCGTGGGGCACCTTCTCGCGCGTCGTCTTCGCCTACACCTACATGGACAACATCATCATCCCGCGCGGCTGGTACAACTGGGGCGACCCGACGCGCGAGATGTCAGTGCCGCACCCTCCTCTGCCTTTCATGTCCTCCTCATGCACGCAGCTTTTCTCTGCTGCTGTGTTTCCATTAATTTTTCCGACGTGACGTTGCTGTTGTTGGTTGCGCTTGCAGGACGGTGTTCTACGGGCAGTACAAGTGCACGGGGCCGGGGGCCAACTACGCCGGCAGGGTGGCGTGGTCGAGGGAGCTCACCGACGAGGAGGCCAAGCCGTTCATCTCCCTCAGCTTCATCGATGGATTGGAGTGGGTCAGGTTGTAGCACGAACAAAAAAAATCAATTACCTTGTGAAAAAAAGAACAAAAGGCAGCAGAAAAGCTTGATTCGATTGCAATTGCACGATGAGCACTACTGTCTCGGGCCCTTCACCTCGATTTTTGTTATGGTATGAGCACAACAATAGTTATAGAGTATCTTTTTTTTTGGATATTATGAAACTAAGAGAACTAAAAAGTCAACCCAGAGAGAGCTAGTGAGTAAAATGAATAAACCTAGGCCTCTCGTACTCCTCTTGGTGTTTTATATACATGAATGTGATAGGATTTCCTATCATATCCCTTAATAATTATAAAAGATGAGAATATATTGTTACATTCATTTATACACATATGCTTATATAGGGGCTGGGTCACCCTCATAACAGTAATCTCTCTAAACCAAGCGCGGAGGTCCCGAAAAACGAGCTGATGTGACTAATTGCGCCAGCCCCCCGTCCCTTGACAGCAAGCACGAAGGTCCCGAGGGGCGAGTTGATGCAACTGCTAGCTCGAGCCCCTGGGGGACTGGATGCTGTTAACTTTCCAGAACAGGGTTGTCACCGATCATGACGTGATCGTGGTGGCGCATGGAGGCGGAGCCAGGGCGGGAAAAGTTCCACGCCGAAGCCGTGCCCATCTCGTCGAGGTTGTGCCTCTGACGTGGGCGGCACGTAAAGGTGGAGTCGTGGGTCGGGCCGCCCCTCCGAGGCGATGCCTACGAGGAGGGCAGCAAAGTCACCCAACGTAGCCAGGGCCGCCCAGCCAAGGTCGAACCTCCGATCAGGCGGCGCGTAGATACGGGCGATGAATTCCCATGCCGAAACCATAGCGCCCCGTCGATGTCCCGCCTCCGACGCAGACAACACGTAAAAGGCGGAGTCGTGGGTCGGGCCGTGTCAGACCCAGATTTTACAATCCGGAATCTTCTGTGATTCCACTGCACTATTCCCTGGATCAGTAGATAGTGCTCACAGATTACAGTTCTGAATATCAAAGTACATATCATGCGGAAGCGTAAATATAATAGTAGACTTACTCATGGGCCGATTAGGCCGAAATCAATAAATTGCAGTAGCGGAAGAACGAAGCACACAGGTGGGGACCCTCAGGACATGCCCACAGGCAGCCAACAGAAGATTCGCGACCTAGCCCTTGACATCTTTATCTTTTCTGCCAGCTTGTCCAATCTTGTTGCTGAAGCGAGGTGATTTGATCCCTGATTCTGAATTTTGTCGCAAAAGCGAGTGTGAGCACTCCAACCCCGTGCTCGCAAGCCAACACACAGAATGCAAATATTTATAACATGCATGGCTCGACAAAGGAAAGGCATAAGGTTATTTTGTTTTGCCAAAGAGTGCTTTTGAATACAATTACTTAAAATTCCCTATGACCTAGCAGGTTCGAAATCACATTTTTTAAAACCATTCGTTGTAATAATCCATGTAATCATTGTTTTCCATATTTATGGCATCCCCACCATATCCCATTCTTGGCATCACACCAAGTGTTGCATATGACATCGCACCATATGCTTATTGTTGGCATCACACCAACTAACCTTATGGTATCGCACCATAAGTTACCTCTTTGGCATCACACCAAGGGTTGCGTATGACATTGCACCATACGCTTATTGTCGACATCGCACCAGCTATCCTTATGGCATCGCGCCATAAATTACCCTTTGGCATCACACCAAGGGTTGCGTATGACATCGCACCATACGCTATTTGTCGGCATCGCACCAACATTACATATGGCATCGCACCATATGTTGCTTATGGCATCACACCATAAGTTACCCATTGTGTTCATAATAGTTTGAAGAATATTCCTTGGGGCATTAGTGTCACCCCAAGTGTCTAGCATTCCTAAGCGTGCCATTTAAATAAGGACTTAATTTGTGATATTATATGTTAATTCTTACTATAGCGATAAGGTTCACATTTCCAAGTTTGGCAAGGAAAATAATAAACACAATAGCAATAACAGGGTATATCTAACTTGCTGAAATCATACATATCATATTTCATGAAATAATAGCATGCAAGTTGATAATTTAAAAGGAAATAGCTTTGAAATGCTGGGTTCAATATGATCAAAGTGTTGATTCGCCTGGCGCGGTTTACCGCGATCTTGAGTTCACACAATGCTTCCTCTTGGGCTTCTGGTCTTTATCTCCGATTCGCTCTTGATCACGTCTGATCTTTTGATTATTCAAGATTCTCATATCTAATTACGTGCTAAATGACTAAATACAAATAAAGGCAAATAACTCAAAAGATCCAAATAAATCCGATTAATTCAAATGGCCGATTTAATTTAATTTAATTTATCCATTTATTACGATTTGAGAATAGAAAGATGATTCAGTTTAGTGTGTTGCAAACACAGTGGTAGCTGGACTTGAGTGAGAGAACGAGTTATCTGAATAGCTTTACCGTGAGGAAAAATTTTAAGATAATAAGAGATCAAAAGTGACGAAGTACCTACAGGAATTATTTACTTTGGAAAAGAAGTGGCCAAACATAGCCGATTGGAGAAAGGTGAGGTTCGATCTTTTTATTATTAACCTCTATTATTAGTTTCGATTTATCAAGGAAGTTCCAGGAGTCGGTTTAGACCTATAGACTGGCGCATGAGCTTAGTGTACAATTTTATATTTAGGGTATGCATTCCTTGCAACTTAGGTTATGGTAAAGGCAAACTGGACTGATGGATGAGATCTATACGTATTCTATAAATCTTTTAGTCAAAGGTATTATAATACTTGGTTATCTTTATTAAGTTTTAGAATAATCTCTGATATAGGCATTTACTTATTAATTAGATTAAGATTAATAGCAAAGGCTCAATATTTATTCGTATATGGTAATTAATTAAAATTTAAATCTCTAATAATCCCATTATCATATTTTATGTATTTGCATTCATAGCTAGGCTAAATTTAAGTTGAATTAGGATTCATTCATATGGGTCCTAACTTCTTATATATACAATTATGCTCAATACTATTATGTATTAAAGCCAGTGTTAAGATTTAATTAATGACACTATTATTAGCTTGCTCATACTTTAGCTACTCTTAGGCTTAGCTTTGTATTCGATTCATTTATCCAGGCAGAGATCTTTGTACAAGGTGGTATTCCATTGTTCTATTTAATAAGATAAATCACTGAGATTTATTAGGTGTCAGCATGTTAAATATTGAACATATGTTTTAATTATGATTAAGAACATCTTTACTAAGTTTGGATGTTTAGCCAAAGTTGTTCCCCTTTATCAATGCCCTAACTAATATTTAGTCTTTTCAACTTATTTATGCAAACCACATTAAATATCACCAAAAATTCAATTGAGCTCTAAAATTTATGGTTTCAGTTTCCTTGAATAGATCTTGAATTTAGATGAATTTAGAAATTTGTTTCATTCAATTTGGAGCTAAAACGAATAAGTTATACCCATTTAAAGTTTTCAGTTCAAATAAATCTGGAAAATAATAAATCTCTGACAGGTGGGTCCCATTTGCTATTTTTAATTTATTCTTTTATTTTTATTTTCTATATACTGTGTCTATGACAGGTGGGCCCGGCTATTACTTAAATAAATGGGGCATGGCCCATATGTTAGAGAAAGCCTCCAATTTTAGTCCAACATTAGTATTTATTTAATCACTAATTAATTGTTATTAGTGTCTACTAACCATGTCTGAGCATTAATTAAACTTGCCTATACTCTAATAATTCGTTTGCATATTAATTACTTTCTTAATCGCCTCTTTAATGCAGATTAGCAAAAGCATCACAAAACCACTACTTTCGTTTGCATTATAGAGTATCTTTTTTTTAGGATATGAAACTAAGAGAACTAAAAAAGCCAACCCAGAGAGGGCTAGTGAGTAAAATGAATAAACCTAGGCCTCTCGTACTCCTCTTGGTGTTTTATATACATGAATGTGATAGGATTTCCTATTATATCCCTTAATAATTATAAAAGATGAGAATATATTGTTACATTCGTTTATACACATATGCTTATATAGGGGTTGGGTCACCCTCACAACAGTACTCTCTCTACAGCAAGCGCGGAGGTCCCAAAAGACGAGCTGATGTGACTAATTGCGCCAGCCCCCCGTCCCTCGACAGCAAGCACGAAGGTCCCGAGGGGCGAGTTGATGCAACCGCTAACTCGAGCCCCTGGGGGACTGGACGCTGTAAACTTCCCAGAACAGGGTTGTTACCGATCATGACGTGGTCGTGGTGGCGCATGGAGGCGGAGCCAGGGCGGAAAAGTTCCACGCCGAAGCCGTGCCCATCTCGTCGAGGTTGTGCCTCTGACGTGGGCGGTATGTAAAGGTGGAGTCGTGGGTCGGGCCACCCCTCCGAGGCGATGCCTACGAGGAGGGCAGCAAAGTCACCCAACGTAGCCAGGGCCGCCCAGCCAAGGTCGAACCTCCGATCTGGCGGCGCGTAGATACGGGCGACGAAGTCCCATGCCGAAACCATAGATGTCCCGTCGATGTCCCGCCTCCGACGCAGACAGCACGTAAGGGCGAAGTCGTAGGTCGGGCCGCCCGTCCGGGGCGATGCCTACGAGTAGGGCAGCGAAGTCCCCCGACACAGCCGGAGCCGGCCCATCGAGGTTGAGCCTCCAATGCGGGCGGCGCATAGACGTGGGCAACGAAGTCCCACATCGAAGCCGTGGTCGTCTCGCCGAGGTCCAGCCTCCGATGGGGGCGGCACGTAAAGGCGGAGTCGTGGGTCGGGCCGCCCCTCCGAGGCAATGCCTACGAGGAATGTGGCAAAGTCCCCTGACACAACCGGTGCTGCCTAGTCGAGGTCAAACCTCCGAACGGGCAGTGTGTAGACGCGGGCAATGAAGTCCCACGCTGAAGCCATGACCATCCCATCGAGGTCCTGCCTCCAACGCGGCAGCACGTAAGAGCGGAGTCGTGGGTTGGGCCGCCCCTCTAAGGCGATGCCTACGAGGAGGGCGGTGAAGCCCACCGATGCAGCTGGTGCCGCCCAGTTGAGGTTGAACCTCCGACATTGTGGCGCGTAGACGCGGGCAGCGAAGTCCCATGCCGAAGCCGTGAAGCGCATGCGCTCCATCCTCGTCCTCCGGACTGGCGTCAAAGAAGTTAGCAATGGGACATAGTCTTGAAGCACGTGGTTCGTTCCCCACCCTTCGGACTGGTGTCGACGAAGTCAGCAGCAGGACGAAGTCTTGCATATGCACTCTGTCCCCCGTCCTTTGAACTGTCTTCGACAAAGTTGGACGGGTATCGCAGAATGCCCCACGACTACATTGATCTTGACGTGGTCGTGGGCGTCGACGAAGTTGCGACAACGAGGTGGTCGTAGAATGCCACATGACTATGTCGAATATGGCGTGGTCGTGGGCGGTCAGACGCAATTCTCACTCAGGGGCTATACTGTCGTTCGATGTTATTAGCTCAGCGAAGCCTCTGGTGGGACGTGCGAAGCATGCAAGGCTCACTAGGGTTGTCGCTAGTGCCAGGGACTCCCTGATGGGAAGCGCGCGTAGCCACAAATGCTCCATCCCCGCACTGTGCAATTTTTTATACTTCATAGAGTGGTCACACGAGGTTCCCGATACTTTATATTCCGCAGAGTACATCCGGGGCCAAAGCCACCGTGCGATTTATTTTATACTCCATAGAGTTGCCAGGACAGCTAAATTCCCGGCACTTTACACTCCGCAGAGTACACGGGGGCCAATTCTGTTTCATACAAATTCTCTTCGTACCACTTAATAATTACAAAAAGTAATAATATATTAATATGTTTTTTATACATATATCGCTATACGGGGGCTGGGTCACCCCGCAACAGTTTTATTCTTACGGTTCTGATAAACACAGCAAACACTAACATCTTGTCCTTTTGTTTAGTAAGTAGAACTGTTGTAATGGAGAGGAAATATTTTGGCCCGATAAATTGCAGCAGGAATAGACGCATTCCTAGCCCAGCCCATGCAGACAGCAGGCTTTGGGGCCTGGGAAACTCTACTTGCAACCAACATAGGCGTGAAGTTAATCAAACCGAGCGGAGCTACAATCACCCAGCTACCCCTATGTTCCAACACGATTGGTCTTTTCAAACATAAACAATTTTGCAGATTTTTGCAGACTTAATGATCTAGTGGTACTATACTAGTACGGAGTATTTACTAGGACTGGGTTATTTGACTTCTGCATGGACCTCAGCCACTGACAACGTCAAGCTTACACGCTTACAGCGAAATAGCGAGGCCACACAACAATCTTAACAATTTTGTAGCGCGTACGCTTGTACATCATACAGATTCAGAGTTTCAGACCACATCGAGCTGTCAAAAGTAAGATCTAGATCCGCTAGCACCAAATAAAAACAAATCTCAAGTCCATCCCTTTCGAATCACCCCGTCAGCTCAGACAAAATTGACAACTGCAGGTCGTGTCTTCTTCAATGGAGTCAAAATTAATGTGTACATTGTCCTAGCTCCATGTCTGAATCCACCCGTCAGACAGCTCGGCGAAGCAATCGAGTGGAGAGAGGATGAAAAAAAATTCGCACACAGTGCTTCCAAATGTCGGTAACGTGAGACATGTTCCCGAAAGCGTGTTCGAAATTATGAACAGGTTCAAAGTTTTCGAGGCCATTCAAACAATATTTGGCTCCTCGTGCACTTTGGATAATCCAAATTGTTCATTCTAGATGAGAAGTCTTAAACATTTTTGCCATGCTTTCGAGCACACCCACAGCTTCCTTTGTACTTTGCAAGATAAGTTTTTATCCCTAAACAACCAAAATTTGTCTCAACTGAATTATCTTGCACATAATCTGGTTCTGAAGCCTGAACTGCCGGAAATGGAAGGAAAAAAAACCCGTAGCTTTGCAGAGACCAGATCAGGAATCAACGTACAAAAGGCTCGCATGAACACATGACTTGCAGATCATTTCAGACCAAGTAAACCTCCTCATTTAGGCTTAAGTTTTTAGCTACTAACTTCACTTCTTAATTTCATTTTTTTTCCCTATTTTTTTGGTTTTTCTATGTTCGTGCTTCTTTCCATTGTTCGTAATAAGGGAACTTCTTTTTTATTTTTTAAAAAATTTAAATTTAACTACGCCAAAAAACTTACAATAGCTAGCTACAGTGAAAAAAATCTCGAGTGCCAACGACTGCAAAAAAAACATAAAAACCATAAACTTAAGCCCAAATAAGCACTACCTCAAATGCCTTCAAACAAAAATGACTACGATGAAAACCACCGCACTGTACTAATATGTGAATTTTTCGCACTTTTCGCATATTTTCAACCCATAATTACAAAAATAACCGTATGCGCGCAGAATTGACAGAAATAATACTTTTGCCGTCCAGTCACCGGGTGGCAAGGTCGTGTTGCTGACACTTGCCCATCAAAACCCGACAACCGAGCGGCTGCCAGCCTGCCTGTCGGACCTCGGGTTAGCAAACCCAGATCCTCTATTATTCCACCGCACTATTCTCTGGATCAGTAGATAGTGCTCACAGATACATTACTTTATATCAAAAATATATCATGTGGAAGCGTAAATAATACAATAATACTCACTCATGGGCTGGTTAGGCCGAATACAATAAAATGCAGCAGATGAAACTGCACACAGATGGGACCGGCAGGACCTGCCCACAGGCAGCCAACTGGGGTTCGCGACCTAGTCCGTGGCCTCTTCGTCTTCCAGCTCTGTCGACCCCCTTTTAAGCGTCGTAGGACTTGTCATTCCTTTTTATCTGACTGAATAATGATAGTTAAGCAAGTGTGAATACGACGGTACTCAGCAAGCCACCACACAAGGTGCAATAATAATAGATGCAAAGCTGTCAAGAGAGGCTTGAGGTTCTTTTATTTGCTAAAAGCATTAGTTTGGAATTATAATAAGTAAGAAAAACTCCTGAGACTTTGGTGGTGATCGGTTCGGCTGAAAAGCTCGTGGCTTATGGCTGAAAAAACTGTAGCTGGCTGAAAAAAGCACTGTAGCTGACAGAGTCTTATTTAGCATAATTAAATTTTAAAAAAATAAAAAAAATATGTTAGCCCATTACGTATAATACAAACAAATACGGGAAAAAAAAACCGGCAAAAAAACTCAACAAAAAGCCAAAAGTTCAGAAAAAGACGAAACTTATGAATAATGAAAAATAAGCCAGAAGCCAAAGCCGAGATGATCAGGGCCGTAATGTCAATTGAAACAGATTTTGTGAAATTGATTGCGAGAATGTGATAATAATAGTAGTGTAGGTTACATCTACCTTTTACAGTGCATGGTTACCCCACCAATGCTAGTTTTCACCATCGGAGTACTCCTCTCCAGGAAAAATTTAAAATTCAAAGTACATCCCTCTAATAAGTTTTTATCCCATTCACAAATGTTTTTGAAAATAGAACTAACTCGAGGGAGTTCCCATGTCCGCCCTTAACCGTGGGCACGGTTATTCGAATAGTTTACACTCTGCAGAGATTGTACACTTTACCCAAAAGAGATCAGTCATCTTAATAGTCAACATGCTTTCTTAAGCATACGATAAAAATTTACCTGCCTTTCGGAAGAAGCAATCAACACAGCCATATCCTCCATAAATGTGCACTGCCTTCTTAATAGTCAACATGCTTTGGCCCTGATCAACTTGGCTTCGGCTTCTGGCTTCTGGCTTCTGGCTTTAGGCTTCTGACTTTTTCCGT